>CM061241.1:20726508-21369008 GCA_030848705.1 Heracleum sosnowskyi
GCAGTCGGCCGTTTTGTGGATATTTTCTCGTAGTTTGACCCTATGGGTTTATAGAATTACAGAAAACTTCAATTGGGGCTGTCTAGACCTGAATTGGAGCAGATACCAAGGGTCCCCCAGTTACGTATATCTTTAAATACAGCTATACAAGGAATACGGGGGGAAATTGAAGTGGGCCATTTTGTGGATATTTTCTCGTAGTTTGACCCTATGGGTTTATAGAATTGCAGAAAACTTCAATTGGGGCTGTCTAGACCTGAATTGGAGCAGATACCAAGGGTCCCCCAGTTACGTATATCTTTAAAGACAGCTATACAAGGAATACGGGGGGAAATTGAAGTGGGCCATTTTGTGGATATTTTCTCGTAGTTTGACCCTATGGGTTTATAGAATTGCAGAAAACTTCAATTGGGGTTGTCTGGAACTGAATTGGAGCAGATACCAGGGGTCCCCCGATTACGTATATCTTTAAAGACAGTTAAACAAGGAATACAGGGGGAAATTGAAGGGGGCCGTTTTGTGGATATTTTCTCGTAGTTTGACCCTATGGGTTTATAGAATTGCAGAAAACTACAATTGGGGCTGTCTGGACCTGAATTGGAGCAGATGCCAGGGGTCCCCCAGTTACGTATATCTTTAAAGGCAGTTATACCAGGAATACAGGGGGAAATTAAAGTGGGCCGTTTTGTGGATATTTTCTCGTAGTTTGACCCTATGGGTTTATAGAATTGCAGAAAACTTCAATTGGGGTTGTCTGGACCTGAATTGGAGCAGATACCAGGGGTCCCCCGATTACGTATATCTTGATAGGCAGTTATACAAGGAATACGAGGGGAAATTAAAGTGGGCCGTTTTGTGGATATTTTCTCGTAGTTTGACCCTATGGGTTTATAAAATTGCAGAAAACTTCAATTGGGGCTGTCTGGACCTGAATTGGAGCAGATCCTAGGGGTCCCCCCAGTTACGTATATCTTTAAAGGCAGACCCTATGGGTTTATAGAATTACAGAAAACTTCAATTGGGGCTGTCTGGACCTGAATTGGAGCAGATGCCAGGGGTCCCCCAGTTACGTATATCTTTAAAGGCAGTTATACAAGGAATACAGGGGGAAATTAAAGTGGGCCGTTTTGTGGATATTTTCTCGTAGTTTGACCCTATGGGTTTATAGAATTGCAGAAAACTTCAATTGGGGTTGTCTGGACCTGAATTGGAGCAGATACCAGGGGTCCCCCGATTACGTATATCTTTAAAGGCAGTTATACAAGGAATACGAGGGGAAATTAAAGTGGGCCGTTTTGTGGATATTTTCTCGTAGTTTGACCCTATGGGTTTATAGAATTGCAGAAAACTTCAATTGGGGCTGTCTGGACCTGAATTGGAGCAGATGCCAGGGGTCCCCCAGTTACGTATATCTTTAAAGGCAGTTATACAAGGAATACAGGGGGAAATTAAAGTGGGCCGTTTTGTGGATATTTTCTCGTAGTTTGACCCTATGGGTTTATAGAATTGCAGAAAACTTCAATTGGGGTTGTCTGGACCTGAATTGGAGCAGATACCAGGGGTCCCCCGATTACGTATATCTTTAAAGGCAGTTATACAAGGAATACGAGGGGAAATTAAAGTGGGCCGTTTTGTGGATATTTTCTCGTAGTTTGACCCTATGGGTTTATAGAATTGCAGAAAACTTCAATTGGGGTTGTCTGGACCTGAATTGGAGCAGATACCAGGGGTCCCCCCGTTACATATATCTTTAAAGGCAGCTATACAAGGAACAAGGGGGGAAATTGAAGTGGGCCGTTTTGTGGATATTGTCTCGTAGTTTGACCCTATGGGTTTATAGAATTGCAGAAAACTTCAATTGGGGCTGTCTGGACCTGAATTGGAGCAGATAACAGGGGGTCCCCCGATTAGGATTATCTTTAAAGGCAGTTATACAAGGAATACGGGGGGAAATTAAAGTGGGCCGTTTTGTGGATATTTTCTCGTAGTTTGACCCTATGGGTTTATAGAATTGCAGAAAACTACAATTGGGGCTGTCTGGACCTGAATTGGAGCAGATACCAGGGGTCCCCCGGTTACGTATATCTTTAAAGGCAGTTATACAAGGAATACGAGGGGAAATTAAAGTGGGCCGTTTTGTGGATATTTTCTCGTAGTTTGACCCTATGGGCTTATAGAATTGCAGAAAACTTAAATTGGGGCTGTCTGGACCTGAATTGGAGCAGATGCCAGGGGTCCCCCAGTTACGTATATCTTTAAAGGAAGTTATACAAGGAATACAGGGGGAAATTAAAGTGGGCCGTTTTGTGGATATTTTCTCGTAGTTTGACCCTATGGGTTTATAGAATTGCAGAAAACTTCAATTGGGGTTGTCTGGACCTGAATTGGAGCAGATACCAGGGGTCCCCCGATTACGTATATCTTTAAAGGCAGTTATACAAGGAATACGAGGGGAAATTAAAGTGGGCCGTTTTGTGGATATTTTCTCGTAGTTTGACCCTATGGGTTTATAGAATTGCAGAAAACTTCAATTGGGGCTGTCTGGACCTGAATTGGAGCAGATACCAGGGGTCCCCCGATTACGTATATCTTTAAAGGCAGTTATACAAGGAATACGAGGGGAAATTAAAGTGGGCCGTTTTGTGGATATTTTCTCGTAGTTTGACCCTATGGGTTTATAGAATTGCAGAAAACTTCAATTGGGGCTGTCTGGACCTGAATTGGAGCAGATGCCAGGGGTCCCCCAGTTACGTATATCTTTAAAGGCAGTTATACAAGGAATACAGGGGGAAATTAAAGTGGGCCGTTTTGTGGATATTTTCTCGTAGTTTGACCCTATGGGTTTATAGAATTGCAGAAAACTTCAATTGGGGTTGTCTGGACCTGAATTGGAGCAGATACCAGGGGTCCCCCGATTACGTATATCTTTAAAGGCAGTTATACAAGGAATACGAGGGGAAATTAAAGTGGGCCGTTTTGTGGATATTTTCTCGTAGTTTGACCCTATGGGTTTATAGAATTGCAGAAAACTTCAATTGGGGCTGTCTGGACCTGAATTGGAGCAGATGCCAGGGGTCCCCCAGTTACGTATATCTTTAAAGGCAGTTATACAAGGAATACAGGGGGAAATTAAAGTGGGCCGTTTTGTGGATATTTTCTCGTAGTTTGACCCTATGGGTTTATAGAATTGCAGAAAACTACAATTGGGGCTATCTGGACCTAAATTGGAGCAGATTCCAGGGGTCCCCCGATTACGTATATCTTTAAAGGCAGTTATACAAGGAATACGAGGGGAAATTAAAGTGGGCCGTTTTGTGGATATTTTCTCGTAGTTTGACCCTATGGGTTTATAGAATTGCAGAAAACTTCAATTGGGGCTGTCTGGACCTGAATTGGAGCAGATGCCAGGGGTCCCCCAGTTACGTATATCTTTAAAGGCAGTTATACAAGGAATACAGGGGGAAATTAAAGTGGGCCGTTTTGTGGATATTTTCTCGTAGTTTGACCCTATGGGTTTTTAGAATTGTAGAAAACTTCAATTGGGGCTGTCTGGACCTGAATTGGAGCATATACCAGGGGTCCCCCGGTTACATATATCTTTAAAGGCAGCTATACAAGGAATACGGGGGGAATTGCAGTCGGCCGTTTTGTGGATATTTTCTCGTAGTTTGACCCTATGGGTTTATAGAATTACAGAAAACTTCAATTGGGGCTGTCTAGACCTGAATTGGAGCAGATACCAAGGGTCCCCCAGTTACGTATATCTTTAAATACAGCTATACAAGGAATACGGGGGGAAATTGAAGTGGGCCATTTTGTGGATATTTTCTCGTAGTTTGACCCTATGGGTTTATAGAATTGCAGAAAACTTCAATTGGGGCTGTCTAGACCTGAATTGGAGCAGATACCAAGGGTCCCCCAGTTACGTATATCTTTAAAGACAGCTATACAAGGAATACGGGGGGAAATTGAAGTGGGCCATTTTGTGGATATTTTCTCGTAGTTTGACCCTATGGGTTTATAGAATTGCAGAAAACTTCAATTGGGGTTGTCTGGAACTGAATTGGAGCAGATACCAGGGGTCCCCCGATTACGTATATCTTTAAAGACAGTTAAACAAGGAATACAGGGGGAAATTGAAGGGGGCCGTTTTGTGGATATTTTCTCGTAGTTTGACCCTATGGGTTTATAGAATTGCAGAAAACTACAATTGGGGCTGTCTGGACCTGAATTGGAGCAGATGCCAGGGGTCCCCCAGTTACGTATATCTTTAAAGGCAGTTATACCAGGAATACAGGGGGAAATTAAAGTGGGCCGTTTTGTGGATATTTTCTCGTAGTTTGACCCTATGGGTTTATAGAATTGCAGAAAACTTCAATTGGGGTTGTCTGGACCTGAATTGGAGCAGATACCAGGGGTCCCCCGATTACGTATATCTTGATAGGCAGTTATACAAGGAATACGAGGGGAAATTAAAGTGGGCCGTTTTGTGGATATTTTCTCGTAGTTTGACCCTATGGGTTTATAAAATTGCAGAAAACTTCAATTGGGGCTGTCTGGACCTGAATTGGAGCAGATCCTAGGGGTCCCCCCAGTTACGTATATCTTTAAAGGCAGACCCTATGGGTTTATAGAATTACAGAAAACTTCAATTGGGGCTGTCTGGACCTGAATTGGAGCAGATGCCAGGGGTCCCCCAGTTACGTATATCTTTAAAGGCAGTTATACAAGGAATACAGGGGGAAATTAAAGTGGGCCGTTTTGTGGATATTTTCTCGTAGTTTGACCCTATGGGTTTATAGAATTGCAGAAAACTTCAATTGGGGTTGTCTGGACCTGAATTGGAGCAGATACCAGGGGTCCCCCGATTACGTATATCTTTAAAGGCAGTTATACAAGGAATACGAGGGGAAATTAAAGTGGGCCGTTTTGTGGATATTTTCTCGTAGTTTGACCCTATGGGTTTATAGAATTGCAGAAAACTTCAATTGGGGCTGTCTGGACCTGAATTGGAGCAGATGCCAGGGGTCCCCCAGTTACGTATATCTTTAAAGGCAGTTATACAAGGAATACAGGGGGAAATTAAAGTGGGCCGTTTTGTGGATATTTTCTCGTAGTTTGACCCTATGGGTTTATAGAATTGCAGAAAACTTCAATTGGGGTTGTCTGGACCTGAATTGGAGCAGATACCAGGGGTCCCCCGATTACGTATATCTTTAAAGGCAGTTATACAAGGAATACGAGGGGAAATTAAAGTGGGCCGTTTTGTGGATATTTTCTCGTAGTTTGACCCTATGGGTTTATAGAATTGCAGAAAACTTCAATTGGGGTTGTCTGGACCTGAATTGGAGCAGATACCAGGGGTCCCCCCGTTACATATATCTTTAAAGGCAGCTATACAAGGAACAAGGGGGGAAATTGAAGTGGGCCGTTTTGTGGATATTGTCTCGTAGTTTGACCCTATGGGTTTATAGAATTGCAGAAAACTTCAATTGGGGCTGTCTGGACCTGAATTGGAGCAGATAACAGGGGGTCCCCCGATTAGGATTATCTTTAAAGGCAGTTATACAAGGAATACGGGGGGAAATTAAAGTGGGCCGTTTTGTGGATATTTTCTCGTAGTTTGACCCTATGGGTTTATAGAATTGCAGAAAACTACAATTGGGGCTGTCTGGACCTGAATTGGAGCAGATACCAGGGGTCCCCCGGTTACGTATATCTTTAAAGGCAGTTATACAAGGAATACGAGGGGAAATTAAAGTGGGCCGTTTTGTGGATATTTTCTCGTAGTTTGACCCTATGGGCTTATAGAATTGCAGAAAACTTAAATTGGGGCTGTCTGGACCTGAATTGGAGCAGATGCCAGGGGTCCCCCAGTTACGTATATCTTTAAAGGAAGTTATACAAGGAATACAGGGGGAAATTAAAGTGGGCCGTTTTGTGGATATTTTCTCGTAGTTTGACCCTATGGGTTTATAGAATTGCAGAAAACTTCAATTGGGGTTGTCTGGACCTGAATTGGAGCAGATACCAGGGGTCCCCCGATTACGTATATCTTTAAAGGCAGTTATACAAGGAATACGAGGGGAAATTAAAGTGGGCCGTTTTGTGGATATTTTCTCGTAGTTTGACCCTATGGGTTTATAGAATTGCAGAAAACTTCAATTGGGGCTGTCTGGACCTGAATTGGAGCAGATACCAGGGGTCCCCCGATTACGTATATCTTTAAAGGCAGTTATACAAGGAATACGAGGGGAAATTAAAGTGGGCCGTTTTGTGGATATTTTCTCGTAGTTTGACCCTATGGGTTTATAGAATTGCAGAAAACTTCAATTGGGGCTGTCTGGACCTGAATTGGAGCAGATGCCAGGGGTCCCCCAGTTACGTATATCTTTAAAGGCAGTTATACAAGGAATACAGGGGGAAATTAAAGTGGGCCGTTTTGTGGATATTTTCTCGTAGTTTGACCCTATGGGTTTATAGAATTGCAGAAAACTTCAATTGGGGTTGTCTGGACCTGAATTGGAGCAGATACCAGGGGTCCCCCGATTACGTATATCTTTAAAGGCAGTTATACAAGGAATACGAGGGGAAATTAAAGTGGGCCGTTTTGTGGATATTTTCTCGTAGTTTGACCCTATGGGTTTATAGAATTGCAGAAAACTTCAATTGGGGCTGTCTGGACCTGAATTGGAGCAGATGCCAGGGGTCCCCCAGTTACGTATATCTTTAAAGGCAGTTATACAAGGAATACAGGGGGAAATTAAAGTGGGCCGTTTTGTGGATATTTTCTCGTAGTTTGACCCTATGGGTTTATAGAATTGCAGAAAACTACAATTGGGGCTATCTGGACCTAAATTGGAGCAGATTCCAGGGGTCCCCCGATTACGTATATCTTTAAAGGCAGTTATACAAGGAATACGAGGGGAAATTAAAGTGGGCCGTTTTGTGGATATTTTCTCGTAGTTTGACCCTATGGGTTTATAGAATTGCAGAAAACTTCAATTGGGGCTGTCTGGACCTGAATTGGAGCAGATGCCAGGGGTCCCCCAGTTACGTATATCTTTAAAGGCAGTTATACAAGGAATACAGGGGGAAATTAAAGTGGGCCGTTTTGTGGATATTTTCTCGTAGTTTGACCCTATGGGTTTATAGAATTGCAGAAAACTACAATTGGGGCTGTCTGGACCTGAATTGGAGCAGATACCAGGGGTCCCCCGATTACGTATATCTTTAAAGGCAGTTATACAAGGAATACGAGGGGAAATTAAAGTGGGCCGTTTTGTGGATATTTTCTCGTAGTTTGACCCTATGGGTTTATAGAATTGCAGAAAACTTCAATTGGGGCTGTCTGGACCTGAATTGGAGCAGATGCCAGGGGTCCCCCAGTTACGTATATCTTTAAAGGCAGTTATACAAGGAATACAGGGGGGAAATTAAAGTGGGCCGTTTTGTGGATATTTTCTCGTAGTTTGACCCTATGGGTTTATAGAATTGCAGAAAACTTCAATTGGGGTTGTCTGGACCTGAATTGGAGCAGATACCAGGGGTCCCCCGATTACGTATATCTTTAAAGGCAGTTATACAAGGAATACGAGGGGAAATTAAAGTGGGCCGTTTTGTGGATATTTTCTCGTAGTTTGACCCTATGGGTTTATAGAATTGCAGAAAACTTCAATTGGGGCTGTCTGGACCTGAATTGGAGCAGATGCCAGGGGTCCCCCAGTTACGTATATCTTTAAAGGCAGTTATACAAGGAATACAGGGGGAAATTAAAGTGGGCCGTTTTGTGGATATTTTCTCGTAGTTTGACCCTATGGGTTTATAGAATTGCAGAAAACTTCAATTGGGGCTGTCTGGACCTGAATTGGAGCAGATACCAGGGGTCCCCCGATTACGTATATCTTTAAAGGCAGTTATACAAGGAATACGAGGGGAAATTAAAGTGGGCCGTTTTGTGGATATTTTCTCGTAGTTTGACCCTATGGGTTTATAGAATTGCAGAAAACTTCAATTGGGGCTGTCTGGACCTGAATTGGAGCAGATGCCAGGGGTCCCCCAGTTACGTATATCTTTAAAGGCAGTTATACAGGGAATACAGGGGGAAATTAAAGTGGGCCGTTTTGTGGATATTTTCTCGTAGTTTGACCCTATGGGTTTATAGAATTGCAGAAAACTACAATTGGGGCTGTCTGGACCTGAATTGGAGCAGATACCAGGGGTCCCCCGATTACGTATATCTTTAAAGGCAGTTATACAAGGAATACGAGGGGAAATTAAAGTGGGCCGTTTTGTGGATATTTTCTCGTAGTTTGACCCTATGGGTTTATAGAATTGCAGAAAACTTCAATTGGGGTTGTCTGGACCTGAATTGGAGCAGATACCAGGGGTCCCCCGATTACGTATATCTTTAAAGGCAGTTATACAAGGAATACGAGGGGAAATTAAAGTGGGCCGTTTTGTGGATATTTTCTCGTAGTTTGACCCTATGGGTTTATAGAATTGCAGAAAACTTCAATTGGGGCTGTCTGGACCTGAATTGGAGCAGATGCCAGGGGTCCCCCAGTTACGTATATCTTTAAAGGCAGTTATACAAGGAATACAGGGGGAAATTAAAGTGGGCCGTTTTGTGGATATTTTCTCGTAGTTTGACCCTATGGGTTTATAGAATTGCAGAAAACTACAATTGGGGCTGTCTGGACCTGAATTGGAGCAGATACCAGGGGTCCCCCGATTACGTATATCTTTAAAGGCAGTTATACAAGGAATACGAGGGGAAATTAAAGTGGGCCGTTTTGTGGATATTTTCTCGTAGTTTGACCCTATGGGTTTATAGAATTGCAGAAAACTTCAATTGGGGCTGTCTGGACCTGAATTGGAGCAGATGCCAGGGGTCCCCCAGTTACGTATATCTTTAAAGGCAGTTATACAAGGAATACAGGGGGAAATTAAAGTGGGCCGTTTTGTGGATATTTTCTCGTAGTTTGACCCTATGGGTTTATAGAATTGCAGAAAACTTCAATTGGGGTTGTCTGGACCTGAATTGGAGCAGATACCAGGGGTCCCCCGATTACGTATATCTTTAAAGGCAGTTATACAAGGAATACGAGGGGAAATTAAAGTGGGCCGTTTTGTGGATATTTTCTCGTAGTTTGACCCTATGGGTTTATAGAATTGCAGAAAACTTCAATTGGGGCTGTCTGGACCTGAATTGGAGCAGATGCCAGGGGTCCCCCAGTTACGTATATCTTTAAAGGCAGTTATACAAGGAATACAGGGGGAAATTAAAGTGGGCCGTTTTGTGGATATTTTCTCGTAGTTTGACCCTATGGGTTTATAGAATTGCAGAAAACTACAATTGGGGCTGTCTGGACCTGAATTGGAGCAGATACCAGGGGTCCCCCGATTACGTATATCTTTAAAGGCAGTTATACAAGGAATACGAGGGGAAATTAAAGTGGGCCGTTTTGTGGATATTTTCTCGTAGTTTGACCCTATGGGTTTATAGAATTGCAGAAAACTTCAATTGGGGTTGTCTGGACCTGAATTGGAGCAGATACCAGGGGTCCCCCGATTACGTATATCTTTAAAGGCAGTTATACAAGGAATACGAGGGGAAATTAAAGTGGGCCGTTTTGTGGATATTTTCTCGTAGTTTGACCCTATGGGTTTATAGAATTGCAGAAAACTTCAATTGGGGCTGTCTGGACCTGAATTGGAGCAGATGCCAGGGGTCCCCCAGTTACGTATATCTTTAAAGGCAGTTATACAAGGAATACAGGGGGAAATTAAAGTGGGCCGTTTTGTGGATATTTTCTCGTAGTTTGACCCTATGGGTTTATAGAATTGCAGAAAACTACAATTGGGGCTGTCTGGACCTGAATTGGAGCAGATACCAGGGGTCCCCCGATTACGTATATCTTTAAAGGCAGTTATACAAGGAATACGAGGGGAAATTAAAGTGGGCCGTTTTGTGGATATTTTCTCGTAGTTTGACCCTATGGGTTTATAGAATTGCAGAAAACTTCAATTGGGGCTGTCTGGACCTGAATTGGAGCAGATGCCAGGGGTCCCCCAGTTACGTATATCTTTAAAGGCAGTTATACAAGGAATACAGGGGGAAATTAAAGTGGGCCGTTTTGTGGATATTTTCTCGTAGTTTGACCCTATGGGTTTATAGAATTGCAGAAAACTTCAATTGGGGTTGTCTGGACCTGAATTGGAGCAGATACCAGGGGTCCCCCGATTACGTATATCTTTAAAGGCAGTTATACAAGGAATACGAGGGGAAATTAAAGTGGGCCGTTTTGTGGATATTTTCTCGTAGTTTGACCCTATGGGTTTATAGAATTGCAGAAAACTTCAATTGGGGCTGTCTGGACCTGAATTGGAGCAGATGCCAGGGGTCCCCCAGTTACGTATATCTTTAAAGGCAGTTATACAAGGAATACAGGGGGAAATTAAAGTGGGCCGTTTTGTGGATATTTTCTCGTAGTTTGACCCTATGGGTTTATAGAATTGCAGAAAACTACAATTGGGGCTGTCTGGACCTGAATTGGAGCAGATACCAGGGGTCCCCCGATTACGTATATCTTTAAAGGCAGTTATACAAGGAATACGAGGGGAAATTAAAGTGGGCCATTTTGTGGATATTTTCTCGTAGTTTGACCCTATGGGTTTATAGAATTGCAGAAAACTTCAATTGGGGCTGTCTGGACCTGAATTGGAGCAGATGCCAGGGGTCCCCCAGTTACGTATATCTTTAAAGGCAGTTATACAAGGAATACAGGGGGAAATTAAAGTGAGCCGTTTTGTGGATATTTTCTCGTAGTTTGACCCTATGGGTTTATAGAATTGCAGAAAACTTCAATTGGGGTTGTCTGGACCTGAATTGGAGCAGATACCAGGGGTCCCCCGATTACGTATATCTTTAAAGGCAGTTATACAAGGAATACGAGGGGAAATTAAAGTGGGCCGTTTTGTGGATATTTTCTCGTAGTTTGACCCTATGGGTTTATAGAATTGCAGAAAACTTCAATTGGGGCTGTCTGGACCTGAATTGGAGCAGATGCCAGGGGTCCCCCAGTTACGTATATCTTTAAAGGCAGTTATACAAGGAATACGAGGGGAAATTAAAGTGGGCCGTTTTGTGGATATTTTCTCGTAGTTTGACCCTATGGGTTTATAGAATTGCAGAAAACTTCAATTGGGGCTGTCTGGACCTGAATTGGAGCAGATGCCAGGGGTCCCCCAGTTACGTATATCTTTAAAGGCAGTTATACAAGGAATACAGGGGGAAATTAAAGTGGGCCGTTTTGTGGATATTTTCTCGTAGTTTGACCCTATGGGTTTATAGAATTGCAGAAAACTACAATTGGGGCTGTCTGGACCTGAATTGGAGCAGATACCAGGGGTCCCCCGATTACGTATATCTTTAAAGGCATTTATACAAGGAATACGAGGGGAAATTAAAGTGGGCCGTTTTGTGGATATTTTCTCGTAGTTTGACCCTATGGGTTTATAGAATTGCAGAAAACTTCAATTGGGGCTGTCTGGACCTGAATTGGAGCAGATGCCAGGGGTCCCCCAGTTACGTATATCTTTAAAGGCAGTTATACAAGGAATACAGGGGGAAATTAAAGTGGGCCGTTTTGTGGATATTTTCTCGTAGTTTGACCCTATGGGTTTATAGAATTGCAGAAAACTTCAATTGGGGTTGTCTGGACCTGAATTGGAGCAGATACCAGGGGTCCCCCGATTACGTATATCTTTAAAGGCAGTTATACAAGGAATACGAGGGGAAATTAAAGTGGGCCGTTTTGTGGATATTTTCTCGTAGTTTGACCCTATGGGTTTATAGAATTGCAGAAAACTTCAATTGGGGCTGTCTGGACCTGAATTGGAGCAGATGCCAGGGGTCCCCCAGTTACGTATATCTTTAAAGGCAGTTATACAAGGAATACAGGGGGAAATTAAAGTGGGCCGTTTTGTGGATATTTTCTCGTAGTTTGACCCTATGGGTTTATAGAATTGCAGAAAACTACAATTGGGGCTGTCTGGACCTGAATTGGAGCAGATACCAGGGGTCCCCCGATTACGTATATCTTTAAAGGCAGTTATACAAGGAATACGAGGGGAAATTAAAGTGGGCCGTTTTGTGGATATTTTCTCGTAGTTTGACCCTATGGGTTTATAGAATTGCAGAAAACTTCAATTGGGGCTGTCTGGACCTGAATTGGAGCAGATGCCAGGGGTCCCCCAGTTACGTATATCTTTAAAGGCAGTTATACAAGGAATACAGGGGGAAATTAAAGTGGGCCGTTTTGTGGATATTTTCTCGTAGTTTGACCCTATGGGTTTATAGAATTGCAGAAAACTTCAATTGGGGTTGTCTGGACCTGAATTGGAGCAGATACCAGGGGTCCCCCGATTACGTATATCTTTAAAGGCAGTTATACAAGGAATACGAGGGGAAATTAAAGTGGGCCGTTTTGTGGATATTTTCTCGTAGTTTGACCCTATGGGTTTATAGAATTGCAGAAAACTTCAATTGGGGCTGTCTGGACCTGAATTGGAGCAGATGCCAGGGGTCCCCCAGTTACGTATATCTTTAAAGGCAGTTATACAGGGAATACAGGGGGAAATTAAAGTGGGCCGTTTTGTGGATATTTTCTCGTAGTTTGACCCTATGGGTTTATAGAATTGCAGAAAACTACAATTGGGGCTGTCTGGACCTGAATTGGAGCAGATACCAGGGGTCCCCCGATTACGTATATCTTTAAAGGCAGTTATACAAGGAATACGAGGGGAAATTAAAGTGGGCCGTTTTGTGGATATTTTCTCGTAGTTTGACCCTATGGGTTTATAGAATTGCAGAAAACTTCAATTGGGGCTGTCTGGACCTGAATTGGAGCAGATGCCAGGGGTCCCCCAGTTACGTATATCTTTAAAGGCAGTTATACAAGGAATACAGGGGGAAATTAAAGTGGGCCGTTTTGTGGATATTTTCTCGTAGTTTGACCCTATGGGTTTATAGAATTGCAGAAAACTTCAATTGGGGTTGTCTGGACCTGAATTGGAGCAGATACCAGGGGTCCCCCGATTACGTATATCTTTAAAGGCAGTTATACAAGGAATACGAGGGGAAATTAAAGTGGGCCGTTTTGTGGATATTTTCTCGTAGTTTGACCCTATGGGTTTATAGAATTGCAGAAAACTTCAATTGGGGCTGTCTGGACCTGAATTGGAGCAGATGCCAGGGGTCCCCCAGTTACGTATATCTTTAAAGGCAGTTATACAAGGAATACAGGGGGAAATTAAAGTGGGCCGTTTTGTGGATATTTTCTCGTAGTTTGACCCTATGGGTTTATAGAATTGCAGAAAACTACAATTGGGGCTGTCTGGACCTGAATTGGAGCAGATACCAGGGGTCCCCCGATTACGTATATCTTTAAAGGCAGTTATACAAGGAATACGAGGGGAAATTAAAGTGGGCCATTTTGTGGATATTTTCTCGTAGTTTGACCCTATGGGTTTATAGAATTGCAGAAAACTTCAATTGGGGCTGTCTGGACCTGAATTGGAGCAGATGCCAGGGGTCCCCCAGTTACGTATATCTTTAAAGGCAGTTATACAAGGAATACAGGGGGAAATTAAAGTGAGCCGTTTTGTGGATATTTTCTCGTAGTTTGACCCTATGGGTTTATAGAATTGCAGAAAACTTCAATTGGGGTTGTCTGGACCTGAATTGGAGCAGATACCAGGGGTCCCCCGATTACGTATATCTTTAAAGGCAGTTATACAAGGAATACGAGGGGAAATTAAAGTGGGCCGTTTTGTGGATATTTTCTCGTAGTTTGACCCTATGGGTTTATAGAATTGCAGAAAACTTCAATTGGGGCTGTCTGGACCTGAATTGGAGCAGATGCCAGGGGTCCCCCAGTTACGTATATCTTTAAAGGCAGTTATACAAGGAATACGAGGGGAAATTAAAGTGGGCCGTTTTGTGGATATTTTCTCGTAGTTTGACCCTATGGGTTTATAGAATTGCAGAAAACTTCAATTGGGGCTGTCTGGACCTGAATTGGAGCAGATGCCAGGGGTCCCCCAGTTACGTATATCTTTAAAGGCAGTTATACAAGGAATACAGGGGGAAATTAAAGTGGGCCGTTTTGTGGATATTTTCTCGTAGTTTGACCCTATGGGTTTATAGAATTGCAGAAAACTACAATTGGGGCTGTCTGGACCTGAATTGGAGCAGATACCAGGGGTCCCCCGATTACGTATATCTTTAAAGGCATTTATACAAGGAATACGAGGGGAAATTAAAGTGGGCCGTTTTGTGGATATTTTCTCGTAGTTTGACCCTATGGGTTTATAGAATTGCAGAAAACTTCAATTGGGGCTGTCTGGACCTGAATTGGAGCAGATGCCAGGGGTCCCCCAGTTACGTATATCTTTAAAGGCAGTTATACAAGGAATACAGGGGGAAATTAAAGTGGGCCGTTTTGTGGATATTTTCTCGTAGTTTGACCCTATGGGTTTATAGAATTGCAGAAAACTTCAATTGGGGTTGTCTGGACCTGAATTGGAGCAGATACCAGGGGTCCCCCGATTACGTATATCTTTAAAGGCAGTTATACAAGGAATACGAGGGGAAATTAAAGTGGGCCGTTTTGTGGATATTTTCTCGTAGTTTGACCCTATGGGTTTATAGAATTGCAGAAAACTTCAATTGGGGCTGTCTGGACCTGAATTGGAGCAGATGCCAGGGGTCCCCCAGTTACGTATATCTTTAAAGGCAGTTATACAAGGAATACAGGGGGAAATTAAAGTGGGCCGTTTTGTGGATATTTTCTCGTAGTTTGACCCTATGGGTTTATAGAATTGCAGAAAACTACAATTGGGGCTGTCTGGACCTGAATTGGAGCAGATACCAGGGGTCCCCCGATTACGTATATCTTTAAAGGCAGTTATACAAGGAATACGAGGGGAAATTAAAGTGGGCCGTTTTGTGGATATTTTCTCGTAGTTTGACCCTATGGGTTTATAGAATTGCAGAAAACTTCAATTGGGGCTGTCTGGACCTGAATTGGAGCAGATGCCAGGGGTCCCCCAGTTACGTATATCTTTAAAGGCAGTTATACAAGGAATACAGGGGGAAATTAAAGTGGGCCGTTTTGTGGATATTTTCTCGTAGTTTGACCCTATGGGTTTATAGAATTGCAGAAAACTTCAATTGGGGTTGTCTGGACCTGAATTGGAGCAGATACCAGGGGTCCCCCGATTACGTATATCTTTAAAGGCAGTTATACAAGGAATACGAGGGGAAATTAAAGTGGGCCGTTTTGTGGATATTTTCTCGTAGTTTGACCCTATGGGTTTATAGAATTGCAGAAAACTTCAATTGGGGCTGTCTGGACCTGAATTGGAGCAGATGCCAGGGGTCCCCCAGTTACGTATATCTTTAAAGGCAGTTATACAGGGAATACAGGGGGAAATTAAAGTGGGCCGTTTTGTGGATATTTTCTCGTAGTTTGACCCTATGGGTTTATAGAATTGCAGAAAACTACAATTGGGGCTGTCTGGACCTGAATTGGAGCAGATACCAGGGGTCCCCCGATTACGTATATCTTTAAAGGCAGTTATACAAGGAATACGAGGGGAAATTAAAGTGGGCCGTTTTGTGGATATTTTCTCGTAGTTTGACCCTATGGGTTTATAGAATTGCAGAAAACTTCAATTGGGGCTGTCTGGACCTGAATTGGAGCAGATGCCAGGGGTCCCCCAGTTACGTATATCTTTAAAGGCAGTTATACAAGGAATACAGGGGGAAATTAAAGTGGGCCGTTTTGTGGATATTTTCTCGTAGTTTGACCCTATGGGTTTATAGAATTGCAGAAAACTTCAATTGGGGTTGTCTGGACCTGAATTGGAGCAGATACCAGGGGTCCCCCGATTACGTATATCTTTAAAGGCAGTTATACAAGGAATACGAGGGGAAATTAAAGTGGGCCGTTTTGTGGATATTTTCTCGTAGTTTGACCCTATGGGTTTATAGAATTGCAGAAAACTTCAATTGGGGCTGTCTGGACCTGAATTGGAGCAGATGCCAGGGGTCCCCCAGTTACGTATATCTTTAAAGGCAGTTATACAAGGAATACAGGGGGAAATTAAAGTGGGCCGTTTTGTGGATATTTTCTCGTAGTTTGACCCTATGGGTTTATAGAATTGCAGAAAACTACAATTGGGGCTGTCTGGACCTAAATTGGAGCAGATTCCAGGGGTCCCCCGATTACGTATATCTTTAAAGGCAGTTATACAAGGAATACGAGGGGAAATTAAAGTGGGCCGTTTTGTGGATATTTTCTCGTAGTTTGACCCTATGGGTTTATAGAATTGCAGAAAACTTCAATTGGGGCTGTCTGGACCTGAATTGGAGCAGATGCCAGGGGTCCCCCAGTTACGTATATCTTTAAAGGCAGTTATACAAGGAATACAGGGGGAAATTAAAGTGGGCCGTTTTGTGGATATTTTCTCGTAGTTTGACCCTATGGGTTTATAGAATTGCAGAAAACTTCAATTGGGGTTGTCTGGACCTGAATTGGAGCAGATACCAGGGGTCCCCCGATTACGTATATCTTTAAAGGCAGTTATACAAGGAATACGAGGGGAAATTAAAGTGGGCCGTTTTGTGGATATTTTCTCGTAGTTTGACCCTATGGGTTTATAGAATTGCAGAAAACTTCAATTGGGGCTGTCTGGACCTGAATTGGAGCAGATCCCAGGGGTCCCCCCGTTACGTATATCTTTAAAGGCAGCTATACAAGGAACACGGGGGGAAATTGAAGTGGGCCGTTTTGTGGATATTGTCTCGTAGTTTGACCCTATGGGTTTATAGAATTGCAGAAAACTTCAATTGGGGCTGTCTGGACCTGAATTGGAGCAGATAACAGGGGGTCCCCCGATTAGGATTATCTTTAAACGTAGTTATACAAGGAATACGGGGGGAAATTAAAGTGGGACGTTTTGTGGATATTTTCTCATAGTTTGACCCTATGGGTTTTTAGAATTGTAGAAAACTTCAATTGGGGTTGTTTTGACCTGAATTGGAGCATATACCAGGGGTCCCCCGGTTACATATATCTTTAAAGGCAGCTATACAAGGAATACGGGGGGAATTGAAGTCGGCCGTTTTGTGGATATTTTCTCGTAGTTTGACCCTATGGGTTTATAGAATTACAGAAAACTTCAATTGGGGCTGTCTGGACCTGAATTGGAGCAGATACCAGGGGTCCCCCAGTTACGTATATCTTTAAAGGCAGTTATACAAGGAATACAGGGGGAAATTAAAGTGGGCCGTTTTGTGGATATTTTCTCGTAGTTTGACCCTATGGGTTTATAGAATTGCAGAAAACTACAATTGGGGCTGTCTGGACCTAAATTGGAGCAGATTCCAGGGGTCCCCCGATTACGTATATCTTTAAAGGCTATACAAGGAATACGAGGGGAAATTAAAGTGGGCCGTTTTGTGGATATTTTCTCGTAGTTTGACCCTATGGGTTTATAGAATTGCAGAAAACTTCAATTGGGGCTGTCTGGACCTGAATTGGAGCAGATGCCAGGGGTCCCCCAGTTACGTATATCTTTAAAGGCAGTTATACAAGGAATACAGGGGGAAATTAAAGTGGGCCGTTTTGTGGATATTTTCTCGTAGTTTGACCCTATGGGTTTATAGAATTGCAGAAAACTTCAATTGGGGTTGTCTGGACCTGAATTGGAGCAGATACCAGGGGTCCCCCGATTACGTATATCTTTAAAGGCAGTTATACAAGGAATACGAGGGGAAATTAAAGTGGGCCGTTTTGTGGATATTTTCTCGTAGTTTGACCCTATGGGTTTATAGAATTGCAGAAAACTTCAATTGGGGCTGTCTGGACCTGAATTGGAGCAGATGCCAGGGGTCCCCCAGTTACGTATATCTTTAAAGGCAGTTATACAAGGAATACAGGGGGAAATTAAAGTGGGCCGTTTTGTGGATATTTTCTCGTAGTTTGACCCTATGGGTTTATAGAATTGCAGAAAACTTCAATTGGGGTTGTCTGGACCTGAATTGGAGCAGATACCAGGGGTCCCCCGATTACGTATATCTTTAAAGGCAGTTATACAAGGAATACGAGGGGAAATTAAAGTGGGCCGTTTTGTGGATATTTTCTCGTAGTTTGACCCTATGGGTTTATAGAATTACAGAAAACTTCAATTGGGGCTGTCTGGACCTGAATTGGAGCAGATCCCAGGGGTCCCCCCGTTACGTATATCTTTAAAGGTAGCTATACAAGGAACACGGGGGGAAATTGAAGTGGGCCATTTTGTGGATATTGTCTCGTAGTTTGACCCTATGGGTTTATAGAATTGCAGAAAACTTCAATTGGGGCTGTCTGGACCTGAATTGGAGCAGATAACAGGGGGTCCCCCGATTAGGATTATCTTTAAACGTAGTTATACAAGGAATACGGGGGGAAATTAAAGTGGGACGTTTTGTGGATATTTTCTCATAGTTTGACCCTATGGGTTTTTAGAATTGTAGAAAACTTCAATTGGGGCTGTCTGGACCTGAATTGGAGCATATACCAGGGGTCCCCCGGTTACATATATCTTTAAAGGCAGCTATACAAGGAATACGGTGGGAATTGAAGTCGGCCGTTTTGTGGATATTTTCTCGTAGTTTGACCCTATGGGTTTATAGAATTGCAGAAAACTTCAATTGGGGCTGTCTGGACCTAAATTGGAGCAGATACCAGGGGTCCCCCAGTTACGTATATCTTTAAAGACAGCTATACAAGGAATACGGGGGGAAATTGAAGTGGGCCGTTTTATGGATATTTTCTCGTAGTTTGACCCTATGGGTTTATAGAATTGCAGAAAACTTCAATTGGGGTTGTCTGGACCTGAATTGGAGCAGATACCAGGGGTCCCCCGATTACGTATATCTTTAAAGGCAGTTATACAAGGAATACGAGGGGAAATTAAAGTGGGCCGTTTTGTGGATATTTTCTCGTAGTTTGACCCTATGGGTTTATAGAATTGCAGAAAACTTCAATTGGGGCTGTCTGGACCTGAATTGGAGCAGATGCCAGGGGTCCCCCAGTTACGTATATCTTTAAAGGCAGTTATACAAGGAATACAGGGGGAAATTAAAGTGGGCCGTTTTGTGGATATTTTCTCGTAGTTTGACCCTATGGGTTTATAGAATTGCAGAAAACTACAATTGGGGCTGTCTGGACCTAAATTGGAGCAGATACCAGGGGTCCCCCGATTACGTATATCTTTAAAGGCAGTTATACAAGGAATACGAGGGGAAATTAAAGTGGGCCGTTTTGTGGATATTTTCTCGTAGTTTGACCCTATGGGTTTATAGAATTGCAGAAAACTTCAATTGGGGCTGTCTGGACCTGAATTGGAGCAGATGTCAGGGGTCCCCCAGTTACGTATATCTTTAAAGGCAGTTATACAAGGAATACAGGGGGAAATTAAAGTGGGCCGTTTTGTGGATATTTTCTCGTAGTTTGACCCTATGGGTTTATAGAATTGCAGAAAACTTCAATTGGGGTTGTCTGGACCTGAATTGGAGCAGATACCAGGGGTCCCCCGATTACGTATATCTTTAAAGGCAGTTATACAAGGAATACGAGGGGAAATTAAAGTGGGCCGTTTTGTGGATATTTTCTCGTAGTTTGACCCTATGGGTTTATAGAATTGCAGAAAACTACAATTGGGGCTGTCTGGACCTGAATTGGAGCAGATACCAGGGGTCCCCCGATTACATATATCTTTAAAGGTAGCTATACAAGGAATACGGGGGGAATTGAAGTCGGCCGTTTTGTGGATATTTTCTCGTAGTTTGACCCTATGGGTTTATAGAATTACAGAAAACTTCAATTGGGGCTGTCTGGACCTGAATTGGAGCAGATACCAGGGGTCCCCCAGTTACGTATATCTTTAAAGGCAGTTATACAAGGAATACAGGGGGAAATTAAAGTGGGCCGTTTTGTGGATATTTTCTCGTAGTTTGACCCTATGGGTTTATAGAATTGCAGAAAACTTCAATTGGGGTTGTCTGGACCTGAATTGGAGCAGATACCAGGGGTCCCCCGATTACGTATATCTTTAAAGGCAGTTATACAAGGAATACGAGGGGAAATTAAAGTGGGCCGTTTTGTGGATATTTTCTCGTAGTTTGACCCTATGGGTTTATAGAATTGCAGAAAACTTCAATTGGGGCTGTCTGGACCTGAATTGGAGCAGATGCCAGGGGTCCCCCAGTTACGTATATCTTTAAAGGCAGTTATACAAGGAATACAGGGGGAAATTAAAGTGGGCCGTTTTGTGGATATTTTCTCGTAGTTTGACCCTATGGGTTTATAGAATTGCAGAAAACTTCAATTGGGGTTGTCTGGACCTGAATTGGAGCAGATACCAGGGGTCCCCCGATTACGTATATCTTTAAAGGCAGTTATACAAGGAATACGAGGGGAAATTAAAGTGGGCCGTTTTGTGGATATTTTCTCGTAGTTTGACCCTATGGGTTTATAGAATTGCAGAAAACTTCAATTGGGGCTGTCTGGACCTGAATTGGAGCAGATCCCAGGGGTCCCCCCGTTACGTATATCTTTAAAGGCAGCTATACAAGGAACACGGGGGGAAATTGAAGTGGGCCGTTTTGTGGATATTGTCTCGTAGTTTGACCCTATGGGTTTATAGAATTGCAGAAAACTTCAATTGGGGCTGTCTGGACCTGAATTGGAGCAGATAACAGGGGGTCCCCCGATTAGGATTATCTTTAAACGTAGTTATACAAGGAATACGGGGGGAAATTAAAGTGGGACGTTTTGTGGATATTTTCTCATAGTTTGACCCTATGGGTTTTTAGAATTGTAGAAAACTTCAATTGGGGCTGTCTGGACCTGAATTGGAGCATATACCAGGGGTCCCCCGGTTACATATATCTTTAAAGGCAGCTATACAAGGAATACGGTGGGAATTGAAGTCGGCCGTTTTGTGGATATTTTCTCGTAGTTTGACCCTATGGGTTTATAGAATTGCAGAAAACTTCAATTGGGGCTGTCTGGACCTAAATTGGAGCAGATACCAGGGGTCCCCCAGTTACGTATATCTTTAAAGACAGCTATACAAGGAATACGGGGGGAAATTGAAGTGGGCCGTTTTATGGATATTTTCTCGTAGTTTGACCCTATGGGTTTATAGAATTGCAGAAAACTTCAATTGGGGTTGTCTGGACCTGAATTGGAGCAGATACCAGGGGTCCCCCGATTACGTATATCTTTAAAGGCAGTTATACAAGGAATACGAGGGGAAATTAAAGTGGGCCGTTTTGTGGATATTTTCTCGTAGTTTGACCCTATGGGTTTATAGAATTGCAGAAAACTTCAATTGGGGCTGTCTGGACCTGAATTGGAGCAGATGCCAGGGGTCCCCCAGTTACGTATATCTTTAAAGGCAGTTATACAAGGAATACAGGGGGAAATTAAAGTGGGCCGTTTTGTGGATATTTTCTCGTAGTTTGACCCTACGGGTTTATAGAATTGCAGAAAACTACAATTGGGGCTGTCTGGACCTGAATTGGAGCAGATACCAGGGGTCCCCCGATTACGTATATCTTTAAAGGCAGTTATACAAGGAATACGAGGGGAAATTAAAGTGGGCCGTTTTGTGGATATTTTCTCGTAGTTTGACCCTATGGGTTTATAGAATTGCAGAAAACTTCAATTGGGGCTGTCTGGACCTGAATTGGAGCAGATGCCAGGGGTCCCCCAGTTACGTATATCTTTAAAGGCAGTTATACAAGGAATACAGGGGGAAATTAAAGTGGGCCGTTTTGTGGATATTTTCTCGTAGTTTGACCCTATGGGTTTATAGAATTGCAGAAAACTACAATTGGGGCTGTCTGGACCTAAATTGGAGCAGATACCAGGGGTCCCCCGATTACGTATATCTTTAAAGGCAGTTATACAAGGAATACGAGGGGAAATTAAAGTGGGCCGTTTTGTGGATATTTTCTCGTAGTTTGACCCTATGGGTTTATAGAATTGCAGAAAACTTCAATTGGGGCTGTCTGGACCTGAATTGGAGCAGATGTCAGGGGTCCCCCAGTTACGTATATCTTTAAAGGCAGTTATACAAGGAATACAGGGGGAAATTAAAGTGGGCCGTTTTGTGGATATTTTCTCGTAGTTTGACCCTATGGGTTTATAGAATTGCAGAAAACTTCAATTGGGGTTGTCTGGACCTGAATTGGAGCAGATACCAGGGGTCCCCCGATTACGTATATCTTTAAAGGCAGTTATACAAGGAATACGAGGGGAAATTAAAGTGGGCCGTTTTGTGGATATTTTCTCGTAGTTTGACCCTATGGGTTTATAGAATTGCAGAAAACTTCAATTGGGGCTGTCTGGACCTGAATTGGAGCAGATCCCAGGGGTCCCCCCGTTACGTATATCTTTAAAGGCAGCTATACAAGGAACACGGGGGGAAATTGAAGTGGGCCGTTTTGTGGATATTGTCTCGTAGTTTGACCCTATGGGTTTATAGAATTGCAGAAAACTTCAATTGGGGCTGTCTGGACCTGAATTGGAGACGATAACAGGGGGTCCCCCGATTAGGATTATCTTTAAACGTAGTTATACAAGGAATACGGGGGGAAATTAAAGTGGGACGTTTTGTGGATATTTTCTCATAGTTTGACCCTATGGGTTTTTAGAATTGTAGAAAACTTCAATTGGGGCTGTTTTGACCTGAATTGGAGCATATACCAGGGGTCCCCCGGTTACATATATCTTTAAAGGCAGCTATACAAGGAATACGGGGGGAATTGAAGTCGGCCATTTTGTGGATATTTTCTCGTAGTTTGACCCTATGGGTTTATAGAATTACAGAAAACTTCAATTGGGGCTGTCTAGACCTGAATTGGAGCAGATGCCAGGGGTCCCCCAGTTACGTATATCTTTAAAGGCAGTTATACAAGGAATACAGGGGGAAATTAAAGTGGGCCGTTTTGTGGATATTTTCTCGTAGTTTGACCCTATGGGTTTATAGAATTGCAGAAAACTTCAATTGGGGTTGTCTGGACCTGAATTGGAGCAGATACCAGGGGTCCCCCGATAACGTATATCTTTAAAGGCAGGTATACAAGGAATACGAGGGGAAATTAAAGTGGGCCGTTTTGTGGATATTTTCTCGTAGTTTGACCCTATGGGTTTATAGAATTGCAGAAAACTTCAATTGGGGTTGTCTGGACCTGAATTGGAGCAGATACCAGGGGTCCCCCGATTACGTATATCTTTAAAGGCAGTTATACAAGGAATACGAGGGGAAATTAAAGTGGGCCGTTTTGTGGATATTTTCTCATAGTTTGACCCTGTGGGTTTATAGAATTGCAGAAAACTTCAATTGGGGCTGTCTGGACCTGAATTGGAGCAGATCCCAGGGGTCCCCCCGTTACGTATATCTTTAAAGGCAGCTATACAAGGAACACGGGGGGAAATTGAAGTGGGCCGTTTTGTGGATATTGTCTCGTAGTTTGACCCTATGGGTTTATAGAATTGCAGAAAACTTCAATTGGGGTTGTCTGGACCTGAATTGGAGCAGATAACAGGGGGTCCCCCGATTAGGATTATCTTTAAACGTAGTTATACAAGGAATACGGGGGGAAATTAAAGTGGGACGTTTTGTGGATATTTTCTCATAGTTTGACCCTATGGGTTTTTAGAATTGTAGAAAACTTCAATTGGGGCTGTCTGGACCTGAATTGGAGCATATACCAGGGGTCCCCCGGTTACATATATCTTTAAAGGCAGCTATACAAGGAATACGGTGGGAATTGAAGTCGGCCGTTTTGTGGATATTTTCTCGTAGTTTGACCCTATGGGTTTATAGAATTGCAGAAAACTTCAATTGGGGCTGTCTGGACCTGAATTGGAGCAGATACCAGGGGTCCCCCAGTTACGTATATCTTTAAAGACAGCTATACAAGGAATACGGGGGGAAATTGAAGTGGGCCGTTTTGTGGATATTTTCTCGTAGTTTGACCCTATGGGTTTATAGAATTGCAGAAAACTTCAATTGGGGTTGTCTGGACCTGAATTGGAGCAGATACCAGGGGTCCCCCGATTACGTATATCTTTAAAGGCAGTTATACAAGGAATACGAGGGGAAATTAAAGTGGGCCGTTTTGTGGATATTTTCTCGTAGTTTGACCCTATGGGTTTATAGAATTGCAGAAAACTTCAATTGGGGCTGTCTGGACCTGAATTGGAGCAGATGCCAGGGGTCCCCCAGTTACGTATATCTTTAAAGGCAGTTATACAAGGAATACAGGGGGAAATTAAAGTGGGCCGTTTTGTGGATATTTTCTCGTAGTTTGACCCTATGGGTTTATAGAATTGCAGAAAACTACAATTGGGGCTGTCTGGACCTGAATTGGAGCAGATACCAGGGGTCCCCCGATTACGTATATCTTTAAAGGCAGTTATACAAGGAATACGAGGGGAAATTAAAGTGGGCCGTTTTGTGGATATTTTCTCGTAGTTTGACCCTATGGGTTTATAGAATTGTAGAAAACTTCAATTGGGGCTGTCTGGACCTGAATTGGAGCAGATGCCAGGGGTCCCCCAGTTACGTATATCTTTAAAGGCAGTTATACAAGGAATACAGGGGGAAATTAAAGTGGGCCGTTTTGTGGATATTGTCTCGTAGTTTGACCCTATGGGTTTATAGAATTGCAGAAAACTTCAATTGGGGTTGTCTGGACCTGAATTGGAGCAGATAACAGGGGGTCCCCCGATTAGGATTATCTTTAAAGGCAGTTATACAAGGAATACGGGGGGAAATTAAAGTGGGACGTTTTGTGGATATTTTCTCATAGTTTGACCCTATGGGTTTTTAGAATTGCAGAAAACTTCAATTGGGGCTGTCTGGACCTGAATTGGAGCAGATCCCAGGGGTCCCCCGGTTACATATATCTTTAAAGGCAGCTATACAAGGAACACGGGGGGAATTGAAGTCGGCCGTTTTGTGGATATTTTCTCGTAGTTTGACCCTATGGGTTTATAGAATTGCAGAAAACTTCAATTGGGGCTGTCTGGACCTGAATTGGAGCAGATAACAGGGGGTCCCCCGATTAGGATTATCTTTAAACGTAGTTATACAAGGAATACGGGGGGAAATTAAAGTGGGACGTTTTGTGGATATTTTCTCATAGTTTGACCCTATGGGTTTTTAGAATTGTAGAAAACTTCAATTGGGGCTGTCTGGACCTGAATTGGAGCATATACCAGGGGTCCCCCGGTTACATATATCTTTAAAGGCAGCTATACAAGGAATACGGTGGGAATTGAAGTCGGCCGTTTTGTGGATATTTTCTCGTAGTTTGACCCTATGGGTTTATAGAATTGCAGAAAACTTTAATTGGGGCTGTCTGGACCTGAATTGGAGCAGATACCAGGGGTCCCCCAGTTACGTATATCTTTAAAGACAGCTATACAAGGAATACGGGGGGAAATTGAAGTGGGCCGTTTTGTGGATATTTTCTCGTAGTTTGACCCTATGGGTTTATAGAATTGCAGAAAACTTCAATTGGGGTTGTCTGGAACTGAATTGGAGCAGATACCAGGGGTCCCCCGATTACGTATATCTTTAAAGGCAGTTAAATAAGGAATACAAGGGGAAATTGAAGGGGGCCGTTTTGTGGATATTTTCTCGTAGTTTGACCCTATGGGTTTATAGAATTGCAGAAAACTACAATTGGGGCTGTCTGGACCTGAATTGGAGCAGATGCCAGGGGTCCCCCAGTTACGTATATCTTTAAAGGCAGTTATACAAGGAATACAGGGGGAAATTAAAGTGGGCCGTTTTGTGGATATTTTCTCGTAGTTTGACCCTATGGGTTTATAGAATTGCAGAAAACTTCAATTGGGGTTGTCTGGACCTGAATTGGAGCAGATACCAGGGGTCCCCCGATTACGTATATCTTTAAAGGCAGTTATACAAGGAATACGAGGGGAAATTAAAGTGGGCCGTTTTGTGGATATTTTCTCGTAGTTTGACCCTATGGGTTTATAGAATTGCAGAAAACTTCAATTGGGGCTGTCTGGACCTGAATTGGAGGAGATCCCAGGGGTCCCCCCGTTACGTATATCTTTAAAGGCAGCTATACAAGGAACACGGGGGGAAATTGAAGTGGGCCGTTTTGTGGATATTGTCTCGTAGTTTGACCCTATGGGTTTATAGAATTGCAGAAAACTTCAATTGGGGCTGTCTGGACCTGAATTGGAGCAGATAACAGGGGGTCCCCCGATTAGGATTATCTTTAAACGTAGTTATACAAGGAATACGGGGGGAAATTAAAGTGGGACGTTTTGTGGATATTTTCTCATAGTTTGACCCTATGGGTTTTTAGAATTGTAGAAAACTTCAATTGGGGCTGTCTGGACCTGAATTGGAGCATATACCAGGGGTCCCCCGGTTACATATATCTTTAAAGGCAGCTATACAAGGAATACGGTGGGAATTGAAGTCGGCCGTTTTGTGGATATTTTCTCGTAGTTTGACCCTATGGGTTTATAGAATTGCAGAAAACTTCAATTGGGGTTGTCTGGACCTGAATTGGAGCAGATACCAGGGGTCCCCCGATTACGTATATCTTTAAAGGCAGTTATACAAGGAATACGAGGGGAAATTAAAGTGGGCCGTTTTGTGGATATTTTCTCGTAGTTTGACCCTATGGGTTTATAGAATTGCAGAAAACTTCAATTGGGGCTGTCTGGACCTGAATTGGAGCAGATCCCAGGGGTCCCCCCGTTACGTATATCTTTAAAGGCAGCTATACAAGGAACACGGGGGGAAATTGAAGTGGGCCGTTTTGTGGATATTGTCTCGTAGTTTGACCCTATGGGTTTATAGAATTGCAGAAAACTTCAATTGGGGCTGTCTGGACCTGAATTGGAGCAGATAACAGGGGGTCCCCCGATTAGGATTATCTTTAAACGTAGTTATACAAGGAATACGGGGGGAAATTAAAGTGGGACGTTTTGTGGATATTTTCTCATAGTTTGACCCTATGGGTTTTTAGAATTGTAGAAAACTTCAATTGGGGCTGTCTGGACCTGAATTGGAGCATATACCAGGGGTCCTCCGGTTACATATATCTTTAAAGGCAGCTATACAAGGAATACGGTGCGAATTGAAGTCGGCCGTTTTGTGGATATTTTCTCGTAGTTTGACCCTATGGGTTTATAGAATTGCAGAAAACTTCAATTGGGGCTGTCTGGACCAGAATTGGAGCAGATACCAGGGGTCCCCCAGTTACGTATATCTTTAAAGACAGCTATACAAGGAATACGGGGGGAAATTGAAGTGGGCCGTTTTGTGGATATTTTCTCGTAGTTTGACCCTATGGGTTTATAGAATTGCAGAAAACTTCAATTGGGGTTGTCTGGAACTGAATTGGAGCAGATACCAGGGGTCCCCCGATTACGTATATCTTTAAAGGCAGTTAAATAAGGAATACAAGGGGAAATTGAAGGGGGCCGTTTTGTGGATATTTTCTCGTAGTTTGACCCTATGGGTTTATAGAATTGCAGAAAACTACAATTGGGGCTGTCTGGACCTGAATTGGAGCAGATGCCAGGGGTCCCCCAGTTACGTATATCTTTAAAGGCAGTTATACAAGGAATACAGGGGGAAATTAAAGTGGGCCGTTTTGTGGATATTTTCTCGTAGTTTGACCCTATGGGTTTATAGAATTGCAGAAAACTTCAATTGGGGTTGTCTGGACCTGAATTGGAGCAGATACCAGGGGTCCCCCGATTACGTATATCTTTAAAGGCAGTTATACAAGGAATACGAGGGGAAATTAAAGTGGGCCGTTTTGTGGATATTTTCTCGTAGTTTGACCCTATGGGTTTATAGAATTGCAGAAAACTTCAATTGGGGCTGTCTGGACCTGAATTGGAGCAGATCCCAGGGGTCCCCCCGTTACGTATATCTTTAAAGGCAGCTATACAAGGAACACGGGGGGAAATTGAAGTGGGCCGTTTTGTGGATATTGTCTCGTAGTTTGACCCTATGGGTTTATAGAATTGCAGAAAACTTCAATTGGGGCCGTCTGGACCTGAATTGGAGCAGATAACAGGGGGTCCCCCGATTAGGATTATCTTTAAACGTAGTTATACAAGGAATACGGGGGGAAATTAAAGTGGGACGTTTTGTGGATATTTTCTCATAGTTTGACCCTATGGGTTTTTAGAATTGTAGAAAACTTCAATTGGGGCTGTCTGGACCTGAATTGGAGCATATACCAGGGGTCCCCCGGTTACATATATCTTTAAAGGCAGCTATACAAGGAATACGGTGGGAATTGAAGTCGGCCGTTTTGTGGATATTTTCTCGTAGTTTGACCCTATGGGTTTATAGAATTGCAGAAAACTTCAATTGGGGCTGTCTGGACCTGAATTGGAGCAGATACCAGGGGTCCCCCAGTTACGTATATCTTTAAAGACAGCTATACAAGGAATACGGGGGGAAATTGAAGTGGGCCGTTTTGTGGATATTTTCTCGTAGTTTGACCCTATGGGTTTATAGAATTGCAGAAAACTTCAATTGGGGTTGTCTGGAACTGAATTGGAGCAGATACCAGGGGTCCCCCGATTACGTATATCTTTAAAGGCAGTTAAATAAGGAATACAAGGGGAAATTGAAGGGGGCCGTTTTGTGGATATTTTCTCGTAGTTTGACCCTATGAGTTTATAGAATTGCAGAAAACTACAATTGGGGCTGTCTGGACCTGAATTGGAGCAGATGCCAGGGGTCCCCCAGTTACGTATATCTTTAAAGGCAGTTATACAAGGAATACAGGGGGAAATTAAAGTGGGCCGTTTTGTGGATATTTTCTCGTAGTTTGACCCTATGGGTTTATAGAATTGCAGAAAACTTCAATTAGGGTTGTCTGGACCTGAATTGGAGCAGATACCAGGGGTCCCCCGATTACGTATATCTTTAAAGGCAGTTATACAAGGAATACGAGGGGAAATTAAAGTGGGCCGTTTTGTGGATATTTTCTCGTAGTTTGACCCTATGGGTTTATAGAATTGCAGAAAACTTCAATTGGGGCTGTCTGGACCTGAATTGGAGCAGATCCCAGGGGTCCTCCCGTTACGTATATCTTTAAAGGCAGCTATACAAGGAACACGGGGGGAAATTGAAGTGGGCCGTTTTGTGGATATTGTCTCGTAGTTTGACCCTATGGGTTTATAGAATTGCAGAAAACTTCAATTGGGGCTGTCTGGACCTGAATTGGAGCAGATAACAGGGGGTCCCCCGATTAGTATTATCTTTAAACGTAGTTATACAAGGAATACGGGGGGAAATTAAAGTGGGACGTTTTGTGGATATTTTCTCATAGTTTGACCCTATGGGTTTTTAGAATTGTAGAAAACTTCAATTGGGGCTGTCTGGACCTGAATTGGAGCATATACCAGGGGTCCCCCGGTTACATATATCTTTAAAGGCAGCTATACAAGGAATACGGTGGGAATTGAAGTCGGCCGTTTTGTGGATATTTTCTCGTAGTTTGACCCTATGGGTTTATAGAATTACAGAAAACTTCAATTGGGGCTGTCTGGACCTGAATTGGAGCAGATACCAGGGGTCCCCCAGTTACGTATATCTTTAAAGACAGCTATACAAGGAATACGGGGGGAAATTGAAGTGGGCCGTTTTGTGGATATTTTCTCGTAGTTTGACCCTATGGGTTTATAGAATTGCAGAAAACTTCAATTGGGGTTGTCTGGAACTGAATTGGAGCAGATACCAGGGGTCCCCCGATTACGTATATCTTTAAAGGCAGTTAAATAAGGAATACAAGGGGAAATTGAAGGGGGCCGTTTTGTGGATATTTTCTCGTAGTTTGACCCTATGGGTTTATAGAATTGCAGAAAACTACAATTGGGGCTGTCTGGACCTGAATTGGAGCAGATGCCAGGGGTCCCCCAGTTACGTATATCTTTAAAGGCAGTTATACAAGGAATACAGGGGGAAATTAAAGTGGGCCGTTTTGTGGATATTTTCTCGTAGTTTGACCCTATGGGTTTATAGAATTGCAGAAAACTTCAATTGGGGTTGTCTGGACCTGAATTGGAGCAGATACCAGGGGTCCCCCGATTACGTATATCTTTAAAGGCAGTTATACAAGGAATACGAGGGGAAATTAAAGTGGGCCGTTTTGTGGATATTTTCTCGTAGTTTGACCCTATGGGTTTATAGAATTGCAGAAAACTTCAATTGGGGCTGTCTGGACCTGAATTGGAGCAGATCCCAGGGGTCCCCCCGTTACGTATATCTTTAAAGGCAGCTATACAAGGAACACGGGGGGAAATTGAAGTGGGCCGTTTTGTGGATATTGTCTCGTAGTTTGACCCTATGGGTTTATAGAATTGCAGAAAACTTCAATTGGGGCTGTCTGGACCTGAATTGGAGCAGATAACAGGGGGTCCCCCGATTAGGATTATCTTTAAACGTAGTTATACAAGGAATACGGGGGGAAATTAAAGTGGGACGTTTTGTGGATATTTTCTCATAGTTTGACCCTATGGGTTTTTAGAATTGTAGAAAACTTCAATTGGGGCTGTCTGGACCTGAATTGGAGCATATACCAGGGGTCCCCCGGTTACATATATCTTTAAAGGCAGCTATACAAGGAATACGGTGGGAATTGAAGTCGGCCGTTTTGTGGATATTTTCTCGTAGTTTGACCCTATGGGTTTATAGAATTGCAGAAAACTTCAATTGGGGCTGTCTGGACCTGAATTGGAGCAGATACCAGGGGTCCCCCAGTTACGTATATCTTGAAAGACAATACAAGGAATACGGGGGGAAATTGAAGTGGGCCGTTTTGTGGATATTTTCTCGTAGTTTGACCCTATGGGTTTATAGAATTGCAGAAAACTTCAATTGGGGCTGTCTGGACCTGAATTGGAGCAGATACCAGGGGGTCCCCTGATTAGGATTATCTTTAAACGTAGTTATACAAGGAATACGGGGGGAAATTGAAGTGGGACGTTTTGTGGATATTTTCTCGTAGTTTGACCCTATGGGTTTTTAGAATTGTAGAAAACTTCAATTGGGGCTGTCTGGACCAGAATTGGAGCAGATGCCAGGGGTCCCCCAGTTACGTATATCTTTAAAGGCAGTTATACAAGGAATACAGGGGGAAATTAAAGTGGGCCGTTTTGTGGATATTTTCTCGTAGTTTGACCCTATGGGTTTATAGAATTGCAGAAAACTTCAATTGGGGTTGTCTGGACCTGAATTGGAGCAGATACCAGGGGTCCCCCGATTACGTATATCTTTAAAGGCAGTTATACAAGGAATACGAGGGGAAATTAAAGTGGGCCGTTTTGTGGATATTTTCTCGTAGTTTGACCCTATGGGTTTATAGAATTGCAGAAAACTTCAATTGGGGCTGTCTGGACCTGAATTGGAGCAGATCCCAGGGGTCCCCCCGTTACGTATATCTTTAAAGGCAGCTATACAAGGAACACGGGGGGAAATTGAAGTGGGCCGTTTTGTGGATATTGTCTCGTAGTTTGACCCTATGGGTTTATAGAATTGCAGAAAACTTCAATTGGGGCTGTCTGGACCTGAATTGGAGCAGATACCAGGGGGTCCCCCGATTAGGATTATCTTTAAACGTAGTTATACAAGGAATACGGGGGGAAATTAAAGTGGGACGTTTTGTGGATATTTTCTCATAGTTTGACCCTATGGGTTTTTAGAATTGTAGAAAACTTCAATTGGGGCTGTTTTGACCTGAATTGGAGCATATACCAGGGGTCCCCCGGTTACATATATCTTTAAAGGCAGCTATACAAGGAATACGGGGGGAATTGAAGTCGGCCGTTTTGTGGATATTTTCTCGTAGTTTGACCCTATGGGTTTATAGAATTGCAGAAAACTTCAATTGGGGCTGTCTAGACCTGAATTGGAGCAGATACCAGGGGTCCCCCAGTTACGTATATCTTTAAAGAGAGCTATACAAGGAATACGGGGGGAAATTGAAGTGGGCCATTTTGTGGATATTTTCTCGTAGTTTGACCCTATGGGTTTATAGAATTGCAGAAAACTTCAATTGGGGTTGTCTGGAACTGAATTGGAGCAGATACCAGGGGTCCCCCGATTACGTATATTTTTAAAGGCAGTTAAACAAGGAATACAGGGGGAAATTGAAGGGGGCCGTTTTGTGGATATTTTCTCGTAGTTTGACCCTATGGGTTTATAGAATTGCAGAAAACTACAATTGGGGCTGTCTGGACCTGAATTGGAGCAGATGCCAGGGGTCCCCCAGTTACGTATATCTTTAAAGGCAGTTATACAAGGAATACAGGGGGAAATTAAAGTGGGCCGTTTTGTGGATTTTTTCTCGTAGTTTGACCCTATGGGTTTATAGAATTGCAGAAAACTTCAATTGGGGTTGTCTGGACCTGAATTGGAGCAGATACCAGGGGTCCCCCGATTACGTATATCTTTAAAGGCAGTTATACAAGGAATACGAGGGGAAATTAAAGTGGGCCGTTTTGTGGATATTTTCTCGTAGTTTGACCCTATGGGTTTATAGAATTGCAGAAAACTTCAATTGGGGCTGTCTGGACCTGAATTGGAGCAGATCCCAGGGGTCCCCCCGTTACGTATATCTTTAAAGGCAGCTATACAAGGAACACGGGGGGAAATTGAAGTGGGCCGTTTTGTGGATATTGTCTCGTAGTTTGACCCTATGGGTTTATAGAATTGCAGAAAACTTCAATTGGGGCTGTCTGGACCTGAATTGGAGCAGATAACAGGGGGTCCCCCGATTAGGATTATCTTTAAACGTAGTTATACAAGGAATACGGGGGGAAATTAAAGTGGGACGTTTTGTGGATATTTTCTCATAGTTTGACCCTATGGGTTTTTAGAATTGTAGAAAACTTCAATTGGGGCTGTCTGGACCTGAATTGGAGCATATACCAGGGGTCGCCCGGTTACATATATCTTTAAAGGCAGCTATACAAGGAATACGGTGGGAATTGAAGTCGGCCGTTTTGTGGATATTTTCTCGTAGTTTGACCCTATGGGTTTATAGAATTGCAGAAAACTTCAATTGGGGCTGTCTAGACCTGAATTGGAGCAGATACCAGGGGTCCCCCAGTTACGTATATCTTTAAAGACAGCTATACAAGGAATACGGGGGGAAATTGAAGTGGGCCATTTTGTGGATATTTTCTCGTAGTTTGACCCTATGGGTTTATAGAATTGCAGAAAACTTCAATTGGGGTTGTCTGGAACTGAATTGGAGCAGATATCAGGGGTCCCCCGATTACGTATATCTTTAAAGGCAGTTAAACAAGGAATATAGGGGGAAATTGAAGGGGGCCGTTTTGTGGATATTTTCTCGTAGTTTGACCCTATGGGTTTATAGAATTGCAGAAAACTACAATTGGGGCTGTCTGGACCTGAATTGGAGCAGATGCCAGGGGTCCCCCAGTTACGTATATCTTTAAAGGCAGTTATACAAGGAATACAGGGGGAAATTAAAGTGGGCCGTTTTGTGGATATTTTCTCGTAGTTTGACCCTATGGGTTTATAGAATTGTAGAAAACTTCAATTGGGGTTGTCTGGACCTGAATTGGAGCAGATACCAGGGGTCCCCCGATTACGTATATCTTTAAAGGCAGTTATACAAGGAATACGAGGGGAAATTAAAGTGGGCCGTTTTGTGGATATTTTCTCGTAGTTTGACCCTATGGGTTTATAGAATTGCAGAAAACTTCAATTGGGGCTGTTTGGACCTGAATTGGAGCAGATCCCAGGGGTCCCCCCGTTACGTATATCTTTAAAGGCAGCTATACAAGGAACACGGGGGGAAATTGAAGTGGGCCGTTTTGTGGATATTGTCTCGTAGTTTGACCCTATGGGTTTATAGAATTGCAGAAAACTTCAATTGGGGCTGTCTGGACCTGAATTGGAGCAGATACCAGGGGGTCCCCCGATTAGGATTATCTTTAAACGTAGTTATACAAGGAATACGGGGGGAAATTAAAGTGGGACGTTTTGTGGATATTTTCTCATAGTTTGACCCTATGGGTTTTTAGAATTGTAGAAAACTTCAATTGGGGCTGTTTGGACCTGAATTGGAGCATATACCAGGGGTCCCCCGGTTACATATATCTTTAAAGGCAGCTATACAAGGAATACGGGGGGAATTGAAGTCGGCCGTTTTGTGGATATTTTCTCGTAGTTTGACCCTATGGGTTTATAGAATTGCAGAAAACTTCAATTGGGGCTGTCTAGACCTGAATTGGAGCAGATACCAGGGGTCCCCCAGTTACGTATATCTTTAAAGACAGCAATACAAGGAATACGGGGGGAAATTGAAGTGGGCCATTTTGTGGATATTTTCTCGTAGTTTGACCCTATGGGTTTATAGAATTGCAGAAAACTTCAATTGGGGTTGTCTGGAACTGAATTGGAGCAGATATCAGGGGTCCCCCGATTACGTATATCTTTAAAGGCAGTTAAACAAGGAATACAGGGGGAAATTGAAGGGGGCCGTTTTGTGGATATTTTCTCGTAGTTTGACCCTATGGGTTTATAGAATTGCAGAAAACTACAATTGGGGCTGTCTGGACCTGAATTGGAGCAGATGCCAGGGGTCCCCCAGTTACGTATATCTTTAAAGGCAGTTATACAAGGAATACAGGGGGAAATTAAAGTGGGCCATTTTGTGGATATTTTCTCGTAGTTTGACCCTATGGGTTTATAGAATTGCAGAAAACTTCAATTGGGGTTGTCTGGACCTGAATTGGAGCAGATACCAGGGGTCCCCCGATTACGTATATCTTTAAAGGCAGTTATACAAGGAATACGAGGGGAAATTAAAGTGGGCCGTTTTGTGGATATTTTCTCGTAGTTTGACCCTATGGGTTTATAGAATTGCAGAAAACTTCAATTGGGGCTGTCTGGACCTGAATTGGAGCAGATCCCAGGGGTCCCCCCGTTACGTATATCTTTAAAGGCAGCTATACAAGGAACACGGGGGGAAATTGAAGTGGGCCGTTTTGTGGATATTGTCTCGTAGTTTGACCCTATGGGTTTATAGAATTGCAGAAAACTTCAATTGGGGCTGTCTGGACCTGAATTGGAGCAGATACCAGGGGGTCCCCCGATTAGGATTATCTTTAAACGTAGTTATACAAGGAATACGGGGGGAAATTAAAGTGGGACGTTTTGTGGATATTTTCTCATAGTTTGACCCTATGGGTTTTTAGAATTGTAGAAAACTTCAATTGGGGCTGTTTGGACCTGAATTGGAGCATATACCAGGGGTCCCCCGGTTACATATATCTTTAAAGGCAGCTATACAAGGAACACGGGGGGAAATTGAAGTGGGCCGTTTTGTGGATATTGTCTCGTAGTTTGACCCTATGGGTTTATAGAATTGCAGAAAACTTCAATTGGGGCTGTCTGGACCTGAATTGGAGCAGATACCATGGGTCCCCCGATTACGTATATCTTTAAAGGCAGTTATACAAGGAATACGAGGGGAAATTAAAGTGGGCCGTTTTGTGGATATTTTCTCGTAGTTTGACCCTATGGGTTTATAGAATTGCAGAAAACTTCAATTGGGGCTGTCTGGACCTGAATTGGAGCAGATCCCAGGGGTCCCCCCGTTACGTATATCTTTAAAGGCAGCTATACAGATAACAGGGGGTCCCCCGATTAGGATTATCTTTAAACGTAGTTATACAAGGAATACGGGGGGAAATTAAAGTGGGACGTTTTGTGGATATTTTCTCATAGTTTGACCCTATGGGTTTTTAGAATTGTAGAAAACTTCAATTGGGGCTGTCTGGACCTGAATTGGAGCATATACCAGGGGTCCCCCGGTTACATATATCTTTAAAGGCAGCTATACAAGGAATACGGTGGGAATTGAATTCGGCCGTTTTGTGGATATTTTCTCGTAGTTTGACCCTATGGGTTTATAGAATTGCAGAAAACTTCAATTGGGGTTGTCTAGACCTGAATTGGAGCAGATACCAGGGGTCCCCCAGTTACGTATATCTTTAAAGACAGCTATACAAGGAATACGGGGGGAAATTGAAGTGGGCCATTTTGTGGATATTTTCTCGTAGTTTGACCCTATGGGTTTATAGAATTACAGAAAACTTCAATTGGGGTTGTCTGGAACTGAATTGGAGCAGATACCAGGGGTCCCCCGATTACGTATATCTTTAAAGGCAGTTAAACAAGGAATACAGGGGGAAATTGAAGGGGGCCGTTTTGTGGATATTTTCTCGTAGTTTGACCCTATGGGTTTATAGAATTGCAGAAAACTACAATTGGGGCTGTCTGGACCTGAATTGGAGCAGATGCCAGGGGTCCCCCAGTTACGTATATCTTTAAAGGCAGTTATACAAGGAATACAGGGGGAAATTAAAGTGGGCCGTTTTGTGGATATTTTCTCGTAGTTTGACCCTATGGGTTTATAGAATTGCAGAAAACTTCAATTGGGGTTGTCTGGACCTGAATTGGAGCAGATACCAGGGGTCCCCCGATTACGTATATCTTTAAAGGCAGTTATACAAGGAATACGAGGGGAAATTAAAGTGGGCCGTTTTGTGGATATTTTCTCGTAGTTTGACCCTATGGGTTTATAGAATTGCAGAAAACTTCAATTGGGGCTGTCTGGACCTGAATTGGAGCAGATCCCAGGGGTCCCCCGATTACGTATATCTTTAAAGGCAGTTATACAAGGAATACGAGGGGAAATTAAAGTGGGCCGTTTTGTGGATATTTTCTCGTAGTTTGACCCTATGGGTTTATAGAATTGCAGAAAACTTCAATTGGGGCTGTCTGGACCTGAATTGGAGCAGATCCCAGGGGTCCCCCCGTTACGTATATCTTTAAAGGCAGCTATACAAGGAACACGGGGGGAAATTGAAGTGGGCCGTTTTGTGGATATTGTCTCGTAGTTTGACCCTATGGGTTTATAGAATTGCAGAAAACTTCAATTGGGGCTGTCTGGACCTGAATTGGAGCAGATAACAGGGGGTCCCCCGATTAGGATTATCTTTAAACGTAGTTATACAAGGAATACGGGGGGAAATTAAAGTGGGACGTTTTGTGGATATTTTCTCGTAGTTTGACCCTATGGGTTTATAGAATTGCAGAAAACTTCAATTGGGGCTGTCTGGACCTGAATTGGAGCAGATCCCAGGGGTCCCCCCGTTACGTATATCTTTAAAGGCAGCTATACAAGGAACACGGGGGGAAATTGAAGTGGGCCGTTTTGTGGATATTGTCTCGTAGTTTGACCCTAAGGGTTTATAGAATTGCAGAAAACATCAATTGGGGCTGTCTGGACCTGAATTGGAGCAGATAACAGGGGGTCCCCCGATTAGGATTATCTTTAAACGTAGTTATACAAGGAATACGGGGGGAAATTAAAGTGGGACGTTTTGTGGATATTTTCTCATAGTTTGACCCTATGGGTTTTTAGAATTGTAGAAAACTTCAATTGGGGCTGTCTGGACCTGAATTGGAGCATATACCAGGGGTCCCCCGGTTACATATATCTTTAAAGGCAGCTATACAAGGAATACGGTGGGAATTGAAGTCGGCCGTTTTGTGGATATTTTCTCGTAGTTTGACCCTATGGGTTTATAGAATTGCAGAAAACTTCAATTGGGGCTGTCTAGACCTGAATTGGAGCAGATACCAGGGGTCCCCCATTTACGTATATCTTTAAAGACAGCTATACAAGGAATACGGGGGGAAATTGAAATGGGCCATTTTGTGGATATTTTCTCGTAGTTTGACCCTATGGGTTTATAGAATTGCAGAAAACTTCAATTGGGGTTGTTTGGAACTGAATTGGAGCAGATACCAGGGGTCCCCCGATTACGTATATCTTTAAAGGCAGTTAAACAAGGAATATAGGGGGAAATTGAAGGGGGGCCGTTTTGTGGATATTTTCTCGTAGTTTGACCCTATGGGTTTATAGAATTGCAGAAAACTACAATTGGGGCTGTCTGGACCTGAATTGGAGCAGATGCCAGGGGTCCCCCAGTTACGTATATCTTTAAAGGCAGTTATACAAGGAATACAGGGGGAAATTAAAGTGGGCCGTTTTGTGGATATTTTCTCGTAGTTTGACCCTATGGGTTTATAGAATTGCAGAAAACTTCAATTGGGGTTGTCTGGACCTGAATTGGAGCAGATACCAGGGGTCCCCCGATTACGTATATCTTTAAAGGCAGTTATACAAGGAATACGAGGGGAAATTAAAGTGGGCCGTTTTGTGGATATTTTCTCGTAGTTTGACCCTATGGGTTTATAGAATTGCAGAAAACTTCAATTGGGGCTGTCTGGACCTGAATTGGAGCAGATCCCAGGGGTCCCCCGATTACGTATATCTTTAAAGGCAGTTATACAAGGAATACGAGGGGAAATTAAAGTGGGCCGTTTTGTGGATATTTTCTCGTAGTTTGACCCTATGGGTTTATAGAATTGCAGAAAACTTCAATTGGGGCTGTCTGGACCGGAATTGGAGCAGATCCCAGGGGTCCCCCCGTTACGTATATCTTTAAAGGCAGCTATACAAGGAACACGGGGGGAAATTGAAGTGGGCCGTTTTGTGGATATTGTCTCGTAGTTTGACCCTATGGGTTTATAGAATTGCAGAAAACTTCAATTGGGGCTGTCTGGACCTGAATTGGAGCAGATAACAGGGGGTCCCCCGATTAGGATTATCTTTAAACGTAGTTATACAAGGAATACGGGGGGAAATTAAAGTGGGACTTTTTGTGGATATTTTCTCATAGTTTGACCCTATGGGTTTTTAGAATTGTAGAAAACTTCAATTGGGGCTGTCTGGACCTGAATTGGAGCATATACCAGGGGTCCCCCGGTTACATATATCTTTAAAGGCAGCTATACAAGGAATACGGGGGGAATTGAAGTCGGCCATTTTGTGGATATTTTCTCATAGTTTGACCCTATGGGTTTATAGAATTACAGAAAACTTCAATTGGGGCTGTCTAGACCTGAATTGGAGCAGATACCAGGGGTCCCCCAGTTACGTATATCTTTAAAGACAGCTATACAAGGAATACGGGGGGAAATTGAAGTGGGCCATTTTGTGGATATTTTCTCGTAGTTTGACCCTATGGGTTTATAGAATTGCAGAAAACTTCAATTGGGGTTGTCTGGAACTGAATTGGAGCAGATACCAGGGGTCCCCCGATTACGTATATCTTTAAAGGGAGTTAAACAAGGAATACAGGGGGAAATTGAAGGGGGCCGTTTTTTGGATATTTTCTCGTAGTTTGACCCTATGGGTTTATAGAATTGCAGAAAACTACAATTGGGGCTGTCTGGACCTGAATTGGAGCAGATGCCAGGGGTCCCCCAGTTACGTATATCTTTAAAGGCAGTTATACAAGGAATACAGGGGGAAATTAAAGTGGGCCGTTTTGTGGATATTTTCTCGTAGTTTGACCCTATGGGTTTATAGAATTGCAGAAAACTTCAATTGGGGTTGTCTGGACCTGAATTGGAGCAGATACCAGGGGTCCCCCGATTACGTATATCTTTAAAGGCAGTTATACAAGGAATACGAGGGGAAATTAAAGTGGGCCGTTTTGTGGATATTTTCTCGTAGTTTGACCCTATGGGTTTATAGAATTGCAGAAAACTTCAATTGGGGTTGTCTGGACCTGAATTGGAGCAGATACCAGGGGTCCCCCGATTACGTATATCTTTAAAGGCAATTATACAAGGAATACGAGGGGAAATTAAAGTGGGCCGTTTTGTGGATATTTTCTCGTAGTTTGACCCTATGGGTTTATAGAATTGCAGAAAACTTCAACTGGGGCTGTCTGGACCTGAATTGGAGCAGATCCCAGGGGTCCCCCCGTTACGTATATCTTTAAAGGCAGCTATACAAGGAACACGGGGGGAAATTGAAGTGGGCCGTTTTGTGGATATTGTCTCGTAGTTTGACCCTATGGGTTTATAGAATTGCAGAAAACTTCAATTGGGGCTGTCTGGACCTGAATTGGAGCAGATAACAGGGGGTCCCCCGATTAGGATTATCTTTAAACGTAGTTATACAAGGAATACGGGGGGAAATTAAAGTGGGACTTTTTGTGGATATTTTCTCATAGTTTGACCCTATGGGTTTTTAGAATTGTAGAAAACTTCAATTGGGGCTGTCTGGACCTGAATTGGAGCATATACCAGGGGTCCCCCGGTTACATATATCTTTAAAGGCAGCTATACAAGGAATACGGGGGGAATTGAAGTCGGCCATTTTGTGGATATTTTCTCATAGTTTGACCCTATGGGTTTATAGAATTACAGAAAACTTCAATTGGGGCTGTCTAGACCTGAATTGGAGCAGATACCAGGGGTCCCCCAGTTACGTATATCTTTAAAGACAGCTATACAAGGAATACGGGGGGAAATTGAAGTGGGCCATTTTGTGGATATTTTCTCGTAGTTTGACCCTATGGGTTTATAGAATTGCAGAAAACTTCAATTGGGGTTGTCTGGAACTGAATTGGAGCAGATACCAGGGGTCCCCCGATTACGTATATCTTTAAAGGGAGTTAAACAAGGAATACAGGGGGAAATTGAAGGGGGCCGTTTTGTGGATATTTTCTCGTAGTTTGACCCTATGGGTTTATAGAATTGCAGAAAACTACAATTGGGGCTGTCTGGACCTGAATTGGAGCAGATGCCAGGGGTCCCCCAGTTACGTATATCTTTAAAGGCAGTTATACAAGGAATACAGGGGGAAATTAAAGTGGGCCGTTTTGTGGATATTTTCTCGTAGTTTGACCCTATGGGTTTATAGAATTGCAGAAAACTTCAATTGGGGTTGTCTGGACCTGAATTGGAGCAGATACCAGGGGTCCCCCGATTACGTATATCTTTAAAGGCAGTTATACAAGGAATACGAGGGGAAATTAAAGTGGGCCGTTTTGTGGATATTTTCTCGTAGTTTGACCCTATGGGTTTATAGAATTGCAGAAAACTTCAATTGGGGTTGTCTGGACCTGAATTGGAGCAGATACCAGGGGTCCCCCGATTACGTATATCTTTAAAGGCAATTATACAAGGAATACGAGGGGAAATTAAAGTGGGCCGTTTTGTGGATATTTTCTCGTAGTTTGACCCTATGGGTTTATAGAATTGCAGAAAACTTCAACTGGGGCTGTCTGGACCTGAATTGGAGCAGATCCCAGGGGTCCCCCCGTTACGTATATCTTTAAAGGCAGCTATACAAGGAACACGGGGGGAAATTGAAGTGGGCCGTTTTGTGGATATTGTCTCGTAGTTTGACCCTATGGGTTTATAGAATTGCAGAAAACTTCAATTGGGGCTGTCTGGACCTGAATTGGAGCAGATAACAGGGGGTCCCCCGATTAGGATTATCTTTAAACGTAGTTATACAAGGAATACGGGGGGAAATTAAAGTGGGACGTTTTGTGGATATTTTCTCATAGTTTGACCCTATGGGTTTTTAGAATTGTAGAAAACTTCAATTGGGGCTGTCTGGACCTGAATTGGAGCATATACCAGGGGTCCCCCGGTTACATATATCTTTAAAGGCAGCTATACAAGGAATACGGGGGGAATTGAAGTCGGCCGTTTTGTGGATATTTTCTCATAGTTTGACCCTATGGGTTTATAGAATTGCAGAAAACTTCAATTGGGGCTGTCTAGACCTGAATTGGAGCAGATACCAGGGGTCCCCCAGTTACGTATATCTTTAAAGACAGCTATACAAGGAATACGGGGGGAAATTATAGTGGGCCATTTTGTGGATATTTTCTCGTAGTTTGACCCTATGGGTTTATAGAATTGCAGAAAACTTCAATTGGGGTTGTCTGGAACTGAATTGGAGCAGATACCAGGGGTCCCCAGATTACGTATATCTTTAAAGGCAGTTAAACAAGGAATACAGGGGGAAATTGAAGGGGGCCGTTTTGTGGATATTTTCTCGTAGTTTGACCCTATGGGTTTATAGAATTGCAGAAAACTACAATTGGGGCTGTCTGGACCTGAATTGGAGCAGATGCCAGGGGTCCCCCAGTTACGTATATCTTTAAAGGCAGTTATACAAGGAATACAGGGGGAAATTAAAGTGGGCCGTTTTGTGGATATTTTCTCGTAGTTTGACCCTATGGGTTTATAGAATTGCAGAAAACTTCAATTGGGGTTGTCTGGACCTGAATTGGAGCAGATACCAGGGGTCCCCCGATTACGTATATCTTTAAAGGCAGTTATACATGGAATACGAGGGGAAATTAAAGTGGGCCGTTTTGTGGATATTTTCTCGTAGTTTGACCCTATGGGTTTATAGAATTGCAGAAAACTTCAATTGGGGTTGTCTGGACCTGAATTGGAGCAGATACCAGGGGTCCCCCGATTACGTATATCTTTAAAGGCAGTTATACAAGGAATACGAGGGGAAATTAAAGTGGGCCGTTTTGTGGATATTTTCTCGTAGTTTGACCCTATGGGTTTATAGAATTGCAGAAAACTTCAATTGGGGCTGTCAGGACCTGAATTGGAACAGATCCCAGGGGTCCCCCCGTTACGTATATCTTTAAAGGCAGCTATACAAGGAACACGGGGGGAAATTGAAGTGGGCCGTTTTGTGGATATTGTCTCGTAGTTTGACCCTATGGGTTTATAGAATTGCAGAAAACTTCAATTGGGGCTGTCTGGACCTGAATTGGAGCAGATAACAGGGGGTCCCCCGATTAGGATTATCTTTAAACGTAGTTATACAAGGAATACGGGGGGAAATTAAAGTGGGACGTTTTGTGGATATTTTCTCATAGTTTGACCCTATGGGTTTTTAGAATTGTAGAAAACTTCAATTGGGGCTGTCTGGACCTGAATTGGAGCATATACCAGGGGTCCCCCGGTTACATATATCTTTAAAGGCAGCTATACAAGGAATACGGGGGGAATTGAAGTCGGCCGTTTTGTGGATATTTTCTCGTAGTTTGACCCTATGGGTTTATAGAATTGCAGAAAACTTCAATTGGGGCTGTCTAGACCTGAATTGGAGCAGATACCAGGGGTCCCCCAGTTACGTATATCTTTAAAGACAGCTATACAAGGAATACGGGGGGAAATTGAAGTGGGCCATTTTGTGGATATTTTCTCGTAGTTTGACCCTATGGGTTTATAGAATTGCAGAAAACTTCAATTGGGGTTGTCTGGACCTGAATTGGAGCAGATACCAGGGGTCCCCCGATTACGTATATCTTTAAAGGCAGTTATACAAGGAATACGAGGGGAAATTAAAGTGGGCTGTTTTGTGGATATTTTCTCGTAGTTTGACCCTATGGGTTTATAGAATTGCAGAAAACTTCAATTGGGGCTGTTTGGACCTGAATTGGAGCAGATCCCAGGGGTCCCCCCGTTACGTATATCTTTAAAGGCAGCTATACAAGGAACACGGGGGGAAATTGAAGTGGGCCGTTTTGTGGATATTGTCTCGTAGTTTGACCCTATGGGTTTATAGAATTGCAGAAAACTTCAATTGGGGCTGTCTGGACCTGAATTGGAGCAGATGCCAGGGGTCCCCGATTACGTATATCTTTAAAGGCAGTTATACAAGGAATACGAGGGGAAATTAAAGTGGGCCGTTTTGTGGATATTTTCTCGTAGTTTGACCCTATGGGTTTTTAGAATTGTAGAAAACTTCAATTGGGGCTGTCTGGACCTGAATTGGAGCATATACCAGGGGTCCCCCGGTTACATATATCTTTAAAGGCAGCTATACAAGGAATACGGGGGGAATTGAAGTCGGCCGTTTTGTGGATATTTTCTCATAGTTTGACCCTATGGGTTTATAGAATTGCAGAAAACTTCAATTGGGGCTGTCTAGACCTGAATTGGAGCAGATACCAGGGGTCCCCCAGTTACGTATATCTTTAAAGACAGCTATACAAGGAATACGGGGGGAAATTAAAGTGGGCCATTTTGTGGATATTTTTTCGTAGTTTGACCCTATGGGTTTATAGAATTGCAGAAAACTTCAATTGGGGTTGTCTGGAACTGAATTGGAGCAGATACCAGGGGTCCCCAGATTACGTATATCTTTAAAGGCAGTTAAACAAGGAATACAGGGGGAAATTGAAGGGGGCCGTTTTGTGGATATTTTCTCGTAGTTTGACCCTATGGGTTTATAGAATTGCAGAAAACTACAATTGGGGCTGTCTGGACCTGAATTGGAGCAGATGCCAGGGGTCCCCCAGTTACGTATATCTTTAAAGGCAGTTATACAAGGAATACAGGGGGAAATTAAAGTGGGCCGTTTTGTGGATATTTTCTCGTAGTTTGACCCTATGGGTTTATAGAATTGCAGAAAACTTCAATTGGGGTTGTCTGGACCTGAATTGGAGCAGATACCAGGGGTCCCCCGATTACGTATATCTTTAAAGGCAGTTATACATGGAATACGAGGGGAAATTAAAGTGGGCCGTTTTGTGGATATTTTCTCGTAGTTTGACCCTATGGGTTTATAGAATTGCAGAAAACTACAATTGGGGCTGTCTGGACCTGAATTGGAGCAGATGCCAGGGGTCCCCCAGTTACGTATATCTTTAAAGGCAGTTATACAAGGAATACAGGGGGAAATTAAAGTGGGCCGTTTTGTGGATATTTTCTCGTAGTTTGACCCTATGGGTTTATAGAATTGCAGAAAACTTCAATTGGGGTTGTCTGGACCTGAATTGGAGCAGATACCAGGGGTCCCCCGATTACGTATATCTTTAAAGGCAGTTATACATGGAATACGAGGGGAAATTAAAGTGGGCCGTTTTGTGGATATTTTCTCGTAGTTTGACCCTATGGGTTTATAGAATTGCAGAAAACTTCAATTGGGGTTGTCTGGACCTGAATTGGAGCAGATACCAGGGGTCCCCCGATTACGTATATCTTTAAAGGCAGTTATACAAGGAATACGAGGGGAAATTAAAGTGGGCCGTTTTGTGGATATTTTCTCGTAGTTTGACCCTATGGGTTTATAGAATTGCAGAAAACTTCAATTGGGGCTGTCAGGACCTGAATTGGAACAGATCCCAGGGGTCCCCCCGTTACGTATATCTTTAAAGGCAGCTATACAAGGAACACGGGGGGAAATTGAAGTGGGCCGTTTTGTGGATATTGTCTCGTAGTTTGACCCTATGGGTTTATAGAATTGCAGAAAACTTCAATTGGGGCTGTCTGGACCTGAATTGGAGCAGATAACAGGGGGTCCCCCGATTAGGATTATCTTTAAACGTAGTTATACAAGGAATACGGGGGGAAATTAAAGTGGGACGTTTTGTGGATATTTTCTCATAGTTTGACCCTATGGGTTTTTAGAATTGTAGAAAACTTCAATTGGGGCTGTCTGGACCTGAATTGGAGCATATACCAGGGGTCCCCCGGTTACATATATCTTTAAAGGCAGCTATACAAGGAATACGGGGGGAATTGAAGTCGGCCGTTTTGTGGATATTTTCTCGTAGTTTGACCCTATGGGTTTATAGAATTGCAGAAAACTTCAATTGGGGCTGTCTAGACCTGAATTGGAGCAGATACCAGGGGTCCCCCAGTTACGTATATCTTTAAAGACAGCTATACAAGGAATACGGGGGGAAATTGAAGTGGGCCATTTTGTGGATATTTTCTCGTAGTTTGACCCTATGGGTTTATAGAATTGCAGAAAACTTCAATTGGGGTTGTCTGGACCTGAATTGGAGCAGATACCAGGGGTCCCCCGATTACGTATATCTTTAAAGGCAGTTATACAAGGAATACGAGGGGAAATTAAAGTGGGCTGTTTTGTGGATATTTTCTCGTAGTTTGACCCTATGGGTTTATAGAATTGCAGAAAACTTCAATTGGGGCTGTTTGGACCTGAATTGGAGCAGATCCCAGGGGTCCCCCCGTTACGTATATCTTTAAAGGCAGCTATACAAGGAACACGGGGGGAAATTGAAGTGGGCCGTTTTGTGGATATTGTCTCGTAGTTTGACCCTATGGGTTTATAGAATTGCAGAAAACTTCAATTGGGGCTGTCTGGACCTGAATTGGAGCAGATGCCAGGGGTCCCCGATTACGTATATCTTTAAAGGCAGTTATACAAGGAATACGAGGGGAAATTAAAGTGGGCCGTTTTGTGGATATTTTCTCGTAGTTTGACCCTATGGGTTTTTAGAATTGTAGAAAACTTCAATTGGGGCTGTCTGGACCTGAATTGGAGCATATACCAGGGGTCCCCCGGTTACATATATCTTTAAAGGCAGCTATACAAGGAATACGGGGGGAATTGAAGTCGGCCGTTTTGTGGATATTTTCTCATAGTTTGACCCTATGGGTTTATAGAATTGCAGAAAACTTCAATTGGGGCTGTCTAGACCTGAATTGGAGCAGATACCAGGGGTCCCCCAGTTACGTATATCTTTAAAGACAGCTATACAAGGAATACGGGGGGAAATTAAAGTGGGCCATTTTGTGGATATTTTTTCGTAGTTTGACCCTATGGGTTTATAGAATTGCAGAAAACTTCAATTGGGGTTGTCTGGAACTGAATTGGAGCAGATACCAGGGGTCCCCAGATTACGTATATCTTTAAAGGCAGTTAAACAAGGAATACAGGGGGAAATTGAAGGGGGCCGTTTTGTGGATATTTTCTCGTAGTTTGACCCTATGGGTTTATAGAATTGCAGAAAACTACAATTGGGGCTGTCTGGACCTGAATTGGAGCAGATGCCAGGGGTCCCCCAGTTACGTATATCTTTAAAGGCAGTTATACAAGGAATACAGGGGGAAATTAAAGTGGGCCGTTTTGTGGATATTTTCTCGTAGTTTGACCCTATGGGTTTATAGAATTGCAGAAAACTTCAATTGGGGTTGTCTGGACCTGAATTGGAGCAGATACCAGGGGTCCCCCGATTACGTATATCTTTAAAGGCAGTTATACATGGAATACGAGGGGAAATTAAAGTGGGCCGTTTTGTGGATATTTTCTCGTAGTTTGACCCTATGGGTTTATAGAATTGCAGAAAACTTCAATTGGGGTTGTCTGGACCTGAATTGGAGCAGATACCAGGGGTCCCCCGATTACGTATATCTTTAAAGGCAGTTATACAAGGAATACGAGGGGAAATTAAAGTGGGCCGTTTTGTGGATATTTTCTCGTAGTTTGACCCTATGGGTTTATAGAATTGCAGAAAACTTCAATTGGGGCTGTCAGGACCTGAATTGGAACAGATCCCAGGGGTCCCCCCGTTACGTATATCTTTAAAGGCAGCTATACAAGGAACACGGGGGGAAATTGAAGTGGGCCGTTTTGTGGATATTGTCTCGTAGTTTGACCCTATGGGTTTATAGAATTGCAGAAAACTTCAATTGGGGCTGTCTGGACCTGAATTGGAGCAGATAACAGGGGGTCCCCCGATTAGGATTATCTTTAAACGTAGTTATACAAGGAATACGGGGGGAAATTAAAGTGGGACGTTTTGTGGATATTTTCTCATAGTTTGACCCTATGGGTTTTTAGAATTGTAGAAAACTTCAATTGGGGCTGTCTGGACCTGAATTGGAGCATATACCAGGGGTCCCCCGGTTACATATATCTTTAAAGGCAGCTATACAAGGAATACGGGGGGAATTGAAGTCGGCCGTTTTGTGGATATTTTCTCGTAGTTTGACCCTATGGGTTTATAGAATTGCAGAAAACTTCAATTGGGGCTGTCTAGACCTGAATTGGAGCAGATACCAGGGGTCCCCCAGTTACGTATATCTTTAAAGACAGCTATACAAGGAATACGGGGGGAAATTGAAGTGGGCCATTTTGTGGATATTTTCTCGTAGTTTGACCCTATGGGTTTATAGAATTGCAGAAAACTTCAATTGGGGTTGTCTGGACCTGAATTGGAGCAGATACCAGGGGTCCCCCGATTACGTATATCTTTAAAGGCAGTTATACAAGGAACACGGGGGGAAATTGAAGTGGGCCGTTTTGTGGATATTGTCTCGTAGTTTGACCCTATGGGTTTATAGAATTGCAGAAAACTTCAATTGGGGCTGTCTGGACCTGAATTGGAGCAGATGCCAGGGGTCCCCCGATTACGTATATCTTTAAAGGCAGTTATACAAGGAATACGAGGGGAAATTAAAGTGGGCCGTTTTGTGGATATTTTCTCGTAGTTTGACCCTATGGGTTTATAGAATTGCAGAAAACTTCAATTGGGGCTGTCTGGACCTGAATTGGAGCAGATACCAGGGGTCCCCCGATTACGTATATCTTTAAAGGCAGTTATACAAGGAATACGAGGGGAAATTAAAGTGAGCCGTTTTGTGGATATTTTCTCGTAGTTTGACCCTATGGGTTTATAGAATTGCAGAAAACTTCAATTGGGGCTGTCTGGACCTGAATTGGAGCAGATCCCAGGTGTCCCCCCGTTACGTATATCTTTAAAGACAGCTATACAAGGAATACGGGGGGAAATTGAAGTGGGCCATTTTGTGGATATTTTCTCGTAGTTTGACCCTATGGGTTTATAGAATTGCAGAAAACTTCAATTGGGGTTGTCTGGACCTGAATTGGAGCAGATACCAGGGGTCCCCCGATTACGTATATCTTTAAAGGCAGTTATACAAGGAACACGGGGGGAAATTGAAGTGGGCCGTTTTGTGGATATTGTCTCGTAGTTTGACCCTATGGGTTTATAGAATTGTAGAAAACTTCAATTGGGGCTGTCTGGACCTGAATTGGAGCATATACCAGGGGTCCCCCGGTTACATATATCTTTAAAGGCAGCTATACAAGGAATACGGGGGGAATTGAAGTCGGCCGTTTTGTGGATATTTTCTCGTAGTTTGACCCTATGGGTTTATAGAATTGCAGAAAACTTCAATTGGGGCTGTCTGGACCTGAATTGGAGCAGATAACAGGGGGTCCCCCGATTAGGATTATCTTTAAACGTAGTTATACAAGGAACACGGGGGGAAATTGAAGTGGGCCGTTTTGTGGATATTGTCTCGTAGTTTGACCCTATGGGTTTATAGAATTGCAGAAAACTTCAATTGGGGCTGTCTGGACCTGAATTGGAGCAGATGCCAGGGGTCCCCCGATTACGTATATCTTTAAAGGCAGTTATACAAGGAATACGAGGGGAAATTAAAGTGGGCCGTTTTGTGGATATTTTCTCGTAGTTTGACCCTATGGGTTTATAGAATTGCAGAAAACTTCAATTGGGGCTGTCTGGACCTGAATTGGAGCAGATACCAGGGGTCCCCCGATTACGTATATCTTTAAAGGCAGTTATACAAGGAATACGAGGGGAAATTAAAGTGAGCCGTTTTGTGGATATTTTCTCGTAGTTTGACCCTATGGGTTTATAGAATTGCAGAAAACTTCAATTGGGGCTGTCTGGACCTGAATTGGAGCAGATCCCAGGTGTCCCCCCGTTACGTATATCTTTAAAGGCAGCTATACAAGGAACACGGGGGGAAATTGAAGTGGGCCGTTTTGTGGATATTGTCTCGTAGTTTGACCCTATGGGTTTATAGAATTGCAGAAAACTTCAATTGGGGCTGTCTGGACCTGAATTGGAGCAGATAACAGGGGGTCCCCCGATTAGGATTATCTTTAAACGTAGTTATACAAGGAATACGGGGGAAATTAAAGTGGGACGTTTTGAGGATATTTTCTCATAGTTTGACCCTATGGGTTTTTAGAATTGTAGAAAACTTCAATTGGGGCTGTCTGGACCTGAATTGGAGCATATACCAGGGGTCCCCCGGTTACATATATCTTTAAAGGCAGCTATACAAGGAATACGGGGGGAATTGAAGTCGGCCGTTTTGTGGATATTTTCTCGTAGTTTGACCCTATGGGTTTATAGAATTGCAGAAAACTTCAATTGGGGCTGTCTGGACCTGAATTGGAGCAGATAACAGGGGGTCCCCCGATTAGGATTATCTTTAAACGTAGTTATACAAGGAATACGGGGGGAAATTAAAGTGGGACGTTTTGTGGATATTTTCTCATAGTTTGACCCTATGGGTTTTTAGAATTGTAGAAAACTTCAATTGGGGCTGTCTGGACCTGAATTGGAGCATATACCAGGGGTCCCCCGGTTACATATATCTTTAAAGGCAGCTATACAAGGAATACGGGGGGAATTGAAGTCGGCCGTTTTGTGGATATTTTCTCGTAGTTTGACCCTATGGGTTTATAGAATTGCAGAAAACTTCAATTGGGGCTGTCTAGACCTGAATTGGAGCAGATACCAGGGGTCCCCCAGTTACGTATATCTTTAAAGACAGCTATACAAGGAATACGGGGGGAAATTGAAGTGGGCCATTTTGTGGATATTTTCTCGTAGTTTGACCCTATGGGTTTATAGAATTGCAGAAAACTTCAATTGGGGTTGTCTGGACCTGAATTGGAGCAGATACCAGGGGTCCCCCGATTACGTATATCTTTAAAGGCAGTTATACAAGGAATACGAGGGGAAATTAAAGTGGGCTGTTTTGTGGATATTTTCTCGTAGTTTGACCCTATGGGTTTATAGAATTGCAGAAAACTTCAATTGGGGCTGTTTGGACCTGAATTGGAGCAGATCCCAGGGGTCCCCCCGTTACGTATATCTTTAAAGGCAGCTATACAAGGAACACGGGGGGAAATTGAAGTGGGCCGTTTTGTGGATATTGTCTCGTAGTTTGACCCTATGGGTTTATAGAATTGCAGAAAACTTCAATTGGGGTTGTCTGGACCTGAATTGGAGCAGATACCAGGGGTCCCCCGATTACGTATATCTTTAAAGGCAGTTATACAAGGAATACGAGGGGAAATTAAAGTGGGCTGTTTTGTGGATATTTTCTCGTAGTTTGACCCTATGGGTTTATAGAATTGCAGAAAACTTCAATTGGGGCTGTTTGGACCTGAATTGGAGCAGATCCCAGGGGTCCCCCCGTTACGTATATCTTTAAAGGCAGCTATACAAGGAACACGGGGGGAAATTGAAGTGGGCCGTTTTGTGGATATTGTCTCGTAGTTTGACCCTATGGGTTTATAGAATTGCAGAAAACTTCAATTGGGGCTGTCTGGACCTGAATTGGAGCAGATGCCAGGGGTCCCCGATTACGTATATCTTTAAAGGCAGTTATACAAGGAATACGAGGGGAAATTAAAGTGGGCCGTTTTGTGGATATTTTCTCGTAGTTTGACCCTATGGGTTTTTAGAATTGTAGAAAACTTCAATTGGGGCTGTCTGGACCTGAATTGGAGCATATACCAGGGGTCCCCCGGTTACATATATCTTTAAAGGCAGCTATACAAGGAATACGGGGGGAATTGAAGTCGGCCGTTTTGTGGATATTTTCTCATAGTTTGACCCTATGGGTTTATAGAATTGCAGAAAACTTCAATTGGGGCTGTCTAGACCTGAATTGGAGCAGATACCAGGGGTCCCCCAGTTACGTATATCTTTAAAGACAGCTATACAAGGAATACGGGGGGAAATTAAAGTGGGCCATTTTGTGGATATTTTTTCGTAGTTTGACCCTATGGGTTTATAGAATTGCAGAAAACTTCAATTGGGGTTGTCTGGAACTGAATTGGAGCAGATACCAGGGGTCCCCAGATTACGTATATCTTTAAAGGCAGTTAAACAAGGAATACAGGGGGAAATTGAAGGGGGCCGTTTTGTGGATATTTTCTCGTAGTTTGACCCTATGGGTTTATAGAATTGCAGAAAACTACAATTGGGGCTGTCTGGACCTGAATTGGAGCAGATGCCAGGGGTCCCCCAGTTACGTATATCTTTAAAGGCAGTTATACAAGGAATACAGGGGGAAATTAAAGTGGGCCGTTTTGTGGATATTTTCTCGTAGTTTGACCCTATGGGTTTATAGAATTGCAGAAAACTTCAATTGGGGTTGTCTGGACCTGAATTGGAGCAGATACCAGGGGTCCCCCGATTACGTATATCTTTAAAGGCAGTTATACATGGAATACGAGGGGAAATTAAAGTGGGCCGTTTTGTGGATATTTTCTCGTAGTTTGACCCTATGGGTTTATAGAATTGCAGAAAACTTCAATTGGGGTTGTCTGGACCTGAATTGGAGCAGATACCAGGGGTCCCCCGATTACGTATATCTTTAAAGGCAGTTATACAAGGAATACGAGGGGAAATTAAAGTGGGCCGTTTTGTGGATATTTTCTCGTAGTTTGACCCTATGGGTTTATAGAATTGCAGAAAACTTCAATTGGGGCTGTCAGGACCTGAATTGGAACAGATCCCAGGGGTCCCCCCGTTACGTATATCTTTAAAGGCAGCTATACAAGGAACACGGGGGGAAATTGAAGTGGGCCGTTTTGTGGATATTGTCTCGTAGTTTGACCCTATGGGTTTATAGAATTGCAGAAAACTTCAATTGGGGCTGTCTGGACCTGAATTGGAGCAGATAACAGGGGGTCCCCCGATTAGGATTATCTTTAAACGTAGTTATACAAGGAATACGGGGGGAAATTAAAGTGGGACGTTTTGTGGATATTTTCTCATAGTTTGACCCTATGGGTTTTTAGAATTGTAGAAAACTTCAATTGGGGCTGTCTGGACCTGAATTGGAGCATATACCAGGGGTCCCCCGGTTACATATATCTTTAAAGGCAGCTATACAAGGAATACGGGGGGAATTGAAGTCGGCCGTTTTGTGGATATTTTCTCGTAGTTTGACCCTATGGGTTTATAGAATTGCAGAAAACTTCAATTGGGGCTGTCTAGACCTGAATTGGAGCAGATACCAGGGGTCCCCCAGTTACGTATATCTTTAAAGACAGCTATACAAGGAATACGGGGGGAAATTGAAGTGGGCCATTTTGTGGATATTTTCTCGTAGTTTGACCCTATGGGTTTATAGAATTGCAGAAAACTTCAATTGGGGTTGTCTGGACCTGAATTGGAGCAGATACCAGGGGTCCCCCGATTACGTATATCTTTAAAGGCAGTTATACAAGGAACACGGGGGGAAATTGAAGTGGGCCGTTTTGTGGATATTGTCTCGTAGTTTGACCCTATGGGTTTATAGAATTGCAGAAAACTTCAATTGGGGCTGTCTGGACCTGAATTGGAGCAGATGCCAGGGGTCCCCCGATTACGTATATCTTTAAAGGCAGTTATACAAGGAATACGAGGGGAAATTAAAGTGGGCCGTTTTGTGGATATTTTCTCGTAGTTTGACCCTATGGGTTTATAGAATTGCAGAAAACTTCAATTGGGGCTGTCTGGACCTGAATTGGAGCAGATACCAGGGGTCCCCCGATTACGTATATCTTTAAAGGCAGTTATACAAGGAATACGAGGGGAAATTAAAGTGAGCCGTTTTGTGGATATTTTCTCGTAGTTTGACCCTATGGGTTTATAGAATTGCAGAAAACTTCAATTGGGGCTGTCTGGACCTGAATTGGAGCAGATCCCAGGTGTCCCCCCGTTACGTATATCTTTAAAGACAGCTATACAAGGAATACGGGGGGAAATTGAAGTGGGCCATTTTGTGGATATTTTCTCGTAGTTTGACCCTATGGGTTTATAGAATTGCAGAAAACTTCAATTGGGGTTGTCTGGACCTGAATTGGAGCAGATACCAGGGGTCCCCCGATTACGTATATCTTTAAAGGCAGTTATACAAGGAACACGGGGGGAAATTGAAGTGGGCCGTTTTGTGGATATTGTCTCGTAGTTTGACCCTATGGGTTTATAGAATTGTAGAAAACTTCAATTGGGGCTGTCTGGACCTGAATTGGAGCATATACCAGGGGTCCCCCGGTTACATATATCTTTAAAGGCAGCTATACAAGGAATACGGGGGGAATTGAAGTCGGCCGTTTTGTGGATATTTTCTCGTAGTTTGACCCTATGGGTTTATAGAATTGCAGAAAACTTCAATTGGGGCTGTCTGGACCTGAATTGGAGCAGATAACAGGGGGTCCCCCGATTAGGATTATCTTTAAACGTAGTTATACAAGGAACACGGGGGGAAATTGAAGTGGGCCGTTTTGTGGATATTGTCTCGTAGTTTGACCCTATGGGTTTATAGAATTGCAGAAAACTTCAATTGGGGCTGTCTGGACCTGAATTGGAGCAGATGCCAGGGGTCCCCCGATTACGTATATCTTTAAAGGCAGTTATACAAGGAATACGAGGGGAAATTAAAGTGGGCCGTTTTGTGGATATTTTCTCGTAGTTTGACCCTATGGGTTTATAGAATTGCAGAAAACTTCAATTGGGGCTGTCTGGACCTGAATTGGAGCAGATACCAGGGGTCCCCCGATTACGTATATCTTTAAAGGCAGTTATACAAGGAATACGAGGGGAAATTAAAGTGAGCCGTTTTGTGGATATTTTCTCGTAGTTTGACCCTATGGGTTTATAGAATTGCAGAAAACTTCAATTGGGGCTGTCTGGACCTGAATTGGAGCAGATCCCAGGTGTCCCCCCGTTACGTATATCTTTAAAGGCAGCTATACAAGGAACACGGGGGGAAATTGAAGTGGGCCGTTTTGTGGATATTGTCTCGTAGTTTGACCCTATGGGTTTATAGAATTGCAGAAAACTTCAATTGGGGCTGTCTGGACCTGAATTGGAGCAGATAACAGGGGGTCCCCCGATTAGGATTATCTTTAAACGTAGTTATACAAGGAATACGGGGGAAATTAAAGTGGGACGTTTTGAGGATATTTTCTCATAGTTTGACCCTATGGGTTTTTAGAATTGTAGAAAACTTCAATTGGGGCTGTCTGGACCTGAATTGGAGCATATACCAGGGGTCCCCCGGTTACATATATCTTTAAAGGCAGCTATACAAGGAATACGGGGGGAATTGAAGTCGGCCGTTTTGTGGATATTTTCTCGTAGTTTGACCCTATGGGTTTATAGAATTGCAGAAAACTTCAATTGGGGCTGTCTGGACCTGAATTGGAGCAGATAACAGGGGGTCCCCCGATTAGGATTATCTTTAAACGTAGTTATACAAGGAATACGGGGGGAAATTAAAGTGGGACGTTTTGTGGATATTTTCTCATAGTTTGACCCTATGGGTTTTTAGAATTGTAGAAAACTTCAATTGGGGCTGTCTGGACCTGAATTGGAGCATATACCAGGGGTCCCCCGGTTACATATATCTTTAAAGGCAGCTATACAAGGAATACGGGGGGAATTGAAGTCGGCCGTTTTGTGGATATTTTCTCGTAGTTTGACCCTATGGGTTTATAGAATTGCAGAAAACTTCAATTGGGGCTGTCTAGACCTGAATTGGAGCAGATACCAGGGGTCCCCCAGTTACGTATATCTTTAAAGACAGCTATACAAGGAATACGGGGGGAAATTGAAGTGGGCCATTTTGTGGATATTTTCTCGTAGTTTGACCCTATGGGTTTATAGAATTGCAGAAAACTTCAATTGGGGTTGTCTGGACCTGAATTGGAGCAGATACCAGGGGTCCCCCGATTACGTATATCTTTAAAGGCAGTTATACAAGGAATACGAGGGGAAATTAAAGTGGGCTGTTTTGTGGATATTTTCTCGTAGTTTGACCCTATGGGTTTATAGAATTGCAGAAAACTTCAATTGGGGCTGTTTGGACCTGAATTGGAGCAGATCCCAGGGGTCCCCCCGTTACGTATATCTTTAAAGGCAGCTATACAAGGAACACGGGGGGAAATTGAAGTGGGCCGTTTTGTGGATATTGTCTCGTAGTTTGACCCTATGGGTTTATAGAATTGCAGAAAACTTCAATTGGGGCTGTCTAGACCTGAATTGGAGCAGATGCCAGGGGTCCCCCGATTACGTATATCTTTAAAGGCAGTTATACAAGGAATACGAGGGGAAATTAAAGTGGGCCGTTTTGTGGATATTTTCTCGTAGTTTGACCCTATGGGTTTATAGAATTGCAGAAAACTTCAATTGGGGCTGTCTGGACCTGAATTGGAGCAGATACCAGGGGTCCCCCGATTACGTATATCTTTAAAGGCAGTTATACAAGGAATACGAGGGGAAATTAAAGTGAGCCGTTTTGTGGATATTTTCTCGTAGTTTGACCCTATGGGTTTATAGAATTGCAGAAAACTTCAATTGGGGCTGTCTGGACCTGAATTGGAGCAGATCCCAGGTGTCCCCCCGTTACGTATATCTTTAAAGGCAGCTATACAAGGAACACGGGGGGAAATTGAAGTGGGCCGTTTTGTGGATATTGTCTCGTAGTTTGACCCTATGGGTTTATAGAATTGCAGAAAACTTCAATTGGGGCTGTCTGGACCTGAATTGGAGCAGATAACAGGGGGTCCCCCGATTAGGATTATCTTTAAACGTAGTTATACAAGGAATACAGGGGGAAATTAAAGTGGGACGTTTTGTGGATATTTTCTCATTGTTTGACCCTATGGGTTTTTAGAATTGTAGAAAACTTCAATTGGGGCTGTCTGGACCTGAATTGGAGCATATACCAGGGGTCCCCCGGTTACATATATCTTTAAAGGCAGCTATACAAGGAATACGGGGGGAATTGAAGTCGGCCGTTTTGTGGATATTTTCTCGTAGTTTGACCCTATGGGTTTATAGAATTGCAGAAAACTTCAATTGGGGCTGTCTAGACCTGAATTGGAGCAGATACCAGGGGTCCCCCAGTTACGTATATCTTTAAAGACAGCTATACAAGGAATACGGGGGGAAATTGAAGTGGGCCATTTTGTGGATATTTTCTCGTAGTTTGACCCTATGGGTTTATAGAATTGCAGAAAACTTCAATTGGGGTTGTCTGGAACTGAATTGGAGCAGATACCAGGGGTCCCCCGATTACGTATATCTTTAAAGGCAGTTAAACAAGGAATACAGGGGGAAATTGAAGGGGGCCGTTTTGTGGATATTTTCTCGTAGTTTGACCCTATGGGTTTATAGAATTGCAGAAAACTTCAATTGGGGTTGTCTGGACCTGAATTGGAGCAGATACCAGTGGTCCCCCGATTACGTATATCTTTAAAGGCAGTTATACAAGGAATACGAGGGGAAATTAAAGTGGGCCGTTTTGTGGATATTTTCTCGTAGTTTGACCCTATGGGTTTATAGAATTGCAGAAAACTTCAATTGGGGCTGTCTGGACCTGAATTGGAGCAGATCCCAGGGGTCCCCCCGTTACGTATATCTTTAAAGGCAGCTATACAAGGAACACGGGGGGAAATTGAAGTGGGCCGTTTTGTGGATATTGTCTCGTAGTTTGACCCTATGGGTTTATAGAATTGCAGAAAACTTCAATTGGGGCTGTCTGGACCTGAATTGGAGCAGATGCCAGGGGTCCCCCGATTACGTATATCTTTAAAGGCAGTTATACAAGGAATACGAGGGGAAATTAAAGTGGGCCGTTTTGTGGATATTTTCTCGTAGTTTGACCCTATGGGTTTATAGAATTGCAGAAAACTTCAATTGGGGCTGTCTGGACCTGAATTGGAGCAGATCCCAGGGGTCCCCCCGTTACGTATATCTTTAAAGGCAGCTATACAAGGAACACGGGGGGAAATTGAAGTGGGCCGTTTTGTGGATATTGTCTCGTAGTTTGACCCTATGGGTTTATAGAATTGCAGAAAACTTCAATTGGGGCTGTCTGGACCTGAATTGGAGCAGATAACAGGGGGTCCCCCGATTAGGATTATCTTTAAACGTAGTTATACAAGGAATACGGGGGGAAATTAAAGTGGGACGTTTTGTGGATATTTTCTCATAGTTTGACCCTATGGGTTTTTAGAATTGTAGAAAACTTCAATTGGGGCTGTCTGGACCTGAATTGGAGCATATACCAGGGGTCCCCCGGTTACATATATCTTTAAAGGCAGCTATACAAGGAATACGGGGGGAATTGAAGTCGGCCGTTTTGTGGATATTTTCTCGTAGTTTGACCCTATGGGTTTATAGAATTGCAGAAAACTTCAATTGGGGCTGTCTAGACCTGAATTGGAGCAGATACCAGGGGTCCCCTAGTTACGTATATCTTTAAAGACAGCTATACAAGGAATACGGGGGGAAATTGAAGTGGGCCATTTTGTGGATATTTTCTCGTAGTTTGACCCTATGGGTTTATAGAATTGCAGAAAACTTCAATTGGGGTTGTCTGGAACTGAATTGGAGCAGATACCAGGGGTCCCCCGATTACGTATATCTTTAAAGGCAGTTAATCAAGGAATACAGGGGGAAATTGAAGGGGGCCGTTTTGTGGATATTTTCTCGTAGTTTGACCCTATGGGTTTATAGAATTGCAGAAAACTACAATTGGGGCTGTCTGGACCTGAATTGGAGCAGATGCCAGGGGTCCCCCAGTTACGTATATCTTTAAAGGCAGTTATACAAGGAATACAGGGGGAAATTAAAGTGGGCCGTTTTGTGGATATTTTCTCGTAGTTTGACCCTATGGGTTTATAGAATTGCAGAAAACTTCAATTGGGGTTGTCAGGACCTGAATTGGAGCAGATACCAGGGGTCCCCCGATTACGTATATCTTTAAAGGCAGTTATACAAGGAATACGAGGGGAAATTGAAGTGGGCCGTTTTGTGGATATTTTCTCGTAGTTTGACCCTATGGGTTTATAGAATTGCAGAAAACTTTAATTGGGGCTGTCTGGACCTGAATTGGAGCAGATCCCAGGGGTCCCCCCGTTACGTATATCTTTAAAGGCAGCTATACAAGGAACACGGGGGGAAATTGAAGTGGGCCGTTTTGTGGATATTGTCACGTAGTTTGACCCTATGGGTTTATAGAATTGCAGAAAACTGCAATTGGGGCTGTCTGGACCTGAATTGGAGCAGATGCCAGGGGTCCCCCGATTACGTATATCTTTAAAGGCAGTTATACAAGGAATACGAGGGGAAATTAAAGTGGGCCGTTTTGTGGATATGTTCTCGTAGTTTGACCCTATGGGTTTATAGAATTGCAGAAAACTTCAATTGGGGCTGTCTGGACCTGAATTGGAGCAGATACCAGGGGTCCCCCGCTTACGTATATCTTTAAAGGCAGTTATACAAGGAATACGAGGGGAAATTAAAGTGGGCCGTTTTGTGGATATTTTCTCGTAGTTTGACCCTATGGGTTTATAGAATTGCAGAAAACTTCAATTGGGGCTGTCTGGACCTGAATTGGAGCAGATCCCAGGGGTCCCCCCGTTACGTATATCTTTAAAGGCAGCTATACAAGGAACACGGGGGGAAATTGAAGTGGGCCGTTTTGTGGATATTGTCTCGTAGTTTGACCCTATGGGTTTATAGAATTGCAGAAAACTTCAATTGGGGCTGTCTGGACCTGAATTGGAGCAGATGCCAGGGGTCCCCCGATTACGTATATCTTTAAAGGCAGTTATACAAGGAATACGAGGGGAAATTAAAGTGGGCCGTTTTGTGGATATTTTCTCGTAGTTTGACCCTATGGGTTTATAGAATTGCAGAAAACTTCAATTGGGGCTGTCTGGACCTGAATTGGAGCAGATCCCAGGGGTCCCCCCGTTACGTATATCTTTAAAGGCAGCTATACAAGGAACACGGGGGGAAATTGAAGTGGGCCGTTTTGTGGATATTGTCTCGTAGTTTGACCCTATGGGTTTATAGAATTGCAGAAAACTTCAATTGGGGCTGTCTGGACCTGAATTGGAGCAGATAACAGGGGGTCCCCCGATTAGGATTATCTTTAAACGTAGTTATACAAGGAATACGGGGGGAAATTAAAGTGGGACGTTTTGTGGATATTTTCTCATAGTTTGACCCTATGGGTTTTTAGAATTGTAGAAAACTTCAATTGGGGCTGTCTGGACCTGAATTGGAGCATATACCAGGGGTCCCCCGGTTACATATATCTTTAAAGGCAGCTATACAAGGAATACGGGGGGAATTGAAGTCGGCCGTTTTGTGGATATTTTCTCGTAGTTTGACCCTATGGGTTTATAGAATTGCAGAAAACTTCAATTGGGGCTGTCTAGACCTGAATTGGAGCAGATACCAGGGGTCCCCTAGTTACGTATATCTTTAAAGACAGCTATACAAGGAATACGGGGGGAAATTGAAGTGGGCCATTTTGTGGATATTTTCTCGTAGTTTGACCCTATGGGTTTATAGAATTGCAGAAAACTTCAATTGGGGTTGTCTGGAACTGAATTGGAGCAGATACCAGGGGTCCCCCGATTACGTATATCTTTAAAGGCAGTTAATCAAGGAATACAGGGGGAAATTGAAGGGGGCCGTTTTGTGGATATTTTCTCGTAGTTTGACCCTATGGGTTTATAGAATTGCAGAAAACTACAATTGGGGCTGTCTGGACCTGAATTGGAGCAGATGCCAGGGGTCCCCCAGTTACGTATATCTTTAAAGGCAGTTATACAAGGAATACAGGGGGAAATTAAAGTGGGCCGTTTTGTGGATATTTTCTCGTAGTTTGACCCTATGGGTTTATAGAATTGCAGAAAACTTCAATTGGGGTTGTCAGGACCTGAATTGGAGCAGATACCAGGGGTCCCCCGATTACGTATATCTTTAAAGGCAGTTATACAAGGAATACGAGGGGAAATTGAAGTGGGCCGTTTTGTGGATATTTTCTCGTAGTTTGACCCTATGGGTTTATAGAATTGCAGAAAACTTTAATTGGGGCTGTCTGGACCTGAATTGGAGCAGATCCCAGGGGTCCCCCCGTTACGTATATCTTTAAAGGCAGCTATACAAGGAACACGGGGGGAAATTGAAGTGGGCCGTTTTGTGGATATTGTCACGTAGTTTGACCCTATGGGTTTATAGAATTGCAGAAAACTGCAATTGGGGCTGTCTGGACCTGAATTGGAGCAGATGCCAGGGGTCCCCCGATTACGTATATCTTTAAAGGCAGTTATACAAGGAATACGAGGGGAAATTAAAGTGGGCCGTTTTGTGGATATGTTCTCGTAGTTTGACCCTATGGGTTTATAGAATTGCAGAAAACTTCAATTGGGGCTGTCTGGACCTGAATTGGAGCAGATACCAGGGGTCCCCCGCTTACGTATATCTTTAAAGGCAGTTATACAAGGAATACGAGGGGAAATTAAAGTGGGCCGTTTTGTGGATATTTTCTCGTAGTTTGACCCTATGGGTTTATAGAATTGCAGAAAACTTCAATTGGGGCTGTCTGGACCTGAATTGGAGCAGATCCCAGGGGTCCCCCCGTTACGTATATCTTTAAAGGCAGCTATACAAGGAACACGGGGGGAAATTGAAGTGGGCCGTTTTGTGGATATTGTCTCGTAGTTTGACCCTATGGGTTTATAGAATTGCAGAAAACTTCAATTGGGGCTGTCTGGACCTGAATTGGAGCAGATGCCAGGGGTCCCCCGATTACGTATATCTTTAAAGGCAGTTATACAAGGAATACGAGGGGAAATTAAAGTGGGCCGTTTTGTGGATATTTTCTCGTAGTTTGACCCTATGGGTTTATAGAATTGCAGAAAATTTCAATTGGGGCTGTCTGGACCTGAATTGGAGCAGATACCAGGGGTCCCCCGATTACGTATATCTTTAAAGGCAGTTATACAAGGAATACGAGGGGAAATTAAAGTGAGCCGTTTTGTGGATATTTTCTCGTAGTTTGACCCTATGGGTTTATAGAATTGCAGAAAACTTCAATTGGGGCTGTCTAGACCTGAATTGGAGCAGATACCAGGGGTCCCCCAGTTACGTATATCTTTAAAGACAGCTATACAAGGAATACTGGGGGAAATTGAAGTGGGCCATTTTGTGGATATTTTCTCGTAGTTTGACCCTATGGGTTTATAGAATTGCAGAAAACTTCAATTGGGGTTGTCTGGAACTGAATTGGAGCAGATACCAGGGGTCCCCCGATTACGTATATCTTTAAAGGCAGTTAAACAAGGAATACAGGGGGAAATTGAAGGGGGCCGTTTTGTGGATATTTTCTCGTAGTTTGACCCTATGGGTTTATAGAATTGCAGAAAACTTCAATTGGGGTTGTCTGGACCTGAATTGGAGCAGATACCAGGGGTCCCCCGATTACGTATATCTTTAAAGGCAGTTATACAAGGAATACGAGGGGAAATTAAAGTGGGCCGTTTTGTGGATATTTTCTCGTAGTTTGACCCTATGGGTTTATAGAATTGCAGAAAACTTCAATTGGGGCTGTCTGGACCTGAATTGGAGCAGATCCCAGGGGTCCCCCCGTTACGTATATCTTTAAAGGCAGCTATACAAGGAACACGGGGGGAAATTGAAGTGGGCCGTTTTGTGGATATTGTCTCGTATTTTGACCCTATGGGTTTATAGAATTGCAGAAAACTTCAATTGGGGCTGTCTGGACCTGAATTGGAGCAGATGCCAGGGGTCCCCCGATTACGTATATCTTTAAAGGCAGTTATACAAGGAATACGAGGGGAAATTAAAGTGGGCCGTTTTGTGGATATTTTCTCGTAGTTTGACCCTATGGGTTTATAGAATTGCAGAAAATTTCAATTGGGGCTGTCTGGACCTGAATTGGAGCAGATACCAGGGGTCCCCCGATTACGTATATCTTTAAAGGCAGTTATACAAGGAATACGAGGGGAAATTAAAGTGAGCCGTTTTGTGGATATTTTCTCGTAGTTTGACCCTATGGGTTTATAGAATTGCAGAAAACTTGAATTGGGGCTGTCTGGACCTGAATTGGAGCAGATCCCAGGGGTCCCCCCGTTACGTATATCTTTAAAGGCAGCTATACAAGGAACACGGGGGGAAATTGAAGTGGGCCGTTTTGTGGATATTGTCTCGTAGTTTGACCCTATGGGTTTATAGAATTGCAGAAAACTTCAATTGGGGCTGTCTGGACCTGAATTGGAGCAGATAACAGGGGGTCCCCCGATTAGGATTATCTTTAAACGTAGTTATACAAGGAATACGGGGGGAAATTAAAGTGGGACGTTTTGTGGATATTTTCTCATAGTTTGACCCTATGGGTTTTTAGAATTGTAGAAAACTTCAATTGGGGCTGTCTGGACCTGAATTGGAGCATATACCAGGGGTCCCCCGGTTACATATCTCTTTAAAGGCAGCTATACAAGGAATACGGGGGGAATTGAAGTCGGCCGTTTTGTGGATATTTTCTCGTAGTTTGACCCTATGGGTTTATAGAATTGCAGAAAACTTCAATTGGGGCTGTCTAGACCTGAATTGGAGCAGATACCAGGGGTCCCCCAGTTACGTATATCTTTAAAGACAGCTATACAAGGAATACGGGGGGAAATTGAAGTGGGCCATTTTGTGGATATTTTCTCGTAGTTTGACCCTATGGGTTTATAGAATTGCAGAAAACTTCAATTGGGGTTGTCTGGAACTGAATTGGAGCAGATACCAGGGGTCCCCCGATTACGTATATCTTTAAAGGCAGTTAATCGAGGAATACAGGGGGAAATTGAAGGGGGCCGTTTTGTGGATATTTTCTCGTAGTTTGACCCTATGGGTTTATAGAATTGCAGAAAACTTCAATTGGGGCTGTCTGGACCTGAATTGGAGCAGATACCAGGGGTCCCCCGATTACGTATATCTTTAAAGGCAGTTATACAAGGAATACGAGGGGAAATTAAAGTGGGCCGTTTTGTGGATATTTTCTCGTAGTTTGACCCTATGGGTTTATAGAATTGCAGAAAACTTCAATTGGGGCTGTCTGGACCTGAATTGGAGCAGATCCCAGGGGTCCCCCCGTTACGTATATCTTTAAAGGCAGCTATACAAGGAACACGGGGGGAAATTGAAGTGGGCCGTTTTGTGGATATTGTCTCGTATTTTGACCCTATGGGTTTATAGAATTGCAGAAAACTTCAATTGGGGCTGTCTGGACCTGAATTGGAGCAGATGCCAGGGGTCCCCCGATTACGTATATCTTTAAAGGCAGTTATACAAGGAATACGAGGGGAAATTAAAGTGGGCCGTTTTGTGGATATTTTCTCGTAGTTTGACCCTATGGGTTTATAGAATTGCAGAAAATTTCAATTGGGGCTGTCTGGACCTGAATTGGAGCAGATACCAGGGGTCCCCCGATTACGTATATCTTTAAAGGCAGTTATACAAGGAATACGAGGGGAAATTAAAGTGAGCCGTTTTGTGGATATTTTCTCGTAGTTTGACCCTATGGGTTTATAGAATTGCAGAAAACTTGAATTGGGGCTGTCTGGACCTGAATTGGAGCAGATCCCAGGGGTCCCCCCGTTACGTATATCTTTAAAGGCAGCTATACAAGGAACACGGGGGGAAATTGAAGTGGGCCGTTTTGTGGATATTGTCTCGTAGTTTGACCCTATGGGTTTATAGAATTGCAGAAAACTTCAATTGGGGCTGTCTGGACCTGAATTGGAGCAGATAACAGGGGGTCCCCCGATTCGGATTATCTTTAAACGTAGTTATACAAGGAATACGGGGGGAAATTAAAGTGGGACGTTTTGTGGATATTTTCTCATAGTTTGACCCTATGGGTTTTTAGAATTGTAGAAAACTTCAATTGGGGCTGTCTGGACCTGAATTGGAGCATATACCAGGGTCCCCCGTTACATATCTCTTTAAAGGCAGCTATACAAGGAATACGGGGGGAATTGAAGTCGGCCGTTTTGTGGATATTTTCTCGTAGTTTGACCCTATGGGGTTTATAGAATTGCAAGAAAACTTCAATTGGGGCTGTCTAGACCTGAATTGGAGCAGATACCAGGGGTCCCCCAGTTACGTATATCTTTAAAGACAGCTATACAAGGAATACGGGGGGAAATTGAAGTGGGCCCATTTTGTGGATATTTTCTCGTAGTTTGACCCTATGGGGTTTATAGAATTGCAGAAAACTTCAATTGGGGATGTCTGGAACTGAATTGGAGCAGATACCAGGGGTCCCCCCGATTACGTATATCTTTAAAGGCAGTTATCGAGGAATACAGGGGGAAATTGAAGGTGGCCGTTTTGTGGATCATTTTCTCGTAGTTTGACCCTATGGGTTTATAGAATTGCAGAAAACTACAATTGGGGCTGTCTGGACCTGAATTGGAGCAGATGCTAGGGGTCCCCCAGTTACGTATATCTTTAAAGGCAGTTATACAAGGAATACAGGGGGAAATTAAAGTGGGCCGTTTTGTGGATATTTCTCGTAGTTTGACCCTATGGGTTTATAGAATTGCAGAAAACTTCAATTGGGGTTGTCAGGACCTGAATTGAGCAGATACCAGGGGTCCCCCGATTACGTATATCTTTAAAGGCAGTTATACAAGGAATACGAGGGGAAATTGAAGTGGGCCGTTTTGTGGATATTTTCTCGTAGGTTTGACCCTATGGGTTTATAGAATTGCAGAAAACTTTAATTGGGCTGTCTGGACCTGAATTGGAGCAGATCCCAGGGGTCCCCCCGTTACGTATATCTTTAAAGGCAGCTATACAAGGAACACGGGGGGAAATTGAAGTGGGCCGTTTTGTGGATATTGTCACGTAGTTTGACCCTATGGGTTTATAGAATTGCAGATAACTGCAATTGGGGCTGTCTGGACCTGAATTGGAGCAGATGCCAGGGGTCCCCCGATTACGTATATCTTTAAAGGCAGTTATACAAGGAATACGAGGGGAAATTAAAGTGGGCCGTTTTGTGGATATTTTCTCGTAGTTTGACCCTATGGGTTTATAGAATTACAGAAAACTTCAATTGGGGCTGTCTGGACCTGAATTGGAGCAGATACCAGGGGTCCCCCGCTTACGTATATCTTTAAAGGCAGTTATACAAGGAATACGAGGGGAAATTAAAGTGGGCCGTTTTGTGGATATTTTCTCGTAGTTTGACCCTATGGGTTTATAGAATTGCAGAAAACTTCAATTGGGGCTGTCTGGACCTGAATTGGAGCAGATCCCAGGGGTCCCCCCGTTACGTATATCTTTAAAGGCAGCTATACAAGGAACACGGGGGGAAATTGAAGTGGGCCGTTTTGTGGATATTGTCTCGTAGTTTGACCCTATGGGTTTATAGAATTGCAGAAAACTTCAATTGGGGCTGTCTGGACCTGAATTGGAGCAGATGCCAGGGGTCCCCCGATTACGTATATCTTTAAAGGCAGTTATACAAGGAATACGAGGGGAAATTAAAGTGGGCCGTTTTGTGGATATTTTCTCGTAGTTTGACCCTATGGGTTTATAGAATTGCAGAAAATTTCAATTGGGGCTGTCTGGACCTGAATTGGAGCAGATACCAGGGGTCCCCCGATTACGTATATCTTTAAAGGCAGTTATACAAGGAATACGAGGGGAAATTAAAGTGAGCCGTTTTGTGGATATTTTCTCGTAGTTTGACCCTATGGGTTTATAGAATTGCAGAAAACTTCAATTGGGGTTGTCAGGACCTGAATTGGAGCAGATCCCAGGGGTCCCCCCCGTTACGTATATCTTTAAAGGCAGCTATACAAGGAACACGGGGGGAAATTGAAGTGGGCCGTTTTGTGGATATTGTCTCGTAGTTTGACCCTATGGGTTTATAGAATTGCAGAAAACTTCAATTGGGGCTGTCTGGACCTGAATTGGAGCAGATGCCAGGGGTCCCCCGATTACGTATATCTTTAAAGGCAGTTATACAAGGAACACGGGGGGAAATTAAAGTGGGCCGTTTTGTGGATATTTTCTCGTAGTTTGACCCTATGGGTTTATAGAATTGCAGAAAATTTCAATTGGGGCTGTCTGGACCTGAATTGGAGCAGATACCAGGGGTCCCCCGATTACGTATATCTTTAAAGGCAGTTATACAAGGAATACGAGGGGAAATTAAAGTGAGCCGTTTTGTGGATATTTTCTCGTAGTTTGACCCTATGGGTTTATAGAATTGCAGAAAACTTCAATTGGGGTTGTCAGGACCTGAATTGGAGCAGATCCCAGGGGTCCCCCCGTTACGTATATCTTTAAAGGCAGCTATACAAGGAACACGGGGGGAAATTGAAGTGGGCCATTTTGTGGATATTGTCTCGTAGTTTGACCCTATGGGTTTATAGAATTGCAGAAAACTTCAATTGGGGCTGTCTGGACCTGAATTGGAGCAGATGCCAGGGGTCCCCCGATTACGTATATCTTTAAAGGCAGTTATACAAGGAACACGGGGGGAAATTAAAGTGGGCCGTTTTGTGGATATTTTCTCGTAGTTTGACCCTATGGGTTTATAGAATTGCAGAAAATTTCAATTGGGGCTGTCTGGACCTGAATTGGAGCAGATACCAGGGGTCCCCCGATTACGTATATCTTTAAAGGCAGTTATACAAGGAATACGAGGGGAAATTAAAGTGAGCCGTTTTGTGGATATTTTCTCGTAGTTTGACCCTATGGGTTTATAGAATTGCAGAAAACTTCAATTGGGGCTGTCTGGACCTGAATTGGAGCAGATCCCAGGGGTCCCCCCGTTACGTATATCTTTAAAGGCAGCTATACAAGGAACACGGGGGGAAATTGAAGTGGGCCGTTTTGTGGATATTGTCTCGTAGTTTGACCCTATGGGTTTATAGAATTGCAGAAAACTTCAATTGGGGCTGTCTGGACCTGAATTGGAGCAGATAACAGGGGGTCCCCCGATTAGGATTATCTTTAAACGTAGTTATACAAGGAATACGGGGGGAAATTAAAGTGGGACGTTTTGTGGATATTTTCTCATTGTTTGACCCTATGGGTTTTTAGAATTGTAGAAAACTTCAATTGGGGCTGTCTGGACCTGAATTGGAGCATATACCAGGGGTCCCCCGGTTACATATATCTTTAAAGGCAGCTATACAAGGAATACGGGGGGAATTGAAGTCGGCCGTTTTGTGGATATTTTCTCGTAGTTTGACCCTATGGGTTTATAGAATTGCAGAAAACTTCAATTGGGGCTGTCTAGACCTGAATTGGAGCAGATACCAGGGGTCCCCCAGTTACGTATATCTTTAAAGACAGCTATACAAGGAATACGGGGGGAAATTGAAGTGGGCCATTTTGTGGATATTTTCTCGTAGTTTGACCCTATGGGTTTATAGAATTGCAGAAAACTTCAATTGGGGTTGTCTGGAACTGAATTGGAGCAGATACCAGGGGTCCCCCGATTACGTATATCTTTAAAGGCAGTTAATCAAGGAATACAGGGGGAAATTGAAGGGGGCCGTTTTGTGGATATTTTCTCGTAGTTTGACCCTATGGGTTTATAGAATTGCAGAAAACTACAATTGGGGCTGTCTGGACCTGAATTGGAGCAGATGCCAGGGGTCCCCCAGTTACGTATATCTTTAAAGGCAGTTATACAAGGAATACAGGGGGAAATTAAAGTGGGCCGTTTTGTGGATATTTTCTCGTAGTTTGACCCTATGGGTTTATAGAATTGCAGAAAACTTCAATTGGGGTTGTCAGGACCTGAATTGGAGCAGATACCAGGGGTCCCCCGATTACGTATATCTTTAAAGGCAGTTATACAAGGAATACGAGGGGAAATTGAAGTGGGCCGTTTTGTGGATATTTTCTCGTAGTTTGACCCTATGGGTTTATAGAATTGCAGAAAACTTTAATTGGGGCTGTCTGGACCTGAATTGGAGCAGATCCCAGGGGTCCCCCCGTTACGTATATCTTTAAAGGCAGCTATACAAGGAACACGGGGGGAAATTGAAGTGGGCCGTTTTGTGGATATTGTCACGTAGTTTGACCCTATGGGTTTATAGAATTGCAGAAAACTGCAATTGGGGCTGTCTGGACCTGAATTGGAGCAGATGCCAGGGGTCCCCCGATTACGTATATCTTTAAAGGCAGTTATACAAGGAATACGAGGGGAAATTAAAGTGGGCCGTTTTGTGGATATTTTCTCGTAGTTTGACCCTATGGGTTTATAGAATTACAGAAAACTTCAATTGGGGCTGTCTGGACCTGAATTGGAGCAGATACCAGGGGTCCCCCGCTTACGTATATCTTTAAAGGCAGTTATACAAGGAATACGAGGGGAAATTAAAGTGGGCCGTTTTGTGGATATTTTCTCGTAGTTTGACCCTATGGGTTTATAGAATTGCAGAAAACTTCAATTGGGGCTGTCTGGACCTGAATTGGAGCAGATCCCAGGGGTCCCCCCGTTACGTATATCTTTAAAGGCAGCTATACAAGGAACACGGGGGGAAATTGAAGTGGGCCGTTTTGTGGATATTGTCTCGTAGTTTGACCCTATGGGTTTATAGAATTGCAGAAAACTTCAATTGGGGCTGTCTGGACCTGAATTGGAGCAGATGCCAGGGGTCCCCCGATTACGTATATCTTTAAAGGCAGTTATACAAGGAATACGAGGGGAAATTAAAGTGGGCCGTTTTGTGGATATTTTCTCGTAGTTTGACCCTATGGGTTTATAGAATTGCAGAAAATTTCAATTGGGGCTGTCTGGACCTGAATTGGAGCAGATACCAGGGGTCCCCCGATTACGTATATCTTTAAAGGCAGTTATACAAGGAATACGAGGGGAAATTAAAGTGAGCCGTTTTGTGGATATTTTCTCGTAGTTTGACCCTATGGGTTTATAGAATTGCAGAAAACTTCAATTGGGGTTGTCAGGACCTGAATTGGAGCAGATCCCAGGGGTCCCCCCGTTACGTATATCTTTAAAGGCAGCTATACAAGGAACACGGGGGGAAATTGAAGGGGGCCGTTTTGTGGATATTTTCTCGTAGTTTGACCCTATGGGTTTATAGAATTGCAGAAAACTTTAATTGGGGCTGTCTGGACCTGAATTGGAGCAGATCCCAGTGGTCCCCCCGTTACGTATATCTTTAAAGGCAGCTATACAAGGAACACGGGGGGAAATTGAAGTGGGCCGTTTTGTGGATATTGTCACGTAGTTTGACCCTATGGGTTTATAGAATTGCAGAAAACTGCAATTGGGGCTGTCTGGACCTGAATTGGAGCAGATGCCAGGGGTCCCCCGATTACGTATATCTTTAAAGGCAGTTATACAAGGAATACGAGGGGAAATTAAAGTGGGCCGTTTTGTGGATATTTTCTCGTAGTTTGACCCTATGGGTTTATAGAATTGCAGAAAACTTCAATTGGGGCTGTCTGGACCTGAATTGGAGCAGATACCAGGGGTCCCCCGCTTACGTATATCTTTAAAGGCAGTTATACAAGGAATACGAGGTGAAATTAAAGTGGGCCGTTTTGTGGATATTTTCTCGTAGTTTGACCCTATGGGTTTATAGAATTGCAGAAAACTTCAATTGGGGCTGTCTGGACCTGAATTGGAGCAGATCCCAGGGGTCCCCCCGTTACGTATATCTTTAAAGGCAGCTATACAAGGAACACGGGGGGAAATTGAAGTGGGCCGTTTTGTGGATATTGTCTCGTAGTTTGACCCTATGGGTTTATAGAATTGCAGAAAACTTCAATTGGGGCTGTCTGGACCTGAATTGGAGCAGATACCAGGGGGTCCCCCGATTAGGATTATCTTTAAACGTAGTTATACAAGGAATACGGGGGGGAATTAAAGTGGGCCGTTTTGTGGATATTTTCTCATAGTTTGACCCTATGGGTTTATAGAATTGTAGAAAACTTTAATTGGGGTTGTCTGGACCTGAATTGGAGCAGATACCAGGGGTCCCCCGGTTACATATATCTTTAAAGGCAGCTATACAAGGAATACGAGGGGAAATTAAAGTGAGCCGTTTTGTGGATATTTTCTCGTAGTTTGACCCTATGGGTTTATAGAATTGCAGAAAACTTCAATTGGGGCTGTCTGGACCTGAATTGGAGCAGATCCCAGGGGTCCCCCCGTTACGTATATCTTTAAAGGCAGCTATACAAGGAACACGGGGGGAAATTGAAGTGGGCCGTTTTGTGGATATTGTCACGTAGTTTGACCCTATGGGTTTATAGAATTGCAGAAAACTGCAATTGGGGCTGTCTGGACCTGAATTGGAGCAGATGCCAGGGGTCCCCCGATTACGTATATCTTTAAAGGCAGTTATACAAGGAATACGAGGGGAAATTAAAGTGGGCCGTTTTGTGGATATTTTCTCGTAGTTTGACCCTATGGGTTTATAGAATTACAGAAAACTTCAATTGGGGCTGTCTGGACCTGAATTGGAGCAGATACCAGGGGTCCCCCCGTTACGTATATCTTTAAAGGCAGCTATACAAGGAACACGGGGGGAAATTGAAGTGGGCCGTTTTGTGGATATTGTCACGTAGTTTGACCCTATGGGTTTATAGAATTGCAGAAAACTGCAATTGGGGCTGTCTGGACCTGAATTGGAGCAGATGCCAGGGGTCCCCCGATTACGTATATCTTTAAAGGCAGTTATACAAGGAATACGAGGGGAAATTAAAGTGGGCCGTTTTGTGGATATTTTCTCGTAGTTTGACCCTATGGGTTTATAGAATTACAGAAAACTTCAATTGGGGTTGTCTGGACCTGAATTGGAGCAGATACCAGGGGTCCCCCGATTACGTATATCTTTAAAGGCAGTTATACAAGGAATACGAGGGGAAATTAAAGTGAGCCGTTTTGTGGATATTTTCTCGTAGTTTGACCCTATGGGTTTATAGAATTGCAGAAAACTTCAATTGGGGCTGTCTGGACCTGAATTGGAGCAGATACCAGGGGTCCCCCGCTTACGTATATCTTTAAAGGCAGTTATACAAGGAATACGAGGTGAAATTAAAGTGGGCCGTTTTGTGGATATTTTCTCGTAGTTTGACCCTATGGGTTTATAGAATTGCAGAAAACTTCAATTGGGGCTGTCTGGACCTGAATTGGAGCAGATCCCAGGGGTCCCCCCGTTACGTATATCTTTAAAGGCAGCTATACAAGGAACACGGGGGGAAATTGAAGTGGGCCATTTTGTGGATATTGTCTCGTAGTTTGACCCTATGGGTTTATAGAATTGCAGAAAACTTCAATTGGGGCTGTCTGGACCTGAATTGGAGCAGATGCCAGGGGTCCCCCGATTACGTATATCTTTAAAGGCAGTTATACAAGGAATACGAGGGGAAATTAAAGTGGGCCGTTTTGTGGATATTTTCTCGTAGTTTGACCCTATGGGTTTATAGAATTGCAGAAAATTTCAATTGGGGCTGTCTGGACCTGAATTGGAGCAGATACCAGGGGTCCCCCGATTACGTATATCTTTAAAGGCAGTTATACAAGGAATACGAGGGGAAATTAAAGTGAGCCGTTTTGTGGATATTTTCTCGTAGTTTGACCCTATGGGTTTATAGAATTGCAGAAAACTTCAATTGGGGCTGTCAGGACCTGAATTGGAGCAGATCCCAGGGGTCCCCCCGTTACGTATATCTTTAAAGGCAGCTATACAAGGAACACGGGGGGAAATTGAAGGGGGCCGTTTTGTGGATATTTTCTCGTAGTTTGACCCTATGGGTTTATAGAATTGCAGAAAACTTTAATTGGGGCTGTCTGGACCTGAATTGGAGCAGATCCCAGTGGTCCCCCCGTTACGTATATCTTTAAAGGCAGCTATACAAGGAACACGGGGGGAAATTGAAGTGGGCCGTTTTGTGGATATTGTCACGTAGTTTGACCCTATGGGTTTATAGAATTGCAGAAAACTGCAATTGGGGCTGTCTGGACCTGAATTGGAGCAGATGCCAGGGGTCCCCCGATTACGTATATCTTTAAAGGCAGTTATACAAGGAATACGAGGGGAAATTAAAGTGGGCCGTTTTGTGGATATTTTCTCGTAGTTTGACCCTATGGGTTTATAGAATTGCAGAAAACTTCAATTGGGGCTGTCTGGACCTGAATTGGAGCAGATACCAGGGGTCCCCCGCTTACGTATATCTTTAAAGGCAGTTATACAAGGAATACGAGGTGAAATTAAAGTGGGCCGTTTTGTGGATATTTTCTCGTAGTTTGACCCTATGGGTTTATAGAATTGCAGAAAACTTCAATTGGGGCTGTCTGGACCTGAATTGGAGCAGATCCCAGGGGTCCCCCCGTTACGTATATCTTTAAAGGCAGCTATACAAGGAACACGGGGGGAAATTGAAGTGGGCCGTTTTGTGGATATTGTCTCGTAGTTTGACCCTATGGGTTTATAGAATTGCAGAAAACTTCAATTGGGGCTGTCTGGACCTGAATTGGAGCAGATACCAGGGGGTCCCCCGATTAGGATTATCTTTAAACGTAGTTATACAAGGAATACGGGGGGGAATTAAAGTGGGCCGTTTTGTGGATATTTTCTCATAGTTTGACCCTATGGGTTTATAGAATTGTAGAAAACTTTAATTGGGGTTGTCTGGACCTGAATTGGAGCAGATACCAGGGGTCCCCCGGTTACATATATCTTTAAAGGCAGCTATACAAGGAATACGAGGGGAAATTAAAGTGAGCCGTTTTGTGGATATTTTCTCGTAGTTTGACCCTATGGGTTTATAGAATTGCAGAAAACTTCAATTGGGGCTGTCTGGACCTGAATTGGAGCAGATCCCAGGGGTCCCCCCGTTACGTATATCTTTAAAGGCAGCTATACAAGGAACACGGGGGGAAATTGAAGTGGGCCGTTTTGTGGATATTGTCACGTAGTTTGACCCTATGGGTTTATAGAATTGCAGAAAACTGCAATTGGGGCTGTCTGGACCTGAATTGGAGCAGATGCCAGGGGTCCCCCGATTACGTATATCTTTAAAGGCAGTTATACAAGGAATACGAGGGGAAATTAAAGTGGGCCGTTTTGTGGATATTTTCTCGTAGTTTGACCCTATGGGTTTATAGAATTACAGAAAACTTCAATTGGGGCTGTCTGGACCTGAATTGGAGCAGATACCAGGGGTCCCCCCGTTACGTATATCTTTAAAGGCAGCTATACAAGGAACACGGGGGGAAATTGAAGTGGGCCGTTTTGTGGATATTGTCACGTAGTTTGACCCTATGGGTTTATAGAATTGCAGAAAACTGCAATTGGGGCTGTCTGGACCTGAATTGGAGCAGATGCCAGGGGTCCCCCGATTACGTATATCTTTAAAGGCAGTTATACAAGGAATACGAGGGGAAATTAAAGTGGGCCGTTTTGTGGATATTTTCTCGTAGTTTGACCCTATGGGTTTATAGAATTACAGAAAACTTCAATTGGGGTTGTCTGGACCTGAATTGGAGCAGATACCAGGGGTCCCCCGATTACGTATATCTTTAAAGGCAGTTATACAAGGAATACGAGGGGAAATTAAAGTGAGCCGTTTTGTGGATATTTTCTCGTAGTTTGACCCTATGGGTTTATAGAATTGCAGAAAACTTCAATTGGGGCTGTCTGGACCTGAATTGGAGCAGATACCAGGGGTCCCCCGCTTACGTATATCTTTAAAGGCAGTTATACAAGGAATACGAGGTGAAATTAAAGTGGGCCGTTTTGTGGATATTTTCTCGTAGTTTGACCCTATGGGTTTATAGAATTGCAGAAAACTTCAATTGGGGCTGTCTGGACCTGAATTGGAGCAGATCCCAGGGGTCCCCCCGTTACGTATATCTTTAAAGGCAGCTATACAAGGAACACGGGGGGAAATTGAAGTGGGCCGTTTTGTGGATATTGTCTCGTAGTTTGACCCTATGGGTTTATAGAATTGCAGAAAACTTCAATTGGGGCTGTCTGGACCTGAATTGGAGCAGATGCCAGGGGTCCCCCGATTACGTATATCTTTAAAGGCAGTTATACAAGGAATACGAGGGGAAATTAAAGTGGGCCGTTTTGTGGATATTTTCTCGTAGTTTGACCCTATGGGTTTATAGAATTGCAGAAAATTTCAATTGGGGCTGTCTGGACCTGAATTGGAGCAGATACCAGGGGTCCCCCGATTACGTATATCTTTAAAGGCAGTTATACAAGGAATACGAGGGGAAATTAAAGTGAGCCGTTTTGTGGATATTTTCTCGTAGTTTGACCCTATGGGTTTATAGAATTGCAGAAAACTTCAATTGGGGCTGTCTGGACCTGAATTGGAGCAGATCCCAGGGGTCCCCCCGTTACGTATATCTTTAAAGGCAGCTATACAAGGAACACGGGGGGAAATTGAAGGGGGCCGTTTTGTGGATATTTTCTCGTAGTTTGACCCTATGGGTTTATAGAATTGCAGAAAACTTCAATTGGGGTTGTCTGGACCTGAATTGGAGCAGATACCAGGGGTCCCCCGATTACGTATATCTTTAAAGGCAGTTATACAAGGAATACGAGGGGAAATTAAAGTGGGCCGTTTTGTGGATATTTTCTCGTAGTTTGACCCTATGGGTTTATAGAATTGCAGAAAATTTCAATTGGGGCTGTCTGGACCTGAATTGGAGCAGATACCAGGGGTCCCCCGATTACGTATATCTTTAAAGGCAGTTATACAAGGAATACGAGGGGAAATTAAAGTGAGCCGTTTTGTGGATATTTTCTCGTAGTTTGACCCTATGGGTTTATAGAATTGCAGAAAACTTCAATTGGGGCTGTCTGGACCTGAATTGGAGCAGATCCCAGGGGTCCCCCCGTTACGTATATCTTTAAAGGCAGCTATACAAGGAACACGGGGGGAAATTGAAGTGGGCCGTTTTGTGGATATTGTCTCGTAGTTTGACCCTATGGGTTTATAGAATTGCAGAAAACTTCAATTGGGGCTGTCTGGACCTGAATTGGAGCAGATAACAGGGGGTCCCCCGATTAGGATTATCTTTAAACGTAGTTATACAAGGAATACGGGGGGAAATTAAAGTGGGACGTTTTGTGGATATTTTCTCATAGTTTGACCCTATGGGTTTTTAGAATTGTAGAAAACTTCAATTGGGGCTGTCTGGACCTGAATTGGAGCATATACCAGGGGTCCCCCGGTTACATATATCTTTAAAGGCAGCTATACAAGGAATACGGGGGGAATTGAAGTCGGCCGTTTTGTGGATATTTTCTCGTAGTTTGACCCTATGGGTTTATAGAATTGCAGAAAACTTCAATTGGGGCTGTCTAGACCTGAATTGGAGCAGATACCAGGGGTCCCCCAGTTACGTATATCTTTAAAGACAGCTATACAAGGAATACGGGGGGAAATTGAAGTGGGCCATTTTGTGGATATTTTCTCGTAGTTTGACCCTATGGGTTTATAGAATTGCAGAAAACTTCAATTGGGGTTGTCTGGAACTGAATTGGAGCAGATACCAGGGGTCCCCCGATTACGTATATCTTTAAAGGCAGTTAATCAAGGAATACAGGGGGAAATTGAAGGGGGCCGTTTTGTGGATATTTTCTCGTAGTTTGACCCTATGGGTTTATAGAATTGCAGAAAACTACAATTGGGGCTGTCTGGACCTGAATTGGAGCAGATGCCAGGGGTCCCCCAGTTACGTATATCTTTAAAGGCAGTTATACAAGGAATACAGGGGGAAATTAAAGTGGGCCGTTTTGTGGATATTTTCTCATAGTTTGACCCTATGGGTTTATAGAATTGCAGAAAACTTCAATTGGGGCTGTCTAGACCTGAATTGGAGCAGATACCAGGGGTCCCCCAGTTACGTATATCTTTAAAGACAGCTATACAAGGAATACGGGGGGAAATTGAAGTGGGCCGTTTTGTGGATATTTTCTCGTAGTTTGACCCTATGGGTTTATAGAATTGCAGAAAACTTTAATTGGGGCTGTCTGGACCTGAATTGGAGCAGATCCCAGGGGTCCCCCCGTTACGTATATCTTTAAAGGCAGCTATACAAGGAACACGGGGGGAAATTGAAGTGGGCCGTTTTGTGGATATTGTCTCGTAGTTTGACCCTATGGGTTTATAGAATTGCAGAAAACTGCAATTGGGGCTGTCTGGACCTGAATTGGAGCAGATGCCAGGGGTCCCCCGATTACGTATATCTTTAAAGGCAGTTATACAAGGAATACGAGGGGAAATTAAAGTTGGCCGTTTTGTGGATATTTTCTCGTAGTTTGACCCTATGGGTTTATAGAATTGCAGAAAATTTCAATTGGGGCTGTCTGGACCTGAATTGGAGCAGATACCAGGGGTCCCCCGATTACGTATATCTTTAAAGGCAGTTATACAAGGAATACGAGGGGAAATTAAAGTGAGCCGTTTTGTGGATATTTTCTCGTAGTTTGACCCTATGGGTTTATAGAATTGCAGAAAACTTCAATTGGGGCTGTCTGGACCTGAATTGGAGCAGATCCCAGGGGTCCCCCCGTTACGTATATCTTTAAAGGCAGCTATACAAGGAACACGGGGGGAAATTGAAGGGGGCCGTTTTGTGGATATTTTCTCGTAGTTTGACCCTATGGGTTTATAGAATTGCAGAAAACTTCAATTGGGGTTGTCTGGACCTGAATTGGAGCAGATACCAGGGGTCCCCCGATTACGTATATCTTTAAAGGCAGTTATACAAGGAATACGAGGGGAAATTAAAGTGGGCCGTTTTGTGGATATTTTCTCGTAGTTTGACCCTATGGGTTTATAGAATTGCAGAAAATTTCAATTGGGGCTGTCTGGACCTGAATTGGAGCAGATACCAGGGGTCCCCCGATTACGTATATCTTTAAAGGCAGTTATACAAGGAATACGAGGGGAAATTAAAGTGAGCCATTTTGTGGATATTTTCTCGTAGTTTGACCCTATGGGTTTATAGAATTGCAGAAAACTTCAATTGGGGCTGTCTGGACCTGAATTGGAGCAGATCCCAGGGGTCCCCCCGTTACGTATATCTTTAAAGGCAGCTATACAAGGAACACGGGGGGAAATTGAAGTGGGCCGTTTTGTGGATATTGTCTCGTAGTTTGACCCTATGGGTTTATAGAATTGCAGAAAACTTCAATTGGGGCTGTCTGGACCTGAATTGGAGCAGATAACAGGGGGTCCCCCGATTAGGATTATCTTTAAACGTAGTTATACAAGGAATACGGGGGGAAATTAAAGTGGGACGTTTTGTGGATATTTTCTCATAGTTTGACCCTATGGGTTTTTAGAATTGTAGAAAACTTCAATTGGGGCTGTCTGGACCTGAATTGGAGCATATACCAGGGGTCCCCCGGTTACATATCTCTTTAAAGGCAGCTATACAAGGAATACGGGGGGAATTGAAGTCGGCCGTTTTGTGGATATTTTCTCGTAGTTTGACCCTATGGGTTTATAGAATTGCAGAAAACTTCAATTGGGGCTGTCTAGACCTGAATTGGAGCAGATACCAGGGGTCCCCCAGTTACGTATATCTTTAAAGACAGCTATACAAGGAATACGGGGGGAAATTGAAGTGGGCCATTTTGTGGATATTTTCTCGTAGTTTGACCCTATGGGTTTATAGAATTGCAGAAAACTTCAATTGGGGTTGTCTGGAACTGAATTGGAGCAGATACCAGGGGTCCCCCGATTACGTATATCTTTAAAGGCAGTTAATCAAGGAATACAGGGGGAAATTGAAGGGGGCCGTTTTGTGGATATTTTCTCGTAGTTTGACCCTATGGGTTTATAGAATTGCAGAAAACTACAATTGGGGCTGTCTGGACCTGAATTGGAGCAGATGCCAGGGGTCCCCCAGTTACGTATATCTTTAAAGGCAGTTATACAAGGAATACAGGGGGAAATTAAAGTGGGCCGTTTTGTGGATATTTTCTCGTAGTTTGACCCTATGGGTTTATAGAATTGCAGAAAACTTCAATTGGGGTTGTCAGGACCTGAATTGGAGCAGATACCAGGGGTCCCCCGATTACGTATATCTTTAAAGGCAGTTATACAAGGAATACGAGGGGAAATTGAAGTGGGCCGTTTTGTGGATATTTTCTCGTAGTTTGACCCTATGGGTTTATAGAATTGCAGAAAACTTTAATTGGGGCTGTCTGGACCTGAATTGGAGCAGATCCCAGGGGTCCCCCCGTTACGTATATCTTTAAAGGCAGCTATACAAGGAACACGGGGGGAAATTGAAGTGGGCCGTTTTGTGGATATTGTCACGTAGTTTGACCCTATGGGTTTATAGAATTGCAGAAAACTGCAATTGGGGCTGTCTGGACCTGAATTGGAGCAGATGCCAGGGGTCCCCCGATTACGTATATCTTTAAAGGCAGTTATACAAGGAATACGAGGGGAAATTAAAGTGGGCCGTTTTGTGGATATTTTCTCGTAGTTTGACCCTATGGGTTTATAGAATTACAGAAAACTTCAATTGGGGCTGTCTGGACCTGAATTGGAGCAGATACCAGGGGTCCCCCGCTTACGTATATCTTTAAAGGCAGTTATACAAGGAATACGAGGGGAAATTAAAGTGGGCCGTTTTGTGGATATTTTCTCGTAGTTTGACCCTATGGGTTTATAGAATTGCAGAAAACTTCAATTGGGGCTGTCTGGACCTGAATTGGAGCAGATCCCAGGGGTCCCCCCGTTACGTATATCTTTAAAGGCAGCTATACAAGGAACACGGGGGGAAATTGAAGTGGGCCGTTTTGTGGATATTGTCTCGTAGTTTGACCCTATGGGTTTATAGAATTGCAGAAAACTTCAATTGGGGCTGTCTGGACCTGAATTGGAGCAGATGCCAGGGGTCCCCCGATTACGTATATCTTTAAAGGCAGTTATACAAGGAATACGAGGGGAAATTAAAGTGGGCCGTTTTGTGGATATTTTCTCGTAGTTTGACCCTATGGGTTTATAGAATTGCAGAAAATTTCAATTGGGGCTGTCTGGACCTGAATTGGAGCAGATACCAGGGGTCCCCCGATTACGTATATCTTTAAAGGCAGTTATACAAGGAATACGAGGGGAAATTAAAGTGAGCCGTTTTGTGGATATTTTCTCGTAGTTTGACCCTATGGGTTTATAGAATTGCAGAAAACTTCAATTGGGGTTGTCAGGACCTGAATTGGAGCAGATCCCAGGGGTCCCCCCGTTACGTATATCTTTAAAGGCAGCTATACAAGGAACACGGGGGGAAATTGAAGGGGGCCGTTTTGTGGATATTTTCTCGTAGTTTGACCCTATGGGTTTATAGAATTGCAGAAAACTTTAATTGGGGCTGTCTGGACCTGAATTGGAGCAGATCCCAGTGGTCCCCCCGTTATGTATATCTTTAAAGGCAGCTATACAAGGAACACGGGGGGAAATTGAAGTGGGCCGTTTTGTGGATATTGTCACGTAGTTTGACCCTATGGGTTTATAGAATTGCAGAAAACTGCAATTGGGGCTGTCTGGACCTGAATTGGAGCAGATGCCAGGGGTCCCCCGATTACGTATATCTTTAAAGGCAGTTATACAAGGAATACGATGGGAAATTAAAGTGGGCCGTTTTGTGGATATTTTCTCGTAGTTTGACCCTATGGGTTTATAGAATTACAGAAAACTTCAATTGGGGCTGTCTGGACCTGAATTGGAGCAGATACCAGGGGTCCCCCGCTTACGTATATCTTTAAAGGCAGTTATACAAGGAATACGAGGGGAAATTAAAGTGGGCCGTTTTGTGGATATTTTCTCGTAGTTTGACCCTATGGGTTTATAGAATTGCAGAAAACTTCAATTGGGGCTGTCTGGACCTGAATTGGAGCAGATCCCAGGGGTCCCGCCGTTACGTATATCTTTAAAGGCAGCTATACAAGGAACACGGGGGGAAATTGAAGTGGGCCGTTTTGTGGATATTGTCTCGTAGTTTGACCCTATGGGTTTATAGAATTGCAGAAAACTTCAATTGGGGCTGTCTGGACCTGAATTGGAGCAGATGCCAGGGGTCCCCCGATTACGTATATCTTTAAAGGCAGTTATACAAGGAATACGAGGGGAAATTAAAGTGGGCCGTTTTGTGGATATTTTCTCGTAGTTTGACCCTATGGGTTTATAGAATTGCAGAAAATTTCAATTGGGGCTGTCTGGACCTGAATTGGAGCAGATACCAGGGGTCCCCCGATTACGTATATCTTTAAAGGCAGTTATACAAGGAATACGAGGGGAAATTAAAGTGAGCCGTTTTGTGGATATTTTCTCGTAGTTTGACCCTATGGGTTTATAGAATTGCAGAAAACTTCAATTGGGGCTGTCTGGACCTGAATTGGAGCAGATCCCAGGGGTCCCCCCGTTACGTATATCTTTAAAGGCAGCTATACAAGGAACACGGGGGGAAATTGAAGGGGGCCGTTTTGTGGATATTTTCTCGTAGTTTGACCCTATGGGTTTATAGAATTGCAGAAAACTTCAATTGGGGTTGTCTGGACCTGAATTGGAGCAGATACCAGGGGTCCCCCGATTACGTATATCTTTAAAGGCAGTTATACAAGGAATACGAGGGGAAATTAAAGTGGGCCGTTTTGTGGATATTTTCTCGTAGTTTGACCCTATGGGTTTATAGAATTGCAGAAAATTTCAATTGGGGCTGTCTGGACCTGAATTGGAGCAGATACCAGGGGTCCCCCGATTACGTATATCTTTAAAGGCAGTTATACAAGGAATACGAGGGGAAATTAAAGTGAGCCGTTTTGTGGATATTTTCTCGTAGTTTGACCCTATGGGTTTATAGAATTGCAGAAAACTTCAATTGGGGCTGTCTGGACCTGAATTGGAGCAGATCCCAGGGGTCCCCCCGTTACGTATATCTTTAAAGGCAGCTATACAAGGAACACGGGGGGAAATTGAAGTGGGCCGTTTTGTGGATATTGTCTCGTAGTTTGACCCTATGGGTTTATAGAATTGCAGAAAACTTCAATTGGGGCTGTCTGGACCTGAATTGGAGCAGATAACAGGGGGTCCCCCGATTAGGATTATCTTTAAACGTAGTTATACAAGGAATACGGGGGGAAATTAAAGTGGGACGTTTTGTGGATATTTTCTCATAGTTTGACCCTATGGGTTTTTAGAATTGTAGAAAACTTCAATTGGGGCTGTCTGGACCTGAATTGGAGCATATACCAGGGGTCCCCCGGTTACATATATCTTTAAAGACAGCTATACAAGGAATACGGGGGGAATTGAAGTCGGCCGTTTTGTGGATATTTTCTCGTAGTTTGACCCTATGGGTTTATAGAATTGCAGAAAACTTCAATTGGGGCTGTCTAGACCTGAATTGGAGCAGATACCAGGGGTCCCCCAGTTACGTATATCTTTAAAGACAGCTATACAAGGAATACGGGGGGAAATTGAAGTGGGCCATTTTGTGGAAATTTTCTCGTAGTTTGACCCTATGGGTTTATAGAATTGCAGAAAACTTCAATTGGGGTTGTCTGGAACTGAATTGGAGCAGATACCAGGGGTCCCCCGATTACGTATATCTTTAAAGGCAGTTAATCAAGGAATACAGGGGGAAATTGAAGGGGGCCGTTTTGTGGATATTTTCTCGTAGTTTGACCCTATGGGTTTATAGAATTGCAGAAAACTACAATTGGGGCTGTCTGGACCTGAATTGGAGCAGATGCCAGGGGTCCCCCAGTTACGTATATCTTTAAAGGCAGTTATACAAGGAATACAGGGGGAAATTAAAGTGGGTCGTTTTGTGGATATTTTCTCGTAGTTTGACCCTATGGGTTTATAGAATTGCAGAAAACTTCAATTGGGGTTGTCAGGACCTGAATTGGAGCAGATACCAGGGGTCCCCCGATTACGTATATCTTTAAAGGCAGTTATACAAGGAATACGAGGGGAAATTGAAGTGGGCCGTTTTGTGGATATTTTCTCGTAGTTTGACCCTATGGGTTTATAGAATTGCAGAAAACTTTAATTGGGGCTGTCTGGACCTGAATTGGAGCAGATCCCAGGGGTCCCCCCGTTACGTATATCTTTAAAGGCAGCTATACAAGGAACACGGGGGGAAATTGAAGTGGGCCGTTTTGTGGATATTGTCACGTAGTTTGACCCTATGGGTTTATAGAATTGCAGAAAACTGCAATTGGGGCTGTCTGGACCTGAATTGGAGCAGATGCCAGGGGTCCCCCGATTACGTATATCTTTAAAGGCAGTTATACAAGGAATACGAGGGGAAATTAAAGTGGGCCATTTTGTGGATATTTTCTCGTAGTTTGACCCTATGGGTTTATAGAATTGCAGAAAACTTCAATTGGGGCTGTCTGGACCTGAATTGGAGCAGATACCAGGGGTCCCCCGCTTACGTATATCTTTAAAGGCAGTTATACAAGGAATACGAGGGGAAATTAAAGTGGGCCGTTTTGTGGATATTTTCTCGTAGTTTGACCCTATGGGTTTATAGAATTGCAGAAAACTTCAATTGGGGCTGTCTGGACCTGAATTGGAGCAGATCCCAGGGGTCCCCCCGTTACGTATATCTTTAAAGGCAGCTATACAAGGAACACGGGGGGAAATTGAAGTGGGCCGTTTTGTGGATATTGTCTCGTAGTTTGACCCTATGGGTTTATAGAATTGCAGAAAACTTCAATTGGGGCTGTCTGGACCTGAATTGGAGCAGATGCCAGGGGTCCCCCGATTACGTATATCTTTAAAGGCAGTTATACAAGGAATACGAGGGGAAATTAAAGTGGGCCGTTTTGTGGATATTTTCTCGTAGTTTGACCCTATGGGTTTATAGAATTGCAGAAAATTTCAATTGGGGCTGTCTGGACCTGAATTGGAGCAGATACCAGGGGTCCCCCGATTACGTATATCTTTAAAGGCAGTTATACAAGGAATACGAGGGGAAATTAAAGTGAGCCGTTTTGTGGATATTTTCTCGTAGTTTGACCCTATGGGTTTATAGAATTGCAGAAAACTTCAATTGGGGTTGTCAGGACCTGAATTGGAGCAGATCCCAGGGGTCCCCCCGTTACGTATATCTTTAAAGGCAGCTATACAAGGAACACGGGGGGAAATTGAAGGGGGCCGTTTTGTGGATATTTTCTCGTAGTTTGACCCTATGGGTTTATAGAATTGCAGAAAACTTTAATTGGGGCTGTCTGGACCTGAATTGGAGCAGATCCCAGGGGTCCCCCCGTTACGTATATCTTTAAAGGCAGCTATACAAGGAACACGGGGGGAAATTGAAGTGGGCCGTTTTGTGGATATTGTCACGTAGTTTGACCCTATGGGTTTATAGAATTGCAGAAAACTGCAATTGGGGCTGTCTGGACCTGAATTGGAGCAGATGCCAGGGGTCCCCCGATTACGTATATCTTTAAAGGCAGTTATACAAGGAATACGAGGGGAAATTAAAGTGGGCCGTTTTGTGGATATTTTCTCGTAGTTTGACCCTATGGGTTTATAGAATTGCAGAAAACTTCAATTGGGGCTGTCTAGACCTGAATTGGAGCAGATACCAGGGGTCCCCCAGTTACGTATATCTTTAAAGACAGCTATACAAGGAATACGGGGGGAAATTGAAGTGGGCCATTTTGTGGATATTTTCTCGTAGTTTGACCCTATGGGTTTATAGAATTGCAGAAAACTTCAATTGGGGTTGTCTGGAACTGAATTGGAGCAGATACCAGGGGTCCCCCGATTACGTATATCTTTAAAGGCAGTTAATCAAGGAATACAGGGGGAAATTGAAGGGGGCCGTTTTGTGGATATTTTCTCGTAGTTTGACCCTATGGGTTTATAGAATTGCAGAAAACTACAATTGGGGCTGTCTGGACCTGAATTGGAGCAGATGCCAGGGGTCCCCCAGTTACGTATATCTTTAAAGGCAGTTATACAAGGAATACAGGGGGAAATTAAAGTGGGCCGTTTTGTGGATATTTTCTCGTAGTTTGACCCTATGGGTTTATAGAATTGCAGAAAACTTCAATTGGGGTTGTCAGGACCTGAATTGGAGCAGATACCAGGGGTCCCCCGATTACGTATATCTTTAAAGGCAGTTATACAAGGAATACGAGGGGAAATTGAAGTGGGCCGTTTTGTGGATATTTTCTCGTAGTTTGACCCTATGGGTTTATAGAATTGCAGAAAACTTTAATTGGGGCTGTCTGGACCTGAATTGGAGCAGATCCCAGGGGTCCCCCCGTTACGTATATCTTTAAAGGCAGCTATACAAGGAACACGGGGGGAAATTGAAGTGGGCCGTTTTGTGGATATTGTCACGTAGTTTGACCCTATGGGTTTATAGAATTGCAGAAAACTGCAATTGGGGCTGTCTGGACCTGAATTGGAGCAGATGCCAGGGGTCCCCCGATTACGTATATCTTTAAAGGCAGTTATACAAGGAATACGAGGGGAAATTAAAGTGGGCCGTTTTGTGGATATTTTCTCGTAGTTTGACCCTATGGGTTTATAGAATTGCAGAAAACTTCAATTGGGGCTGTCTAGACCTGAATTGGAGCAGATACCAGGGGTCCCCCAGTTACGTATATCTTTAAAGACAGCTATACAAGGAATACGGGGGGAAATTGAAGTGGGCCATTTTGTGGATATTTTCTCGTAGTTTGACCCTATGGGTTTATAGAATTGCAGAAAACTTCAATTGGGGTTGTCTGGAACTGAATTGGAGCAGATACCAGGGGTCCCCCGATTACGTATATCTTTAAAGGCAGTTAATCAAGGAATACAGGGGGAAATTGAAGGGGGCCGTTTTGTGGATATTTTCTCGTAGTTTGACCCTATGGGTTTATAGAATTGCAGAAAACTACAATTGGGGCTGTCTGGACCTGAATTGGAGCAGATGCCAGGGGTCCCCCAGTTACGTATATCTTTAAAGGCAGTTATACAAGGAATACAGGGGGAAATTAAAGTGGGCCGTTTTGTGGATATTTTCTCGTAGTTTGACCCTATGGGTTTATAGAATTGCAGAAAACTTCAATTGGGGTTGTCAGGACCTGAATTGGAGCAGATACCAGGGGTCCCCCGATTACGTATATCTTTAAAGGCAGTTATACAAGGAATACGAGGGGAAATTGAAGTGGGCCGTTTTGTGGATATTTTCTCGTAGTTTGACCCTATGGGTTTATAGAATTGCAGAAAACTTTAATTGGGGCTGTCTGGACCTGAATTGGAGCAGATCCCAGGGGTCCCCCCGTTACGTATATCTTTAAAGGCAGCTATACAAGGAACACGGGGGGAAATTGAAGTGGGCCGTTTTGTGGATATTGTCACGTAGTTTGACCCTATGGGTTTATAGAATTGCAGAAAACTGCAATTGGGGCTGTCTGGACCTGAATTGGAGCAGATGCCAGGGGTCCCCCGATTACGTATATCTTTAAAGGCAGTTATACAAGGAATACGAGGGGAAATTAAAGTGGGCCGTTTTGTGGATATTTTCTCGTAGTTTGACCCTATGGGTTTATAGAATTGCAGAAAACTTCAATTGGGGCTGTCTAGACCTGAATTGGAGCAGATACCAGGGGTCCCCCAGTTACGTATATCTTTAAAGACAGCTATACAAGGAATACGGGGGGAAATTGAAGTGGGCCATTTTGTGGATATTTTCTCGTAGTTTGACCCTATGGGTTTATAGAATTGCAGAAAACTTCAATTGGGGTTGTCTGGAACTGAATTGGAGCAGATACCAGGGGTCCCCCGATTACGTATATCTTTAAAGGCAGTTAATCAAGGAATACAGGGGGAAATTGAAGGGGGCCGTTTTGTGGATATTTTCTCGTAGTTTGACCCTATGGGTTTATAGAATTGCAGAAAACTACAATTGGGGCTGTCTGGACCTGAATTGGAGCAGATGCCAGGGGTCCCCCAGTTACGTATATCTTTAAAGGCAGTTATACAAGGAATACAGGGGGAAATTAAAGTGGGCCGTTTTGTGGATATTTTCTCGTAGTTTGACCCTATGGGTTTATAGAATTGCAGAAAACTTCAATTGGGGTTGTCAGGACCTGAATTGGAGCAGATACCAGGGGTCCCCCGATTACGTATATCTTTAAAGGCAGTTATACAAGGAATACGAGGGGAAATTGAAGTGGGCCGTTTTGTGGATATTTTCTCGTAGTTTGACCCTATGGGTTTATAGAATTGCAGAAAACTTTAATTGGGGCTGTCTGGACCTGAATTGGAGCAGATCCCAGGGGTCCCCCCGTTACGTATATCTTTAAAGGCAGCTATACAAGGAACACGGGGGGAAATTGAAGTGGGCCGTTTTGTGGATATTGTCACGTAGTTTGACCCTATGGGTTTATAGAATTGCAGAAAACTGCAATTGGGGCTGTCTGGACCTGAATTGGAGCAGATGCCAGGGGTCCCCCGATTACGTATATCTTTAAAGGCAGTTATACAAGGAATACGAGGGGAAATTAAAGTGGGCCGTTTTGTGGATATTTTCTCGTAGTTTGACCCTATGGGTTTATAGAATTGCAGAAAACTTCAATTGGGGCTGTCTGGACCTGAATTGGAGCAGATACCAGGGGTCCCCCGCTTACGTATATCTTTAAAGGCAGTTATACAAGGAATACGAGGGGAAATTAAAGTGGGCCGTTTTGTGGATATTTTCTCGTAGTTTGACCCTATGGGTTTATAGAATTGCAGAAAACTTCAATTGGGGCTGTCTGGACCTGAATTGGAGCAGATCCCAGGGGTCCCCCCGTTACGTATATCTTTAAAGGCAGCTATACAAGGAACACGGGGGGAAATTGAAGTGGGCCGTTTTGTGGATATTGTCTCGTAGTTTGACCCTATGGGTTTATAGAATTGCAGAAAACTTCAATTGGGGCTGTCTGGACCTGAATTGGAGCAGATGCCAGGGGTCCCCCGATTACGTATATCTTTAAAGGCAGTTATACAAGGAATACGAGGGGAAATTAAAGTGGGCCGTTTTGTGGATATTTTCTCGTAGTTTGACCCTATGGGTTTATAGAATTGCAGAAAATTTCAATTGGGGCTGTCTGGACCTGAATTGGAGCAGATACCAGGGGTCCCCCGATTACGTATATCTTTAAAGGCAGTTATACAAGGAATACGAGGGGAAATTAAAGTGAGCCGTTTTGTGGATATTTTCTCGTAGTTTGACCCTATGGGTTTATAGAATTGCAGAAAACTTCAATTGGGGTTGTCAGGACCTGAATTGGAGCAGATCCCAGGGGTCCCCCCGTTACGTATATCTTTAAAGGCAGCTATACAAGGAACACGGGGGGAAATTGAAGGGGGCCGTTTTGTGGATATTTTCTCGTAGTTTGACCCTATGGGTTTATAGAATTGCAGAAAACTTTAATTGGGGCTGTCTGGACCTGAATTGGAGCAGATCCCAGGGGTCCCCCCGTTACGTATATCTTTAAAGGCAGCTATACAAGGAACACGGGGGGAAATTGAAGTGGGCCGTTTTGTGGATATTGTCACGTAGTTTGACCCTATGGGTTTATAGAATTGCAGAAAACTGCAATTGGGGCTGTCTGGACCTGAATTGGAGCAGATGCCAGGGGTCCCCCGATTACGTATATCTTTAAAGGCAGTTATACAAGGAATACGAGGGGAAATTAAAGTGGGCCGTTTTTGTGGATATTTTCTCGTAGTTTGACCCTATGGGTTTATAGAATTGCAGAAAACTTCAATTGGGGCTGTCTGGACCTGAATTGGAGCAGATACCAGGGGTCCCCCGCTTACGTATATCTTTAAAGGCAGTTATACAAGGAATACGAGGGGAAATTAAAGTGGGCCGTTTTGTGGATATTTTCTCGTAGTTTGACCCTATTGGTTTATAGAATTGCAGAAAACTTCAATTGGGGCTGTCTGGACCTGAATTGGAGCAGATCCCAGGGGTCCCCCCGTTACGTATATCTTTAAAGGCAGCTATACAAGGAACACGGGGGGAAATTGAAGTGGGCCGTTTTGTGGATATTGTCTCGTAGTTTGACCCTATGGGTTTATAGAATTGCAGAAAACTTCAATTGGGGCTGTCTGGACCTGAATTGGAGCAGATGCCAGGGGTCCCCCGATTACGTATATCTTTAAAGGCAGTTATACAAGGAATACGAGGGGAAATTAAAGTGGGCCGTTTTGTGGATATTTTCTCGTAGTTTGACCCTATGGGTTTATAGAATTGCAGAAAATTTCAATTGGGGCTGTCTGGACCTGAATTGGAGCAGATACCAGGGGTCCCCCGATTACGTATATCTTTAAAGGCAGTTATACAAGGAATACGAGGGGAAATTAAAGTGAGCCGTTTTGTGGATATTTTCTCGTAGTTTGACCCTATGGGTTTATAGAATTGCAGAAAACTTCAATTGGGGCTGTCTGGACCTGAATTGGAGCAGATCCCAGGGGTCCCCCCGTTACGTATATCTTTAAAGGCAGCTATACAAGGAACACAGGGGGAAATTGAAGGGGGCCGTTTTGTGGATATTTTCTCGTAGTTTGACCCTATGGGTTTATAGAATTGCAGAAAACTTCAATTGGGGTTGTCTGGACCTGAATTGGAGCAGATACCAGGGGTCCCCCGATTACGTATATCTTTAAAGGCAGTTATACAAGGAATACGAGGGGAAATTAAAGTGGGCCGTTTTGTGGATATTTTCTCGTAGTTTGACCCTATGGGTTTATAGAATTGCAGAAAATTTCAATTGGGGCTGTCTGGACCTGAATTGGAGCAGATACTAGGGGTCCCCCGATTACGTATATCTTTAAAGGCAGTTATACAAGGAATACGAGGGGAAATTAAAGTGAGCCGTTTTGTGGATATTTTCTCGTAGTTTGACCCTATGGGTTTATAGAATTGCAGAAAACTTCAATTGGGGCTGTCTGGACCTGAATTGGAGCAGATCCCAGGGGTCCCCCCGTTACGTATATCTTTAAAGGCAGCTATACAAGGAACACGGGGGGAAATTGAAGTGGGCCGTTTTGTGGATATTGTCTCGTAGTTTGACCCTATGGGTTTATAGAATTGCAGAAAACTTCAATTGGGGCTGTCTGGACCTGAATTGGAGCAGATAACAGGGGGTCCCCCGATTAGGATTATCTTTAAACGTAGTTATACAAGGAATACGGGGGGAAATTAAAGTGGGACGTTTTGTGGATATTTTCTCATAGTTTGACCCTATGGGTTTTTAGAATTGTAGAAAACTTCAATTGGGGCTGTCTGGACCTGAATTGGAGCATATACCAGGGGTCCCCCGGTTACATATATCTTTAAAGGCAGCTATACAAGGAATACGGGGGGAATTGAAGTCGGCCGTTTTGTGGATATTTTCTCGTAGTTTGACCCTATGGGTTTATAGAATTGCAGAAAACTTCAATTGGGGCTGTCTAGACCTGAATTGGAGCAGATACCAGGGGTCCCCCAGTTACGTATATCTTTAAAGACAGCTATACAAGGAATACGGGGGGAAATTGAAGTGGGCCATTTTGTGGATATTTTCTCGTAGTTTGACCCTATGGGTTTATAGAATTGCAGAAAACTTCAATTGGGGTTGTCTGGAACTGAATTGGAGCAGATACCAGGGGTCCCCCGATTACGTATATCTTTAAAGGCAGTTAATCAAGGAATACAGGGGGAAATTGAAGGGGGCCGTTTTGTGGATATTTTCTCGTAGTTTGACCCTATGGGTTTATAGAATTGCAGAAAACTACAATTGGGGCTGTCTGGACCTGAATTGGAGCAGATGCCAGGGGTCCCCCAGTTACGTATATCTTTAAAGGCAGTTATACAAGGAATACAGGGGGAAATTAAAGTGGGCCGTTTTGTGGATATTTTCTCGTAGTTTGACCCTATGGGTTTATAGAATTGCAGAAAACTTCAATTGGGGTTGTCAGGACCTGAATTGGAGCAGATACCAGGGGTCCCCCGATTACGTATATCTTTAAAGGCAGTTATACAAGGAATACGAGGGGAAATTGAAGTGGGCCGTTTTGTGGATATTTTCTCGTAGTTTGACCCTATGGGTTTATAGAATTGCAGAAAATTTCAATTGGGGCTGTCTGGACCTGAATTGGAGCAGATACCAGGGGTCCCCCGATTACGTATATCTTTAAAGGCAGTTATACAAGGAATACGAGGGGAAATTAAAGTGAGCCGTTTTGTGGATATTTTCTCGTAGTTTGACCCTATGGGTTTATAGAATTGCAGAAAACTTTAATTGGGGCTGTCTGGACCTGAATTGGAGCAGATCCCAGGGGTCCCCCCGTTACGTATATCTTTAAAGGCAGCTATACAAGGAACACGGGGGGAAATTGAAGTGGGCCGTTTTGTGGATATTGTCACGTAGTTTGACCCTATGGGTTTATAGAATTGCAGAAAACTGCAATTGGGGCTGTCTGGACCTGAATTGGAGCAGATGCCAGGGGTCCCCCGATTACGTATATCTTTAAAGGCAGTTATACAAGGAATACGAGGGGAAATTAAAGTGGGCCGTTTTCTGGATATTTTCTCGTAGTTTGACCCTATGGGTTTATAGAATTGCAGAAAACTTCAATTGGGGCTGTCTGGACCTGAATTGGAGCAGATACCAGGGGTCCCCCGCTTACGTATATCTTTAAAGGCAGTTATACAAGGAATACGAGGGGAAATTAAAGTGGGCCGTTTTGTGGATATTTTCTCGTAGTTTGACCCTATGGGTTTATAGAATTGCAGAAAACTTCAATTGGGGCTGTCTGGACCTGAATTGGAGCAGATCCCAGGGGTCCCCCCGTTACGTATATCTTTAAAGGCAGCTATACAAGGAACACGGGGGGAAATTGAAGTGGGCCGTTTTGTGGATATTGTCTCGTAGTTTGACCCTATGGGTTTATAGAATTGCAGAAAACTTCAATTGGGGATGTCTGGACCTGAATTGGAGCAGATGCCAGGGGTCCCCCGATTACGTATATCTTTAAAGGCAGTTATACAAGGAATACGAGGGGAAATTAAAGTGGGCCGTTTTGTGGATATTTTCTCGTAGTTTGACCCTATGGGTTTATAGAATTGCAGAAAACTTCAATTGGGGCTGTCTGGACCTGAATTGGAGCAGATACCAGGGGTCCCCCGCTTACGTATATCTTTAAAGGCAGTTATACAAGGAATACGAGGGGAAATTAAAGTGGGCCGTTTTGTGGATATTTTCTCGTAGTTTGACCCTATGGGTTTATAGAATTGCAGAAAACTTCAATTGGGGCTGTCTGGACCTGAATTGGAGCAGATCCCAGGGGTCCCCCCGTTACGTATATCTTTAAAGGCAGCTATACAAGGAACACGGGGGGAAATTGAAGTGGGCCGTTTTGTGGATATTGTCTCGTAGTTTGACCCTATGGGTTTATAGAATTGCAGAAAACTTCAATTGGGGCTGTCTGGACCTGAATTGGAGCAGATGCCAGGGGTCCCCCGATTACGTATATCTTTAAAGGCAGTTATACAAGGAATACGAGGGGAAATTAAAGTGGGCCGTTTTGTGGATATTTTCTCGTAGTTTGACCCTATGGGTTTATAGAATTGCAGAAAATTTCAATTGGGGCTGTCTGGACCTGAATTGGAGCAGATACCAGGGGTCCCCCGCTTACGTATATCTTTAAAGGCAGTTATACAAGGAATACGAGGGGAAATTAAAGTGGGCCGTTTTGTGGATATTTTCTCGTAGTTTGACCCTATGGGTTTATAGAATTGCAGAAAACTTCAATTGGGGCTGTCTGGACCTGAATTGGAGCAGATCCCAGGGGTCCCCCCGTTACGTATATCTTTAAAGGCAGCTATACAAGGAACACGGGGGGAAATTGAAGTGGGCCGTTTTGTGGATATTGTCTCGTAGTTTGACCCTATGGGTTTATAGAATTGCAGAAAACTTCAATTGGGGCTGTCTGGACCTGAATTGGAGCAGATGCCAGGGGTCCCCCGATTACGTATATCTTTAAAGGCAGTTATACAAGGAATACGAGGGGAAATTAAAGTGGGCCGTTTTGTGGATATTTTCTCGTAGTTTGACCCTATGGGTTTATAGAATTGCAGAAAATTTCAATTGGGGCTGTCTGGACCTGAATTGGAGCAGATACCAGGGGTCCCCCGATTACGTATATCTTTAAAGGCGGTTATACAAGGAATACGAGGGGAAATTAAAGTGAGCCGTTTTGTGGATATTTTCTCGTAGTTTGACCCTATGGGTTTATAGAATTGCAGAAAACTTCAATTGGGGTTGTCAGGACCTGAATTGGAGCAGATCCCAGGGGTCCCCCCGTTACGTATATCTTTAAAGGCAGCTATACAAGGAACACGGGGGGAAATTGAAGGGGGCCGTTTTGTGGATATTTTCTCGTAGTTTGACCCTATGGGTTTATAGAATTGCAGAAAACTTTAATTGGGGCTGTCTGGACCTGAATTGGAGCAGATCCCAGGGGTCCCCCCGTTACGTATATCTTTAAAGGCAGCTATACAAGGAACACGGGGGGAAATTGAAGTGGGCCGTTTTGTGGATATTGTCACGTAGTTTGACCCTATGGGTTTATAGAATTGCAGAAAACTGCAATTGGGGCTGTCTGGACCTGAATTGGAGCAGATGCCAGGGGTCCCCCGATTACGTATATCTTTAAAGGCAGTTATACAAGGAATACGAGGGGAAATTAAAGTGGGCCGTTTTGTGGATATTTTCTCGTAGTTTGACCCTATGGGTTTATAGAATTGCAGAAAACTTCAATTGGGGCTGTCTGGACCTGAATTGGAGCAGATACCAGGGGTCCCCCGCTTACGTATATCTTTAAAGGCAGTTATACAAGGAATACGAGGGGAAATTAAAGTGGGCCGTTTTGTGGATATTTTCTCGTAGTTTGACCCTATGGGTTTATAGAATTGCAGAAAACTTCAATTGGGGCTGTCTGGACCTGAATTGGAGCAGATCCCAGGGGTCCCCCCGTTACGTATATCTTTAAAGGCAGCTATACAAGGAACACGGGGGGAAATTGAAGTGGGCCGTTTTGTGGATATTGTCTCGTAGTTTGACCCTATGGGTTTATAGAATTGCAGAAAACTTCAATTGGGGCTGTCTGGACCTGAATTGGAGCAGATGCCAGGGGTCCCCCGATTACGTATATCTTTAAAGGCAGTTATACAAGGAATACGAGGGGAAATTAAAGTGGGCCGTTTTGTGGATATTTTCTCGTAGTTTGTCCCTATGGGTTTATAGAATTGCAGAAAATTTCAATTGGGGCTGTCTGGACCTGAATTGGAGCAGATACCAGGGGTCCCCCGATTACGTATATCTTTAAAGGCAGTTATACAAGGAATACGAGGGGAAATTAAAGTGAGCCGTTTTGTGGATATTTTCTCGTAGTTTGACCCTATGGGTTTATAGAATTGCAGAAAACTTCAATTGGGGCTGTCTGGACCTGAATTGGAGCAGATCCCAGGGGTCCCCCCGTTACGTATATCTTTAAAGGCAGCTATACAAGGAACACGGGGGGAAATTGAAGGGGGCCGTTTTGTGGATATTTTCTCGTAGTTTGACCCTATGGGTTTATAGAATTGCAGAAAACTTCAATTGGGGTTGTCTGGACCTGAATTCGAGCAGATACCAGGGGTCCCCCGATTACGTATATCTTTAAAGGCAGTTATACAAGGAATACGAGGGGAAATTAAAGTGGGCCGTTTTGTGGATATTTTCTCGTAGTTTGACCCTATGGGTTTATAGAATTGCAGAAAATTTCAATTGGGGCTGTCTGGACCTGAATTGGAGCAGATACCAGGGGTCCCCCGATTACGTATATCTTTAAAGGCAGTTATACAAGGAATACGAGGGGAAATTAAAGTGAGCCGTTTTGTGGATATTTTCTCGTAGTTTGACCCTATGGGTTTATAGAATTGCAGAAAACTTCAATTGGGGCTGTCTGGACCTGAATTGGAGCAGATCCCAGGGGTCCCCCCGTTACGTATATCTTTAAAGGCAGCTATACAAGGAACACGGGGGGAAATTGAAGTGGGCCGTTTTGTGGATATTGTCTCGTAGTTTGACCCTATGGGTTTATAGAATTGCAGAAAACTTCAATTGGGGCTGTCTGGACCTGAATTGGAGCAGATAACAGGGGGTCCCCCGATTAGGATTATCTTTAAACGTAGTTATACAAGGAATACGGGGGGAAATTAAAGTGGGACGTTTTGTGGATATTTTCTCATAGTTTGACCCTATGGGTTTTTAGAATTGTAGAAAACTTCAATTGGGGCTGTCTGGACCTGAATTGGAGCATATACCAGGGGTCCCCCGGTTACATATATCTTTAAAGACAGCTATACAAGGAATACGGGGGGAATTGAAGTCGGCCGTTTTGTGGATATTTTCTCGTAGTTTGACCCTATGGGTTTATAGAATTGCAGAAAACTTCAATTGGGGCTGTCTAGACCTGAATTGGAGCAGATACCAGGGGTCCCCCAGTTACGTATATCTTTAAAGACAGCTATACAAGGAATACGGGGGGAAATTTAAGTGGGCCATTTTGTGGATATTTTCTCGTAGTTTGACCCTATGGGTTTATAGAATTGCAGAAAACTTCAATTGGGGTTGTCTGGAACTGAATTGGAGCAGATACCAGGGGTCCCCCGATTACGTATATCTTTAAAGGCAGTTAATCAAGGAATACAGGGGGAAATTGAAGGGGGCCGTTTTGTGGATATTTTCTCGTAGTTTGACCCTATGGGTTTATAGAATTGCAGAAAACTACAATTGAGGCTGTCTGGACCTGAATTGGAGCAGATGCCAGGGGTCCCCCAGTTACGTATATCTTTAAAGGCAGTTATACAAGGAATACAGGGGGAAATTAAAGTGGGCCGTTTTGTGGATATTTTCTCGTAGTTTGACCCTATGGGTTTATAGAATTGCAGAAAACTTCAATTGGGGTTGTCAGGACCTGAATTGGAGCAGATACCAGGGGTCCCCCGATTACGTATATCTTTAAAGGCAGTTATACAAGGAATACGAGGGGAAATTGAAGTGGGCCGTTTTGTGGATATTTTCTCGTAGTTTGACCCTATGGGTTTATAGAATTGCAGAAAACTTTAATTGGGGCTGTCTGGACCTGAATTGGAGCAGATCCCAGGGGTCCCCCCGTTACGTATATCTTTAAAGGCAGCTATACAAGGAACACGGGGGGAAATTGAAGTGGGCCGTTTTGTGGATATTGTCACGTAGTTTGACCCTATGGGTTTATAGAATTGCAGAAAACTGCAATTGGGGCTGTCTGGACCTGAATTGGAGCAGATGCCAGGGGTCCCCCGATTACGTATATCTTTAAAGGCAGTTATACAAGGAATACGAGGGGAAATTAAAGTGGGCCGTTTTGTGGATATTTTCTCGTAGTTTGACCCTATGGGTTTATAGAATTGCAGAAAACTTCAATTGGGGCTGTCTGGACCTGAATTGGAGCAGATACCAGGGGTCCCCCGCTTACGTATATCTTTAAAGGCAGTTATACAAGGAATACGAGGGGAAATTAAAGTGGGCCGTTTTGTGGATATTTTCTCGTAGTTTGACCCTATGGGTTTATAGAATTGCAGAAAACTTCAATTGGGGCTGTCTGGACCTGAATTGGAGCAGATCCCAGGGGTCCCCCCGTTACGTATATCTTTAAAGGCAGCTATACAAGGAACACGGGGGGAAATTGAAGTGGGCCGTTTTGTGGATATTGTCTCGTAGTTTGACCCTATGGGTTTATAGAATTGCAGAAAACTTCAATTGGGGCTGTCTGGACCTGAATTGGAGCAGATGCCAGGGGTCCCCCGATTACGTATATCTTTAAAGGCAGTTATACAAGGAATACGAGGGGAAATTAAAGTGGGCCGTTTTGTGGATATTTTCTCGTAGTTTGACCCTATGGGTTTATAGAATTGCAGAAAACTTCAATTGGGGCTGTCTGGACCTGAATTGGAGCAGATACCAGGGGTCCCCCGCTTACGTATATCTTTAAAGGCAGTTATACAAGGAATACGAGGGGAAATTAAAGTGGGCCGTTTTGTGGATATTTTCTCGTAGTTTGACCCTATGGGTTTATAGAATTGCAGAAAACTTCAATTGGGGCTGTCTGGACCTGAATTGGAGCAGATCCCAGGGGTCCCCCCGTTACGTATATCTTTAAAGGCAGCTATACAAGGAACACGGGGGGAAATTGAAGTGGGCCGTTTTGTGGATATTGTCTCGTAGTTTGACCCTATGGGTTTATAGAATTGCAGAAAACTTCAATTGGGGCTGTCTGGACCTGAATTGGAGCAGATGCCAGGGGTCCCCCGATTACGTATATCTTTAAAGGCAGTTATACAAGGAATACGAGGGGAAATTAAAGTGGGCCGTTTTGTGGATATTTTCTCGTAGTTTGACCCTATGGGTTTATAGAATTGCAGAAAATTTCAATTGGGGCTGTCTGGACCTGAATTGGAGCAGATACCAGGGGTCCCCCGATTACGTATATCTTTAAAGGCAGTTATACAAGGAATACGAGGGGAAATTAAAGTGAGCCGTTTTGTGGATATTTTCTCGTAGTTTGACCCTATGGGTTTATAGAATTGCAGAAAACTTCAATTGGGGTTGTCAGGACCTGAATTGGAGCAGATCCCAGGGGTCCCCCCGTTACGTATATCTTTAAAGGCAGCTATACAAGGAACACGGGGGGAAATTGAAGGGGGCCGTTTTGTGGATATTTTCTCGTAGTTTGACCCTATGGGTTTATAGAATTGCAGAAAACTTCAATTGGGGCTGTCTGGACCTGAATTGGAGCAGATGCCAGGGGTCCCCCGATTACGTATATCTTTAAAGGCAGTTATACAAGGAATACGAGGGGAAATTAAAGTGGGCCGTTTTGTGGATATTTTCTCGTAGTTTGACCCTATGGGTTTATAGAATTGCAGAAAATTTCAATTGGGGCTGTCTGGACCTGAATTGGAGCAGATGCCAGGGGTCCCCCCGTTACGTATATCTTTAAAGGCAGCTATACAAGGAACACGGGGGGAAATTGAAGTGGGCCATTTTGTGGATATTGTCACGTAGTTTGACCCTATGGGTTTATAGAATTGCAGAAAACTGCAATTGGGGCTGTCTGGACCTGAATTGGAGCAGATGCCAGGGGTCCCCCGATTACGTATATCTTTAAAGGCAGTTATACAAGGAATACGAGGGGAAATTAAAGTGGGCCGTTTTGTGGATATTTTCTCGTAGTTTGACCCTATGGGTTTATAGAATTGCAGAAAACTTCAATTGGGGCTGTCTGGACCTGAATTGGAGCAGATACCAGGGGTCCCCCGCTTACGTATATCTTTAAAGGCAGTTATACAAGGAATACGAGGGGAAATTAAAGTGGGCCGTTTTGTGGATATTTTCTCGTAGTTTGACCCTATGGGTTTATAGAATTGCAGAAAACTTCAATTGGGGCTGTCTGGACCTGAATTGGAGCAGATCCCAGGGGTCCCCCCGTTACGTATATCTTTAAAGGCAGCTATACAAGGAACACGGGGGGAAATTGAAGTGGGCCGTTTTGTGGATATTGTCTCGTAGTTTGACCCTATGGGTTTATAGAATTGCAGAAAACTTCAATTGGGGCTGTCTGGACCTGAATTGGAGCAGATGCCAGGGGTCCCCCGATTACGTATATCTTTAAAGGCAGTTATACAAGGAATACGAGGGGAAATTAAAGTGGGCCGTTTTGTGGATATTTTCTCGTAGTTTGACCCTATGGGTTTATAGAATTGCAGAAAATTTCAATTGGGGCTGTCTGGACCTGAATTGGAGCAGATACCAGGGGTCCCCCGATTACGTATATCTTTAAAGGCAGTTATACAAGGAATACGAGGGGAAATTAAAGTGAGCCGTTTTGTGGATATTTTCTCGTAGTTTGACCCTATGGGTTTATAGAATTGCAGAAAACTTCAATTGGGGCTGTCTGGACCTGAATTGGAGCAGATCCCAGGGGTCCCCCCGTTACGTATATCTTTAAAGGCAGCTATACAAGGAACACGGGGGGAAATTGAAGGGGGCCGTTTTGTGGATATTTTCTCGTAGTTTGACCCTATGGGTTTATAGAATTGCAGAAAACTTCAATTGGGGTTGTCTGGACCTGAATTGGAGCAGATCCCAGGGGTCCCCCCGTTACGTATATCTTTAAAGGCAGCTATACAAGGAACACGGGGGGAAATTGAAGTGGGCCATTTTGTGGATATTGTCACGTAGTTTGACCCTATGGGTTTATAGAATTGCAGAAAACTGCAATTGGGGCTGTCTGGACCTGAATTGGAGCAGATGCCAGGGGTCCCCCGATTACGTATATCTTTAAAGGCAGTTATACAAGGAATACGAGGGGAAATTAAAGTGGGCCGTTTTGTGGATATTTTCTCGTAGTTTGACCCTATGGGTTTATAGAATTGCAGAAAACTTCAATTGGGGCTGTCTGGACCTGAATTGGAGCAGATACCAGGGGTCCCCCGCTTACGTATATCTTTAAAGGCAGTTATACAAGGAATACGAGGGGAAATTAAAGTGGGCCGTTTTGTGGATATTTTCTCGTAGTTTGACCCTATGGGTTTATAGAATTGCAGAAAACTTCAATTGGGGCTGTCTGGACCTGAATTGGAGCAGATCCCAGGGGTCCCCCCGTTACGTATATCTTTAAAGGCAGCTATACAAGGAACACGGGGGGAAATTGAAGTGGGCCGTTTTGTGGATATTGTCTCGTAGTTTGACCCTATGGGTTTATAGAATTGCAGAAAACTTCAATTGGGGCTGTCTGGACCTGAATTGGAGCAGATGCCAGGGGTCCCCCGATTACGTATATCTTTAAAGGCAGTTATACAAGGAATACGAGGGGAAATTAAAGTGGGCCGTTTTGTGGATATTTTCTCGTAGTTTGACCCTATGGGTTTATAGAATTGCAGAAAATTTCAATTGGGGCTGTCTGGACCTGAATTGGAGCAGATACCAGGGGTCCCCCGATTACGTATATCTTTAAAGGCAGTTATACAAGGAATACGAGGGGAAATTAAAGTGAGCCGTTTTGTGGATATTTTCTCGTAGTTTGACCCTATGGGTTTATAGAATTGCAGAAAACTTCAATTGGGGCTGTCTGGACCTGAATTGGAGCAGATCCCAGGGGTCCCCCCGTTACGTATATCTTTAAAGGCAGCTATACAAGGAACACGGGGGGAAATTGAAGGGGGCCGTTTTGTGGATATTTTCTCGTAGTTTGACCCTATGGGTTTATAGAATTGCAGAAAACTTCAATTGGGGTTGTCTGGACCTGAATTGGAGCAGATACCAGGGGTCCCCCGATTACGTATATCTTTAAAGGCAGTTATACAAGGAATACGAGGGGAAATTAAAGTGGGCCGTTTTGTGGATATTTTCTCGTAGTTTGACCCTATGGGTTTATAGAATTGCAGAAAATTTCAATTGGGGTTGTCTGGACCTGAATTGGAGCAGATACCAGGGGTCCCCCGATTACGTATATCTTTAAAGGCAGTTATACAAGGAATACGAGGGGAAATTAAAGTGAGCCGTTTTGTGGATATTTTCTCGTAGTTTGACCCTATGGGTTTATAGAATTGCAGAAAACTTCAATTGGGGCTGTCTGGACCTGAATTGGAGCAGATCCCAGGGGTCCCCCCGTTACGTATATCTTTAAAGGCAGCTATACAAGGAACACGGGGGGAAATTGAAGTGGGCCGTTTTGTGGATATTGTCTCGTAGTTTGACCCTATGGGTTTATAGAATTGCAGAAAACTTCAATTGGGGCTGTCTGGACCTGAATTGGAGCAGATAACAGGGGGTCCCCCGATTAGGATTATCTTTAAACGTAGTTATACAAGGAATACGGGGGAAATTAAAGTGGGACGTTTTGTGGATATTTTGTTTGACCCTATGGGTTTTTAGAATTGTAGAAAACTTTAATTGGGGCTGTCTGGACCTGAATTGGAGCATATACCAGGGGTCCCCCGGTTACATATATCTTTAAAGGCAGCTATACAAGGAATACGGGGGGAATTGAAGTCGGCCGTTTTGTGGATATTTTCTCGTAGTTTGACCCTATGGGTTTATAGAATTGCAGAAAACTTCAATTGGGGCTGTCTAGACCTGAATTGGAGCAGATACCAGGGGTCCCCCAGTTACGTATATCTTTAAAGACAGCTATACAAGGAATACGGGGGGAAATTGAAGTGGGCCATTTTGTGGATATTTTCTCGTAGTTTGACCCTATGGGTTTATAGAATTGCAGAAAACTTCAATTGGGGTTGTCTGGAACTGAATTGGAGCAGATACCAGGGGTCCCCCGATTACGTATATCTTTAAAGGCAGTTAATCAAGGAATACAGGGGGAAATTGAAGGGGGCCGTTTTGTGGATATTTTCTCGTAGTTTGACCCTATGGGTTTATAGAATTGCAGAAAACTACAATTGGGGCTGTCTGGACCTGAATTGGAGCAGATGCCAGGGGTCCCCCAGTTACGTATATCTTTAAAGGCAGTTATACAAGGAATACAGGGGGAAATTAAAGTGGGCCGTTTTGTGGATATTTTCTCGTAGTTTGACCCTATGGGTTTATAGAATTGCAGAAAACTTCAATTGGGGCTGTCTGGACCTGAATTGGAGCAGATACCAGGGGTCCCCCGATTACGTATATCTTTAAAGGCAGTTATACAAGGAATACGAGGGGAAATTGAAGTGGGCCGTTTTGTGGATATTTTCTCGTAGTTTGACCCTATGGGTTTATAGAATTGCAGAAAACTTTAATTGGGGCTGTCTGGACCTGAATTGGAGCAGATCCCAGGGGTCCCCCCGTTACGTATATCTTTAAAGGCAGCTATACAAGGAACACGGGGGGAAATTGAAGTGGGCCGTTTTGTGGATATTGTCACGTAGTTTGACCCTATGGGTTTATAGAATTGCAGAAAACTGCAATTGGGGCTGTCTGGACCTGAATTGGAGCAGATGCCAGGGGTCCCCCGATTACGTATATCTTTAAAGGCAGTTATACAAGGAATACGAGGGGAAATTAAAGTGGGCCGTTTTGTGGATATTTTCTCGTAGTTTGACCCTATGGGTTTATAGAATTGCAGAAAACTTCAATTGGGGCTGTCTGGACCTGAATTGGAGCAGATACCAGGGGTCCCCCGCTTACGTATATCTTTAAAGGCAGTTATACAAGGAATACGAGGGGAAATTAAAGTGGGCCGTTTTGTGGATATTTTCTCGTAGTTTGACCCTATGGGTTTATAGAATTGCAGAAAACTTCAATTGGGGCTGTCTGGACCTGAATTGGAGCAGATCCCAGGGGTCCCCCCGTTACGTATATCTTTAAAGGCAGCTATACAAGGAACACGGGGGGAAATTGAAGTGGGCCGTTTTGTGGATATTGTCTCGTAGTTTGACCCTATGGGTTTATAGAATTGCAGAAAACTTCAATTGGGGCTGTCTGGACCTGAATTGGAGCAGATGCCAGGGGTCCCCCGATTACGTATATCTTTAAAGGCAGTTATACAAGGAATACGAGGGGAAATTAAAGTGGGCCGTTTTGTGGATATTTTCTCGTAGTTTGACCCTATGGGTTTATAGAATTGCAGAAAATTTCAATTGGGGTTGTCTGGACCTGAATTGGAGCAGATACCAGGGGTCCCCCGATTACGTATATCTTTAAAGGCAGTTATACAAGGAATACGAGGGGAAATTAAAGTGAGCCGTTTTGTGGATATTTTCTCGTAGTTTGACCCTATGGGTTTATAGAATTGCAGAAAACTTCAATTGGGGTTGTCAGGACCTGAATTGGAGCAGATCCCAGGGGTCCCCCCGTTACGTATATCTTTAAAGGCAGCTATACAAGGAACACGGGGGGAAATTGAAGGGGGCCGTTTTGTGGATATTTTCTCGTAGTTTGACCCTATGGGTTTATAGAATTGCAGAAAACTTTAATTGGGGCTGTCTGGACCTGAATTGGAGCAGATCCCAGGGGTCCCCCCGTTACGTATATCTTTAAAGGCAGCTATACAAGGAACACGGGGGGAAATTGAAGTGGGCCGTTTTGTGGATATTGTCACGTAGTTTGACCCTATGGGTTTATAGAATTGCAGAAAACTGCAATTGGGGCTGTCTGGACCTGAATTGGAGCAGATGCCAGGGGTCCCCCGATTACGTATATCTTTAAAGGCAGTTATACAAGGAATACGAGGGGAAATTAAAGTGGGCCGTTTTGTGGATATTTTCTCGTAGTTTGACCCTATGGGTTTATAGAATTGCAGAAAACTTCAATTGGGGCTGTCTGGACCTGAATTGGAGCAGATACCAGGGGTCCCCCGCTTACGTATATCTTTAAAGGCAGTTATACAAGGAATACGAGGGGAAATTAAAGTGGGCCGTTTTGTGGATATTTTCTCGTAGTTTGACCCTATGGGTTTATAGAATTGCAGAAAACTTCAATTGGGGCTGTCTGGACCTGAATTGGAGCAGATCCCAGGGGTCCCCCCGTTACGTATATCTTTAAAGGCAGCTATACAAGGAACACGGGGGGAAATTGAAGTGGGCCGTTTTGTGGATATTGTCTCGTAGTTTGACCCTATGGGTTTATAGAATTGCAGAAAACTTCAATTGGGGCTGTCTGGACCTGAATTGGAGCAGATGCCAGGGGTCCCCCGATTACGTATATCTTTAAAGGCAGTTATACAAGGAATACGAGGGGAAATTAAAGTGGGCCGTTTTGTGGATATTTTCTCGTAGTTTGACCCTATGGGTTTATAGAATTGCAGAAAATTTCAATTGGGGCTGTCTGGACCTGAATTGGAGCAGATACCAGGGGTCCCCCGATTACGTATATCTTTAAAGGCAGTTATACAAGGAATACGAGGGGAAATTAAAGTGAGCCGTTTTGTGGATATTTTCTCGTAGTTTGACCCTATGGGTTTATAGAATTGCAGAAAACTTCAATTGGGGCTGTCTGGACCTGAATTGGAGCAGATCCCAGGGGTCCCCCCGTTACGTATATCTTTAAAGGCAGCTATACAAGGAACACGGGGGGAAATTGAAGGGGGCCGTTTTGTGGATATTTTCTCGTAGTTTGACCCTATGGGTTTATAGAATTGCAGAAAACTTCAATTGGGGTTGTCTGGACCTGAATTGGAGCAGATACCAGGGGTCCCCCGATTACGTATATCTTTAAAGGCAGTTATACAAGGAATACGAGGGGAAATTAAAGTGGGCCGTTTTGTGGATATTTTCTCGTAGTTTGACCCTATGGGTTTATAGAATTGCAGAAAATTTCAATTGGGGCTGTCTGGACCTGAATTGGAGCAGATACCAGGGGTCCCCCGATTACGTATATCTTTAAAGGCAGTTATACAAGGAATACGAGGGGAAATTAAAGTGAGCCGTTTTGTGGATATTTTCTCGTAGTTTGACCCTATGGGTTTATAGAATTGCAGAAAACTTCAATTGGGGCTGTCTGGACCTGAATTGGAGCAGATCCCAGGGGTCCCCCCGTTACGTATATCTTTAAAGGCAGCTATACAAGGAACACGGGGGTAAATTGAAGTGGGCCGTTTTGTGGATATTGTCTCGTAGTTTGACCCTATGGGTTTATAGAATTGCAGAAAACTTCAATTGGGGCTGTCTGGACCTGAATTGGAGCAGATAACAGGGGGTCCCCCGATTAGGATTATCTTTAAACGTAGTTATACAAGGAATACGGGGGGAAATTAAAGTGGGACGTTTTGTGGATATTTTCTCATAGTTTGACCCTATGGGTTTTTAGAATTGTAGAAAACTTCAATTGGGGCTGTGTGGACCTGAATTGGAGCATATACCAGGGGTCCCCCGGTTACATATATCTTTAAAGGCAGCTATACAAGGAATACGGGGGGAATTGAAGTCGGCCGTTTTGTGAATATTTTCTCGTAGTTTGACCCTATGGGTTTATAGAATTGCAGAAAACTTCAATTGGGGCTGTCTAGACCTGAATTGGAGCAGATACCAGGGGTCCCCCAGTTACGTATATCTTTAAAGACAGCTATACAAGGAATACGGGGGGAAATTGAAGTGGGCCATTTTGTGGATATTTTCTCGTAGTTTGACCCTATGGGTTTATAGAATTGCAGAAAACTTCAATTGGGGTTGTCTGGAACTGAATTGGAGCAGATACCAGGGGTCCCCCGATTACGTATATCTTTAAAGGCAGTTAATCAAGGAATACAGGGGGAAATTGAAGGGGGCCGTTTTGTGGATATTTTCTCGTAGTTTGACCCTATGGGTTTATAGAATTGCAGAAAACTACAATTGGGGCTGTCTGGACCTGAATTGGAGCAGATGCCAGGGGTCCCCCAGTTACGTATATCTTTAAAGGCAGTTATACAAGGAATACAGGGGGAAATTAAAGTGGGCCGTTTTGTGGATATTTTCTCGTAGTTTGACCCTATGGGTTTATAGAATTGCAGAAAACTTCAATTGGGGTTGTCAGGACCTGAATTGGAGCAGATACCAGGGGTCCCCCGATTACGTATATCTTTAAAGGCAGTTATACAAGGAATACGAGGGGAAATTGAAGTGGGCCGTTTTGTGGATATTTTCTCGTAGTTTGACCCTATGGGTTTATAGAATTGCAGAAAACTTTAATTGGGGCTGTCTGGACCTGAATTGGAGCAGATCCCAGGGGTCCCCCCGTTACGTATATCTTTAAAGGCAGCTATACAAGGAACACGGGGGGAAATTGAAGTGGGCCGTTTTGTGGATATTGTCACGTAGTTTGACCCTATGGGTTTAAAGAATTGCAGAAAACTGCAATTGGGGCTGTCTGGACCTGAATTGGAGCAGATGCCAGGGGTCCCCCGATTACGTATATCTTTAAAGGCAGTTATACAAGGAATACGAGGGGAAATTAAAGTGGGCCGTTTTGTGGATATTTTCTCGTAGTTTGACCCTATGGGTTTATAGAATTGCAGAAAACTTCAATTGGGGCTGTCTGGACCTGAATTGGAGCAGATACCAGGGGTCCCCCGCTTACGTATATCTTTAAAGGCAGTTATACAAGGAATACGAGGGGAAATTAAAGTGGGCCGTTTTGTGGATATTTTCTCGTAGTTTGACCCTATGGGTTTATAGAATTGCAGAAAACTTCAATTGGGGCTGTCTGGACCTGAATTGGAGCAGATCCCAGGGGTCCCCCCGTTACGTATATCTTTAAAGGCAGCTATACAAGGAACACGGGGGGAAATTGAAGTGGGCCGTTTTGTGGATATTGTCTCGTAGTTTGACCCTATGGGTTTATAGAATTGCAGAAAACTTCAATTGGGGCTGTCTGGACCTGAATTGGAGCAGATGCCAGGGGTCCCCCGATTACGTATATCTTTAAAGGCAGTTATACAAGGAATACGAGGGGAAATTAAAGTGGGCCGTTTTGTGGATATTTTCTCGTAGTTTGACCCTATGGGTTTATAGAATTGCAGAAAATTTCAATTGGGGCTGTCTGGACCTGAATTGGAGCAGATACCAGGGGTCCCCCGATTACGTATATCTTTAAAGGCAGTTATACAAGGAATACGAGGGGAAATTAAAGTGAGCCGTTTTGTGGATATTTTCTCGTAGTTTGACCCTATGGGTTTATAGAATTGCAGAAAACTTCAATTGGGGCTGTCTGGACCTGAATTGGAGCAGATCCCAGGGGTCCCCCCGTTACGTATATCTTTAAAGGCAGCTATACAAGGAACACGGGGGGAAATTGAAGGGGGCCGTTTTGTGGATATTTTCTCGTAGTTTGACCCTATGGGTTTATAGAATTGCAGAAAACTTCAATTGGGGTTGTCTGGACCTGAATTGGAGCAGATACCAGGGGTCCCCCGATTACGTATATCTTTAAAGGCAGTTATACAAGGAATACGAGGGGAAATTAAAGTGGGCCGTTTTGTGGATATTTTCTCGTAGTTTGACCCTATGGGTTTATAGAATTGCAGAAAACTTCAATTGGGGCTGTCTGGACCTGAATTGGAGCAGATCCCAGGGGTCCCCCCGTTACGTATATCTTTAAAGGCAGCTATACAAGGAACACGGGGGGAAATTGAAGTGGGCCGTTTTGTGGATATTGTCTCGTAGTTTGACCCTATGGGTTTATAGAATTGCAGAAAACTTCAATTGGGGCTGTCTGGACCTGAATTGGAGCAGATGCCAGGGGTCCCCCGATTACGTATATCTTTAAAGGCAGTTATACAAGGAATACGAGGGGAAATTAAAGTGGGCCGTTTTGTGGATATTTTCTCGTAGTTTGACCCTATGGGTTTATAGAATTGCAGAAAACTTCAATTGGGGCTGTCTGGACCTGAATTGGAGCAGATCCCAGGGGTCCCCCCGTTACGTATATCTTTAAAGGCAGCTATACAAGGAACACGGGGGGAAATTGAAGGGGGCCGTTTTGTGGATATTTTCTCGTAGTTTGACCCTATGGGTTTATAGAATTGCAGAAAACTTCAATTGGGGTTGTCTGGACCTGAATTGGAGCAGATACCAGGGGTCCCCCGATTACGTATATCTTTAAAGGCAGTTATACAAGGAATACGAGGGGAAATTAAAGTGGGCCGTTTTGTGGATATTTTCTCGTAGTTTGACCCTATGGGTTTATAGAATTGCAGAAAACTTCAATTGGGGTTGTCTGGACCTGAATTGGAGCAGATCCCAGGGGTCCCCCCGTTACGTATATCTTTAAAGGCAGCTATACAAGGAACACGGGGGGAAATTGAAGTGGGCCGTTTTGTGGATATTGTCTCGTAGTTTGACCCTATGGGTTTATAGAATTGCAGAAAACTTCAATTGGGGCTGTCTGGACCTGAATTGGAGCAGATGCCAGGGGTCCCCCGATTACGTATATCTTTAAAGGCAGTTATACAAGGAATACGAGGGGAAATTAAAGTGGGCCGTTTTGTGGATATTTTCTCGTAGTTTGACCCTATGGGTTTATAGAATTGCAGAAAACTTCAATTGGGGTTGTCAGGACCTGAATTGGAGCAGATACCAGGGGTCCCCCGATTACGTATATCTTTAAAGGCAGTTATACAAGGAATACGAGGGGAAATTGAAGTGAGCCATTCTGTGGATATTTTCTCATAGTTTGACCCTATGGGTTTTTAGAATTGTAGAAAACTTCAATTGGGGCTGTCTGGACCTGAATTGGAGCATATACCAGGGGTCCCCCGGTTACATATATCTTTAAAGGCAGCTATACAAGGAATACGGGGGGAATTGAAGTCGGCCGTTTTGTGAATATTTTCTCGTAGTTTGACCCTATGGGTTTATAGAATTGCAGAAAACTTCAATTGGGGCTGTCTAGACCTGAATTGGAGCAGATACCAGGGGTCCCCCAGTTACGTATATCTTTAAAGACAGCTATACAAGGAATACGGGGGGAAATTGAAGTGGGCCATTTTGTGGATATTTTCTCGTAGTTTGACCCTATGGGTTTATAGAATTGCAGAAAACTTCAATTGGGGTTGTCTGGAACTGAATTGGAGCAGATACCAGGGGTCCCCCGATTACGTATATCTTTAAAGGCAGTTAATCAAGGAATACAGGGGGAAATTGAAGGGGGCCGTTTTGTGGATATTTTCTCGTAGTTTGACCCTATGGGTTTATAGAATTGCAGAAAACTACAATTGGGGCTGTCTGGACCTGAATTGGAGCAGATGCCAGGGGTCCCCCAGTTACGTATATCTTTAAAGGCAGTTATACAAGGAATACAGGGGGAAATTAAAGTGGGCCGTTTTGTGGATATTTTCTCGTAGTTTGACCCTATGGGTTTATAGAATTGCAGAAAACTTCAATTGGGGTTGTCAGGACCTGAATTGGAGCAGATACCAGGGGTCCCCCGATTACGTATATCTTTAAAGGCAGTTATACAAGGAATACGAGGGGAAATTGAAGTGGGCCGTTTTGTGGATATTTTCTCGTAGTTTGACCCTATGGGTTTATAGAATTGCAGAAAACTTTAATTGGGGCTGTCTGGACCTGAATTGGAGCAGATCCCAGGGGTCCCCCCGTTACGTATATCTTTAAAGGCAGCTATACAAGGAACACGGGGGGAAATTGAAGTGGGCCGTTTTGTGGATATTGTCACGTAGTTTGACCCTATGGGTTTATAGAATTGCAGAAAACTGCAATTGGGGCTGTCTGGACCTGAATTGGAGCAGATGCCAGGGGTCCCCCGATTACGTATATCTTTAAAGGCAGTTATACAAGGAATACGAGGGGAAATTAAAGTGGGCCGTTTTGTGGATATTTTCTTGTAGTTTGACCCTATGGGTTTATAGAATTGCAGAAAACTTCAATTGGGGTTGTCTGGAACTGAATTGGAGCAGATACCAGGGGTCCCCCGATTACGTATATCTTTAAAGGCAGTTAATCAAGGAATACAGGGGGAAATTGAAGGGGGCCGTTTTGTGGATATTTTCTCGTAGTTTGACCCTATGGGTTTATAGAATTGCAGAAAACTACAATTGGGGCTGTCTGGACCTGAATTGGAGCAGATGCCAGGGGTCCCCCAGTTACGTATATCTTTAAAGGCAGTTATACAAGGAATACAGGGGGAAATTAAAGTGGGCCGTTTTGTGGATATTTTCTCGTAGTTTGACCCTATGGGTTTATAGAATTGCAGAAAACTTCAATTGGGGTTGTCAGGACCTGAATTGGAGCAGATACCAGGGGTCCCCCGATTACGTATATCTTTAAAGGCAGTTATACAAGGAATACGAGGGGAAATTGAAGTGGGCCGTTTTGTGGATATTTTCTCGTAGTTTGACCCTATGGGTTTATAGAATTGCAGAAAACTTTAATTGGGGCTGTCTGGACCTGAATTGGAGCAGATCCCAGGGGTCCCCCCGTTACGTATATCTTTAAAGGCAGCTATACAAGGAACACGGGGGGAAATTGAAGTGGGCCGTTTTGTGGATATTGTCACGTAGTTTGACCCTATGGGTTTATAGAATTGCAGAAAACTGCAATTGGGGCTGTCTGGACCTGAATTGGAGCAGATGCCAGGGGTCCCCCGATTACGTATATCTTTAAAGGCAGTTATACAAGGAATACGAGGGGAAATTAAAGTGGGCCGTTTTGTGGATATTTTCTTGTAGTTTGACCCTATGGGTTTATAGAATTGCAGAAAACTTCAATTGGGGCTGTCTGGACCTGAATTGGAGCAGATACCAGGGGTCCCCCGCTTACGTATATCTTTAAAGGCAGTTATACAAGGAATACGAGGGGAAATTAAAGTGGGCCGTTTTGTGGATATTTTCTCGTAGTTTGACCCTATGGGTTTATAGAATTGCAGAAAACTTCAATTGGGGCTGTCTGGACCTGAATTGGAGCAGATCCCAGGGGTCCCCCCGTTACGTATATCTTTAAAGGCAGCTATACAAGGAACACGGGGGGAAATTGAAGTGGGCCGTTTTGTGGATATTGTCTCGTAGTTTGACCCTATGGGTTTATAGAATTGCAGAAAACTTCAATTGGGGCTGTCTGGACCTGAATTGGAGCAGATGCCAGGGGTCCCCCGATTACGTATATCTTTAAAGGCAGTTATACAAGGAATACGAGGGGAAATTAAAGTGGGCCGTTTTGTGGATATTTTCTCGTAGTTTGACCCTATGGGTTTATAGAATTGCAGAAAATTTCAATTGGGGCTGTCTGGACCTGAATTGGAGCAGATACCAGGGGTCCCCCGATTACGTATATCTTTAAAGGCAGTTATACAAGGAATACGAGGGGAAATTAAAGTGAGCCGTTTTGTGGATATTTTCTCGTAGTTTGACCCTATGGGTTTATAGAATTGCAGAAAACTTCAATTGGGGCTGTCTGGACCTGAATTGGAGCAGATCCCAGGGGTCCCCCCGTTACGTATATCTTTAAAGGCAGCTATACAAGGAACACGGGGGGAAATTGAAGGGGGCCGTTTTGTGGATATTTTCTCGTAGTTTGACCCTATGGGTTTATAGAATTGCAGAAAACTTCAATTGGGGTTGTCTGGACCTGAATTGGAGCAGATACCAGGGGTCCCCCGATTACGTATATCTTTAAAGGCAGTTATACAAGGAATACGAGGGGAAATTAAAGTGGGCCGTTTTGTGGATATTTTCTCGTAGTTTGACCCTATGGGTTTATAGAATTGCAGAAAACTTCAATTGGGGCTGTCTGGACCTGAATTGGAGCAGATCCCAGGGGTCCCCCCGTTACGTATATCTTTAAAGGCAGCTATACAAGGAACACGGGGGGAAATTGAAGTGGGCCGTTTTGTGGATATTGTCTCGTAGTTTGACCCTATGGGTTTATAGAATTGCAGAAAACTTCAATTGGGGCTGTCTGGACCTGAATTGGAGCAGATGCCAGGGGTCCCCCGATTACGTATATCTTTAAAGGCAGTTATACAAGGAATACGAGGGGAAATTAAAGTGGGCCGTTTTGTGGATATTTTCTCGTAGTTTGACCCTATGGGTTTATAGAATTGCAGAAAACTTCAATTGGGGCTGTCTGGACCTGAATTGGAGCAGATCCCAGGGGTCCCCCCGTTACGTATATCTTTAAAGGCAGCTATACAAGGAACACGGGGGGAAATTGAAGGGGGCCGTTTTGTGGATATTTTCTCGTAGTTTGACCCTATGGGTTTATAGAATTGCAGAAAACTTCAATTGGGGTTGTCTGGACCTGAATTGGAGCAGATACCAGGGGTCCCCCGATTACGTATATCTTTAAAGGCAGTTATACAAGGAATACGAGGGGAAATTAAAGTGGGCCGTTTTGTGGATATTTTCTCGTAGTTTGACCCTATGGGTTTATAGAATTGCAGAAAACTTCAATTGGGGTTGTCTGGACCTGAATTGGAGCAGATCCCAGGGGTCCCCCCGTTACGTATATCTTTAAAGGCAGCTATACAAGGAACACGGGGGGAAATTGAAGTGGGCCGTTTTGTGGATATTGTCTCGTAGTTTGACCCTATGGGTTTATAGAATTGCAGAAAACTTCAATTGGGGCTGTCTGGACCTGAATTGGAGCAGATGCCAGGGGTCCCCCGATTACGTATATCTTTAAAGGCAGTTATACAAGGAATACGAGGGGAAATTAAAGTGGGCCGTTTTGTGGATATTTTCTCGTAGTTTGACCCTATGGGTTTATAGAATTGCAGAAAACTTCAATTGGGGTTGTCAGGACCTGAATTGGAGCAGATACCAGGGGTCCCCCGATTACGTATATCTTTAAAGGCAGTTATACAAGGAATACGAGGGGAAATTGAAGTGAGCCATTCTGTGGATATTTTCTCGTAGTTTGACCCTATGGGTTTATAGAATTGCAGAAAACTTTAATTGGGGCTGTCTGGACCTGAATTGGAGCAGATCCCAGGGGTCCCCCCGTTACGTATATCTTTAAAGGCAGCTATACAAGGAACACGGGGGGAAATTGAAGTGGGCCGTTTTGTGGATATTGTCACGTAGTTTGACCCTATGGGTTTATAGAATTGCAGAAAACTGCAATTGGGGCTGTCTGGACCTGAATTGGAGCAGATGCCAGGGGTCCCCCGATTACGTATATCTTTAAAGGCAGATAACAAGGAATACGAGGGGAAATTAAAGTGGGCCGTTTTGTGGATATTTTCTCGTAGTTTGACCCTATGGGTTTATAGAATTGCAGAAAACTTCAATTGGGGCTGTCTGGACCTGAATTGGAGCAGATACCAGGGGTCCCCCGCTTACGTATATCTTTAAAGGCAGTTATACAAGGAATACGAGGGGAAATTAAAGTGGGCCGTTTTGTGGATATTTTCTCGTAGTTTGACCCTATGGGTTTATAGAATTGCAGAAAACTTCAATTGGGGCTGTCTGGACCTGAATTGGAGCAGATCCCAGGGGTCCCCCCGTTACGTATATCTTTAAAGGCAGCTATACAAGGAACACGGGGGGAAATTGAAGTGGGCCGTTTTGTGGATATTGTCTCGTAGTTTGACCCTATGGGTTTATAGAATTGCAGAAAACTTCAATTGGGGCTGTCTGGACCTGAATTGGAGCAGATGCCAGGGGTCCCCCGATTACGTATATCTTTAAAGGCAGTTATACAAGGAATACGAGGGGAAATTAAAGTGGGCCGTTTTGTGGATATTTTCTCGTAGTTTGACCCTATGGGTTTATAGAATTGCAGAAAACTTCAATTGGGGCTGTCTGGACCTGAATTGGAGCAGATCCCAGGGGTCCCCCCGTTACGTATATCTTTAAAGGCAGCTATACAAGGAACACGGGGGTAATTGAAGGGGGCCGTTTTGTGGATATTTTCTCGTAGTTTGACCCTATGGGTTTATAGAATTGCAGAAAACTTCAATTGGGGTTGTCTGGACCTGAATTGGAGCAGATGCCAGGGGTCCCCCGATTACGTATATCTTTAAAGGCAGATAACAAGGAATACGAGGGGAAATTAAAGTGGGCCGTTTTGTGGATATTTTCTCGTAGTTTGACCCTATGGGTTTATAGAATTGCAGAAAACTTCAATTGGGGCTGTCTGGACCTGAATTGGAGCAGATACCAGGGGTCCCCCGATTACGTATATCTTTAAAGGCAGTTATACAAGGAATACGAGGGGAAATTAAAGTGGGCCGTTTTGTGGATATTTTCTCGTAGTTTGACCCTATGGGTTTATAGAATTGCAGAAAACTTCAATTGGGACTGTCTGGACCTGAATTGGAGCAGATCCCAGGGGTCCCCCCGTTACGTATATCTTTAAAGGCAGCTATACAAGGAACACGGGGGGAAATTGAAGGGGGCCGTTTTGTGGATATTTTCTCGTAGTTTGACCCTATGGGTTTATAGAATTGCAGAAAACTTCAATTGGGGTTGTCTGGACCTGAATTGGAGCAGATACCAGGGGTCCCCCGATTACGTATATCTTTAAAGGCAGTTATACAAGGAATACGAGGGGAAATTAAAGTGGGCCGTTTTGTGGATATTTTCTCGTAGTTTGACCCTATGGGTTTATAGAATTGCAGAAAACTTCAATTGGGGTTGTCTGGACCTGAATTGGAGCAGATCCCAGGGGTCCCCCCGTTACGTATATCTTTAAAGGCAGCTATACAAGGAACACGGGGGGAAATTGAAGTGGGCCGTTTTGTGGATATTGTCTCGTAGTTTGACCCTATGGGTTTATAGAATTGCAGAAAACTTCAATTGGGGCTGTCTGGACCTGAATTGGAGCAGATGCCAGGGGTCCCCCGATTACGTATATCTTTAAAGGCAGTTATACAAGGAATACGAGGGGAAATTAAAGTGGGCCGTTTTGTGGATATTTTCTCGTAGTTTGACCCTATGGGTTTATAGAATTGCAGAAAACTTCAATTGGGGTTGTCAGGACCTGAATTGGAGCAGATACCAGGGGTCCCCCGATTACGTATATCTTTAAAGGCAGTTATACAAGGAATACGAGGGGAAATTGAAGTGAGCCATTCTGTGGATATTTTCTCGTAGTTTGACCCTATGGGTTTATAGAATTGCAGAAAACTTTAATTGGGGCTGTCTGGACCTGAATTGGAGCAGATCCCAGGGGTCCCCCCGTTACGTATATCTTTAAAGGCAGCTATACAAGGAACACGGGGGGAAATTGAAGTGGGCCGTTTTGTGGATATTGTCACGTAGTTTGACCCTATGGGTTTATAGAATTGCAGAAAACTGCAATTGGGGCTGTCTGGACCTGAATTGGAGCAGATGCCAGGGGTCCCCCGATTACGTATATCTTTAAAGGCAGATAACAAGGAATACGAGGGGAAATTAAAGTGGGCCGTTTTGTGGATATTTTCTCGTAGTTTGACCCTATGGGTTTATAGAATTGCAGAAAACTTCAATTGGGGCTGTCTGGACCTGAATTGGAGCAGATACCAGGGGTCCCCCGCTTACGTATATCTTTAAAGGCAGTTATACAAGGAATACGAGGGGAAATTAAAGTGGGCCGTTTTGTGGATATTTTCTCGTAGTTTGACCCTATGGGTTTATAGAATTGCAGAAAACTTCAATTGGGGCTGTCTGGACCTGAATTGGAGCAGATCCCAGGGGTCCCCCCGTTACGTATATCTTTAAAGGCAGCTATACAAGGAACACGGGGGGAAATTGAAGTGGGCCGTTTTGTGGATATTGTCTCGTAGTTTGACCCTATGGGTTTATAGAATTGCAGAAAACTTCAATTGGGGCTGTCTGGACCTGAATTGGAGCAGATGCCAGGGGTCCCCCGATTACGTATATCTTTAAAGGCAGTTATACAAGGAATACGAGGGGAAATTAAAGTGGGCCGTTTTGTGGATATTTTCTCGTAGTTTGACCCTATGGGTTTATAGAATTGCAGAAAACTTCAATTGGGGCTGTCTGGACCTGAATTGGAGCAGATCCCAGGGGTCCCCCCGTTACGTATATCTTTAAAGGCAGCTATACAAGGAACACGGGGGTAATTGAAGGGGGCCGTTTTGTGGATATTTTCTCGTAGTTTGACCCTATGGGTTTATAGAATTGCAGAAAACTTCAATTGGGGTTGTCTGGACCTGAATTGGAGCAGATACCAGGGGTCCCCCGATTACGTATATCTTTAAAGGCAGTTATACAAGGAATACGAGGGGAAATTAAAGTGGGCCGTTTTGTGGATATTTTCTCGTAGTTTGACCCTATGGGTTTATAGAATTGCAGAAAACTTCAATTGGGGTTGTCTGGACCTGAATTGGAGCAGATCCCAGGGGTCCCCCCGTTACGTATATCTTTAAAGGCAGCTATACAAGGAACACGGGGGGAAATTGAAGTGGGCCGTTTTGTGGATATTGTCTCGTAGTTTGACCCTATGGGTTTATAGAATTGCAGAAAACTTCAATTGGGGCTGTCTGGACCTGAATTGGAGCAGATGCCAGGGGTCCCCCGATTACGTATATCTTTAAAGGCAGTTATACAAGGAATACGAGGGGAAATTAAAGTGGGCCGTTTTGTGGATATTTTCTCGTAGTTTGACCCTATGGGTTTATAGAATTGCAGAAAATTTCAATTGGGGCTGTCTGGAGCTGAATTGGAGCAGATACCAGGGGTCCCCCGATTACGTATATCTTTAAAGGCAGTTATACAAGGAATACGAGGGGAAATTAAAGTGAGCCATTCTGTGGATATTTTCTCGTAGTTTGACCCTATGGGTTTATAGAATTGCAGAAAACTTCAATTGGGGCTGTCTGGACCTGAATTGGAGCAGATCCCAGGGGTCCCCCCGTTACGTATATCTTTAAAGGCAGCTATACAAGGAACACGGGGGGAAATTGAAGTGGGCCGTTTTGTGGATATTGTCTCGTAGTTTGACCCTATGGGTTTATAGAATTGCAGAAAACTTCAATTGGGGCTGTCTGGACCTGAATTGGAGCAGATAACAGGGGGTCCCCCGATTAGGATTATCTTTAAACGTAGTTATACAAGGAATACGGGGGGAAATTAAAGTGGGACGTTTTGTGGATATTTTCTCAATTGTAGAAAACTTCAATTGGGGCTTTCTGGACCTGAATTGGAGCATATACCAGGGGTCCCCCGGTTACATATATCTTTAAAGGCAGCTATACAAGGAATACGGGGGGAATTGAAGTCGGCCGTTTTGTGGATATTTTCTCGTAGTTTGACCCTATGGGTTTATAGAATTGCAGAAAACTTCAATTGGGGCTGTCTAGACCTGAATTGGAGCAGATACCAGGGGTCCCCCAGTTACGTATATCTTTAAAGACAGCTATACAAGGAATACAGGGGGAAATTGAAGTGGGCCATTTTGTGGATATTTTCTCGTAGTTTGACCCTATGGGTTTAAAGAATTGCAGAAAACTTCAATTGGGGCTGTCTGGACCTGAATTGGAGCAGATGCCAGGGGTCCCCCGATTACGTATATCTTTAAAGGCAGTTATACAAGGAATACGAGGGGAAATTAAAGTGGGCCGTTTTGTGGATATTTTCTCTTAGTTTGACCCTATGGGTTTATAGAATTGCAGAAAATTTCAATTGGGGCTGTCTGGACCTGAATTGGAGCAGATACCAGGGGTCCCCCGATTACGTATATCTTTAAAGGCAGTTATACAAGGAATACGAGGGGAAATTAAAGTGAGCCATTTTGTGGATATTTTCTCATAGTTTGACCCTATGGGTTTATAGAATTGCAGAAAACTTCAATTGGGGCTGTCTAGACCTGAATTGGAGCAGATACCAGGGGTCCCCCAGTTACGTATATCTTTAAAGACAGCTATACAAGGAATACGGGGGGAAATTGAAGTGGGCCATTTTGTGGATATTTTCTCGTAGTTTGACCCTATGGGTTTATAGAATTGCAGAAAACTTCAATTGGGGTTGTCTGGAACTGAATTGGAGCAGATACCAGGGGTCCCCCGATTACGTATATCTTTAAAGGCAGTTAAACAAGGAATACAGGGGGAAATTGAAGGGGGCCGTTTTGTGGATATTTTCTCGTAGTTTGACCCTATGGGTTTATAGAATTGTAGAAAACTACAATTGGGGCTGTCTGGACCTGAATTGGAGCAGATGCCAGGGGTCCCCCAGTTACGTATATCTTTAAAGGCAGTTATACAAGGAACACGGGGGGAAATTGAAGTGGGCCGTTTTGTGGATATTGTCTCGTAGTTTGACCCTATGGGTTTATAGAATTGCAGAAAACTTCAATTGGGGCTGTCTGGACCTGAATTGGAGCAGATAACAGGGGGTCCCCCGATTAGGATTATCTTTAAACGTAGTTATACAAGGAATACGGGGGGAAATTAAAGTGGGACGTTTTGTGGATATTTTCTCAATTGTAGAAAACTTCAATTGGGGCTTTCTGGACCTGAATTGGAGCATATACCAGGGGTCCCCCGGTTACATATATCTTTAAAGGCAGCTATACAAGGAATACAGGGGGAATTGAAGTCGGCCGTTTTGTGGATATTTTCTCGTAGTTTGACCCTATGGGTTTATAGAATTGCAGAAAACTTCAATTGGGGCTGTCTAGACCTGAATTGGAGCAGATACCAGGGGTCCCCCAGTTACGTATATCTTTAAAGACAGCTATACAAGGAATACGGGGGGAAATTGAAGTGGGCCATTTTGTGGATATTTTCTCGTAGTTTGACCCTATGGGTTTAAAGAATTGCAGAAAACTTCAATTGGGGCTGTCTGGACCTGAATTGGAGCAGATGCCAGGGGTCCCCCGATTACGTATATCTTTAAAGGCAGTTATACAAGGAATACGAGGGGAAATTAAAGTGGGCCGTTTTGTGGATATTTTCTCTTAGTTTGACCCTATGGGTTTATAGAATTGCAGAAAATTTCAATTGGGGCTGTCTGGACCTGAATTGGAGCAGATACCAGGGGTCCCCCGATTACGTATATCTTTAAAGGCAGTTATACAAGGAATACGAGGGGAAATTAAAGTGAGCCATTTTGTGGATATTTTCTCATAGTTTGACCCTATGGGTTTATAGAATTGCAGAAAACTTCAATTGGGGCTGTCTAGACCTGAATTGGAGCAGATACCAGGGGTCCCCCAGTTACGTATATCTTTAAAGACAGCTATACAAGGAATACGGGGGGAAATTGAAGTGGGCCATTTTGTGGATATTTTCTCGTAGTTTGACCCTATGGGTTTATAGAATTGCAGAAAACTTCAATTGGGGTTGTCTGGAACTGAATTGGAGCAGATACCAGGGGTCCCCCGATTACGTATATCTTTAAAGGCAGTTAAACAAGGAATACAGGGGGAAATTGAAGGGGGCCGTTTTGTGGATATTTTCTCGTAGTTTGACCCTATGGGTTTATAGAATTGCAGAAAACTACAATTGGGGCTGTCTGGACCTGAATTGGAGCAGATGCCAGGGGTCCCCCAGTTACGTATATCTTTAAAGGCAGTTATACAAGGAATACAGGGGGAAATTAAAGTGGGCCGTTTTGTGGATATTTTCTCGTAGTTTGACCCTATGGGTTTATAGAATTGCAGAAAACTTCAATTGGGGTTGTCAGGACCTGAATTGGAGCAGATACCAGGGGTCCCCCGATTACGTATATCTTTAAAGGCAGTTATACAAGGAATACGAGGGGAAATTGAAGTGGGCCGTTTTGTGGATATTTTCTCGTAGTTTGACCCTATGGGTTTATAGAATTGCAGAAAACTTTAATTGGGGCTGTCTGGACCTGAATTGGAGCAGATCCCAGGGGTCCCCCCGTTACGTATATCTTTAAAGGCAGCTATACAAGGAACACGGGGGGAAATTGAAGTGGGCCGTTTTGTGGATATTGTCTCGTAGTTTGACCCTATGGGTTTATAGAATTGCAGAAAACTGCAATTGGGGCTGTCTGGACCTGAATTGGAGCAGATGCCAGGGGTCCCCCGATTACGTATATCTTTAAAGGCAGTTATACAAGGAATACGAGGGGAAATTAAAGTGGGCCGTTTTGTGGATATTTTCTCGTAGTTTGACCCTATGGGTTTATAGAATTGCAGAAAACTTCAATTGGGGCTGTCTGGACCTGAATTGGAGCAGATACCAGGGGTCCCCCGCTTACGTATATCTTTAAAGGCAGTTATACAAGGAATACGAGGGGAAATTAAAGTGGGCCGTTTTGTGGATATTTTCTCGTAGTTTGACCCTATGGGTTTATAGAATTGCAGAAAACTTCAATTGGGGCTGTCTGGACCTGAATTGGAGCAGATCCCAGGGGTCCCCCCGTTACGTATATCTTTAAAGGCAGCTATACAAGGAACACGGGGGGAAATTGAAGTGGGCCGTTTTGTGGATATTGTCTCGTAGTTTGACCCTATGGGTTTATAGAATTGCAGAAAACTTCAATTGGGGCTGTCTGGACCTGAATTGGAGCAGATGCCAGGGGTCCCCCGATTACGTATATCTTTAAAGGCAGTTATACAAGGAATACGAGGGGAAATTAAAGTGGGCCGTTTTGTGGATATTTTCTCGTAGTTTGACCCTATGGGTTTATAGAATTGCAGAAAACTTCAATTGGGGCTGTCTAGACCTGAATTGGAGCAGATACCAAGGGTCCCCCGCTTACGTATATCTTTAAAGGCAGTTATACAAGGAATACGAGGGGAAATTAAAGTGGGCCGTTTTGTGGATATTTTCTCGTAGTTTGACCCTATGGGTTTATAGAATTGCAGAAAACTTCAATTGGGGCTGTCTGGACCTGAATTGGAGCAGATCCCAGGGGTCCCCCCGTTACGTATATCTTTAAAGGCAGCTATACAAGGAACACGGGGGGAAATTGAAGTGGGCCGTTTTGTGGATATTGTCTCGTAGTTTGACCCTATGGGTTTATAGAATTGCAGAAAACTTCAATTGGGGCTGTCTGGACCTGAATTGGAGCAGATAACAGGGGGTCCCCCGATTAGGATTATCTTTAAACGTAGTTATACAAGGAATACGGGGGGAAATTAAAGTGGGACGTTTTGTGGATATTTTCTCATAGTTTGACCCTATGGGTTTTTAGAATTGTAGAAAACTTCAATTGGGGCTGTCTGGACCTGAATTGGAGCATATACCAGGGGTCCCCCGGTTACATATATCTTTAAAGGCAGCTATACAAGGAATACGGGGGGAATTGAAGTCGGCCGTTTTGTGGATATTTTCTCGTAGTTTGACCCTATGGGTTTATAGAATTGCAGAAAACTTCAATTGGGGCTGTCTAGACCTGAATTGGAGCAGATACCAGGGGTCCCCCAGTTACGTATATCTTTAAAGACAGCTATACAAGGAATACGGGGGGAAATTGAAGTGGGCCATTTTGTGGATATTTTCTCGTAGTTTGACCCTATGGGTTTATAGAATTGCAGAAAACTTCAATTGGGGTTGTCTGGAACTGAATTGGAGCAGATACCAGGGGTCCCCCGATTACGTATATCTTTAAAGGTAGTTAAACAAGGAATACAGGGGGAAATTGAAGGGGGCCGTTTTGTGGATATTTTCTCGTAGTTTGACCCTATGGGTTTATAGAATTGCAGAAAACTACAATTGGGGCTGTCTGGACCTGAATTGGAGCAGATGCCAGGGGTCCCCCAGTTACGTATATCTTTAAAGGCAGTTATACAAGGAATATAGGGGGAAATTAAAGTGGGCCGTTTTGTGGATATTTTCTCGTAGTTTGACCCTATGGGTTTATAGAATTGCAGAAAACTTCAATTGGGGTTGTCAGGACCTGAATTGGAGCAGATACCAGGGGTCCCCCGATTACGTATATCTTTAAAGGCAGTTATACAAGGAATACGAGGGGAAATTGAAGTGGGCCGTTTTGTGGATATTTTCTCGTAGTTTGACCCTATGGGTTTATAGAATTGCAGAAAACTTTAATTGGGGCTGTCTGGACCTGAATTGGAGCAGATCCCAGGGGTCCCCCCGTTACGTATATCTTTAAAGGCAGCTATACAAGGAACACGGGGGGAAATTGAAGTGGGCCGTTTTGTGGATATTGTCTCGTAGTTTGACCCTATGGGTTTATAGAATTGCAGAAAACTGCAATTGGGGCTGTCTGGACCTGAATTGGAGCAGATGCCAGGGGTCCCCCGATTACGTATATATTTAAAGACAGTTATACAAGGAATACGAGGGGAAATTAAAGTGGGCCGTTTTGTGGATATTTTCTCGTAGTTTGACCCTATGGGTTTATAGAATTGCAGAAAACTTCAATTGGGGCTGTCTGGACCTGAATTGGAGCAGATACCAGGGGTCCCCCGCTTACGTATATCTTTAAAGGCAGTTATACAAGGAATACGAGGGGAAATTAAAGTGGGCCGTTTTGTGGATATTTTCTCGTAGTTTGACCCTATGGGTTTATAGAATTGCAGAAAACTTCAATTGGGGCAGTCTGGACCTGAATTGGAGCAGATCCCAGGGGTCCCCCCGTTACGTATCTATTATATTCTTAATAGCTGCTAGTGAAGGATTTGGAAAATTCCACAAAATACCCTTAAAAATTTTATCTCTACATACAACTTATGTCTATTTTGGTAAATTCCCAATTAGAAAATATTATGTCATCTTACATCATCATTCCCTTATTATAGTATAGTTATAATCACGCACCAATTAAGGATACAAAACTGACAATATATCAAATAAAGAAGTTAAAGTATCTATTTATTGGCTCAATTAGTGGAATCATTAAATAACTATATAAATAAATTTCATCATGAAAAATATGTCATACACAAGTAGATATGAAAGTCAAATCAATGTATAAATCATAATCAATGTTGTAATTTATTTCAATTTTGAATATGCAGATTGTCAGCTATCCATAAACATACATGGATATTATTCATTTTAAATTTGGTTTACCTAAAATCAAGTTAACAATATGATAATCTCATAATCAAAAAAATATAAGGTAATAAAAAGAAATAATTAATATCTACCTTATATCGTGGATCATTCAATTCAACAATATCCATATAGTCACACATGCAATCAATACTTTCCATATCTTTTAAATCAATCAACAACTAATATCCATATTGTAGTTTCAAATTTTGAATCAGATATAATAATTACACTTACAAATATATATATATTTATATCCGTGATTTTTGTCATCTATTTTCAAAATTCAAATTCATAATTGGTTACAAGTATTTCTTGACTATAAAACTCTGATCTTCACCATTCATAATGTTAATGTTAATATCTTCTTTCTTTCTATTTTTCTCTCCTTTTTTCCATTTTCTCTCTTCTTTTTTGTTTACAGTCTTTCCATTTTTTTCGTTAGTATTTGTGTTGATTATTGATGTTTGTATATATGCATGTGTTTTTGTTGCTTACTTAAATATGTTACTAATGTTTGTTTAAATTGTGCAGAATACAAAAGTTTGAATCATTTTTTCAAGGACAACAATCATGATAATTAAACATATATGTAAGCTACATTGCATCGTTACTTACGTTGATTTTGTTATATAATAATTGCAGGTGAATCCCAATATTTATAGACGTGAGTTCTTGATCATAAGATGTCGTGGTATCCATGAATTCAAAGTGGACAAAAAATAAAGGTTACGTTTTATATTTATGTAATGCATATATTTATTTATTTTGTGTTGAACGTTAAACCAATTGCAGATGAATCTCAAATCATATATATTGAAATTCTTGACTGGAAGAGATTGTGGTATCCATGAAACTCATGATCGTAAGAGATCGTGGTATCCATGGACTCGAATTCCTCAACAGAATCAACTAATGTTAATATAATGTATTGTTAACTTGATGTATCTATACAATTTTTATTGAATGTTCTTGGTTTGATATTGGTATGATATTAGTTTGATGAATGTTTAATCATACTTCTTTTTGTGTTTATGATATTTAGTATAGATGATATCTATGTTTTAAAAGAATTGTATGTGTGATTGCAACTTGAGATATCCGTATAATTGAGACTTACTTTGTTACTTATAATTACATTTATTTAGATTAATTTGTGATCTTTGTAAATTTAATTTTCTTTTAGTAGTTTGTGCCTCTTTCGGATGTCAAGTGTTTTATATGTTTACGTGTATGGTACACTTATATTTATTCAAAATATTTTAAAATTATGACATATGCAATATATAATAGATAATTATAGTATTTGATCATAAATAGAAATATGAACACATTTTGGTGGGTTACATTGGCACTCCACTTAGTAATTTACATCATATGTATTTCGTTACTTTATCTTTTTTTTAATTGAATTTTAAAATGTATATGGTTTAAATTGTGAGGGATCGTCGTTAGGCGACACCGAGAAGACTTTAACTAAAGTTTTATGGCAACTTAATTACTATTTGATATATATTTCCAATATTTTCAATTCTAAATTTTATAATTTGTATCATCTAAACATTCAAATCATCCGATCTCATAATTTTTGAAATTTGAAAACATCATTCAATTTCTTTCCTTTTTTTTGTTTAGTGCTCAATCAGTACTTAAATCAAGGGTTTTATTGATATATATGGTCATAAATTACGGTAACAATCATAATGAATGTCATTTAAATAGGATATTTGAATTTATTTTGGAGAAATTTATGACTTATATTTCTCTATTATCATTCTATATGTGTGCATATATACATATATACTATTTTGATAGTTGTTGTTGAGTTATTTATATATACAAAAAATAAACATGTATAACAGAATTATACTTGCACACCAATCAAGAATATAAAATTCTTTTGAAAGTAAGAATATAAAGTTAGTAGTATATCAAATTAATAATGAATCATATATTTTATTTGTGTAATTAGTGGAAGTATGCACATACACAAGTAAATATGTAAATTAGATCAATGTACAAAGTATAATCAATTTCTTAAATCAAATCTTTCCAAATTTTCTACATCCTTACATTTTCCAAATTTAAATTCACTACTCTTATGTCATGTTTTCTTATAAATAAAATAATCCATTAATTTTGTTATGATCTAAAGTATTTAAGTTTTTCCTATTTTGACACCTACAATAGATGTACGTGAATTCGGTCATATCCTTATATTATGGATAAATATACAAAATATTTGAAAAATGCTAGAGGTCCCAACAAAATGTCCCAAAACATGTCCCAAATTCATTCTTAAAGGTAACATTCTTTATAAAAACATGGGACCCCGCGTGCATAAATATGAGCCCACAAATTAAAAATTGTCAAGTGTCAGCCAAATCATTATGTACAATTTTAGAACATTTTGTTGGGTTCCCTGGCATTACTCAAAACAATTTTTAAATTATAGAAACTGTTTCAAATCAATCCTTAATTGGTGTTATCATTTTATCAATTCAAAATTTTGATTGTTTATATGTATGTATCTCATTATATTGGTGTGAGGCTTTATATATGTGATTGTGTATAATATATTATTACTTACACCATATATATTTGAACTTGCATAAGATGAAACATGGATGATCCTTAACAGAGTTGTTTTAACGATTGTTAATTCTGGCAAATACATTACATTTATGTATGTGTCAATACATAAGCGCTCACGGAAGGTAGATCAGATATTGATAAATTACTGTAATTTTTTTAATCAAATTATACCTAAGTATGTATAATTAAACAGTGTATTGTTGTGTATAGTATTGATATATATTTGATGTGTTTACTTAATTTTCTTTGTATATGAAATTTCTTCTTTTTCGTTAGTCATGTTTTCTTTGTTTTACTTACTCATGTGTTTGTTTGTTTTAATTTGCATGTGTATCCATGACAAGGTTTTTAAAAAATCGTATTTGTTGTACCATTTAATCACCAACGTTCTTAGTATCCGTAGAATTCAATTCGTCCAAGAAATCAGGTTTTAATTCAATAAATTTTGTTTATACTTATATTTGTTTGGATTACCTTATGATATTTGTAATTTTAGTGTTTTTTTTCTCTTAGTAGTTTGTGTTTCTTTTAGATGTTAAGTTTTTAATATGTTCATTTCTATTATACACTTATATTTGTTTAGTTTTTTTTAATTGCAGAAATATGCAAAATATGATTAAAAATAAATTAGTTGATCTTTTATATATATATATATATATATATATATATATATATATATATATATATATATATATATATAGTGGATGATATTGTGCCACATATAGTAATTTTACATACTAAGTATTTAGTTATTTTATCTTTTTTTTTTAGTTTTAAATTGTATAGTGTTCGAATTGCGAGGTGTCACCATTAGGCGACGCCGAGAAACCTTTCACTGAAATTGTAATAATATTTTTAAGGGTAATTAAGTAAATACACGAAGTACCAAAAAACTGTACCGACCATCCAGCCAACGAAACTTTAAATATTTTGTCTTTAATAATATTGTTTGTATATATATATATACATATTTATATGTTTTTATACGATTCGTTTTCAATGCATGCTTACAACGCAAGTATGGTATATATAATAAAATTTTAGTAATGCTAAACAAGTTTATTATTACTTTCCAAATAAATAAAGAATCAGCCATGTGAGTACAACAAATGTTAGAATAGTTCGATGCGAACCTTTTTGTCAAAAAAATAATTTATTCTAATTTATTTTATATTTTATGGGAAATGTTTAAAAAGAGCATATTTTAAAACTAAATAGTAACATGTCAAGTATTTGAGTCATAGTGCAATTTGTAAGGAAATTTGGAGAGTTACTAAATATAATTGTTTATTTAAGAATTGAGGTCTTAACTCTACGAACAATGAGTAATAGTAAAATCAATTTTTTTGCACTAACTTTTACATTTTTCATCATTTTCACAGTCATATTATCTTAATTACATTTATCTTATCTCATTACTGCATACTAAAATTACTACGTTTAATTATTTTTATTTATTATTGTTAATATAGTGTGTATAAATAAACTTTAGATTAAAAAAAATTAAAATATATTGTATCGTGTTTCTTACGTTTTTTATATATGATACGAGGGATCGCAAATGGCAGTGCCGAGAAACCTTTCTCTATAAAATAACTAGAAAATTATGGTACTTTACATACTTTCATTCTTACATATCATGGAACAAAATCGTCTGTAAAAAATATTTCAAAATTAAAATAAATTTTTAGATATTGCTTATTTTTTTAATTTATACAAAATGCATGTTATAATATATTACTTACATAAATTACGGAGATGAGGAATAGAGATTTAAACATGGTGACGCGATTCACGGTTAATGTCCGAAAATTTTATAATAGCGTAAATGTTTCGCTTCTCATATTTTATTTTCAAATGACAAGGTGGGAATTCGATCAACATCAAACGGGTTGATATAAATGCTTTATACATTTAATTTTTGTTCGTCAAAATTTTCAATTTTCTATTATTTTTCCATAATTTCTCTTTCAAATAAAATTAGAGATTGTTTGAAACAATAATCTCAAGTGGAACTATTGTTAGTAGTGATAACACAACCGTAACAGAACAAGAGAAGGAGAAAAGGAAGATAAGAGAGCAAAAAAAAAAGGTATCGATGGAGTTTTGATAGAAAAGGATTGAATAATATTCAGATATCTAAAAATACTAACCATCGAGCTATTTACATAATTATAGCTCTCTATTCTAACAATTAAGATAAGCCTAAACAGCTAATTACGACCAATTGAAGATTCAAAATCAACTACTTCTACGCTAATAATAACTAATTCTAACTTTCCTGTTACATTCCTCTCCCCTTAACACAACCTTGACCTCAAGATTGAAGAACAAAACCTGGAAACTGACATGGTAGATGATTCCCATCTGCTACAGTCACTACTTGAGTGGCAATAAGATCCAATTGTAATCCTAGCTTTTTAGCTAAATTCAGGTTCAAAAAGTCGTGTGTACAGCCAAAGTCGATCAAAATGTGAAGATTTTTTCTGTCATGATAACCATTCACCCTCATTGTTTGAAAATGATGTTTCCCACTTAAAACATCAATAGAAATATAAGGTTCCGCACTCGCGACCTCAAAACAATGATCTTCAACCTCAGTTTCCTCCAAATCGTCTTCATCCATGCTTGGTATTCAACTGTGAACAAGAAAATTGTTTCAATGGGCACTAATGCCCCTTTTTATATGGCTTATCACAAAAGTAACACAATCCTTTCAGCTATTTTCCCATCCACTCAACAACATATAAATTTGTTTGATGTCTTTGAAAAGATTTAGAAAAGATAGGTTGGTTGTGTTTAGTTTGAATGCAGGAGGTGGGGTAGGAATAAGTGCAGGTAAAGGCTTCTGAAAAGGTTTTGAATTATTAATAAAGGAAGGTTTAGTAATATGGTATGATTTTGTAGCTACAATGCTGTCTTCTTGAAGTCTTGCATAGTCTATTGCTTCAATCAAGGTCGAAGGTTTAAAAGCTTTAACAAATGGCTTCAAAGTATAAACAAAATTTATTTTCAAATGACAAGGTGGGAATTCGATCAGCATCAAACGGGTTGATATAATGCTGTATACATTTAATTTTTGTTCGTCAAAATTTTCAATTTTCTATTATTTTCCCATAATTTCTCTTTCAAATAAAATTATAGAGATTGTTTGAAACAAAAATCTCAAGTGGAACTATTGTTAGTAGTGATAACACAACCGTAACAGAACAAGAGAAGGAGAAAAGGAAGATAAGAGAGCAAAAAAAAAAAGGTATCGATGGAGTTTTGATAGAAAAGGATTGAATAATATTCAGATATCTAAAAATACTAACCATCGAGCTATATACAGAATTATAGCTCTCTATTCTAACAATTAAGATAAGCCTAAACAACTAATTACGACCAATTGAAGATTCAAAATCAACTACTTCTACGCTAATAATAACTAATTCTAACTTTCTGTTACATTCCTCCCCCCTTAACACAACCTTGACCTCAAGATTGAAGAACAAAACCTGGAAACTAACATGGTAGATGATTCCCATCTGCTACAGTCACTACTTGAGTGGCAATAAGATCCAATTGTAATCCTAGCTTTTTAGTTAAATTCAGGTTCAAAAAGTCGTGTGTACAACCAAAGTCGATCAAAATGTGAAGATTTTTTCTGTCATGATAACCATTCACCCTCATTGTTTGAAAATGATGTTTCCCACTTAAAACATCAATAGAAATATAAGGTTCCGCACTCGCGACCTCAAAACAATGATCTTCAACCTCATTTTCCTCCAATTCCTCTTCATCCATGCTTGGTATTCAACTGTGAACAAGAAAATTGTTTCAATGGGCACTAATGCCCCTTTTTATATGGATTATCACAAAAGTAACACAATCCTTTCAGCTATTTTCCCATCCACTCAACAACATATAAAGTTGTTTGATGTCTTTGAAAAGATTTAGAAAAGATAGGTTGGTTGTGTTTAGTTTGAATGCAGGAGGTGGGGTAGGAATAAGTGCAGGTAAAGGCTTCTGAAAAGGTTTCGAATTATTAATAAAGGAAGGTTTAGTAATATGGTATGATTTTGTAGCTACAATGCTCTCTTCTTGAAGTCTTGCATAGTCTATTGCTTCAGTCAAGGTCGAAGGTTTAAAAGCTTTAACAAATGGCTTCAAAGTTGCCTTAAGTCCACCAACAAAACTATCGAAGAAGTAAGAATCAGGCAGCACACGATTCTGTTGAGGCATAATTTGAAGCATAAGGGATCGTAAATTATCAAAATCATCAACATGAGATTCAATGAGACTAATGAATCAATAATCGCAAGTGGAACTACTTTTAGTAGTGATAACACAAAAGTAACAGAAAAAGAGAAGGAGAAAAGGAAGATAAGAGAGCAGGAAAAAAGTAGAGGTTGGGGGAGTTTTGATTGATAAGGATTGAATAAATTCTGATATCTAAAAATACTAATCATCAAGCTATTTATAGAATTATAGCTCTCTGTTCTAACAATCAAGCTAAGCCTAAATAGCTAACTACGACAAACTGAATATTCAAAACCAACTACTTATACGCTAATAATAACTAATTCTAACTTATGTTACATTGTCAATATTGATTTCTAAAATATAAGTTTTATCAATGTTTATTGTAATGAGATTTTTTTTGTGTGTAAATTAGAACCAGTTTGCGTGAATCCGAAGAGAATAAAATTGAAAAGTACATAAAAACTTGGAGGCCTTTAATTTGCGGCTAGAAAAATAATATTAGCAACTCAAGGTTACTTAATTTTATAATTTTATTTTCCATTAATTTTAATTACTATTATTTCTTCCTTTAATATTGTTTTTTCTATATTATATTCTGTGTTATTTCTAGATGAAAATATATATTTTTTGTATTATTTAATTTTACTTGGGACGTAATTATTATAGTACTTTATTTATAAAACATATTCGACTTTTGACAATAAAATAAAATCTATATAATTTTTGTATTATTTAATTTTACTTGGTACATAATTATCATATTACTTTATTTCTAAAACATATTTGATTTTTGACAATAAAATAAAACTTATGTATTGTATAACCATATCTATTTTTTATTTTACACAATTTTTTGCAATTTTCAATATAAATATAATATTATTATTAATTTAAATATATATTCTAAATATTTCACCCGTGTGCGTAGCACGGGCTAATTCCCGTATATCTTTAAAGGCAGCTAAACAAGGAACACGGGGGGAAATTGAAGTGGGCCGTTTTGTGGATATTGTCTCGTAGTTTGACCCTATGGGTTTATAGAATTGCAGAAAACTTCAATTGGGGCTGTCCGGACCTGAATTGGAGCAGATGCCAGGGGTCCCCCGATTACGTATATCTTTAAAGGCAGTTATACAAGGAATACGAGGGGAAATTAAAGTGGGCCGTTTTGTGGATATTTTCTCGTAGTTTGACCCTATGGGTTTATAGAATTGCAGAAAATTTCAATTGGGGCTGTCTGGACCTGAATTGGAGCAGATACCAGGGGTCCCCCGATTACGTATATCTTTAAAGGCAGTTATACAAGGAATACGAGGGGAAATTAAAGTGAGCCGTTTTGTGGATATTTTCTCGTAGTTTGACCCTATGGGTTTATAGAATTGCAGAAAACTTCAATTGGGGCTGTCTGGACCTGAATTGGAGCAGATCCCAGGGGTCCCCCCGTTACGTATATCTTTAAAGGCAGCTATACAAGGAACACGGGGGGAAATTGAAGGGGGCCGTTTTGTGGATATTTTCTCGTAGTTTGACCCTATGGGTTTATAGAATTGCAGAAAACTTCAATTGGGGTTGTCTGGACCTGAATTGGAGCAGATACCAGGGGTCCCCCGATTACGTATATCTTTAAAGGCAGTTATACAAGGAATACGAGGGGAAATTAAAGTGGGCCGTTTTGTGGATATTTTCTCGTAGTTTGACCCTATGGGTTTATAGAATTGCAGAAAACTTCAATTGGGGCTGTCTGGACCTGAATTGGAGCAGATCCCAGGGGTCCCCCCCGTTACGTATATCTTTAAAGGCAGCTATACAAGGAACACGGGGGGAAATTGAAGTGGGCCGTTTTGTGGATATTGTCTCGTAGTTTGACCCTATGGGTTTATAGAATTGCAGAAAACTTCAATTGGGGCTGTCTGGACCTGAATTGGAGCATATGCCAGGGGTCCCCCGATTACGTATATCTTTAAAGGCAGTTATACAAGGAATACGAGGGGAAATTAAAGTGGGCCGTTTTGTGGATATTTTCTCGTAGTTTGACCCTATGGGTTTATAGAATTGCAGAAAATTTCAATTGGGGCTGTCTGGACCTGAATTGGAGCAGATACCAGGGGTCCCCCGATTACGTATATCTTTAAAGGCAGTTATACAAGGAATACGAGGGGAAATTAAAGTGAGCCGTTTTGTGGATATTTTCTCGTAGTTTGACCCTATGGGTTTATAGAATTGCAGAAAACTTCAATTGGGGCTGTCTGGACCTGAATTGGAGCAGATCCCAGGGGTCCCCCCGTTACGTATATCTTTAAAGGCAGCTATACAAGGAACACGGGGGGAAATTGAAGTGGGCCGTTTTGTGGATATTGTCTCGTAGTTTGACCCTATGGGTTTATAGAATTGCAGAAAACTTCAATTGGGGCTGTCTGGACCTGAATTGGAGCAGATAACAGGGGGTCCCCCGATTAGGATTATCTTTAAACGTAGTTATACAAGGAATACGGGGGGAAATTAAAGTGGGACGTTTTGTGGATATTTTCTCATAGTTTGACCCTATGGGTTTTTAGAATTGTAGAAAACTTCAATTGGGCTGTCTGGACCTGAATTGGAGCATATACCAGGGGTCCCCCGGTTACATATATCTTTAAAGGCAGCTATACAAGGAATACGGGGGGAATTGAAGTCGGCCGTTTTGTGGATATTTTCTCGTAGTTTGACCCTATGGGTTTATAGAATTGCAGAAAACTTCAATTGGGGCTGTCTAGACCTGAATTGGAGCAGATACCAGGGGTCCCCCAGTTACTTATATCTTTAAAGACAGCTATACAAGGAATACGGGGGGAAATTGAAGTGGGCCATTTTGTGGATATTTTCTCGTAGTTTGACCCTATGGGTTTATAGAATTGCAGAAAACTTCAATTGGGGTTGTCTGGAACTGAATTGGAGCAGATACCAGGGGTCCCCCGATTACGTATATCTTTAAAGGCAGTTAAACGAGGAATACAGGGGGAAATTGAAGGGGGCCGTTTTGTGGATATTTTCTCGTAGTTTGACCCTATGGGTTTATAGAATTGCAGAAAACTACAATTGGGGCTGTCTGGACCTGAATTGGAGCAGATGCCAGGGGTCCCCCAGTTACGTATATCTTTAAAGGCAGTTATACAAGGAATATAGGGGGAAATTAAAGTGGGCCGTTTTGTGGATATTTTCTCGTAGTTTGACCCTATGGGTTTATAGAATTGCAGAAAACTTCAATTGGGGTTGTCAGGACCTGAATTGGAGCAGATACCAGGGGTCCCCCGATTACGTATATCTTTAAAGGCAGTTATACAAGGAATACGAGGGGAAATTGAAGTGGGCCGTTTTGTGGATATTTTCTCGTAGTTTGACCCTATGGGTTTATAGAATTGCAGAAAACTTTAATTGGGGCTGTCTGGACCTGAATTGGAGCAGATCCCAGGGGTCCCCCCGTTACGTATATCTTTAAAGGCAGCTATACAAGGAACACGGGGGGAAATTGAAGTGGGCCGTTTTGTGGATATTGTCTCGTAGTTTGACCCTATGGGTTTATAGAATTGCAGAAAACTGCAATTGGGGCTGTCTGGACCTGAATTGGAGCAGATGCCAGGGGTCCCCCGATTACGTATATCTTTAAAGACAGTTATACAAGGAATACGAGGGGAAATTAAAGTGGGCCGTTTTGTGGATATTTTCTCGTAGTTTGACCCTATGGGTTTATAGAATTGCAGAAAACTTCAATTAGGGCTGTCTGGACCTGAATTGGAGCAGATACCAGGGGTCCCCCGCTTACGTATATCTTTAAAGGCAGTTATACAAGGAATACGAGGGGAAATTGAAGTGGGCCGTTTTGTGGATATTTTCTCGTAGTTTGACCCTATGGGTTTATAGAATTGCAGAAAACTTCAATTGGGGCAGTCTGGACCTGAATTGGAGCAGATCCCAGGGGTCCCCCCGTTACGTATATCTTTAAAGGCAGCTATACAAGGAACACGGGGGGAAATTGAAGTGGGCCGTTTTGTGGATATTGTCTCGTAGTTTGACCCTATGGGTTTATAGAATTGCAGAAAACTTCAATTGGGGCTGTCCGGACCTGAATTGGAGCAGATGCCAGGGGTCCCCCGGTTACGTATATCTTTAAAGGCAGCTATACAAGGAATACGGGGGGAATTGAAGTCGGCCGTTTTGTGGATATTTTCTCGTAGTTTGACCCTATGGGTTTATAGAATTGCAGAAAATTTCAATTGGGGCTGTCTGGACCTGAATTGGAGCAGATACCAGGGGTCCCCCGATTACGTATATCTTTAAAGGCAGTTATACAAGGAATACGAGGGGAAATTAAAGTGAGCCGTTTTGTGGATATTTTCTCGTAGTTTGACCCTATGGGTTTATAGAATTGCAGAAAACTTCAATTGGGGCTGTCTGGACCTGAATTAGAGCAGATCCCAGGGGTCCCCCCGTTACGTATATCTTTAAAGGCAGCTATACAAGGAACACGGGGGGAAATTGAAGGGGGCCGTTTTGTGGATATTTTCTCGTAGTTTGACCCTATGGGTTTATAGAATTGCAGAAAACTTTAATTGGGGTTGTCTGGACCTGAATTGGAGCAGATACCAGGGGTCCCCCGATTACGTATATCTTTAAAGGCAGTTATACAAGGAATACGAGGGGAAATTAAAGTGGGCCGTTTTGTGGATATTTTCTCGTAGTTTGACCCTATGGGTTTATAGAATTGCAGAAAACTTCAATTGGGGCTGTCTGGACCTGAATTGGAGCAGATCCCAGGGGTCCCCCCGTTACGTATATCTTTAAAGGCAGCTATACAAGGAACACGGGGGGAAATTGAAGTGGGCCGTTTTGTGGATATTGTCTCGTAGTTTGACCCTATGGGTTTATAGAATTGCAGAAAACTTCAATTGGGGCTGTCTGGACCTGAATTGGAGCATATGCCAGGGGTCCCCCGATTACGTATATCTTTAAAGGCAGTTATACAAGGAATACGAGGGGAAATTAAAGTGAGCCGTTTTGTTGATATTTTCTCGTAGTTTGACCCTATGGGTTTAGTTTGACCCTATGGGTTTATAGAATTGCAGAAAACTTCAATTGGGGCTGTCTGGACCTGAATTGGAGCAGATCCCAGGGGTCCCCCCGTTACGTATATCTTTAAAGGCAGCTATACAAGGAACACGGGGGGAAATTGAAGTGGGCCGTTTTGTGGATATTGTCTCGTAGTTTGACCCTATGGGTTTATAGAATTGCAGAAAACTTCAATTGGGGCTGTCTGGACCTGAATTGGAGCAGATAACAGGGGGTCCCCCGATTAGGATTATCTTTAAACGTAGTTATACAAGGAATACGGGGGGAAATTAAAGTGGGACGTTTTGTGGATATTTTCTCATAGTTTGACCCTATGGGTTTTTAGAATTGTAGAAAACTTCAATTGGGGCTGTCTGGACCTGAATTGGAGCATATACCAGGGGTCCCCCGGTTACATATATCTTTAAAGGCAGCTATACAAGGAATACGGGGGGAATTGAAGTCGGCCGTTTTGTGGATATTTTCTCGTAGTTTGACCCTATGGGTTTATAGAATTGCAGAAAACTTCAATTGGGGCTGTCTAGACCTGAATTGGAGCAGATACCAGGGGTCCCCCAGTTACGTATATCTTTAAAGACAGCTATACAAGGAATACGGGGGGAAATTGAAGTGGGCCATTTTGTGGATATTTTCTCGTAGTTTGACCCTATGGGTTTATAGAATTGCAGAAAACTTCAATTGGGGTTGTCTGGAACTGAATTGGAGCAGATACCAGGGGTCCCCCGATTACGTATATCTTTAAAGGCAGTTAAACGAGGAATACAGGGGGAAATTGAAGGGGGCCGTTTTGTGGATATTTTCTCGTAGTTTGACCCTATGGGTTTATAGAATTGCAGAAAACTACAATTGGGGCTGTCTGGAACTGAATTGGAGCAGATACCAGGGGTCCCCCGATTACGTATATCTTTAAAGGCAGTTATACAAGGAATATAGGGGGAAATTAAAGTGGGCCGTTTTGTGGATATTTTCTCGTAGTTTGACCCTATGGGTTTATAGAATTGCAGAAAACTTCAATTGGGGTTGTCAGGACCTGAATTGGAGCAGATACCAGGGGTCCCCCGATTACGTATATCTTTAAAGGCAGTTATACAAGGAATACGAGGGGAAATTGAAGTGGGCCGTTTTGTGGATATTTTCTCGTAGTTTGACCCTATGGGTTTATAGAATTGCAGAAAACTTTAATTGGGGCTGTCTGGACCTGAATTGGAGCAGATCCCAGGGGTCCCCCCGTTACGTATATCTTTAAAGGCAGCTATACAAGGAACACGGGGGGAAATTGAAGTGGGCCGTTTTGTGGATATTGTCTCGTAGTTTGACCCTATGGGTTTATAGAATTGCAGAAAACTGCAATTGGGGCTGTCTGGACCTGAATTGGAGCAGATGCCAGGGGTCCCCCGATTACGTATATCTTTAAAGACAGTTATACAAGGAATACGAGGGGAAATTGAAGTGGGCCGTTTTGTGGATATTTTCTCGTAGTTTGACCCTATGGGTTTATAGAATTGCAGAAAACTTTAATTGGGGCTGTCTGGACCTGAATTGGAGCAGATCCCAGGGGTCCCCCCGTTACGTATATCTTTAAAGGCAGCTATACAAGGAACACGGGGGGAAATTGAAGTGGGCCGTTTTGTGGATATTGTCTCGTAGTTTGACCCTATGGGTTTATAGAATTGCAGAAAACTTCAATTGGGGCTGTCTGGACCTGAATTGGAGCAGATCCCAGGGGTCCCCCCGTTACGTATATCTTTAAAGGCAGCTATAAAAGGAACACGGGGGGAAATTGAAGTGGGCCGTTTTGTGGATATTGTCTCGTAGTTTGACCCTATGGGTTTTTAGAATTGTAGAAAACTTCAATTGGGGCTGTCTGGACCTGAATTGGAGCATATACCAGGGGTCCCCCGGTTACATATATCTTTAAAGGCAGCTATACAAGGAATACGGGGGGAATTGAAGTCGGCCGTTTTGTGGATATTTTCTCGTAGTTTGACCCTATGGGTTTATAGAATTGCAGAAAACTTCAATTGGGGCTGTCTAGACCTGAATTGGAGCAGATACCAGGGGTCCCCCAGTTACGTATATCTTTAAAGACAGCTATACAAGGAATACGGGGGGAAATTGAAGTGGGCCTTTTTGTGGATATTTTCTCGTAGTTTGACCCTATGGGTTTATAGAATTGCAGAAAACTTCAATTGGGGTTGTCTGGAACTGAATTGGAGCAGATACCAGGGGTCCCCCGATTACGTATATCTTCAAAGGCAGTTAAACGAGGAATACAGGGGGAAATTGAAGGGGGCCGTTTTGTGGATATTTTCTCGTAGTTTGACCCTATGGGTTTATAGAATTGCAGAAAACTACAATTGGGGCTGTCTGGACCTGAATTGGAGCAGATGCCAGGGGTCCCCCAGTTACGTATATCTTTAAAGGAAGTTATACAAGGAATACAGGGGGAAATTAAAGTGGGCCGTTTTGTGGATATTTTCTCGTAGTTTGACCCTATGGGTTTATAGAATTGCAGAAAACTTCAATTGGGGTTGTCAGGACCTGAATTGGAGCAGATACCAGGGGTCCCCCGATTACGTATATCTTTAAAGGCAGTTATACAAGGAATACGAGGGGAAATTGAAGTGGGCCGTTTTGTGGATATTTTCTCGTAGTTTGACCCTATGGGTTTATAGAATTGCAGAAAACTTTAATTGGGGCTGTCTGGACCTGAATTGGAGCAGATCCCAGGGGTCCCCCCGTTACGTATATCTTTAAAGGCAGCTATACAAGGAACACGGGGGGAAATTGAAGTGGGCCGTTTTGTGGATATTGTCTCGTAGTTTGACCCTATGGGTTTATAGAATTGCAGAAAACTGCAATTGGGGCTGTCTGGACCTGAATTGGAGCAGATGCCAGGGGTCCCCCGATTACGTATATCTTTAAAGGCAGTTATACAAGGAATACGAGGGGAAATTAAAGTGGGCCGTTTTGTGGATATTTTCTCGTAGTTTGACCCTATGGGTTTATAGAATTGCAGAAAACTTCAATTGGGGCTGTCTGGACCTGAATTGGAGCAGATACCAGGGGTCCCCCGCTTACGTATATCTTTAAAGGCAGTTATACACGGAATACGAGGGGAAATTAAAGTGGGCCGTTTTGTGGATATTTTCTCGTAGTTTGACCCTATGGGTTTATAGAATTGCAGAAAACTTCAATTGGGGCTGTCTGGACCTGAATTGGAGCAGATCCCAGGGGTCCCCCCGTTACGTATATCTTTAAAGGCAGCTATACAAGGAACACGGGGGGAAATTGAAGTGGGCCGTTTTGTGGATATTGTCTCGTAGTTTGACCCTATGGGTTTATAGAATTGCAGAAAACTTCAATTGGGGCTGTCTGGACCTGAATTGGAGCAGATGCCAGGGGTCCCCCGATTACGTATATCTTTAAAGGCAGTTATACAAGGAATACGAGGGGAAATTAAAGTGGGCCGTTTTGTGGATATTTTCTCGTAGTTTGACCCTAGGGGTTTATAGAATTGCAGAAAACTTCAATTGGGGCTGTCTGGACCTGAATTGGAGCAGATACCAGGGGTCCCCCGCTTACGTATATCTTTAAAGGCAGTTATACAAGGAATACGAGGGGAAATTAAAGTGGGCCGTTTTGTGGATATTTTCTCGTAGTTTGACCCTATGGGCTTATAGAATTGCAGAAAACTTCAATTGGGGCTGTCTGGACCTGAATTGGAGCAGATCCCAGGGGTCCCCCCGTTACGTATATCTTTAAAGGCAGCTATACAAGGAACACGGGGGGAAATTGAAGTGGGCCGTTTTGTGGATATTGTCTCGTAGTTTGACCCTATGGGTTTATAGAATTGCAGAAAACTTCAATTGGGGCTGTCTGGACCTGAATTGGAGCAGATAACAGGGGGTCCCCCGATTAGGATTATCTTTAAACGTAGTTATACAAGGAATACGGGGGGAAATTAAAGTGGGACGTTTTGTGGATATTTTCTCATAGTTTGACCCTATGGGTTTTTAGAATTGTAGAAAACTTCAATTGGGGCTGTCTGGACCTGAATTGGAGCATATACCAGGGGTCCCCCGGTTACATATATCTTTAAAGGCAGCTATACAAGGAATACGGGGGGAATTGAAGTCGGCCGTTTTGTGGATATTTTCTCGTAGTTTGACCCTATGGTTTATAGAATTGCAGAAAACTTCAATTGGGGCTGTCTAGACCTGAATTGGAGCAGATACTTGGGGTCCCCCAGTTACGTATATCTTTAAAGACAGCTATACAAGGAATACGGGGGGAAATTGAAGTGGGCCATTTTGTGGATATTTTCTCGTAGTTTGACCCTATGGGTTTATAGAATTGCAGAAAACTTCAATTGGGGTTGTCTGGAACTGAATTGGAGCAGATACCAGGGGTCCCCCGATTACGTATATCTTTAAAGGCAGTTAAACAAGGAATACAGGGGGAAATTGAAGGGGGGCCGTTTTGTGGATATTTTCTCGTAGTTTGACCCTAAGGGTTTATAGAATTGCAGAAAACTACAATTGGGGCTGTCTGGACCTGAATTGGAGAAGATGCCAGGGGTCCCCCAGTTACGTATATCTTTAAAGGCAGTTATACAAGGAATACAGGGGGAAATTAAAGTGGGCCGTTTTGTGGATATTTTCTCGTAGTTTGACCCTATGGGTTTATAGAATTGCAGAAAACTTCAATTGGGGTTGTCTGGACCTGAATTGGAGCAGATACCAGGGGTCCCCCGATTACGTATATCTTTAAAGGCAGTTATACAAGGAATACGAGGGGAAATTAAAGTGGGCCGTTTTGTGGATATTTTCTCGTAGTTTGACCCTTTGGGTTTATAGAATTGCAGAAAACTTCAATTGGGGCTGTCTGGACCTGAATTGGAGCAGATCCCAGGGGCCCCCCCAGTTACGTATATCTTTAAAGGCAGCTATACAAGGAACACGGGGGGAAATTGAAGTGGGCCGTTTTGTGGATATTGTCTCGTAGTTTGACCCTATGGGTTTATAGAATTGCAGAAAACTTCAATTGGGGCTGTCTGGACCTGAATTGGAGCAGATAACAGGGGGTCCCCGATTAGGATTATCTTTAAACGTAGTTATACAAGGAATGCGGGGGGAAATTAAAGTGGGACGTTTTGTGGATATTTTCTCATAGTTTGACCCTATGGGTTTTTAGAATTGTAGAAAACTTCAATTGGGGCTGTCTGGACCTGAATTGGAGCATATACCAGGGGTCCCCCGGTTACATATATCTTTAAAGGCAGCTATACAAGGAATACGGGGGGAATTGAAGTCGGCCGTTTTGTGGATATTTTCTCGTAGTTTGACCCTATGGGTTTATAGAATTGCAGAAAACTTCAATTGGGGCTGTCTAGACCTGAATTGGAGCAGATACTAGGGGTCCCCCAGTTACGTATATCTTTAAAGACAGCTATACAAGGAATACGGGGGGAAATTGAAGTGGGCCATTTTGTGGATATTTTCTCGTAGTTTGACCCTATGGGTTTATAGAATTGCAGAAAACTTCAATTGGGGTTGTCTGGAACTGAATTGGAGCAGATACCAGGGGTCCCCCGATTACGTATATCTTTAAAGGCAGTTAAACAAGGAATACAGGGGGAAATTGAAGGGGGCCGTTTTGTGGATATTTTCTCGTAGTTTGACCCTATGGGTTTATAGAATTGCAGAAAACTACAATTGGGGTTGTCTGGACCTGAATTGGAGCAGATGCCAGGGGTCCCCCAGTTACGTATATCTTTAAAGGCAGTTATACAAGGAATACAGGGGGAAATTAAAGTGGGCCGTTTTGTGGATATTTTCTCGTAGTTTGACCCTATGGGTTTATAGAATTGCAGAAAACTTCAATTGGGGTTGTCTGGACCTGAATTGGAGCAGATACCAGGGGTCCCCCGATTACGTATATCTTTAAAGGCAGTTATACAAGGAATACGAGGGGAAATTAAAGTGGGCCGTTTTGTGGATATTTTCTCGTAGTTTGACCCTATGGGTTTATAGAATTGCAGAAAACTTCAATTGGGGCTGTCTGGACCTGAATTGGAGCAGATCCCAGGGGCCCCCCCAGTTACGTATATCTTTAAAGGCAGCTATACAAGGAACACGGGGGGAAATTGAAGTGGGCCGTTTTGTGGATATTGTCTCGTAGTTTGACCCTATGGGTTTATAGAATTGCAGAAAACTTCAATTGGGGCTGTCTGGACCTGAATTGGAGCAGATAACAGGGGGTCCCCGATTAGGATTATCTTTAAACGTAGTTATACAAGGAATACGGGGGGAAATTAAAGTGGGACGTTTTGTGGATATTTTCTCATAGTTTGACCCTATGGGTTTTTAGAATTGTAGAAAACTTCAATTGGGGCTGTCTGGACCTGAATTGGAGCATATACCAGGGGTCCCCCGGTTACATATATCTTTAAAGGCAGCTATACAAGGAATACGGGGGGAATTGAAGTCGGCCGTTTTGTGGATATTTTCTCGTAGTTTGACCCTATGGGTTTATAGAATTGCAGAAAACTTCAATTGGGGCTGTCTAGACCTGAATTGGAGCAGATACCAGGGGTCCCCCAGTTACGTATATCTTTAAAGACAGCTATACAAGGAATACGGGGGGAAATTGAAGTGGGCCATTTTGTGGATATTTTCTCGTAGTTTGACCCTATGGGTTTATAGAATTGCAGAAAACTTCAATTGGGGTTGTCTGGAACTGAATTGGAGCAGATACCAGGGGTCCCCCGATTACGTATATCTTTAAAGGCAGTTAAACAAGGAATACAGGGGGAAATTGAAGGGGGCCGTTTTGTGGATATTTTCTCGTAGTTTGACCCTATGGGTTTATAGAATTGCAGAAAACTACAATTGGGGCTGTCTGGACCTGAATTGGAGCAGATGCCAGGGATCCCCCAGTTACGTATATCTTTAAAGGCAGTTATACAAGGAATACAGGGGGAAATTAAAGTGGGCCGTTTTGTGGATATTTTCTCGTAGTTTGACCCTATGGGTTTATAGAATTGCAGAAAACTTCAATTGGGGTTGTCTGGACCTGAATTGGAGCAGATACCAGGGGTCCCCCGATTACGTATATCTTTAAAGGCAGTTATACAAGGAATACGAGGGGAAATTAAAGTGGGCCGTTTTGTGGATATTTTCTCGTAGTTTGACCCTATGGGTTTATAGAATTGCAGAAAACTTCAATTGGGGCTGTCTGGACCTGAATTGGAGCAGATCCCAGGGGCCCCCCCAGTTACGTATATCTTTAAAGGCAGCTATACAAGGAACACGGGGGGAAATTGAAGTGGGCCGTTTTGTGGATATTGTCTCGTAGTTTGACCCTATGGGTTTATAGAATTGCAGAAAACTTCAATTGGGGCTGTCTGGACCTGAATTGGAGCAGATAACAGGGGGTCCCCGATTAGGATTATCTTTAAACGTAGTTATACAAGGAATACGGGGGGAAATTAAAGTGGGACGTTTTGTGGATATTTTCTCATAGTTTGACCCTATGGGTTTTTAGAATTGTAGAAAACTTCAATTGGGGCTGTCTGGACCTGAATTGGAGCATATACCAGGGGTCCCCCGGTTACATATATCTTTAAAGGCAGCTATACAAGGAATACGGGGGGAATTGAAGTCGGCCGTTTTGTGGATATTTTCTCGTAGTTTGACCCTATGGGTTTATAGAATTGCAGAAAACTTCAATTGGGGCTGTCTAGACCTGAATTGGAGCAGATACCAGGGGTCCCCCAGTTACGTATATCTTTAAAGACAGCTATACAAGGAATACGGGGGGAAATTGAAGTGGGCCATTTTGTGGATATTTTCTCGTAGTTTGACCCTATTGGTTTATAGAATTGCAGAAAACTTCAATTGGGGTTGTCTGGAACTGAATTGGAGCAGATACCAGGGGTCCCCCGATTACGTATATCTTTAAAGGCAGTTAAACAAGGAATACAGGGGGAAATTGAAGGGGGCCATTTTGTGGATATTTTCTCGTAGTTTGACCCTATGGGTTTATAGAATTGCAGAAAACTACAATTGGGGCTGTCTGGACCTGAATTGGAGCAGATGCCAGGGGTCCCCCAGTTACGTATATATTTAAAGGCAGTTATACAAGGAATACAGGGGGAAATTAAAGTGGGCCGTTTTGTGGATATTTTCTCGTAGTTTGACCCTATGGGTTTATAGAATTGCAGAAAACTTCAATTGGGGTTGTCTGGACCTGAATTGGAGCAGATACCAGGGGTCCCCCGATTACGTATATCTTTAAAGGCAGTTATACAAGGAATACGAGGGGAAATTAAAGTGGGCCGTTTTGTGGATATTTTCTCGTAGTTTGACCCTATGGGTTTATAGAATTGCAGAAAACTTCAATTGGGGCTGTCTGGACCTGAATTGGAGCAGATCCCAGGGGTCCCCCCGTTACGTATATCTTTAAAGACAGCTATACAAGGAATACGGGGGGAATTGAAGTGGGCCGTTTTGTGGATATTTTCTCGTAGTTTGACCCTATGGGTTTATAGAATTGCAGAAAACTTCAATTGGGGCTGTCTGGACCTGAATTGGAGCAGATACCAGGGTTTCCCCCGATTAGGATTATCTTTAAACGTAGTTATAAAAGGAATACGGGGGGAAATTAAAGTGGGACGTTTTGTGGATATTTTCTCATAGTTTCACCCTATGGGTTTTTAGAATTATAGAAAACTTCAATTGGGGCTGTCTGGACCTGAATTGGAGCATATACCAGGGGTCCCCCGGTTACATATATCTTTAAAGGCAGCTATACAAGGAATACGGGGGGAATTGAAGTCGGCCGTTTTGTGGATATTTTCTCGTAGTTTGACCCTATGGGTTTATAGAATTGCAGAAAACTTCAATTGGGGCTGTCTAGACCTGAATTGGAGCAGATACCAGGGGTCCCCCAGTTACGTATATCTTTAAAGACAGCTATACAAGGAATACGGGGGGAAATTGAAGTGGGCCATTTTGTGGATATTTTCTCGTAGTTTGACCCTATGGGTTTATAGAATTGCAGAAAACTTCAATTGGGGTTGTCTGGAACTGAATTGGAGCAGATACCAGGGGTCCCCCGATTACGTATATCTTTAAAGGCAGTTAAACAAGGAATACAGGGGGAAATTGAAGGGGGCCATTTTGTGGATATTTTCTCGTAGTTTGACCCTATGGGTTTATAGAATTGCAGAAAACTACAATTGGGGCTGTCTGGACCTGAATTGGAGCAGATGCCAGGGGTCCCCCAGTTACGTATATATTTAAAGGCAGTTATACAAGGAATACAGGGGGAAATTAAAGTGGGCCGTTTTGTGGATATTTTCTCGTAGTTTGACCCTATGGGTTTATAGAATTGCAGAAAACTTCAATTGGGGTTGTCTGGACCTGAATTGGAGCAGATACCAGGGGTCCCCCGATTACGTATATCTTTAAAGGCAGTTATACAAGGAATACGAGGGGAAATTAAAGTGGGCCGTTTTGTGGATATTTTCTCGTAGTTTGACCCCATGGGTTTATAGAATTGCAGAAAACTTCAATTGGGGCTGTCTGGACCTGAATTGGAGCAGATCCCAGGGGTCCCCCCGTTACGTATATCTTTAAAGACAGCTATACAAGGAATACGGGGGGAATTGAAGTGGGCCGTTTTGTGGATATTTTCTCGTAGTTTGACCCTATGGGTTTATAGAATTGCAGAAAACTTCAATTGGGGCTGTCTGGACCTGAATTGGAGCAGATACCAGGGTTTCCCCGATTAGGATTATCTTTAAACGTAGTTATAAAAGGAATACGGGGGGAAATTAAAGTGGGACGTTTTGTGGATATTTTCTCATAGTTTGACCCTATGGGTTTTTAGAATTGTAGAAAACTTCAATTGGGGCTGTCTGGACCTGAATTGGAGCATATACCAGGGGTCCCCCGGTTACATATATCTTTAAAGGCAGCTATACAAGGAATACAGGGGGAATTGAAGTCGGCCGTTTTGTGGATATTTTCTCGTAGTTTGACCCTATGGGTTTATAGAATTGCAGAAAACTTCAATTGGGGCTGTCTAGACCTGAATTGGAGCAGATACCAGGGGTCCCCCAGTTACGTATATCTTTAAAGACAGCTATACAAGGAATACGGGGGGAAATTGAAGTGGGCCATTTTGTGGATATTTTCTCGTAGTTTGACCCTATGGGTTTATAGAATTGCAGAAAACTTCAAATGGGGTTGTTTGGAACTGAATTGGAGCAGATACCAGGGGTCCCCCGATTACGTATATCTTTAAAGGCAGTTAAACAAGGAATACAGGGGGAAATTGAAGGGGGCCGTTTTGTGGATATTTTCTCGTAGTTTGACCCTATGGGTTTATAGAATTGCAGAAAACTACAATTGGGGCTGTCTGGACCTGAATTGGAGTAGATGCCAGGGGTCCCCCAGTTACGTATATCTTTAAAGGCAGTTATACAAGGAATACAGGGGGAAATTAAAGTGGGCCGTTTTGTGGATATTTTCTCGTAGTTTGACCCTATGGGTTTATAGAATTGCAGAAAACTTCAATTGGGGTTGTCTGGACCTGAATTGGAGCAGATACCAGGGGTCCCCCGATTACGTATATCTTTAAAGGCAGTTATACAAGGAATACAGGGGGAAATTAAAGTGGGCCGTTTTGTGGATATTTTCTCGTAGTTTGACCGACCCTATGGGTTTATAGAATTGCAGAAAACTTTAATTGGGGTTGTCTGGACCTGAATTGGAGCAGATACCAGGGGTCCCCCGATTACGTATATCTTTAAAGGCAGTTATACAAGGAATACGAGGGGAAATTAAAGTGGGCCGTTTTGTTCATATTTTCTCGTAGTTTGACCCTATGGGTTTATAGAATTGCAGAAAACTTCAATTGGGGCTGTCTGGACCTGAATTGGAGCAGATACCAGGGGGTCCCCCGATTAGGATTATCTTTAAACGTAGTTATACAAGGAATACGGGGGGAAATTAAAGTGGGACGTTTTGTGGATATTTTCTCATAGTTTGACCCTATGGGTTTTTAGAATTGTAGAAAACTTCAATTGGGGCTGTCTGGACCTGAATTGGAGCATATACCAGGGGTCCCCCGGTTACATATATCTTTAAAGGCAGCTATACAAGGAATACGGGGGGGAATTGAAGTCGGCCGTTTTGTGGATATTTTCTCGTAGTTTGACCCTATGGGTTTATAGAATTGCAGAAAACTTCAAATGGGGTTGTCTGGAACTGAATTGGAGCAGATACCAGGGGTCCCCCGATTACGTATATCTTTAAAGGCAGCTATACAAGGAATACGGGGGGAATTGAAGTCGGCCGTTTTGTGGATATTTTCTCGTAGTTTGACCCTATGGGTTTATAGAATTGCAGAAAACTTCAATTGGGGCTGTCTAGACCTGAATTGGAGCAGATACCATGGGTCCCCCAGTTACGTATATCTTCAAAGACAGCTATACAAGGAATACGGGGGGAAATTGAAGCGGGCCATTTTGTGGATATTTTCTCGTAGTTTGACCCTATGGGTTTATAGAATTGCAGAAAACTTCAATTGGGGTTGTCTGGAACTGAATTGGAGCAGATACCAGGGGTCCCCCGATTACGTATATCTTTAAAGGCAGTTAAACAAGGAATACAGGGGGAAATTGAAGGGGGCCGTTTTGTGGATATTTTCTCGTAGTTTGACCCTATGGGTTTATAGAATTGCAGAAAACTACAATTGGGGTTGTCTGGACCTGAATTGGAGCAGATGCCAGGGGTCCCCCAGTTACGTATATCTTTAAAGGCAGTTATACAAGGAATACAGGGGGAAATTAAAGTGGGCCGTTTTGTGGATATTTTCTCGTAGTTTGACCGACCCTATGGGTTTATAGAATTGCAGAAAACTTCAATTGGGGTTGTCTGGACCTGAATTGGAGCAGATACCAGGGGTCCCCCGATTACGTATATCTTTAAAGGCAGTTATACAAGGAATACGAGGGGAAATTAAAGTGGGCCGTTTTGTGGATATTTTCTCGTAGTTTGACCTTATGGGTTTATAGAATTGCAGAAAACTTCAATTGGGGCTGTCTGGACCTGAATTGGAGCAGATCCCAGGGGTCCCCCCGTTACGTATATCTTTAAAGGCAGCTATACAAGGAATACGGGGGGAATTGAAGTGGGCCGTTTTGTGGATATTTTCTCGTAGTTTGACCCTATGGGTTTATAGAATTGCAGAAAACTTCAATTGGGGCTGTCTGGACCTGAATTGGAGCAGATACCAGGGGGTCCCCCGATTAGGATTATCTTTAAACGTAGTTATACAAGGAATACGGGGGGAAATTAAAGTGGGACGTTTTGTGGATATTTTCTCATAGTTTGACCCTATGGGTTTTTAGAATTGTAGAAAACTTCAATTGGGGCTGTCTGGACCTGAATTGGAGCATATACCAGGGGTCCCCCGGTTACATATATCTTTAAAGGCAGCTATACAAGGAATACGGGGGGAATTGAAGTCGGCCGTTTTGTGGATATTTTCTCGTAGTTTGACCCTATGGGTTTATAGAATTGCAGAAAACTTCAATTGGGGCTGTCTAGACCTGAATTGGAGCAGATACCAGGGGTCCCCCAGTTACGTATATCTTTAAAGACAGCTATACAAGGAATACGGGGGGAAATTGAAGTGGGCCATTTTGTGGATATTTTCTCGTAGTTTGACCCTATGGGTTTATAGAATTGCAGAAAACTTCAAATGGGGTTGTTTGGAACTGAATTGGAGCAGATACCAGGGGTCCCCCGATTACGTATATCTTTAAAGGCAGTTAAACAAGGAATACAGGGGGAAATTGAAGGGGGCCGTTTTGTGGATATTTTCTCGTAGTTTGACCCTATGGGTTTATAGAATTGCAGAAAACTACAATTGGGGCTGTCTGGACCTGAATTGGAGTAGATGCCAGGGGTCCCCCAGTTACGTATATCTTTAAAGGCAGTTATACAAGGAATACAGGGGGAAATTAAAGTGGGCCGTTTTGTGGATATTTTCTCGTAGTTTGACCCTATGGGTTTATAGAATTGCAGAAAACTTTAATTGGGGTTGTCTGGACCTGAATTGGAGCAGATACCAGGGGTCCCCCGATTACGTATATCTTTAAAGGCAGTTATACAAGGAATACGAGGGGAAATTAAAGTGGGCCGTTTTGTGCATATTTTCTCGTAGTTTGACCCTATGGGTTTATAGAATTGCAGAAAACTTCAATTGGGGCTGTCTGGACCTGAATTGGAGCAGATACCAGGGGGTCCCCCGATTAGGATTATCTTTAAACGTAGTTATACAAGGAATACGGGGGGAAATTAAAGTGGGACGTTTTGTGGATATTTTCTCATAGTTTGACCCTATGGGTTTTTAGAATTGTAGAAAACTTCAATTGGGGCTGTCTGGACCTGAATTGGAGCATATACCAGGGGTCCCCCGGTTACATATATCTTTAAAGGCAGCTATACAAGGAATACGGGGGGAATTGAAGTCGGCCGTTTTGTGGATATTTTCTCGTAGTTTGACCCTATGGGTTTATAGAATTGCAGAAAACTTCAAATGGGGTTGTCTGGAACTGAATTGGAGCAGATACCAGGGGTCCCCCGATTACGTATATCTTTAAAGGCAGCTATACAAGGAATACGGGGGGAATTGAAGTCGGCCGTTTTGTGGATATTTTCTCGTAGTTTGACCCTATGGGTTTATAGAATTGCAGAAAACTTCAATTGGGGCTGTCTAGACCTGAATTGGAGCAGATACCATGGGTCCCCCAGTTACGTATATCTTTAAAGACAGCTATACAAGGAATACGGGGGGAAATTGAAGTGGGCCATTTTGTGGATATTTTCTCGTAGTTTGACCCTATGGGTTTATAGAATTGCAGAAAACTTCAATTGGGGTTGTCTGGAACTGAATTGGAGCAGATACCAGGGGTCCTTCTCGTAGTTTGACCCTATGGGTTTATAGAATTGCAGAAAACTACAATTGGGGTTGTCTGGACCTGAATTGGAGCAGATGCCAGGGGTCCCCCAGTTACGTATATCTTTAAAGGCAGTTATACAAGGAATACAGGGGGAAATTAAAGTGGGCCGTTTTGTGGATATTTTCTCGTAGTTTGACCCTATGGATTTATAGAATTGTAGAAAACTTCAATTGGGGCTGTCTGGACCTGAATTGGAGCAGATACCAGGGGGTCCCCCGATTAGGATTATCTTTAAACGTAGTTATACAAGGAATACGGGGGGAATTGAAGGCGGCCGTTTTGTGGATATTTTCTCGTAGTTTGACCCTATGGGTTTATAGAATTGCAGAAAACTTCAATTGGGGTTGTCTGGACCTGAATTGGAGCAGATACCAGGGGTCCCCCGATTACGTATATCTTTAAAGGCAGTTATACAAGGAATACAGGGGGAAATTAAAGTGGGCCGTTTTGTGGATATTTTCTCGTAGTTTGACCGACCCTATGGGTTTATAGAATTGCAGAAAACTTCAATTGGGGTTGTCTGGACCTGAATTGGAGCATATACCAGGGGTCCCCCGATTACGTATATCTTTAAAGGCAGTTATACAAGGAATACGAGGGGAAATTAAAGTGGGCCGTTTTGTGGATATTTTCTCGTAGTTTGACCCTATGGGTTTATAGAATTGCAGAAAACTTCAATTGGGGCTGTCTGGACCTGAATTGGAGCAGATCCCAGGGGTCCCCCCGTTACGTATATCTTTAAAGGCAGCTATACAAGGAATACGGGGGGAATTGAAGTGGGCCGTTTTGTGGATATTTTCTCGTAGTTTGACCCTATGGGTTTATAGAATTGCAGAAAACTTCAATTGGGGCTGTCTGGACCTGAATTGGAGCAGATACCAGGGGGTCCCCCGATTAGGATTATCTTTAAACGTAGTTATACAAGGAATACGGGGGGAAATTAAAGTGGGAAGTTTTGTGGATATTTTCTCATAGTTTGACCCTATGGGTTTTTAGAATTGTAGAAAACTTCAATTGGGGCTGTCTGGACCTGAATTGGAGCATATACCAGGGGTCCCCCGGTTACATATATCTTTAAAGGCAGCTATACAAGGAATACGGGGGGAATTGAAGTCGGCCGTTTTGTGGATATTTTCTCATAGTTTGACCCTATGGGTTTATAGAATTGCAGAAAACTTCAAATGGGGTTGTCTGGAACTGAATTGGAGCAGATACCAGGGGTCCCCCGATTACGTATATCTTTAAAGGCAGCTATACAAGGGATACGGGGGGAATTGAAGTCGGCCGTTTTGTGGATATTTTCTCGTAGTTTTACCCTATGGGTTTATAGAATTGCAGAAAACTTCAATTGGGGCTGTCTAGACCTGAATTGGAGCAGATACCATGGGTCCCCCAGTTACGTATATCTTTAAAGACAGCTATACAAGGAATACGGGGGGAAATTGAAGTGGGCCATTTTGTGGATATTTTCTCGTAGTTTGACCCTATGGGTTTATAGAATTGCAGAAAACTTCAATTGGGGTTGTCTGGAACTGAATTGGAGCAGATACCAGGGGTCCCCCGATTACGTATATCTTTAAAGGCAGTTAAACAAGGAATACAGGGGGAAATTGAAGGGGGCCGTTTTGTGGATATTTTCTCGTAGTTTGACCCTATGGGTTTATAGAATTGCAGAAAACTACAATTGGGGTTGTCTGGACCTGAATTGGAGCAGATGCCAGGGGTCCCCCAGTTACGTATATCTTTAAAGGCAGTTATACAAGGAATACAGGGGGAAATTAAAGTGGGCCGTTTTGTGGATATTTTCTCGTAGTTTGACCCTATGGGTTTATAGAATTGCAGAAAACTTCAATTGGGGCTGTCTGGACCTGAATTGGAGCAGATACCAGGGGGTCCCCCGATTAGGATTATCTTTAAACGTAGTTATACAAGGAATACGGGGGGAATTGAAGGCGGCCGTTTTGTGGATATTTTCTCGTAGTTTGACCCTATGGGTTTATAGAATTGCAGAAAACTTCAATTGGGGCGGTCTAGACCTGAATTGGAGCAGATACCATGGGTCCCCCAGTTACGTATATCTTTAAAGACAGCTATACAAGGAATACGGGGGGAAATTGAAGTGGGCCATTTTGTGGATATTTTCTCGTAGTTTGACCCTATGGGTTTATAGAATTGCAGAAAACTTCAATTGGGTTTGTCTGGAACTGAATTGGAGCAGATACCAGGGGTCCCCCGATTACGTATATCTTTAAAGGCAGTTAAACAAGGAATACAGGGGGAAATTGAAGGGGGCCGTTTTGTGGATATTTTCTCGTAGTTTGACCTTATGGGTTTATAGAATTGCAGAAAACTACAATTGGGGCTGTCTGGACCTGAATTGGAGCAGATGCCAGGGGTCCCCCAGTTACGTATATCTTTAAAGGCAGTTATACAAGGAATACAGGGAGAAATTAAAGTGGGCCGTTTTGTGGATATTTTCTCGTAGTTTGACCCTATGGGTTTATAGAATTGCAGAAAACTTCAATTGGGGTTGTCTGGACCTGAATTGGAGCAGATACCAGGGGTCCCCCGATTACGTATATCTTTAAAGGCAGTTATACAAGGAATACGAGGGGAAATTAAAGTGGGCCGTTTTGTGGATATTTTCTCGTAGTTTGACCCTATGGGTTTATAGAATTGCAGAAAACATCAATTGGGGTTGTCTGGACCTGAATTGGAGCAGATACCAGGGGTCCCCCGATTACGTATATCTTTAAAGGCAGTTATACAAGGAATACGAGGGGAAATTAAAGTGGGCCGTTTTGTGGATATTTTCTCGTAGTTTGACCCTATGGGTTTATAGAATTGCAGAAAACTTCAATTGGGGCTGTCTGGACCTGAATTGGAGCAGATCCCAGGGGTCCCCCCGTTACGTATATCTTTAAAGGCAGCTATACAAGGAATACGGGGGGAATTGAAGTGGGCCGTTTTGTGGATATTTTCTCGTAGTTTGACCCTATGGGTTTATAGAATTGCAGAAAACTTCAATTGGGGCTGTCTGGACCTGAATTGGAGCAGATACCAGGGGGTCCCCCGATTAGGATTATCTTTAAACGTAGTTATACAAGGAATACGGGGGGAAATTAAAGTGGGACGTTTTGTGGATATTTTCTCATAGTTTGACCCTATGGGTTTTTAGAATTGTAGAAAACTTCAATTGGGGCTGTCTGGACCTGAATTGGAGCATATACCAGGGGTCCCCCGGTTACATATATCTTTAAAGGCAGCTATACAAGGAATACGGGGGGAATTGAAGTCGGCCGTTTTGTGGATATTTTCTCGTAGTTTGACCCTATGGGTTTATAGGATTGCAGAAAACTTCAATTGGGGCTGTCTAGACCTGAATTGGAGCAGATACCATGGGTCCCCCAGTTACATATATCTTTAAAGACAGCTATACAAGGAATACGGGGGGAAATTGAAGTGGGCCATTTTGTGGATATTTTCTCGTAGTTTGACCCTATGGGTTTATAGAATTGCAGAAAACTTCAATTGGGGTTGTCTGGAACTGAATTGGAGCAGATACCAGGGGTCCCCCGATTACGTATATCTTTAAAGGCAGTTAAACAAGGAATACAGGGGGAAATTGAAGGGGGCCGTTTTGTGGATATTTTCTCGTAGTTTGACCCTATGGGTTTATAGAATTGCAGAAAACTACAATTGGGGTTGTCTGGACCTGAATTGGAGCAGATGCCAGGGGTCCCCCAGTTACGTATATCTTTAAAGGCAGTTATACAAGGAATACAGGGGGAAATTAAAGTGGGCCGTTTTGTGGATATTTTCTCGTAGTTTGACCCTATGGGTTTATAGAATTGCAGAAAACTTCAATTGGGGCTGTCTAGACCTGAATTAGAGAAGATACCATGGGTCCCCCAGTTACGTATATCTTTAAAGACATCTATACAAGGAATACGGGGGGAAATTGAAGTGGGCCATTTTGTGGATATTTTCTCGTAGTTTGACCCTATGGGTTTATAGAATTGCAGAAAACTTCAATTGGGGTTGTCTGGAACTGAATTGGAGCAGATACCAGGGGTCCCCCGATTACGTATATCTTTAAAGGCATTTAAACAAGGAATACAGGGGGAAATTGAAGGGGGCCGTTTTGTGGATATTTTCTCGTAGTTTGACCCTATGGGTTTATAGAATTGCAGAAAACTACAATTGGGGTTGTCTGGACCTGAATTGGAGCAGATGCCAGGGGTCCCCCAGTTACGTATATCTTTAAAGGCAGTTATACAAGGAATACAGGGGGAAATTAAAGTGGGCCGTTTTGTGGATATTTTCTCGTAGTTTGACCCTATGGGTTTATAGAATTGCAGAAAACTTCAATTGGGGTTGTCTGGACCTGAATTGGAGCAGATACCAGGGGTCCCCCGATTACGTATATCTTTAAAGGCAGTTATACAAGGAATACGAGGGGAAATTAAAGTGGGCCGTTTTGTGGATATTTTCTCGTAGTTTGACCCTATGGGTTTATAGAATTGCAGAAAACATCAATTGGGGTTGTCTGGACCTGAATTGGAGCAGATACCAGGGGTCCCCCGATTACGTATATCTTTAAAGGCAGCTATACAAGGAATACAGGGGGAAATTAAAGTGGGCCGTTTTGTGGATATTTTCTCGTAGTTTGACCCTATGGGTTTATAGAATTGCAGAAAACTTCAATTGGGGCTGTCTGGACCTGAATTGGAGCAGATACCAGGGGGTCCCCCGATTAGGATTATCTTTAAACGTAGTTATACAAGGAATACGGGGGGAATTGAAGGCGGCCGTTTTGTGGATATTTTCTCGTAGTTTGACCCTATGGGTTTATAGAATTGCAGAAAACTTCAATTGGGGCGGTCTAGACCTGAATTGGAGCAGATACCATGGGTCCCCCAGTTACGTATATCTTTAAAGACAGCTATACAAGGAATACGGGGGGAAATTGAAGTGGGCCATTTTGTGGATATTTTCTCGTAGTTTGACCCTATGGGTTTATAGAATTGCAGAAAACTTCAATTGGGTTTGTCTGGAACTGAATTGGAGCAGATACCAGGGGTCCCCCGATTACGTATATCTTTAAAGGCAGTTAAACAAGGAATACAGGGGGAAATTGAAGGGGGCCGTTTTGTGGATATTTTCTCGTAGTTTGACCTTATGGGTTTATAGAATTGCAGAAAACTACAATTGGGGCTGTCTGGACCTGAATTGGAGCAGATGCCAGGGGTCCCCCAGTTACGTATATCTTTAAAGGCAGTTATACAAGGAATACAGGGAGAAATTAAAGTGGGCCGTTTTGTGGATATTTTCTCGTAGTTTGACCCTATGGGTTTATAGAATTGCAGAAAACTTCAATTGGGGTTGTCTGGACCTGAATTGGAGCAGATACCAGGGGTCCCCCGATTACGTATATCTTTAAAGGCAGTTATACAAGGAATACGAGGGGAAATTAAAGTGGGCCGTTTTGTGGATATTTTCTCGTAGTTTGACCCTATGGGTTTATAGAATTGCAGAAAACATCAATTGGGGTTGTCTGGACCTGAATTGGAGCAGATACCAGGGGTCCCCCGATTACGTATATCTTTAAAGGCAGTTATACAAGGAATACGAGGGGAAATTAAAGTGGGCCGTTTTGTGGATATTTTCTCGTAGTTTGACCCTATGGGTTTATAGAATTGCAGAAAACTTCAATTGGGGCTGTCTGGACCTGAATTGGAGCAGATCCCAGGGGTCCCCCCGTTACGTATATCTTTAAAGGCAGCTATACAAGGAATACGGGGGGAATTGAAGTGGGCCGTTTTGTGGATATTTTCTCGTAGTTTGACCCTATGGGTTTATAGAATTGCAGAAAACTTCAATTGGGGCTGTCTGGACCTGAATTGGAGCAGATACCAGGGGGTCCCCCGATTAGGATTATCTTTAAACGTAGTTATACAAGGAATACGGGGGGAAATTAAAGTGGGACGTTTTGTGGATATTTTCTCATAGTTTGACCCTATGGGTTTTTAGAATTGTAGAAAACTTCAATTGGGGCTGTCTGGACCTGAATTGGAGCATATACCAGGGGTCCCCCGGTTACATATATCTTTAAAGGCAGCTATACAAGGAATACGGGGGGAATTGAAGTCGGCCGTTTTGTGGATATTTTCTCGTAGTTTGACCCTATGGGTTTATAGGATTGCAGAAAACTTCAATTGGGGCTGTCTAGACCTGAATTGGAGCAGATACCATGGGTCCCCCAGTTACATATATCTTTAAAGACAGCTATACAAGGAATACGGGGGGAAATTGAAGTGGGCCATTTTGTGGATATTTTCTCGTAGTTTGACCCTATGGGTTTATAGAATTGCAGAAAACTTCAATTGGGGTTGTCTGGAACTGAATTGGAGCAGATACCAGGGGTCCCCCGATTACGTATATCTTTAAAGGCAGTTAAACAAGGAATACAGGGGGAAATTGAAGGGGGCCGTTTTGTGGATATTTTCTCGTAGTTTGACCCTATGGGTTTATAGAATTGCAGAAAACTACAATTGGGGTTGTCTGGACCTGAATTGGAGCAGATGCCAGGGGTCCCCCAGTTACGTATATCTTTAAAGGCAGTTATACAAGGAATACAGGGGGAAATTAAAGTGGGCCGTTTTGTGGATATTTTCTCGTAGTTTGACCCTATGGGTTTATAGAATTGCAGAAAACTTCAATTGGGGCTGTCTAGACCTGAATTAGAGAAGATACCATGGGTCCCCCAGTTACGTATATCTTTAAAGACATCTATACAAGGAATACGGGGGGAAATTGAAGTGGGCCATTTTGTGGATATTTTCTCGTAGTTTGACCCTATGGGTTTATAGAATTGCAGAAAACTTCAATTGGGGTTGTCTGGAACTGAATTGGAGCAGATACCAGGGGTCCCCCGATTACGTATATCTTTAAAGGCATTTAAACAAGGAATACAGGGGGAAATTGAAGGGGGCCGTTTTGTGGATATTTTCTCGTAGTTTGACCCTATGGGTTTATAGAATTGCAGAAAACTACAATTGGGGTTGTCTGGACCTGAATTGGAGCAGATGCCAGGGGTCCCCCAGTTACGTATATCTTTAAAGGCAGTTATACAAGGAATACAGGGGGAAATTAAAGTGGGCCGTTTTGTGGATATTTTCTCGTAGTTTGACCCTATGGGTTTATAGAATTGCAGAAAACTTCAATTGGGGTTGTCTGGACCTGAATTGGAGCAGATACCAGGGGTCCCCCGATTACGTATATCTTTAAAGGCAGTTATACAAGGAATACGAGGGGAAATTAAAGTGGGCCGTTTTGTGGATATTTTCTCGTAGTTTGACCCTATGGGTTTATAGAATTGCAGAAAACATCAATTGGGGTTGTCTGGACCTGAATTGGAGCAGATACCAGGGGTCCCCCGATTACGTATATCTTTAAAGGCAGCTATACAAGGAATACGGGGGGAATTGAAGTCGGCCGTTTTGTGGATATTTTCTCGTAGTTTGACCCTATGGGTTTATAGAATTGCAGAAAACTTCAATTGGGGTTGTGTGGAACTGAATTGGAGCAGATACCAGGGGTCCCCCGATTACGTATATCTTTAAAGGCAGTTAAACAAGGAATACAGGGGGAAATTGAAGGGGGCCGTTTTGTGGATATTTTCTCGTAGTTTGACCCTATGGGTTTATAGAATTGCAGAAAACTACAATTGGGGCTGTCTGGACCTGAATTGGAGCAGATGCCAGGGGTCCCCCAGTTACGTATATCTTTAAAGGCAGTTATACAAGGAATACAGGGGGAAATTAAAGTGGGCCGTTTTGTGGATATTTTCTCGTAGTTTGACCCTATGGGTTTATAGAATTGCAGAAAACTTCAATTGGGGTTGTCTGGACCTGAATTGGAGCAGATACCAGGGGTCCCCCGATTACGTATATCTTTAAAGGCAGTTATACAAGGAATACGAGGGGAAATTAAAGTGGGCCGTTTTGTGGATATTTTCTCGTAGTTTGACCCTATGGGTTTATAGAATTGCAGAAAACTTCAATTGGGGCTGTTTGGACCTGAATTGGAGCAGATCCCAGGGGTCCCCCCGTTACGTATATCTTTAAAGGCAGCTATACAAGGAACACGGGGGGAAATTGAAGTGGGCCGTTTTGTGCATATTGTCTCGTAGTTTGACCCTATGGGTTTATAGAATTGCAGAAAACTTCAATTGGGGCTGTCTGGACCTGGATTGGAGCAGATAACAGGGGGTCCCCCGATTAGGATTATCTTTAAACGTAGTTATACAAGGAATACGGGGGGAAATGAAAGTGGGCCGTTTTGTGGATATTTTCTCATAGTTTGACCCTATGGGTTTTTAGAATTGTAGAAAACTTCAATTGGGGCTGTCTGGACCTGAATTGGAGCATATACCAGGGGTCCCCCGGTTACATATATCTTTAAAGGCAGCTATACAAGGAATACGGGGGGAATTGAAGTCGGCCGTTTTGTGGATATTTTCTCGTAGTTTGACCCTATGGGTTTATAGAAATGCAGAAAACTTCAATTGGGGCTGTCTGGACCTGAATTGGAGCAGATACCAGGGGGTCCCCCGATTAGGATTATCTTTAAACGTAGTTATACAAGGAATACGGGGGGAAATTAAAGTGGGACGTTTTGTGGATATTTTCTCATAGTTTGACCCTATGGGTTTTTAGAATTGTAGAAAACTTCAATTGGGGCTGTCTGGACCTGAATTGGAGCATATACCAGGGGTCCCCCGGTTACATATATCTTTAAAGGCAGCTATACAAGGAATACGGGGGGAATTGAAGTCGGCCGTTTTGTGGATATTTTCTCGTAGTTTGACCCTATGGATTTATAGAATTGCAGAAAACTTCAATTGGGGCTGTCTAGACCTGAATTGGAGCAGATACCAGGGGTCCCCCAGTTACGTATATCTTTAAAGACAGCTATACAAGGAATACAGGGGGAAATTGAAGTGGGCCATTTTGTGGATATTTTCTCGTAGTTTGACACTATGGGTTTGTAGAATTGCAGAAAACTTCAATTGGGGTTGTCTGGGACTGAATTGGAGCAGATACCAGGGGTCCCCCGATTACGTATATCTTTAAAGGCAGTTAAACAAGGAATACAGGGGGAAATTGAAGGGGGCCGTTTTGTGGATATTTTCTCGTAGTTTGACCCTATGGGTTTATAGAATTACAGAAACTACAATTGGGGCTGTCTGTACCTGAATTGGAGCAGATGCCAGGGGTCCCCCAGTTACGTATATCTTTAAAGGCAGTTATACAAGGAATACAGGGGGAAATTAAAGTGGGCCGTTTTGTGGATATTTTCTCGTAGTTTGACCCTAAGGGTTTATAGAATTGCAGAAAACTTCAATTGGGGTGGTCTGGACCTGAATTGGAGCAGATACCAGGGGTCCCCCGATTACGTATATCTTTAAAGGCAGTTATACAAGGAATACGAGGGGAAATTAAAGTGGGCCGTTTTGTGGATATTTTCTCGTAGTTTGACTCTATGGGTTTATAGAATTGCAGAAAACTTCAATTGGGGCTGTTTGGACCTGAATTGGAGCAGATGCCAGGGGTCCCCCAGTTACGTATATCTTTAAAGGCAGTTATACAAGGAATACAGGGGGAAATTAAAGTGGGCCGTTTTGTGGATATTTTCTCGTAGTTTGACCCTATGGGTTTATAGAATTGCAGAAAACTTCAATTGGGGTTGTCTGGACCTGAATTGGAGCAGATACCAGGGGTCCCCCGATTACGTATATCTTTAAAGGCAGTTATACAAGGAATACGAGGGGAAATTAAAGTGGGCCGTTTTGTGGATATTTTCTCGTAGTTTGACCCTATGGGTTTATAGAATTGCAGAAAACTACAATTGGGGCTGTCTGGACCTGAATTGGAGCAGATGCCAGGGGTCCCCCAGTTACGTATATCTTTAAAGGCAGTTATACAAGGAATACAGGGGGAAATTAAAGTGGGCCGTTTTGTGGATATTTTCTCGTAGTTTGACCCTATGGGTTTATAGAATTGCAGAAAACTTCAATTGGGGTTGTCTGGACCTGAATTGGAGCAGATACCAGGGGTCCCCCGATTACGTATATCTTTAAAGGCAGTTATACAGGGAATACAGGGGGAAATTAAAGTGGTCCGTTTTGTGGATATCTTCTCGTAGTTTGACCGACCCTATGGGTTTATAGAATTGCAGAAAACTTCAATTGGGGTTGTCTGGACCTGAATTGGAGCAGATACCAGGGGTCCCCCGATTACGTATATCTTTAAAGGCAGTTATACAAGGAATACGAGGGGAAATTAAAGTGGGCCGTTTTGTGGATATTTTCTCGTAGTTTGACTCTATGGGTTTATAGAATTGCAGAAAACTTCAATTGGGGCTGTTTGGACCTGAATTGGAGCAGATCCCAGGGGTCCCCCCGTTACGTATATCTTTAAAGGCAGCTATACAAGGAACACGGGGGGGAATTGAAGTGGGCCGTTTTGTGGATATTGTCTCGTAGTTTGACCCTATGGGTTTATAGAATTGCAGAAAACTTCAATTGGGGCTGTCTGGACGTGGATTGGAGCAGATAACAGGGGGTCCCCCGATTGGATTTATCTTTAAACGTAGTTATACAAGGAATACGGGGGGAAATGAAAGTGGGCCGTTTTGTGGATATTTTCTCATAGTTTGACCCTATGGGTTTATAGAATTGTAGAAAACTTCAATTGGGGCTGTCTGGGCCTGAATTGGAGCAGATACCAGGGGTCCCCCGGTTACATATATCTTTAAAGGCAGCTATACAAGGAATACGGGGGGAATTGAAGTGGGCCGTTTTGTGGATATTTTCTCGTAGTTTGACCCTATGGGTTTATAGAAATGCAGAAAACTTCAATTGGGGCTGTCTAGACCTGAATTGGAGCAGATACCAGGGGGTCCCCCGATTAGGATTATCTTTAAACGTAGTTATACAAGGAATACGGGGGGAAATTAAAGTGGGACGTTTTGTGGATATTTTCTCATAGTTTGACCCTATGGGTTTATAGAATTGTAGAAAACTTCAATTGGGGCTGTCTGGGCCTGAATTGGAGCAGATACCAGGGGTCCCCCGGTTACATATATCTTTAAAGGCAGCTATACAAGGAATACGGGGGGAATTGAAGTGGGCCGTTTTGTGGATATTTTCTCGTAGTTTGACCCTATGGGTTTATAGAAATGCAGAAAACTTCAATTGGGGCTGTCTGGACCTGAATTGGAGCAGATACCAGGGGGTCCCCCGATTAGGATTATCTTTAAACGTAGTTATACAAGGAATACGGGGGGAAATTAAAGTGGGACGTTTTGTGGATATTTTCTCATAGTTTGACCCTATGGGTTTTTAGAATTGTAGAAAACTTCAATTGGGGTTGTCTGGACCTGAATTGGAGCATATACCAGGGGTCCCCCGGTTACATATATCTTTAAAGGCAGCTATACAAGGAATACGGGGGGAATTGAAGTCGGCCGTTTTGTGGATATTTTCTCGTAGTTTGACCCTATGGATTTATAGAATTGCAGAAAACTTCAATTGGGGCTGTCTAGACCTGAATTGGAGCAGATACCAGGGGTCCCCCAGTTACGTATATCTTTAAAGACAGCTATACAAGGAATACAGGGGGAAATTGAAGTGGGCCATTTTGTGGATATTTTCTCGTAGTTTGACACTATGGGTTTATAGAATTGCAGAAAACTTCAATTGGGGTTGTCTGGAACTGAATTGGAGCAGATACCAGGGGTCCCCCGATTACGTATATCTTTAAAGGCAGTTAAACAAGGAATACAGGGGGAAATTGAAGGGGGCCGTTTTGTGGATATTTTCTCGTAGTTTGACCCTATGGGTTTATAGAATTGTAGAAACTACAATTGGGGCTGTCTGTACCTGAATTGGAGCAGATGCCAGGGGTCCCCCAGTTACGTATATCTTTAAAGGCAGTTATACAAGGAATACAGGGGGAAATTAAAGTGGGCCGTTTTGTGGATATTTTCTCGTAGTTTGACCCTAAGGGTTTATAGAATTGCAGAAAACTTCAATTGGGGTTGTCTGGACCTGAATTGGAGCAGATACCAGGGGTCCCCCGATTACGTATATCTTTAAAGGCAGTTATACAAGGAATACGAGGGGAAATTAAAGTGGGCCGTTTTGTGGATATTTTCTCGTAGTTTGACTCTATGGCTTTATAGAATTGCAGAAAACTTCAATTGGGGCTGTTTGGACCTGAATTGGAGCAGATCCCAGGGGTCCCCCCGTTACGTATATCTTTAAAGGCAGCTATACAAGGAATACGGGGGGAATTGAAGTGGGCCGTTTGGTGGATATTTTCTCGTAGTTTGACCCTATGGGTTTATAGAATTGCAGAAAACTTCAATTGGGGCTGTCTGGACCTGAATTGGAGCATATACCAGGGGGTCCCCCGATTAGGATTATCTTTAAACGTAGTTATACAAGGAATACGGGGGGGGGGGGGGAAATTAAAGTGGGACGTTTTGTGGATATTTTCTCATTGTTTGACCCTATGGGTATTTAGAATTGTAGAAAACTTCAATTGGGGCTGTCTGGACCTGAATTGGAGCAGATACCAGGGGTCCCCCGGTTACATATATCTTTAAAGGCAACTATACAAGGAATACGGGGGGAATTGAAGTCGGCCGTTTTGTGGATATTTTCTCGTAGTTTGACCCTATGGGTTTATAGAATTGCAGAAAACTTCAATTGGGGTTGTCTGGAACTGAATTGGAGCAGATACCAGGGGTCCCCCGATTACGTATATCTTTAAAGGCAGTTAAACAAGGAATACAGGGGGAAATTGAAGGGGGCCGTTTTGTGGATATTTTCTCGTAGTTTGACCCTATGGGTTTATAGAATTGCAGAAAACTACAATTGGGGCTGTCTGGACCTGAATTGGAGCAGATGCCAGGGGTCCCCCAGTTACGTATATCTTTAAAGGCTACAAGGAATACAGGGGGAAATTAAAGTGGGCCGTTTTGTGGATATTTTCTCGTAGTTTGACCCTATGGGTTTATAGAATTGCAGAAAACTTCAATTGGGGCTGTCTGGACCTGAATTGGAGCAGATGCCAGGGGTCCCCCAGTTACGTATATCTTTAAAGGCAGTTATACAAGGAATACAGGGGGAAATTAAAGTGGGCCGTTTTGTGGATATTTTCTCGTAGTTTGACCCTATGGGTTTATAGAATTGCAGAAAACTTCAATTGTGGTTGTCTGGACCTGAATTGGAGCAGATACCAGGGGTCCCCCGATTACGTATATCTTTAAAGGCAGTTATACAAGGAATACGAGGGGAAATTAAAGTGGGCCGTTTTGTGGATATTTTCTCGTTGTTTGACCCTATGGGTTTATAGAATTGCAGAAAACTACAATTGGGGCTGTCTGGACCTGAATTGGAGCAGATGCCAGGGGTCCCCCAGTTACGTATATCTTTAAAGGCAGTTATACAAGGAATACAGGGGGAAATTAAAGTGGGCCGTTTTGTGGATATTTTCTCGTAGTTTGACCCTATGGGTTTATAGAATTGCAGAAAACTACAATTGGGGCTGTCTGGACCTGAATTGGAGCAGATGCCAGGGGTCCCCCAGTTACGTATATCTTTAAAGGCAGTTATACAAGGAATACAGGGGGAAATTAAAGTGGGTCGTTTTGTGGATATTTTCTCGTAGTTTGACCCTATGGGTTTATAGAATTGCAGAAAACTTCAATTGGGGTTGTCTGGACCTGAATTGGAGCAGATACCAGGGGTCCCCCGATTACGTATATCTTTAAAGGCAGTTATACAAGGAATACGAGGGGAAATTAAAGTGGGCCGTTTTGTGGATATTTTCTCGTAGTTTGACCCTATGGGTTTATAGAATTGCAGAAAACTACAATTGGGGCTGTCTGGACCTGAATTGGAGCAGATGCCAGGGGTCCCCCAGTTACGTATATCTTTAAAGGCAGTTATACAAGGAATACAGGGGGAAATTAAAGTGGGCCGTTTTGTGGATATTTTCTCGTAGTTTGACCCTATGGGTTTATAGAATTGCAGAAAACTTCAATTGGGGTTGTTTGGACCTGAATTGGAGCAGATACCAGGGGTCCCCCGATTACGTATATCTTTAAAGGCAGTTATACAGGGAATACAGGGGGAAATTAAAGTGGTCCGTTTTGTGGATATTTTCTCGTAGTTTGACCGACCCTATGGGTTTATAGAATTGCAGAAAACTTCAATTGGGGTTGTCTGGACCTGAATTGGAGCAGATACCAGGGGTCCCCCGATTACGTATATCTTTAAAGGCAGTTATACAAGGAATACGAGGGGAAATTAAAGTGGGCCGTTTTGTGGATATTTTCTCGTAGTTTGACTCTATGGGTTTATAGAATTGCAGAAAACTTCAATTGGGGCTGTTTGGACCTGAATTGGAGCAGATCCCAGGGGTCCCCCCGTTACGTATATCTTTAAAGGCAGCTATACAAGGAATACGGGGGGAATTGAAGTGGGCCGTTTTGTGGATATGTTTTCGTAGTTTGACCCTATGGGTTTATAGAATTGCAGAAAACTTCAATTGGGGCTGTCTGGACCTGAATTGGAGCATATACCAGGGGGTCCCCCGATTAGGATTATCTTTAAACGTAGTTATACAAGGAATACGGGGGGAAATTAAAGTGGGACGTTTTGTGGATATTTTCTCATAGTTTGACCCTATGGGTATTTAGAATTGTAGAAAACTTCAATTGGGGCTGTCTGGACCTGAATTGGAGCAGATACCAGGGGTCCCCCGGTTACATATATCTTTAAAGGCAACTATACAAGGAATACGGGGGGAATTGAAGTCGGCCGTTTTGTGGATATTTTCTCGTAGTTTGACCCTATGGGTTTATAGAATTGCAGAAAACTTCAATTGGGGTTGTCTGGAACTGAATTGGAGCAGATACCAGGGGTCCCCCGATTACGTATATCTTTAAAGGCAGTTAAACAAGGAATACAGGGGGAAATTGAAGGGGGCCGTTTTGTGGATATTTTGTCGTAGTTTGACCCTATGGGTTTATAGAATTGCAGAAAACTACAATTGGGGCTGTCTGGACCTGAATTGGAGCAGATGCCAGGGGTCCCCCAGTTACGTATATCTTTAAAGGCAGTTATACATGGAATACAGGGGGAAATTAAAGTGGGCCGTTTTGTGGATATTTTCTCGTAGTTTGACCCTATGGGTTTATAGAATTGCAGAAAACTTCAATTGGGGTTGTCTGGACCTGAATTGGAGCAGATACCAGGGGTCCCCCGATTACGTATATCTTTAAAGGCAGTTATACAAGGAATACGAGGGGAAATTAAAGTGGGCCGTTTTGTGGATATTTTCTCGTAGTTTGACCCTATGGGTTTATAGAATTGCAGAAAACTACAATTGGGGCTGTCTGGACCTGAATTGGAGCAGATGCCAGGGGTCCCCCAGTTACGTATATCTTTAAAGGCAGTTATACAAGGAATACAGGGGGAAATTAAAGTGGGCCGTTTTGTGGATATCTTCTCGTAGTTTGACCCTATGGGTTTATAGAATTGCAGAAAACTACAATTGGGGCTGTCTGGACCTGAATTGGAGCAGATGCCAGGGGTCCCCCAGTTACGTATATCTTTAAAGGCAGTTATACAAGGAATACAGGGGGAAATTAAAGTGGGCCGTTTTGTGGATATTTTCTCGTAGTTTGACCCTATGGGTTTATAGAATTGCAGAAAACTTCAATTGGGGTTGTCTGGACCTGAATTGGAGCAGATACCAGGGGTCCCCCGATTACGTATATCTTTAAAGGCAGTTATACAAGGAATACGAGGGGAAATTAAAGTGGGCCGTTTTGTGGATATTTTCTCGTAGTTTGACCCTATGGGTTTATAGAATTGCAGAAAACTACAATTGGGGCTGTCTGGACCTGAATTGGAGCAGATGCCAGGGGTCCCCCAGTTACGTATATCTTTAAAGGCAGTTATACAAGGAATACAGGGGGAAATTAAAGTGGGCCGTTTTGTGGATATTTTCTCGTAGTTTGACCCTATGGGTTTATAGAATTGCAGAAAACTTCAATTGGGGTTGTCTGGACCTGAATTGGAGCAGATACCAGGGGTCCCCCGATTACGTATATCTTTAAAGGCAGTTATACAGGGAATACAGGGGGAAATTAAAGTGGTCCGTTTTGTGGATATTTTCTCGTAGTTTGACCGACCCTATGGGTTTATAGAATTGCAGAAAACTTCAATTGGGGTTGTCTGGACCTGAATTGGAGCAGATACCAGGGGTCCCCCGATTACGTATATCTTTAAAGGCAGTTATACAAGGAATACGAGGGGAAATTAAAGTGGGCCGTTTTGTGGATATTTTCTCGTAGTTTGACTCTATGGGTTTATAGAATTGCAGAAAACTTAAATTGGGGCTGTTTGGACCTGAATTGGAGCAGATCCCAGGGGTCCCCCCGTTACGTATATCTTTAAAGGCAGCTATACAAGGAATACGGGGGGAATTGAAGTGGGCCGTTTTGTGGATATGTTTTCGTAGTTTGACCCTATGGGTTTATAGAATTGCAGAAAACTTCAATTGGGGCTGTCTGGACCTGAATTGGAGCATATACCAGGGGGTCCCCCGATTAGGATTATCTTTAAACGTAGTTATACAAGGAATACGGGGGGAAATTAAAGTGGGACGTTTTGTGGATATTTTCTCATAGTTTGACCCTATGGGTATTTAGAATTGTAGAAAACTTCAATTGGGGCTGTCTGGACCTGAATTGGAGCAGATACCAGGGGTCCCCCGGTTACATATATCTTTAAAGGCAACTATACAAGGAATACGGGGGGAATTGAAGTCGGCCGTTTTGTGGATATTTTCTCGTAGTTTGACCCTATGGGTTTATAGAATTGCAGAAAACTTCAATTGGGGTTGTCTGGAACTGAATTGGAGCAGATACCAGGGGTCCCCCGATTACGTATATCTTTAAAGGCAGTTAAACAAGGAATACAGGGGGAAATTGAAGGGGGCCGTTTTGTGGATATTTTCTCGTAGTTTGACCCTATGGGTTTATAGAATTGCAGAAAACTACAATTGGGGCTGTCTGGACCTGAATTGGAGCAGATGCCAGGGGTCCCCCAGTTACGTATATCTTTAAAGGCAGTTATACATGGAATACAGGGGGAAATTAAAGTGGGCCGTTTTGTGGATATTTTCTCGTAGTTTGACCCTATGGGTTTATAGAATTGCAGAAAACTTCAATTGGGGTTGTCTGGACCTGAATTGGAGCAGATACCAGGGGTCCCCCGATTACGTATATCTTTAAAGGCAGTTATACAAGGAATACGAGGGGAAATTAAAGTGGGCCGTTTTGTGGATATTTTCTCGTAGTTTGACCCTATGGGTTTATAGAATTGCAGAAAACTACAATTGGGGCTGTCTGGACCTGAATTGGAGCAGATGCCAGGGGTCCCCCAGTTACGTATATCTTTAAAGGCAGTTATACAAGGAATACAGGGGGAAATTAAAGTGGGCCGTTTTGTGGATATCTTCTCGTAGTTTGACCCTATGGGTTTATAGAATTGCATAAAACTTCAATTGGGGTTGTCTGGACCTGAATTGGAGCAGATACCAGGGGTCCCCCGATTACGTATATCTTTAAAGGCAGTTATACAGGGAATACAGGGGGAAATTAAAGTGGTCCGTTTTGTGGATATTTTCTCGTAGTTTGACCGACCCTATGGGTTTATAGAATTGCAGAAAACTTCAATTGGGGTTGTCTGGACCTGAATTGGAGCAGATACCAGGGGTCCCCCGATTACGTATATCTTTAAAGGCAGTTATACAAGGAATACGAGGGGAAATTAAAGTGGGCCGTTTTGTGGATATTTTCTCGTAGTTTGACCCTATGGGTTTATAGAATTGCAGAAAACTTCAATTGGGGCTGTCTGGACCTGAATTGGAGCAGATCCCAGGGGTCCCCCCGTTACGTATATCTTTAAAGGCAGCTATAGAAGGAATACGGGGGGAATTGAAGTGGGCCGTTTTGTGGATATTTTCTCGTAGTTTGACCCTATGGGTTTATAGAATTGCAGAAAACTTCAATTGGGGCTGTCTGGACCTGAATTGGAGCAGATACCAGGGGTCCCCCGATTAGGATTATCTTTAAGCGTAGTTATACAAGGAATACGGGGGGAAATTCAAATGGGACGTTTTCTGGATATTTTCTCATAGTTTGACCCTATGGGTTTTTAGAATTGTAGAAAACTTCAATTGGGGCTGTCTGGACCTGAATTGGAGCATATACCAGGGGTCCCCCGGTTACATATATCTTTAAAGGCAGCTATACAAGGAATACGGGGGGAATTGAAGTCGGCCGTTTTGTGGATATTTTCTCGTAGTTTGACCCTATGGGTTTATAGAATTGCAGAAAACTTCAATTGGGGCTGTCTAGACCTGAATTGGAGCAGATACCATGGGTCCCCCAGTTACGTATATCTTTAAAGACAGCTATACAAGGAATACGGGGGGAAATTGAAGTGGGCCATTTTGTGGATATTTTCTCGTAGTTTGACCCTATGGGTTTATAGAATTGCAGAAACCTTCAATTGGGGTTGTCTGGAACTGAATTGGAGCAGATACCAGGGGTCCCCCGATTACGTATATCTTTAAAGGCAGTTAAACAAGGAATACAGGGGGAAATTGAAGGGGGCCGTTTTGTGGATATTTTCTCGTGGTTTGACCCTATGGGTTTATAGAATTGCAGAAAACTACAATTGGGGCTGTCTGGACCTGAATTGGAGCAGATGCCAGGGGTCCCCCAGTTACGTATATCTTTAAAGGCAGTTATACAAGGAATACAGGGGGAAATTAAAGTGGGCCGTTTTGTGGATATCTTCTCGTAGTTTGACCCTATGGGTTTATAGAATTGCAGAAAACTACAATTGGGGCTGTCTGGACCTGAATTGGAGCAGATGCCAGGGGTCCCCCAGTTACGTATATCTTTAAAGGCAGTTATACAACGAATACAGGGGGAAATTAAAGTGGGCCGTTTTGTGGATATTTTCTCGTAGTTTGACCCTATGGGTTTATAGAATTGCAGAAAACTTCAATTGGGGTTGTCTGGACCTGAATTGGAGCAGATACCAGGGGTCCCCCGATTACGTATATCTTTAAAGGCAGTTATACAAGGAATACGAGGGGAAATTAAAGTGGGCCGTTTTGTGGATATTTTCTCGTAGTTTGACCCTATGGGTTTATAGAATTGCAGAAAACTACAATTGGGGCTGTCTGGACCTGAATTGGAGCAGATGCCAGGGGTCCCCCAGTTACGTATATCTTTAAAGGCAGTTATACAAGGAATACAGGGGGAAATTAAAGTGGGCCGTTTTGTGGATATTTTCTCGTAGTTTGACCCTATGGGTTTATAGAATTGCAGAAAACTACAATTGGGGCTGTCTGGACCTGAATTGGAGCAGATGCCAGGGGTCCCCCAGTTACGTATATCTTTAAAGGCAGTTATACATGGAATACAGGGGGAAATTAAAGTGGGCCGTTTTGTGGATATTTTCTCGTAGTTTGACCCTATGGGTTTATAGAATTGCAGAAAACTTCAATTGGGGTTGTCTGGACCTGAATTGGAGCAGATACCAGGGGTCCCCCGATTACGTATATCTTTAAAGGCAGTTATACAAGGAATACGAGGGGAAATTAAAGTGGGCCGCTTTGTGGATATTTTCTCGTAGTTTGACCCTATGGGTTTATAGAATTGCAGAAAACTACAATTGGGGCTGTCTGGACCTGAATTGGAGCAGATGCCAGGGGTCCCCCAGTTACGTATATCTTTAAAGGCAGTTATACAAGGAATACAGGGGGAAATTAAAGTGGGCCGTTTTGTGGATATTTTCTCGTAGTTTGACCCTATGGGTTTATAGAATTGCAGAAAACTTCAATTGGGGTTGTCTGGACCTGAATTGGAGCAGATACCAGGGGTCCCCCGATTACGTATATCTTTAAAGGCAGTTATACAGGGAATACAGGGGGAAATTAAAGTGGTCCGTTTTGTGGATATTTTCTCGTAGTTTGACCGACCCTATGGGTTTATAGAATTGCAGAAAACTTCAATTGGGGTTGTCTGGACCTGAATTGGAGCAGATACCAGGGGTCCCCCGATTACGTATATCTTTAAAGGCAGTTATACAAGGAATACGAGGGGAAATTAAAGTGGGCCGTTTTGTGGATATTTTCTCGTAGTTTGACTCTATGGGTTTATAGAATTGCAGAAAACTTCAATTGGGGCTGTTTGGACCTGAATTGGAGCAGATCCCAGGGGTCCCCCCGTTACGTATATCTTTAAAGGCAGCTATACAAGGAATACGGGGGGAATTGAAGTGGGCCGTTTTGTGGATATGTTTTCGTAGTTTGACCCTATGGGTTTATAGAATTGCAGAAAACTTCAATTGGGGCTGTCTGGACCTGAATTGGAGCATATACCAGGGGGTCCCCCGATTAGGATTATCTTTAAACGTAGTTATACAAGGAATACGGGGGGAAATTAAAGTGGGACGTTTTGTGGATATTTTCTCATAGTTTGACCCTATGGGTATTTAGAATTGTAGAAAACTTCAATTGGGGCTGTCTGGACCTGAATTGGAGCAGATACCAGGGGTCCCCCGGTTACATATATCTTTAAAGGCAACTATACAAGGAATACGGGGGGAATTGAAGTCGGCCGTTTTGTGGATATTTTCTCGTAGTTTGACCCTATGGGTTTATAGAATTGCAGAAAACTTCAATTGGGGTTGTCTGGAACTGAATTGGAGCAGATACCAGGGGTCCCCCGATTACGTATATCTTTAAAGGCAGTTAAACAAGGAATACAGGGGGAAATTGAAGGGGGCCGTTTTGTGGATATTTTCTCGTAGTTTGACCCTATGGGTTTATAGAATTGCAGAAAACTACAATTGGGGCTGTCTGGACCTGAATTGGAGCAGATGCCAGGGGTCCCCCAGTTACGTATATCTTTAAAGGCAGTTATACATGGAATACAGGGGGAAATTAAAGTGGGCCGTTTTGTGGATATTTTCTCGTAGTTTGACCCTATGGGTTTATAGAATTGCAGAAAACTTCAATTGGGGTTGTCTGGACCTGAATTGGAGCAGATACCAGGGGTCCCCCGATTACGTATATCTTTAAAGGCAGTTATACAAGGAATACGAGGGGAAATTAAAGTGGGCCGTTTTGTGGATATTTTCTCGTAGTTTGACCCTATGGGTTTATAGAATTGCAGAAAACTACAATTGGGGCTGTCTGGACCTGAATTGGAGCAGATGCCAGGGGTCCCCCAGTTACGTATATCTTTAAAGGCAGTTATACAAGGAATACAGGGGGAAATTAAAGTGGGCCGTTTTGTGGATATCTTCTCGTAGTTTGACCCTATGGGTTTATAGAATTGCATAAAACTTCAATTGGGGTTGTCTGGACCTGAATTGGAGCAGATACCAGGGGTCCCCCGATTACGTATATCTTTAAAGGCAGTTATACAGGGAATACAGGGGGAAATTAAAGTGGTCCGTTTTGTGGATATTTTCTCGTAGTTTGACCGACCCTATGGGTTTATAGAATTGCAGAAAACTTCAATTGGGGTTGTCTGGACCTGAATTGGAGCAGATACCAGGGGTCCCCCGATTACGTATATCTTTAAAGGCAGTTATACAAGGAATACGAGGGGAAATTAAAGTGGGCCGTTTTGTGGATATTTTCTCGTAGTTTGACCCTATGGGTTTATAGAATTGCAGAAAACTTCAATTGGGGCTGTCTGGACCTGAATTGGAGCAGATCCCAGGGGTCCCCCCGTTACGTATATCTTTAAAGGCAGCTATACAAGGAATACGGGGGGAATTGAAGTGGGCCGTTTTGTGGATATTTTCTCGTAGTTTGACCCTATGGGTTTATAGAATTGCAGAAAACTTCAATTGGGGCTGTCTGGACCTGAATTGGAGCAGATCCCAGGGGTCCCCCCGTTACGTATATCTTTAAAGGCAGCTATACAAGGAATACGGGGGGAATTGAAGTGGGCCGTTTTGTGGATATTTTCTCGTAGTTTGACCCTATGGGTTTATAGAATTGCAGAAAACTTCAATTGGGGCTGTCTGGACCTGAATTGGAGCAGATACCAGGGGGTCCCCCGATTAGGATTATCTTTAAGCGTAGTTATACAAGGAATACGGGGGGAAATTCAAATGGGACGTTTTGTGGATATTTTCTCATAGTTTGACCCTATGGGTTTTTAGAATTGTAGAAAACTTCAATTGGGGCTGTCTGGACCTGAATTGGAGCATATACCAGGGGTCCCCCGGTTACATATATCTTTAAAGGCAGCTATACAAGGAATACGGGGGGAATTGAAGTCGGCCGTTTTGTGGATATTTTCTCGTAGTTTGACCCTATGGGTTTATAGAATTGCAGAAAACTTCAATTGGGGCTGTCTAGACCTGAATTGGAGCAGATACCAGGGGTCCCCCGATTACGTATATCTTTAAAGGCAGTTAAACAAGGAATACAGGGGGAAATTGAAGGGGGCCGTTTTTTGGATATTTTCTCGTGGTTTGACCCTATGGGTTTATAGAATTGCAGAAAACTTCAATTGGGGTTGTCTGGACCTGAATTGGAGCAGATGCCAGGGGTCCCCCAGTTACGTATATCTTTAAAGGCAGTTATACAAGGAATACAGGGGGAAATTAAAGTGGGCCGTTTTGTGGATATTTTCTCGTAGTTTAACCCTATGGGTTTATAGAATTGCAGAAAACTTCAATTGGGGCTGTCTGGACCTGAATTGGAGCAGATACCAGGGGGTCCCCCGTTTAGGATTATCTTTAAACGTAGTTATACAAGGAATACGGGGGGAAATTAAAGTGGGACGTTTTGTGGATATTTTCTCATAGTTTGACCCTATGGGTTTTTAGAATTGTAGAAAACTTCAATTGGGGATGTCTGGACCTGAATTGGAGCATATACCAGGGGTCCCCCGGTTACATATATCTTTAAAGGCAGCTATACAAGGAATACGGGGGGAATTGAAGTCGGCCGTTTTGTGGATATTTTCTCGTAGTTTGACCCTATGGGTTTATAGAATTGCAGAAAACTTCAATTGGGGCGGTCTAGACCTGAATTGGAGCAGATACCATGGGTCCCCCAGTTACGTATATCTTTAAAGACAGCTATACAAGGAATACGTGGGGAAATTGAAGTGGGCCATTTTGTTGATATTTTCTCGTAGTTTGACCCTATGGGTTTATAGAATTGCAGAAAACTTCAATTGGGGTTGTCTGGAACTGAATTGGAGCAGATACCAGGGGTCCCCCGATTACGTATATCTTTAAAGGCAGTTAAACAAGGAATACAGGGGGAAATTGAAGGGGGCCGTTTTGTGGATATTTTCTCGTAGTTTGACCCTATGGGTTTATAGAATTGAAGAAAACTACAATTGGGGCTGTCTGGACCTGAATTGGAGCAGATCCCAGGGGTCCCCCAGTTACGTATATCTTTTAAGGCAGTTATACAAGGAATACAGGGGGAAATTAAAGTGGGCCGTTTTGTGGATATTTTCTCGTAGTTTGACCCTATGGGTTTATAGAATTGCAGAAAACTTCAATTGGGGTTGTCTGGACCTGAATTGGAGCAGATACCAGGGGTCCCCCGATTACGTATATCTTTAAAGGCAGTTATACAAGGAATACGAGGGGAAATTAAAGTGGGCCGTTTTGTGGATATTTTCTCGTAGTTTGACTCTATGGGTTTATAGAATTGCAGAAAACTTCAATTGGGGCTGTTTGGACCTGAATTGGAGCAGATCCCAGGTGTCCCCCCGTTACGTATATCTTTAAAGGCAGCTATACAAGGAATACGGGGGGAATTGAAGTGGGCCGTTTTGTGGATATGTTTTCGTAGTTTGACCCTATGGGTTTATAGAATTGCAGAAAACTTCAATTGGGGCTGTCTGGACCTGAATTGGAGCATATACCAGGGGGTCCCCCGATTAGGATTATCTTTAAACGTAGTTATACAAGGAATACGGGGGGAAATTAAAGTGGGACGTTTTGTGGATATTTTCTCATAGTTTGACCCTATGGGTATTTAGAATTGTAGAAAACTTCAATTGGGGCTGTCTGGACCTGAATTGGAGCAGATACCAGGGGTCCCCCGGTTACATATATCTTTAAAGGCAACTATACAAGGAATACGGGGGGAATTGAAGTCGGCCGTTTTGTGGATATTTTCTCGTAGTTTGACCCTATGGGTTTATAGAATTGCAGAAAACTTCAATTGGGGTTGTCTGGAACTGAATTGGAGCAGATACCAGGGGTTCCCCGATTACGTATATCTTTAAAGGCAGTTAAACAAGGAATACAGGGGGAAATTGAAGGGGGCCGTTTTGTGGATATTTTCTCGTAGTTTGACCCTATGGGTTTATAGAATTGCAGAAAACTACAATTGGGGCTGTCTGGACCTGAATTGGAGCAGATGCCAGGGGTCCCCCAGTTACGTATATCTTTAAAGGCAGTTATACATGGAATACAGGGGGAAATTAAAGTGGGCCGTTTTGTGGATATTTTCTCGTAGTTTGACCCTATGGGTTTATAGAATTGCAGAAAACTTCAATTGGGGTTGTCTGGACCTGAATTGGAGCAGATACCAGGGGTCCCCCGATTACGTATATCTTTAAAGGCAGTTATACAAGGAATACGAGGGGAAATTAAAGTGGGCCGTTTTGTGGATATTTTCTCGTAGTTTGACCCTATGGGTTTATAGAATTGCAGAAAACTACAATTGGGGCTGTCTGGACCTGAATTGGAGCAGATGCCAGGGGTCCCCCAGTTACGTATATCTTTAAAGGCAGTTATACAAGGAATACAGGGGGAAATTAAAGTGGGCCGTTTTGTGGATATCTTCTCGTAGTTTGACCCTATGGGTTTATAGAATTGCATAAAACTTCAATTGGGGTTGTCTGGACCTGAATTGGAGCAGATACCAGGGGTCCCCCGATTACGTATATCTTTAAAGGCAGTTATACAGGGAATACAGGGGGAAATTAAAGTGGTCCGTTTTGTGGATATTTTCTCGTAGTTTGACCGACCCTATGGGTTTATAGAATTGCAGAAAACTTCAATTGGGGTTGTCTGGACCTGAATTGGAGCAGATACCAGGGGTCCCCCGATTACGTATATCTTTAAAGGCAGTTATACAAGGAATACGAGGGGAAATTAAAGTGGGCCGTTTTGTGGATATTTTCTCGTAGTTTGACCCTATGGGTTTATAGAATTGCAGAAAACTTCAATTGGGGCTGTCTGGACCTGAATTGGAGCAGATCCCAGGGGTCCCCCCGTTACGTATATCTTTAAAGGCAGCTATACAAGGAATACGGGGGGAATTGAAGTGGGCCGTTTTGTGGATATTTTCTCGTAGTTTGACCCTATGGGTTTATAGAATTGCAGAAAACTTCAATTGGGGCTGTCTGGACCTGAATTGGAGCAGATACCAGGGGGTCCCCCGATTAGGATTATCTTTAAGCGTAGTTATACAAGGAATACGGGGGGAAATTCAAATGGGACGTTTTGTGGATATTTTCTCATAGTTTGACCCTATGGGTTTTTAGAATTGTAGAAAACTTCAATTGGGGCTGTCTGGACCTGAATTGGAGCATATACCAGGGGTCCCCCGGTTACATATATCTTTAAAGGCAGCTATACAAGGAATACGGGGGGAATTGAAGTCGGCCGTTTTGTGGATATTTTCTCGTAGTTTGACCCTATGGGTTTATAGAATTGCAGAAAACTTCAATTGGGGCTGTCTAGACCTGAATTGGAGCAGATACCATGGGTCCCCCAGTTACGTATATCTTTAAAGACAGCTATACAAGGAATACGGGGGGAAATTGAAGTGGGCCATTTTGTGGATATTTTCTCGTAGTTTGACCCTATGGGTTTATAGAATTGCAGAAACCTTCAATTGGGGTTGTCTGGAACTGAATTGGAGCAGATACCAGGGGTCCCCCGATTACGTATATCTTTAAAGGCAGTTAAACAAGGAATACAGGGGGAAATTGAAGGGGGCCGTTTTGTGGATATTTTCTCGTGGTTTGACCCTATGGGTTTATAGAATTGCAGAAAACTTCAATTGGGGTTGTCTGGACCTGAATTGGAGCAGATGCCAGGGGTCCCCCAGTTACGTATATCTTTAAAGGCAGTTATACAAGGAATACAGGGGGAAATTAAAGTGGGCCGTTTTGTGGATATTTTCTCGTAGTTTAACCCTATGGGTTTATAGAATTGCAGAAAACTTCAATTGGGGCTGTCTGGACCTGAATTGGAGCAGATACTAGGGGGTCCCCCGTTTAGGATTATCTTTAAACGTAGTTATACAAGGAATACGGGGGGAAATTAAAGTGGGACGTTTTGTGGATATTTTCTCATAGTTTGACCCTATGGGTTTTTAGAATTGTAGAAAACTTCAATTGGGGATGTCTGGACCTGAATTGGAGCATATACCAGGGGTCCCCCGGTTACATATATCTTTAAAGGCAGCTATACAAGGAATACGGGGGGAATTGAAGTCGGCCGTTTTGTGGATATTTTCTCGTAGTTTGACCCTATGGGTTTATAGAATTGCAGAAAACTTCAATTGGGGCGGTCTAGACCTGAATTGGAGCAGATACCATGGGTCCCCCAGTTACGTATATCTTTAAAGACAGCTATACAAGGAATACGTGGGGAAATTGAAGTGGGCCATTTTGTTGATATTTTCTCGTAGTTTGACCCTATGGGTTTATAGAATTGCAGAAAACTTCAATTGGGGTTGTCTGGAACTGAATTGGAGCAGATACCAGGGGTCCCCCGATTACGTATATCTTTAAAGGCAGTTAAACAAGGAATACAGGGGGAAATTGAAGGGGGCCGTTTTGTGGATATTTTCTCGTAGTTTGACCCTATGGGTTTATAGAATTGAAGAAAACTACAATTGGGGCTGTCTGGACCTGAATTGGAGCAGATCCCAGGGGTCCCCCAGTTACGTATATCTTTTAAGGCAGTTATACAAGGAATACAGGGGGAAATTAAAGTGGGCCGTTTTGTGGATATTTTCTCGTAGTTTGACCCTATGGGTTTATAGAATTGCAGAAAACTTCAATTGGGGTTGTCTGGACCTGAATTGGAGCAGATACCAGGGGTCCCCCGATTACGTATATCTTTAAAGGCAGTTATACAAGGAATACGAGTGGAAATTAAAGTGGGCCGTTTTGTGGATATTTTCTCGTAGTTTGACCCTATGGGTTTATAGAATTGCAGAAAACTTCAATTGGGGCTGTTTGGACCTGAATTGGAGCAGATCCCAGGGGTCCCCCCGTTACGTATATCTTTAAAGGCAGCTATACAAGGAACACGGGGGGAAATTGAAGTGGGCCGTTTTGTGGATATTGTCTTGTAGTTTGACCCTATGGGTTTATAGAATTGCAGAAAACTTCAATTGGGGCTGTCTGGACCTGAATTGGAGCAGATAACAGGGGGTCCCCCGATTAGGATTATCTTTAAACGTAGTTATACAAGGAATACGGGGGGAAATTAAAGTGGGCCGTTTTGTGGATATTTTCTCATAGTTTGACCCTATGGGTTTATAGAATTGTAGAAAACTTCAATTGGGGCTGTCTGGGCCTGAATTGGAGAAGATACCCGGGGTCCCCCGGTTACATATATCTTTAAAGGCAACTATACAAGGAATACGGGGGGAATTGAAGTGGGCCGTTTTGTGGATATTTTCTCGTAGTTTGACCCTATGGGTTTATAGAAATGCAGAAAACTTCAATTGGGGCTGTCTGGACCTGAATTGGAGCAGATACCAGGGGGTCCCCCGATTAGGATTATCTTTAAACGTAGTTATACAAGGAATACGGGGGGAAATTAAAGTGGGACGTTTTGTGGATATTTTCTCATAGTTTGACCCTATGGGTTTTTAGAATTGTAGAAAACTTCAAATGGGGCTGTCTGGACCTGAATTGGAGCATATACCAGGGGTCCCCTGGTTACATATATCTTTAAAGGCAGCTATACAAGGAATACGGGGGGAATTGAAGTCGGCCGTTTTGTGGATATTTTCTCGTAGTTTGACCCTATGGGTTTATAGAATTGCAGAAAACTTCAATTGGGGCTGTCTAGACCTGAATTGGAGCAGATACCATGGGTCCCCCAGTTACGTATATCTTTAAAGACAGCTATACAAGGAATACTGGGGGAAATTGAAGTGGGCCATTTTGTGGATATTTTCTCGTAGTTTGACCCTATGGGTTTATAGAATTGCAGAAACCTTCAATTGGGGTTGTCTGGAACTGAATTGGAGCAGATACCAGGGGTCCCCCGATTACGTATATCTTTAAAGGCAGTTAAACAAGGAATACAGGGGGAAATTGAAGGGGGCCGTTTTGTGGATATTTTCTCGTGGTTTGACCCTATAGGTTTATAGAATTGCAGAAAACTTCAATTGGGGTTGTCTGGACCTGAATTGGAGCAGATGCCAGGGGTCCCCCAGTTACGTATATCTTTAAAGGCAGTTATACAAGGAATACAGGGGGAAATTAAAGTGGGCCGTTTTGTGGATATTTTCTCGTAGTTTAACCCTATGGGTTTATAGAATTGCAGAAAACTTCAATTGGGGCTGTCTGGACCTGAATTGGAGCAGATACCAGGGGGTCCCCCGTTTAGGATTATCTTTAAACGTAGTTATACAAGGAATACGGGGGGAAATTAAAGTGGGACGTTTTGTGGATATTTTCTCATAGTTTGACCCTATGGGTTTTTAGAATTGTAGAAAACTTCAATTGGGGATGTCTGGACCTGAATTGGAGCATATACCAGGGGTCCCCCGGTTACATATATCTTTAAAGGCAGCTATACAAGGAATACGGGGGGAATTGAAGTCGGCCGTTTTGTGGATATTTTCTCGTAGTTTGACCCTATGGGTTTATAGAATTGCAGAAAACTTCAATTGGGGCTGTCTGGACCTGAATTGGAGCAGATACCAGGGGGTCCCCCGATTAGGATTATCTTTAAGCGTAGTTATACAAGGAATACGGGGGGAAATTCAAATGGGACGTTTTGTGGATATTTTCTCATAGTTTGACCCTATGGGTTTTTAGAATTGTAGAAAACTTCAATTGGGGCTGTCTGGACCTGAATTGGAGCATATACCAGGGGTCCCCCGGTTACATATATCTTTAAAGGCAGCTATACAAGGAATACGGGGGGAATTGAAGTCGGCCGTTTTGTGGATATTTTCTCGTAGTTTGACCCTATGGGTTTATAGAATTGCAGAAAACTTCAATTGGGGCTGTCTAGACCTGAATTGGAGCAGATACCATGGGTCCCCCAGTTACGTATATCTTTAAAGACAGCTATACAAGGAATACGGGGGGAAATTGAAGTGGGCCATTTTGTGGATATTTTCTCGTAGTTTGACCCTATGGGTTTATAGAATTGCAGAAACCTTCAATTGGGGTTGTCTGGAACTGAATTGGAGCAGATACCAGGGGTCCCCCGATTACGTATATCTTTAAAGGCAGTTAAACAAGGAATACAGGGGGAAATTGAAGGGGGCCGTTTTGTGGATATTTTCTCGTGGTTTGACCCTATGGGTTTATAGAATTGCAGAAAACTTCAATTGGGGTTGTCTGGACCTGAATTGGAGCAGATGCCAGGGGTCCCCCAGTTACGTATATCTTTAAAGGCAGTTATACAAGGAATACAGGGGGAAATTAAAGTGGGCCGTTTTGTGGATATTTTCTCGTAGTTTAACCCTATGGGTTTATAGAATTGCAGAAAACTTCAATTGGGGCTGTCTGGACCTGAATTGGAGCAGATACCAGGGGGTCCCCCGTTTAGGATTATCTTTAAACGTAGTTATACAAGGAATACGGGGGGAAATTAAAGTGGGACGTTTTGTGGATATTTTCTCATAGTTTGACCCTATGGGTTTTTAGAATTGTAGAAAACTTCAATTGGGGATGTCTGGACCTGAATTGGAGCATATACCAGGGGTCCCCCGGTTACATATATCTTTAAAGGCAGCTATACAAGGAATACGGGGGGAATTGAAGTCGGCCGTTTTGTGGATATTTTCTCGTAGTTTGACCCTATGGGTTTATAGAATTGCAGAAAACTTCAATTGGGGCGGTCTAGACCTGAATTGGAGCAGATACCATGGGTCCCCCAGTTACGTATATCTTTAAAGACAGCTATACAAGGAATACGTGGGGAAATTGAAGTGGGCCATTTTGTTGATATTTTCTCGTAGTTTGACCCTATGGGTTTATAGAATTGCAGAAAACTTCAATTGGGGTTGTCTGGAACTGAATTGGAGCAGATACCAGGGGTCCCCCGATTACGTATATCTTTAAAGGCAGTTAAACAAGGAATACAGGGGGAAATTGAAGGGGGCCGTTTTGTGGATATTTTCTCGTAGTTTGACCCTATGGGTTTATAGAATTGAAGAAAACTACAATTGGGGCTGTCTGGACCTGAATTGGAGCAGATCCCAGGGGTCCCCCAGTTACGTATATCTTTTAAGGCAGTTATACAAGGAATACAGGGGGAAATTAAAGTGGGCCGTTTTGTGGATATTTTCTCGTAGTTTGACCCTATGGGTTTATAGAATTGCAGAAAACTTCAATTGGGGTTGTCTGGACCTGAATTGGAGCAGATACCAGGGGTCCCCCGATTACGTATATCTTTAAAGGCAGTTATACAAGGAATACGAGTGGAAATTAAAGTGGGCCGTTTTGTGGATATTTTCTCGTAGTTTGACCCTATGGGTTTATAGAATTGCAGAAAACTTCAATTGGGGCTGTTTGGACCTGAATTGGAGCAGATCCCAGGGGTCCCCCCGTTACGTATATCTTTAAAGGCAGCTATACAAGGAACACGGGGGGAAATTGAAGTGGGCCGTTTTGTGGATATTGTCTTGTAGTTTGACCCTATGGGTTTATAGAATTGCAGAAAACTTCAATTGGGGCTGTCTGGACCTGAATTGGAGCAGATAACAGGGGGTCCCCCGATTAGGATTATCTTTAAACGTAGTTATACAAGGAATACGGGGGGAAATTAAAGTGGGCCGTTTTGTGGATATTTTCTCATAGTTTGACCCTATGGGTTTATAGAATTGTAGAAAACTTCAATTGGGGCTGTCTGGGCCTGAATTGGAGAAGATACCCGGGGTCCCCCGGTTACATATATCTTTAAAGGCAACTATACAAGGAATACGGGGGGAATTGAAGTGGGCCGTTTTGTGGATATTTTCTCGTAGTTTGACCCTATGGGTTTATAGAAATGCAGAAAACTTCAATTGGGGCTGTCTGGACCTGAATTGGAGCAGATACCAGGGGGTCCCCCGATTAGGATTATCTTTAAACGTAGTTATACAAGGAATACGGGGGGAAATTAAAGTGGGTCGTTTTGTGGATATTTTCTCATAGTTTGACCCTATGGGTTTTTAGAATTGTAGAAAACTTCAAATGGGGCTGTCTGGACCTGAATTGGAGCATATACCAGGGGTCCCCTGGTTACATATATCTTTAAAGGCAGCTATACAAGGAATACGGGGGGAATTGAAGTCGGCCGTTTTGTGGATATTTTCTCGTAGTTTGACCCTATGGGTTTATAGAATTGCAGAAAACTTCAATTGGGGCTGTCTAGACCTGAATTGGAGCAGATACCATGGGTCCCCCAGTTACGTATATCTTTAAAGACAGCTATACAAGGAATACTGGGGGAAATTGAAGTGGGCCATTTTGTGGATATTTTCTCGTAGTTTGACCCTATGGGTTTATAGAATTGCAGAAACCTTCAATTGGGGTTGTCTGGAACTGAATTGGAGCAGATACCAGGGGTCCCCCGATTACGTATATCTTTAAAGGCAGTTAAACAAGGAATACAGGGGGAAATTGAAGGGGGCCGTTTTGTGGATATTTTCTCGTGGTTTGACCCTATAGGTTTATAGAATTGCAGAAAACTTCAATTGGGGTTGTCTGGACCTGAATTGGAGCAGATGCCAGGGGTCCCCCAGTTACGTATATCTTTAAAGGCAGTTATACAAGGAATACAGGGGGAAATTAAAGTGGGCCGTTTTGTGGATATTTTCTCGTAGTTTAACCCTATGGGTTTATAGAATTGCAGAAAACTTCAATTGGGGCTGTCTGGACCTGAATTGGAGCAGATACCAGGGGGTCCCCCGATTAGGATTATCTTTAAGCGTAGTTATACAAGGAATACGGGGGGAAATTCAAATGGGACGTTTTGTGGATATTTTCTCATAGTTTGACCCTATGGGTTTTTAGAATTGTAGAAAACTTCAATTGGGGCTGTCTGGACCTGAATTGGAGCATATACCAGGGGTCCCCCGGTTACATATATCTTTAAAGGCAGCTATACAAGGAATACGGGGGGAATTGAAGTCGGCCGTTTTGTGGATATTTTCTCGTAGTTTGACCCTATGGGTTTATAGAATTGCAGAAAACTTCAATTGGGGCTGTCTAGACCTGAATTGGAGCAGATACCATGGGTCCCCCAGTTACGTATATCTTTAAAGACAGCTATACAAGGAATACGGGGGGAAATTGAAGTGGGCCATTTTGTGGATATTTTCTCGTAGTTTGACCCTATGGGTTTATAGAATTGCAGAAACCTTCAATTGGGGTTGTCTGGAACTGAATTGGAGCAGATACCAGGGGTCCCCCGATTACGTATATCTTTAAAGGCAGTTAAACAAGGAATACAGGGGGAAATTGAAGGGGGCCGTTTTGTGGATATTTTCTCGTGGTTTGACCCTATGGGTTTATAGAATTGCAGAAAACTTCAATTGGGGTTGTCTGGACCTGAATTGGAGCAGATGCCAGGGGTCCCCCAGTTACGTATATCTTTAAAGGCAGTTATACAAGGAATACAGGGGGAAATTAAAGTGGGCCGTTTTGTGGATATTTTCTCGTAGTTTAACCCTATGGGTTTATAGAATTGCAGAAAACTTCAATTGGGGCTGTCTGGACCTGAATTGGAGCAGATACCAGGGGGTCCCCCGTTTAGGATTATCTTTAAACGTAGTTATACAAGGAATACGGGGGGAAATTAAAGTGGGACGTTTTGTGGATATTTTCTCATAGTTTGACCCTATGGGTTTTTAGAATTGTAGAAAACTTCAATTGGGGATGTCTGGACCTGAATTGGAGCATATACCAGGGGTCCCCCGGTTACATATATCTTTAAAGGCAGCTATACAAGGAATACGGGGGGAATTGAAGTCGGCCGTTTTGTGGATATTTTCTCGTAGTTTGACCCTATGGGTTTATAGAATTGCAGAAAACTTCAATTGGGGCGGTCTAGACCTGAATTGGAGCAGATACCATGGGTCCCCCAGTTACGTATATCTTTAAAGACAGCTATACAAGGAATACGTGGGGAAATTGAAGTGGGCCATTTTGTTGATATTTTCTCGTAGTTTGACCCTATGGGTTTATAGAATTGCAGAAAACTTCAATTGGGGTTGTCTGGAACTGAATTGGAGCAGATACCAGGGGTCCCCCGATTACGTATATCTTTAAAGGCAGTTAAACAAGGAATACAGGGGGAAATTGAAGGGGGCCGTTTTGTGGATATTTTCTCGTAGTTTGACCCTATGGGTTTATAGAATTGAAGAAAACTACAATTGGGGCTGTCTGGACCTGAATTGGAGCAGATCCCAGGGGTCCCCCAGTTACGTATATCTTTTAAGGCAGTTATACAAGGAATACAGGGGGAAATTAAAGTGGGCCGTTTTGTGGATATTTTCTCGTAGTTTGACCCTATGGGTTTATAGAATTGCAGAAAACTTCAATTGGGGTTGTCTGGACCTGAATTGGAGCAGATACCAGGGGTCCCCCGATTACGTATATCTTTAAAGGCAGTTATACAAGGAATACGAGTGGAAATTAAAGTGGGCCGTTTTGTGGATATTTTCTCGTAGTTTGACCCTATGGGTTTATAGAATTGCAGAAAACTTCAATTGGGGCTGTTTGGACCTGAATTGGAGCAGATCCCAGGGGTCCCCCCGTTACGTATATCTTTAAAGGCAGCTATACAAGGAACACGGGGGGAAATTGAAGTGGGCCGTTTTGTGGATATTGTCTTGTAGTTTGACCCTATGGGTTTATAGAATTGCAGAAAACTTCAATTGGGGCTGTCTGGACCTGAATTGGAGCAGATAACAGGGGGTCCCCCGATTAGGATTATCTTTAAACGTAGTTATACAAGGAATACGGGGGGAAATTAAAGTGGGCCGTTTTGTGGATATTTTCTCATAGTTTGACCCTATGGGTTTATAGAATTGTAGAAAACTTCAATTGGGGCTGTCTGGGCCTGAATTGGAGAAGATACCCGGGGTCCCCCGGTTACATATATCTTTAAAGGCAACTATACAAGGAATACGGGGGGAATTGAAGTGGGCCGTTTTGTGGATATTTTCTCGTAGTTTGACCCTATGGGTTTATAGAAATGCAGAAAACTTCAATTGGGGCTGTCTGGACCTGAATTGGAGCAGATACCAGGGGGTCCCCCGATTAGGATTATCTTTAAACGTAGTTATACAAGGAATACGGGGGGAAATTAAAGTGGGTCGTTTTGTGGATATTTTCTCATAGTTTGACCCTATGGGTTTTTAGAATTGTAGAAAACTTCAAATGGGGCTGTCTGGACCTGAATTGGAGCATATACCAGGGGTCCCCTGGTTACATATATCTTTAAAGGCAGCTATACAAGGAATACGGGGGGAATTGAAGTCGGCCGTTTTGTGGATATTTTCTCGTAGTTTGACCCTATGGGTTTATAGAATTGCAGAAAACTTCAATTGGGGCTGTCTAGACCTGAATTGGAGCAGATACCATGGGTCCCCCAGTTACGTATATCTTTAAAGACAGCTATACAAGGAATACTGGGGGAAATTGAAGTGGGCCATTTTGTGGATATTTTCTCGTAGTTTGACCCTATGGGTTTATAGAATTGCAGAAACCTTCAATTGGGGTTGTCTGGAACTGAATTGGAGCAGATACCAGGGGTCCCCCGATTACGTATATCTTTAAAGGCAGTTAAACAAGGAATACAGGGGGAAATTGAAGGGGGCCGTTTTGTGGATATTTTCTCGTGGTTTGACCCTATAGGTTTATAGAATTGCAGAAAACTTCAATTGGGGTTGTCTGGACCTGAATTGGAGCAGATGCCAGGGGTCCCCCAGTTACGTATATCTTTAAAGGCAGTTATACAAGGAATACAGGGGGAAATTAAAGTGGGCCGTTTTGTGGATATTTTCTCGTAGTTTAACCCTATGGGTTTATAGAATTGCAGAAAACTTCAATTGGGGCTGTCTGGACCTGAATTGGAGCAGATACCAGGGGGTCCCCCGTTTAGGATTATCTTTAAACGTAGTTATACAAGGAATACGGGGGGAAATTAAAGTGGGACGTTTTGTGGATATTTTCTCATAGTTTGACCCTATGGGTTTTTAGAATTGTAGAAAACTTCAATTGGGGATGTCTGGACCTGAATTGGAGCATATACCAGGGGTCCCCCGGTTACATATATCATTAAAGGCAGCTATACAAGGAATACGGGGGGAATTGAAGTCGGCCGTTTTGTGGATATTTTCTCGTAGTTTGACCCTATGGGTTTATAGAATTGCAGAAAACTTCAATTGGGGCGGTCTAGACCTGAATTGGAGCAGATACCATGGGTCCCCCAGTTACGTATATCTTTAAAGACAGCTATACAAGGAATACGTGGGGAAATTGAAGTGGGCCATTTTGTTGATATTTTCTCGTAGTTTGACCCTATGGGTTTATAGAATTGCAGAAAACTTCAATTGGGGCTGTCTGGACCTGAATTGGAGCAGATACCAGGGGGTCCCCCGTTTAGGATTATCTTTAAACGTAGTTATACAAGGAATACGGGGGGAAATTAAAGTGGGACGTTTTGTGGATATTTTCTCATAGTTTGACCCTATGGGTTTTTAGAATTGTAGAAAACTTCAATTGGGGATGTCTGGACCTGAATTGGAGCATATACCAGGGGTCCCCCGGTTACATATATCTTTAAAGGCAGCTATACAAGGAATACGGGGGGAATTGAAGTCGGCCGTTTTGTGGATATTTTCTCGTAGTTTGACCCTATGGGTTTATAGAATTGCAGAAAACTTCAATTGGGGCTGTCTGGACCTGAATTGGAGCAGATACCAGGGGGTCCCCCGATTAGGATTATCTTTAAGCGTAGTTATACAAGGAATACGGGGGGAAATTCAAATGGGACGTTTTGTGGATATTTTCTCGTAGTTTGACCCTATGGGTTTATAGAATTGCAGAAAACTTCAATTGGGGCTGTTTGGACCTGAATTGGAGCAGATCCCAGGGGTCCCCCCGTTACGTATATCTTTAAAGGCAGTTATACAAGGAACACGGGGGGAAATTGAAGTGGGCCGTTTTGTGGATATTGTCTTGTAGTTTGACCCTATGGGTTTATAGAATTGCAGAAAACTTCAATTGGGGCTGTCTGGACCTGAATTGGAGCAGATAACAGGGGGTCCCCCGATTAGGATTATCTTTAAACGTAGTTATACAAGGAATACGGGGGGAAATTAAAGTGGGCCGTTTTGTGGATATTTTCTCATAGTTTGACCCTATGGGTTTATAGAATTGTAGAAAACTTCAATTGGGGCTGTCTGGGCCTGAATTGGAGAAGATACCCGGGGTCCCCCGGTTACATATATCTTTAAAGGCAACTATACAAGGAATACGGGGGGAATTGAAGTGGGCCGTTTTGTGGATATTTTCTCGTAGTTTGACCCTATGGGTTTATAGAAATGCAGAAAACTTCAATTGGGGCTGTCTGGACCTGAATTGGAGCAGATACCAGGGGGTCCCCCGATTAGGATTATCTTTAAACGTAGTTATACAAGGAATACGGGGGGAAATTAAAGTGGGTCGTTTTGTGGATATTTTCTCATAGTTTGACCCTATGGGTTTTTAGAATTGTAGAAAACTTCAAATGGGGCTGTCTGGACCTGAATTGGAGCATATACCAGGGGTCCCCTGGTTACATATATCTTTAAAGGCAGCTATACAAGGAATACGGGGGGAATTGAAGTCGGCCGTTTTGTGGATATTTTCTCGTAGTTTGACCCTATGGGTTTATAGAATTGCAGAAAACTTCAATTGGGGCTGTCTAGACCTGAATTGGAGCAGATACCATGGGTCCCCCAGTTACGTATATCTTTAAAGACAGCTATACAAGGAATACTGGGGGAAATTGAAGTGGGCCATTTTGTGGATATTTTCTCGTAGTTTGACCCTATGGGTTTATAGAATTGCAGAAACCTTCAATTGGGGTTGTCTGGAACTGAATTGGAGCAGATACCAGGGGTCCCCCGATTACGTATATCTTTAAAGGCAGTTAAACAAGGAATACAGGGGGAAATTGAAGGGGGCCGTTTTGTGGATATTTTCTCGTGGTTTGACCCTATAGGTTTATAGAATTGCAGAAAACTTCAATTGGGGTTGTCTGGACCTGAATTGGAGCAGATGCCAGGGGTCCCCCAGTTACGTATATCTTTAAAGGCAGTTATACAAGGAATACAGGGGGAAATTAAAGTGGGCCGTTTTGTGGATATTTTCTCGTAGTTTAACCCTATGGGTTTATAGAATTGCAGAAAACTTCAATTGGGGCTGTCTGGACCTGAATTGGAGCAGATACCAGGGGGTCCCCCGTTTAGGATTATCTTTAAACGTAGTTATACAAGGAATACGGGGGGAAATTAAAGTGGGACGTTTTGTGGATATTTTCTCATAGTTTGACCCTATGGGTTTTTAGAATTGTAGAAAACTTCAATTGGGGATGTCTGGACCTGAATTGGAGCATATACCAGGGGTCCCCCGGTTACATATATCATTAAAGGCAGCTATACAAGGAATACGGGGGGAATTGAAGTCGGCCGTTTTGTGGATATTTTCTCGTAGTTTGACCCTATGGGTTTATAGAATTGCAGAAAACTTCAATTGGGGCGGTCTAGACCTGAATTGGAGCAGATACCATGGGTCCCCCAGTTACGTATATCTTTAAAGACAGCTATACAAGGAATACGTGGGGAAATTGAAGTGGGCCATTTTGTTGATATTTTCTCGTAGTTTGACCCTATGGGTTTATAGAATTGCAGAAAACTTCAATTGGGGTTGTCTGGAACTGAATTGGAGCAGATACCAGGGGTCCCCCGATTACGTATATCTTTAAAGGCAGTTAAACAAGGAATACAGGGGGAAATTGAAGGGGGCCGTTTTGTGGATATTTTCTCGTAGTTTGACCCTATGGGTTTATAGAATTGAAGAAAACTACAATTGGGGCTGTCTGGACCTGAATTGGAGCAGATCCCAGGGGTCCCCCAGTTACGTATATCTTTTAAGGCAGTTATACAAGGAATACAGGGGGAAATTAAAGTGGGCCGTTTTGTGGATATTTTCTCGTAGTTTGACCCTATGGGTTTATAGAATTGCAGAAAACTTCAATTGGGGTTGTCTGGACCTGAATTGGAGCAGATACCAGGGGTCCCCCGATTACGTATATCTTTAAAGGCAGTTATACAAGGAATACGAGTGGAAATTAAAGTGGGCCGTTTTGTGGATATTTTCTCGTAGTTTGACCCTATGGGTTTATAGAATTGCAGAAAACTTCAATTGGGGCTGTTTGGACCTGAATTGGAGCAGATCCCAGGGGTCCCCCCGTTACGTATATCTTTAAAGGCAGCTATACAAGGAACACGGGGGGAAATTGAAGTGGGCCGTTTTGTGGATATTGTCTTGTAGTTTGACCCTATGGGTTTATAGAATTGCAGAAAACTTCAATTGGGGCTGTCTGGACCTGAATTGGAGCAGATAACAGGGGGTCCCCCGATTAGGATTATCTTTAAACGTAGTTATACAAGGAATACGGGGGGAAATTAAAGTGGGCCGTTTTGTGGATATTTTCTCATAGTTTGACCCTATGGGTTTATAGAATTGTAGAAAACTTCAATTGGGGCTGTCTGGGCCTGAATTGGAGCAGATACCCGGGGTCCCCCGGTTACATATATCTTTAAAGGCAACTATACAAGGAATACGGGGGGAATTGAAGTGGGCCGTTTTGTGGATATTTTCTCGTAGTTTGACCCTATGGGTTTATAGAAATGCAGAAAACTTCAATTGGGGCTGTCTGGACCTGAATTGGAGCAGATACCAGGGGGTCCCCCGATTAGGATTATCTTTAAACGTAGTTATACAAGGAATACGGGGGGAAATTAAAGTGGGACGTTTTGTGGATATTTTCTCATAGTTTGACCCTATGGGTTTTTAGAATTGTAGAAAACTTCAATTGGGGCTGTCTGGACCTGAATTGGAGCATATACCAGGGGTCCCCGGTTACATATATCTTTAAAGGCAGCTATACAAGGAATACGGGGGGAATTGAAGTCGGCCGTTTTGTGGATATTTTCTCGTAGTTTGACCCTATGGGTTTATAGAATTGCAGAAAACTTCAATTGGGGCGGTCTAGACCTGAATTGGAGCAGATACCATGGGTCCCCCAGTTACGTATATCTTTAAAGACAGCTATACAAGGAATACGTGGGGAAATTGAAGTGGGCCATTTTGTTGATATTTTCTCGTAGTTTGACCCTATGGGTTTATAGAATTGCAGAAAACTTCAATTGGGGTTGTCTGGAACTGAATTGGAGCAGATACCAGGGGTCCCCCGATTACGTATATCTTTAAAGGCAGTTAAACAAGGAATACAGGGGGAAATTGAAGGGGGCCGTTTTGTGGATATTTTCTCGTAGTTTGACCCTATGGGTTTATAGAATTGCAGAAAACTACAATTGGGGCTGTCTGGACCTGAATTGGAGCAGATCCCAGGGGTCCCCCAGTTACGTATATCTTTTAAGGCAGTTATACAAGGAATACAGGGGGAAATTAAAGTGGGCCGTTTTGTGGATATTTTCTCGTAGTTTGACCCTATGGGTTTATAGAATTGCAGAAAACTTCAATTGGGGTTGTCTGGACCTGAATTGGAGCAGATACCAGGGGTCCCCCGATTACGTATATCTTTAAAGGCAGTTATACAAGGAATACGAGTGGAAATTAAAGTGGGCCGTTTTGTGGATATTTTCTCGTAGTTTGACCCTATGGGTTTATAGAATTGCAGAAAACTTCAATTGGGGCTGTTTGGACCTGAATTGGAGCAGATCCCAGGGGTCCCCCCGTTACGTATATCTTTAAAGGCAGCTATACAAGGAACACGGGGGGAAATTGAAGTGGGCCGTTTTGTGGATATTGTCTTGTAGTTTGACCCTATGGGTTTATAGAATTGCAGAAAACTTCAATTGGGGCTGTCTGGACCTGAATTGGAGCAGATAACAGGGGGTCCCCCGATTAGGATTATCTTTAAACGTAGTTATACAAGGAATACGGGGGGAAATTAAAGTGGGCCGTTTTGTGGATATTTTCTCATAGTTTGACCCTATGGGTTTATAGAATTGTAGAAAACTTCAATTGGGGCTGTCTGGGCCTGAATTGGAGCAGATACCCGGGGTCCCCCGGTTACATATATCTTTAAAGGCAACTATACAAGGAATACGGGGGGAATTGAAGTGGGCCGTTTTGTGGATATTTTCTCGTAGTTTGACCCTATGGGTTTATAGAAATGCAGAAAACTTCAATTGGGGCTGTCTGGACCTGAATTGGAGCAGATACCAGGGGGTCCCCCGATTAGGATTATCTTTAAACGTAGTTATACAAGGAATACGGGGGGAAATTAAAGTGGGACGTTTTGTGGATATTTTCTCATAGTTTGACCCTATGGGTTTTTAGAATTGTAGAAAACTTCAATTGGGGCTGTCTGGACCTGAATTGGAGCATATACCAGGGGTCCCCGGTTACATATATCTTTAAAGGCAGCTATACAAGGAATACGGGGGGAATTGAAGTCGGCCGTTTTGTGGATATTTTCTCGTAGTTTGACCCTATGGGTTTATAGAATTGCAGAAAACTTCAATTGGGGCGGTCTAGACCTGAATTGGAGCAGATACCATGGGTCCCCCAGTTACGTATATCTTTAAAGACAGCTATACAAGGAATACGTGGGGAAATTGAAGTGGGCCATTTTGTTGATATTTTCTCGTAGTTTGACCCTATGGGTTTATAGAATTGCAGAAAACTTCAATTGGGGTTGTCTGGAACTGAATTGGAGCAGATACCAGGGGTCCCCCGATTACGTATATCTTTAAAGGCAGTTAAACAAGGAATACAGGGGGAAATTGAAGGGGGCCGTTTTGTGGATATTTTCTCGTAGTTTGACCCTATGGGTTTATAGAATTGCAGAAAACTACAATTGGGGCTGTCTGGACCTGAATTGGAGCAGATCCCAGGGGTCCCCCAGTTACGTATATCTTTTAAGGCAGTTATACAAGGAATACAGGGGGAAATTAAAGTGGGCCGTTTTGTGGATATTTTCTCGTAGTTTGACCCTATGGGTTTATAGAATTGCAGAAAACTTCAATTGGGGTTGTCTGGACCTGAATTGGAGCAGATACCAGGGGTCCCCCGATTACGTATATCTTTAAAGGCAGTTATACAAGGAATACGAGTGGAAATTAAAGTGGGCCGTTTTGTGGATATTTTCTCGTAGTTTGACCCTATGGGTTTATAGAATTGCAGAAAACTTCAATTGGGGCTGTTTGGACCTGAATTGGAGCAGATCCCAGGGGTCCCCCCGTTACGTATATCTTTAAAGGCAGCTATACAAGGAACACGGGGGGAAATTGAAGTGGGCCGTTTTGTGGATATTGTCTTGTAGTTTGACCCTATGGGTTTATAGAATTGCAGAAAACTTCAATTGGGGCTGTCTGGACCTGAATTGGAGCAGATAACAGGGGGTCCCCCGATTAGGATTATCTTTAAACGTAGTTATACAAGGAATACGGGGGGAAATTAAAGTGGGCCGTTTTGTGGATATTTTCTCATAGTTTGACCCTATGGGTTTATAGAATTGTAGAAAACTTCAATTGGGGCTGTCTGGGCCTGAATTGGAGCAGATACCCGGGGTCCCCCGGTTACATATATCTTTAAAGGCAACTATACAAGGAATACGGGGGGAATTGAAGTGGGCCGTTTTGTGGATATTTTCTCGTAGTTTGACCCTATGGGTTTATAGAAATGCAGAAAACTTCAATTGGGGCTGTCTGGACCTGAATTGGAGCAGATACCAGGGGGTCCCCCGATTAGGATTATCTTTAAACGTAGTTATACAAGGAATACGGGGGGAAATTAAAGTGGGACGTTTTGTGGATATTTTCTCATAGTTTGACCCTATGGGTTTTTAGAATTGTAGAAAACTTCAATTGGGGCTGTCTGGACCTGAATTGGAGCATATACCAGGGGTCCCCCGGTTACATATATCTTTAAAGGCAGCTATACAAGGAATACGGGGGGAATTGAAGTCGGCCATTTTGTGGATATTTTCTCGTAGTTTGACCCTATGGATTTATAGAATTGCAAAAAACTTCAATTGGGGCTGTCTAGACCTGAATTGGAGCAGATACCAGGGGTCCCCCAGTTACGTATATCTTTAAAGACAGCTATACAAGGAATACGGGGGGAAATTGAAGTGGGCCATTTTGTAGATATTTTCTCGTAGTTTGACACTATGGGTTTATAGAATTGCAGAAAACTTCAATTGGGGTTGTCTGGAACTGAATTGGAGCATATACCAGGGGTCCCCCGATTACGTATATCTTTAAAGGCAGTTAAACAAGGAATACAGGGGGAAATTGAAGGGGGCCGTTTTGTGGATATTTTCTCGTAGTTTGACCCTATGGGTTTATAGAATTGCAGAAAGTACAATTGGGGCTGTCTGTACCTGAATTGGAGCAGATGCCAGGGGTCCCCCAGTTACGTATATCTTTAAAGGCAGTTATACAAGGAATACAGGGGGAAATTAAAGTGGGCCGTTTTGTGGATATTTTCTCGTAGTTTGACCCTATGGGTTTATAGAATTGCAGAAACTACAATTGGGGCTGTCTGTACCTGAATTGGAGCAGATGCCAGGGTTCCCCCGATTACGTATATCTTTAAAGGCAGTTATACAAGGAATACGAGGGGAAATTAAAGTGGGCCGTTTTGTGGATATTTTCTCGTAGTTTGATTCTATGGGTTTATAGAATTGCAGAAAACTTCAATTGGGGCTGTTTGGACCTGAATTGGAGCAGATCCCAGGGGTCCCCCCGTTACGTATATCTTTAAAGGCAGCTATACAAGGAACACGGGGGGAAATTGAAGTGGGCCGTTTTGTGGATATTGTCTTGTAGTTTGACCCTATGGGTTTATAGAATTGCAGAAAACTTCAATTGGGGCTGTCTGGACCTGAATTGGAGCAGATAACAGGGGGTCCCCCGATTAGGATTATCTTTAAACGTAGTTATACAAGGAATACGGGGGGAAATTAAAGTGGGCCGTTTTGTGGATATTTTCTCATAGTTTGACCCTATGGGTTTATAGAATTGTAGAAAACTTCAATTGGGGCTGTCTGGGCCTGAATTGGAGCAGATACCCGGGGTCCCCCGGTTACATATATCTTTAAAGGCAACTATACAAGGAATACGGGGGGAATTGAAGTGGGTCGTTTTGTGGATATTTTCTCGTAGTTTGACCCTATGGGTTTATAGAAATGCAGAAAACTTCAATTGGGGCTGTCTGGACCTGAATTGGAGCAGATACCAGGGGGTCCCCCGATTAGGATTATCTTTAAACGTAGTTATACAAGGAATACGGGGGGAAATTAAAGTGGGACGTTTTGTGGATATTTTCTCATAGTTTGACCCTATGGGTTTTTAGAATTGTAGAAAACTTCAATTGGGGCTGTCTGGACCTGAATTGGAGCATATACCAGGGGTCCCCCGGTTACATATATCTTTAAAGGCAGCTATACAAGGAATACGGGGGGAATTGAAGTCGGCCATTTTGTGGATATTTTCTCGTAGTTTGACCCTATGGATTTATAGAATTGCAGAAAACTTCAATTGGGGCTGTCTAGACCTGAATTGGAGCAGATACCAGGGGTCCCCCAGTTACGTTTATCTTTAAAGACAGCTATACAAGGAATACGGGGGGAAATTGAAGTGGGCCATTTTGTAGATATTTTCTCGTAGTTTGACACTATGGGTTTATAGAATTGCAGAAAACTTCAATTGGGGTTGTCTGGAACTGAATTGGAGCAGATACCAGGGGTCCCCCGATTACGTATATCTTTAAAGGCAGTTAAACAAGGAATACAGGGGGAAATTGAAGGGGGCCGTTTTGTGGATATTTTCTCGTAGTTTGACCCTATGGGTTTATAGAATTGCAGAAAGTACAATTGGGGCTGTCTGTACCTGAATTGGAGCAGATGCCAGGGGTCCCCCAGTTACGTATATCTTTAAAGGCAGTTATACAAGGAATACAGGGGGAAATTAAAGTGGGCCGTTTTGTGGATATTTTCTCGTAGTTTGACCCTATGGGTTTATAGAATTGCAGAAACTACAATTGGGGCTGTCTGTACCTGAATTGGAGCAGATGCCAGGGGTCCCCCGATTACGTATATCTTTAAAGGCAGTTATACAAGGAATACGAGGGGAAATTAAAGTGGGCCGTTTTGTGGATATTTTCTCGTAGTTTGATTCTATGGGTTTATAGAATTGCAGAAAACTTCAATTGGGGCTGTTTGGACCTGAATTGGAGCAGATCCCAGGGGTCCCCCCGTTACGTATATCTTTAAAGGCAGCTATACAAGGAACACAGGGGGAAATTGAAGTGGGCTGTTTTGTGGATATTGTCTTGTAGTTTGACCCTATGGGTTTATAGAATTGCAGAAAACTTCAATTGGGGCTGTCTGGACCTGAATTGGAGCAGATAACAGGGGGTCCCCCGATTAGGATTATCTTTAAACGTAGTTATACAAGGAATACGGGGGGAAATTAAAGTGGGCCGTTTTGTGGATATTTTCTCATAGTTTGACCCTATGGGTTTATAGAATTGTAGAAAACTTCAATTGGGGCTGTCTGGGCCTGAATTGGAGCAGTACCCGGGGTCCCCCGGTTACATATATCTTTAAAGGCAACTATACAAGGAATACGGGGGGAATTGAAGTGGGCCGTTTTGTGGATATTTTCTCGTAGTTTGACCCTATGGGTTTATAGAAATGCAGAAAACTTCAATTGGGGCTGTCTGGACCTGAATTGGAGCAGATACCAGGGGGTCCCCCGATTAGGATTATCTTTAAACGTAGTTATACAAGGAATACGGGGGGAAATTAAAGTGGGACGTTTTGTGGATATTTTCTCATAGTTTGACCCTATGGGTTTTTAGAATTGTAGAAAACTTCAATTGGGGCTGTCTGGACCTGAATTGGAGCATATACCAGGGGTCCCCCGGTTACATATATCTTTAAAGGCAGCTATACAAGGAATACGGGGGGAATTGAAGTCGGCCATTTTGTGGATATTTTCTCGTAGTTTGACCCTATGGATTTATAGAATTGCAGAAAACTTCAATTGGGGCTGTCTAGACCTGAATTGGAGCAGATACCAGGGGTCCCCCAGTTACGTATATCTTTAAAGACAGCTATACAAGGAATACGGGGGGAAATTGAAGTGGGCCATTTTGTAGATATTTTCTCGTAGTTTGACACTATGGGTTTATAGAATTGCAGAAAACTTCAATTGGGGTTGTCTGGAACTGAATTGGAGCAGATACCAGGGGTCCACCGATTACGTATATCTTTAAAGGCAGTTAAACAAGGAATACAGGGGGAAATTGAAGGGGGCCGTTTTGTGGATATTTTCTCGTAGTTTGACCCTATGGGTTTATAGAATTGCAGAAAGTACAATTGGGGCTGTCTGTACCTGAATTGGAGCAGATGCCAGGGGTCCCCCAGTTACGTATATCTTTAAAGGCAGTTATACAAGGAATACAGGGGGAAATTAAAGTGGGCCGTTTTGTGGATATTTTCTCGTAGTTTGACCCTATGGGTTTATAGAATTGCAGAAACTACAATTGGGGCTGTCTGTACCTGAATTGGAGCAGATGCCAGGGGTCCCCCGATTACGTATATCTTTAAAGGCAGTTATACAAGGAATACGAGGGGAAATTAAAGTGGGCCGTTTTGTGGATATTTTCTCGTAGTTTGATTCTATGGGTTTATAGAATTGCAGAAAACTTCAATTGGGGCTGTTTGGACCTGAATTGGAGCAGATCCCAGGGGTCCCCCCGTTACGTATATCTTTAAAGGCAGCTATACAAGGAACACGGGGGGAAATTGAAGTGGGCCGTTTTGTGGATATTGTCTTGTAGTTTGACCCTATGGGTTTATAGAATTGCAGAAAACTTCAATTGGGGCTGTCTGGACCTGAATTGGAGCAGATAATAGGGGGTCCCCCGATTAGGATTATCTTTAAACGTAGTTATACAAGGAATACGGGGGAAATTAAAGTGGGCCGTTTTGTGGATATTTTCTCATAGTTTGACCCTATGGGTTTATAGAATTGTAGAAAACTTCAATTGGGGCTGTCTGGGCCTGAATTGGAGCAGATACCAGGGGTCCCCCGGTTACATATATCTTTAAAGGCAGCTATACAAGGAATACGGGGGGAATTGAAGTGGGCCGTTTTGTGGATATTTTCTCGTAGTTTGACCCTATGGGTTTATAGAAATGCAGAAAACTTCAATTGGGGCTGTCTGGACCTGAATTGGAGCAGATACCAGGGGGTCCCCCGATTAGGATTATCTTTAAACGTAGTTATACAAGGAATACGGGGGGAAATTAAAGTGGGACGTTTTGTGGATATTTTCTCATAGTTTGACCCTATGGGTTTTTAAAATTGTAGAAAACTTCAATTGGGGCTGTCTGGACCTGAATTGGAGCATATACCAGGGGGTCCCCCGATTAGGATTATCTTTAAACGTAGTTATACAAGGAATACGGGGGGAAATTAAAGTGGGACGTTTTGTGGATATTTTCTCATAGTTTGACCCTATGGGTTTTTAGAATTGTAGAAAACTTCAATTGGGGCTGTCTGGGCATGAATTGGAGCAGATACCAGGGGTCCCCCGGTTACATATATCTTTAAAGGCAGCTATACAAGGAATACGGGGGGAATTGAAGTCGGCCGTTTTGTGGATATTTTCTCGTAGTTTGACCCTATGGATTTATAGAATTGCAGAAAACTTCAATTGGGGCTGTCTAGACCTGAATTGGAGCAGATACCAGGGGTCCCCCAGTTACGTATATCTTTAAAGACAGCTATACAAGGAATACGGGGGGAAATTGAAGTGGGCCATTTTGTAGATATTTTCTCGTAGTTTGACACTATGGGTTTATAGAATTGCAGAAAACTTCAATTGGGGTTGTCTGGAACGGAATTGGAGCAGATACCAGGGGTCCCCCGATTACGTATATCTTTAAAGGCAGTTAAACAAGGAATACAGGGGGAAATTGAAGGGGGCCGTTTTGTGGATATTTTCTCGTAGTTTGACCCTATGGGTTTATAGAATTGCAGAAAGTACAATTGGGGCTGTCTGTACCTGAATTGGAGCAGATGCCAGGGGTCCCCAAGTTACGTATATCTTTAAAGGCAGTTATACAAGGAATACAGGGGGAAATTAAAGTGGGCCGTTTTGTGGATATTTTCTCGTAGTTTGACCCTATGGGTTTATAGAATTGCAGAAACTACAATTGGGGCTGTCTGTACCTGAATTGGAGCAGATGCCAGGGGTCCCTCGATTACGTATATCTTTAAAGGTAGTTATACAAGGAATACGAGGGGAAATTAAAGTGGGCCGTTTTGTGGATATTTTCTCGTAGTTTGACTCTATGGGTTTATAGAATTGCAGAAAACTTCAATTGGGGCTGTTTGGACCTGAATTGGAGCAGATCCCAGGGGTCCCGCCGTTACGTATATCTTTAAAGGCAGCTATACAAGGAATACGGGGGGAATTAAAGTGGGACGTTTTGTGGATATTTTCTCATAGTTTGACCCTATGGGTTTTTAGAATTGTTGAAAACTTCAATTGGGGCTGTCTGGACCTGAATTGGAGCATATACCAGGGGTCCCCCGGTTACATATATCTTTAAAGGCAGCTATACAAGGAATACGGGGGGAATTGAAGTCGGCCGTTTTGTGGATATTTTCTCGTAGTTTGACCCTATGGATTTATAGAATTGCAGAAAACTTCAATTGGGGCTGTCTAGACCTGAATTGGAGCAGATACAAGGGGTCCCCCAGTTACGTATATCTTTAAAGACAGCTATACAAGGAATACCGGGGGAAATTGAAGTGGGCCATTTTGTGGATATTTTCTCGTAGTTTGACACTATGGGTTTATAGAATTGCAGAAAACTTCAATTGGGGTTGTCTGGAACTGAATTGGAGCAGATACCAGGGGTCCCCCGATTACATATATCTTTAAAGGTAGTTAAACAAGGAATACAGGGGGAAATTGAAGGGGGCCGTTTTGTGGATATTTTTTCGTAGTTTGACCCTATGGGTTTATAGAATTGCAGAAACTACAGTTGGGGCTGTCTGTACCTGAATTGGAGCAGATGCCAGGGGTCCCCCAGTTACGTATATCTTTAAAGGCAGTTATACAAGGAATACAGGGAGAAATTAAAGTGGGCCGTTTTGTGGATATTTTCTCGTAGTTTGACCCTAAGGGTTTATAGAATTGCAGAAAACTTCAATTGGGGTTGTCTGGACCTGAATTGGAGCTGATACCAGGGGTCCCCCGATTACGTATATCTTTAAAGGCAGTTATACAAGGAATACGAGGGGAAATTAAAGTGGGCTGTTTTGTGGATATTTTCTCGTAGTTTGACTCTATGGGTTTATAGAATTGCAGAAAACTTCAATTGGGGCTGTTTGGACCTGAATTGGAGCAGATCCCAGGGGTCCCCCCGTTACGTATATCTTTAAAGGCAGCTATACAAGGAATACGGGGGGAATTGAAGTGGGCCGTTTTGTGGATATTTTCTCGTAGTTTGACCCTATGGGTTTATAGAATTGCAGGAAACTTCAATTGGGGCTGTCTGGACCTGAATTGGAGCATATACCAGGGGGTCCCCCGATTAGGATTATCTTTAAACGTAGTTATACAAGGAATACGGGGGGAAATTAAAGTGGGACGTTTTGTGGATATTTTCTCATAGTTTGACCCTATGGGTATTTAGAATTGTAGAAAACTTCAATTGGGGCTGTCTGGACCTGAATTGGAGCAGATACCAGGGGTCCCCCGGTTACATATATCTTTAAAGGCAACTATACAAGGAATACGGGGGGAATTGAAGTCGGCCGTTTTGTCGATATTTTCTCGTAGTTTGACCCTATGGGTTTATAGAATTGAAAAAAACTTCAATTGGGGTTGTCTGGACTGAATTGGAGCAGATACCAGGGGTCCCCCGATTACGTATATCTTTAAAGGCAGTTAAACAAGGAATACAGGGGGAAATTGAAGGGGGCCGTTTTGTGGATATTTTCTCGTAGTTTGACCCTATGGGTTTATAGAATTGCAGAAAACTACAATTGGGGCTGTCTGGACCTGAATTGGAGCAGATGCCAGGGGTCCCCCAGTTACGTATATCTTTAAAGGCAGTTATACAAGGAATACAGGGGGAAATTAAAGTGGGCCGTTTTGTGGATATTTTCTCGTAGTTTGACCCTATGGGTTTATAGAATTGCAGAAAACTTCAATTGGGGTTGTCTGGACCTGAATTGGAGCAGATACCAGGGGTCCCCCGATTACGTATATCTTTAAAGGCAGTTATACAAGGAATACGAGGGGAAATTAAAGTGGGCCGTTTTGTGGATATTTTCTGGTAGTTTGACCCTATGGGTTTATAGAATTGCAGAAAACTACAATTGGGGCTGTCTGGACCTGAATTGGAGCAGATGCCAGGGGTCCCCCAGTTACGTATATCTTTAAAGGCAGTTATACAAGGAATACAGGGGGAAATTAAAGTGGGCCGTTTTGTGGATATTTTCTCGTAGTTTGACCCTATGGGTTTATAGAATTGCAGAAAACTTCAATTGGGGTTGTCTGGACCTGAATTGGAGCAGATACCAGGGATCCCCCGATTACGTATATCTTTAAAGGCAGTTATACAAGGAATACAGGGGGAAATTAAAGTGGGCCGTTTTGTGGATATTTTCTCGTAGTTTGACCGACCCTATGGGTTTATAGAATTGCAGAAAACTTCAATTGGGGTTGTCTGGACCTGAATTGGAGCAGATACCAGGGGTCCCCCGATTACGTATATCTTTAAAGGCAGTTATACAAGGAATACGAGGGGAAATTAAAGTGGGCCGTTTTGTGGATATTTTCTCGTAGTTTGACCCTATGGGTTTATAGAATTGCAGAAAACTTCAATTGGGGCTGTCTGGACCTGAATTGGAGCAGATCCCAGGGGTCCCCCCGTTACGTATATCTTTAAAGGCAGCTATACAAGGAATACGGGGGGAAATTGAAGTGGGCCGTTTTGTGGATATTTTCTCGTAGTTTGACCCTATGGGTTTATAGAATTGCAGAAAACTTCAATTGGGGCTGTCTGGACCTGAATTGGAGCAGATACCAGGGGGTCCCCCGATTAGGATTATCTTTAAACGTAGTTATACAAGGAATACGGGGGGAAATTAAAGTGGGACGTTTTGTGGATATTTTCTCATAGTTTGACCCTATGGGTTTTTAGAATTGTAGAAAACTTCAATTGGGGCTGTCTGGACCTGAATTGGAGCATATACCAGGGGTCCCCCGGTTACATATATCTTTAAAGGCAGCTATACAAGGAATACGGGGGGAATTGAAGTCGGCCGTTTTGTGGATATTTTCTCGTAGTTTGACCCTATGGGTTTATAGAATTGCAGAAAACTTCAATTGGGGCTGTCTAGACCTGAATTGGAGCAGATACCATGGGTCCCCCAGTTACGTATATCTTTAAAGACAGCTATACAAGGAATACGGGGGGAAATTGAAGTGGCCCATTTTGTGGTTATTTTCTCGTAGTTTGACCCTATGGGTTTATAGAATTGCAGAAAACTTCAATTGGGGTTGTCTGGAACTGAATTGGAGTAGATACCAGGGGTCCCCCGATTACGTATATCTTTAAAGGCAGTTAAACAAGGAATACAGGGGGAAATTGAAGGGGGCCGTTTTGTGGATATTTTCTCGTAGTTTGACCCTATGGGTTTATAGAATTGCAGAAAACTACAATTGGGGCTGTCTGGACCTGAATTGGAGCAGATGCCAGGGGTCCCCCAGTTACGTATATCTTTAAAGGCAGTTATACAAGGAATACAGGGGGAAATTAAAGTGGGCCATTTTGTGGATATTTTCTCGTAGTTTGACCCTATGGGTTTATAGAATTGAAGAAAACTTCAATTGGGGCTGTCTGGACCTGAATTGGAGCAGATACCAGGGGGTCCCTCGATTAGGATTATCTTTAAACGTAGTTATACAAGGAATACGGGGGGAAATTAATGTGGGACGTTTTGTGGATATTTTCTCATAGTTTGACCCTATGGGTTTTTAGAATTGTAGAAAACTTCAATTGGGGCTGTCTGGACCTGAATTGGAGCATATACCAGGGGTCCCCGGGTTACATATATCTTTAAAGGCAGCTATACAAGGAATACGGGGGGAATTGAAGTCGGCCGTTTTGTGGATATTTTCTCGTAGTTTGACCCTATGGGTTTATAGAATTGCAGAAAACTTCAATTGGGGCTGTCTAGACCTGAATTGGAGCAGATACCATGGGTCCCCCAGTTACGTATATCTTTAAAGACAGCTATACAAGGAATACGGGGGGAAATTGAAGTGGGCCATTTTGTGGATATTTTCTCGTAGTTTGACCCTATGGGTTTATAGAATTGCAGAAAACTTCAATTGGGGTTGTCTGGAACTGAATTGGAGCAGATACCAGGGGTCCCCCGATTACGTATATCTTTAAAGGCAGTTAAACAAGGAATACAGGGGGAAATTGAAGGGGGCCGTTTTGTGGATATTTTCTCGTAGTTTGACCCTATGGGTTTATAGAATTGCAGAAAACTACAATTGGGGCTGTCTGGACCTGAATTGGAGCAGATGCCAGGGGTCCCCCAGTTACGTATATCTTTTAAGGCAGTTATACAAGGAATACAGGGGGAAATTAAAGTGGGCCGTTTTGTGGATATTTTCTCGTAGTTTGACCCTATGGGTTTATAGAATTGCAGAAAACTTCAATTGGGGTTGTCTGGACCTGAATTGGAGCAGATACCAGGGGTCCCCCGATTACGTATATCTTTAAAGGCAGTTATACAAGGAATATGAGGGGAAATTAAAGTGGGCCGTTTTGTGGATATTTTCTCGTAGTTTGACCCTATGGGTTTATAGAATTGCAGAAAACTTCAATTGGGGCTGTTTGGACCTGAATTGGAGCAGATCCCAGGGGTCCCCCCGTTACGTATATCTTTAAAGGCAGCTATACAAGGAACACGGGGGGAAATTGAAGTGGGCCGTTTTGTGGATATTGTCTCGTAGTTTGACCCTATGGGTTTATAGAATTGCAGAAAACTTCAATTGGGGCTGTCTGGACCTGAATTGGAGCAGATAACATGGGGTCCCCCGATTAGGATTATCTTTAAACGTAGTTATACAAGGAATACGGGGGGAAATTAAAGTGGGCCGTTTTGTGGATATTGTCTCGTAGTTTGACCCTATGGGTTTATAGAATTGCAGAAAACTTCAATTGGGGTTGTCTGGACCTGAATTGGAGCAGATATCAGGGGTCCCCCGATTACGTATATCTTTAAAGGCAGTTATACAAGGAATACAGGGGGAAATTAAAGTGGGCCGTTTTGTGGATATTTTCTCGTAGTTTGACCGACCCTATAGGTTTATAGAATTGCAGAAAACTTCAATTGGGGTTGTCTGGACCTGAATTGGAGCAGATACCAGGGGTCCCCCGATTACGTATATCTTTAAAGGCAGTTATACAAGGAATACGAGGGGAAATTAAAGTGGGCCGTTTTGTGGATATTTTCTCGTAGTTTGACCCTATGGGTTTATAGAATTGCAGAAAACTTCAATTGGGGCTGTCTGGACCTGAATTGGAGCAGATCCCAGGGGTCCCCCCGTTACGTATATCTTTAAAGGCAGCTATACAAGGAATACGGGGGGAAATGAAGTGGGCCGTTTTGTGGATATTTTCTCGTAGTTTGACCCTATGGGTTTATAGAATTGCAGAAAACTTCAATTGGGGCTGTCTGGACCTGAATTGGAGCAGATACCAGGGGGTCCCCCGATTAGGATTATCTTTAAACGTAGTTATACAAGGAATACGGGGGGAAATTAAAGTGGGACGTTTTGTGGATATTTTCTCATAGTTTGACCCTATGGGTTTTTAGAATTGTAGAAAACTTCAATTGGGGCTGTCTGGACCTGAATTGGAGCATATACCAGGGGTCCCCCGGTTACATATATCTTTAAAGGCAGCTATACAAGGAATACGGGGGGAATTGAAGTCGGCCGTTTTGTGGATATTTTCTCGTAGTTTGACCCTATGGGTTTATAGAATTGCAGAAAACTTCAATTGGGGCTGTCTAGACCTGAATTGGAGCAGATACCATGGGTCCCCCAGTTACGTATATCTTTAAAGACAGCTATACAAGGAATACGGGGGGAAATTGAAGTGGGCCGTTTTGTGGATATTTTCTCGTAGTTTGACCCTATGGGTTTATAGAATTGCAGAAAACTTCAATTGGGGTTGTCTGGAACTGAATTGGAGCAGATACCAGGGGTCCCCCGATTACGTATATCTTTAAAGGCAGTTAAACAAGGAATACAGGGGGGAAATTGAAGGGGGCCGTTTTGTGGATATTTTCTCGTAGTTTGACCCTATGGGTTTATAGAATTGCAGAAAACTACAATTGGGGCTGTCTGGACCTGAATTGGAGCAGATGCCAGGGGTCCCCCAGTTACGTATATCTTTAAAGGCAGTTATACAAGGAATACAGGGGGAAATTAAAGTGGGCCGTTTTGTGGATATTTTCTCGTAGTTTGACCCTATGGGTTTATAGAATTGAAGAAAACTTCAATTGGGGCTGTCTGGACCTGAATTGGAGCAGATACCAGGGGGTCCCCCGATTAGGATTATCTTTAAACGTAGTTATACAAGGAATACGGGGGGAAATTAAAGTGGGACGTTTTGTGGATATTTTCTCATAGTTTGACCCTATGGGTTTTTAGAATTGTAGAAAACTTCAATTGGGGCTGTCTGGACCTGAATTGGAGCATATACCAGGGGTCCCCGGGTTACATATATCTTTAAAGGCAGCTATACAAGGAATACGGGGGGAATTGAAGTCGGCCGTTTTGTGGATATTTTCTCGTAGTTTGACCCTATGGGTTTATAGAATTGCAGAAAACTTCAATTGGGGCTGTCTAGACCTGAATTGGAGCAGATACCATGGGTCCCCCAGTTACGTATATCTTTAAAGACAGCTATACAAGGAATACGGGGGGAAATTGAACTGGGCCATTTTGTGGATATTTTCTCGTAGTTTGACCCTATGGGTTTATAGAATTGCAGAAAACTTCAATTGGGGTTGTCTGGAACTGAATTGGAGCAGATACCAGGGGTCCCCCGATTACGTATATCTTTAAAGGCAGTTAAACAAGGAATACAGGGGGAAATTGAAGGGGGCCGTTTTGTGGATATTTTCTCGTAGTTTGACCCTATGGGTTTATAGAATTGCAGAAAACTACAATTGGGGCTGTCTAGACCTGAATTGGAGCAGATGCCAGGGGTCCCCCAGTTACGTATATCTTTAAAGGCAGTTATACAAGGAATACAGGGGGAAATTAAAGTGGGCCGTTTTGTGGATATTTTCTCGTAGTTTGACCCTATGGGTTTATAGAATTGCAGAAAACTTCAATTGGGGTTGTCTGGACCTGAATTGGAGCAGATACCAGGGGTCCCCCGATTACGTATATCTTTAAAGGCAGTTATACAAGGAATACGAGGGGAAATTAAAGTGGGCCGTTTTGTGGATATTTTCTCGTAGTTTGACCCTATGGGTTTATAGAATTGCAGAAAACTTCAATTGGGGCTGTTTGGACCTGAATTGGAGCAGATCCCAGGGGTCCCCCCGTTACGTATATCTTTAAAGGCAACTATACAAGGAACACGGGGGGAAATTGAAGTGGGCCGTTTTGTGGATATTGTCTCGTAGTTTGACCCTATGGGTTTATAGAATTGCAGAAAACCTCAATTGGGGCTGTCTGGACCTGAATTGGAGCAGATAACAGGGGGTCCCCCGATTAGGATTATCTTTAAACGTAGTTATACAAGGAATACGGGGGGAAATTAAAGTGGGCCGTTTTGTGGATATTTTCTCATAGTTTGACCCTATGGGTTTATAGAATTGTAGAAAACTTCAATTGGGGCTGTCTGGGCCTGAATTGGAGCAGATACCAGGGGTCCCCCGGTTACATATATCTTTAAAGGCAGCTATACAAGGAATACGGGGGGAATTGAAGTGGGCCGTTTTGTGGATATTTTCTCGTAGTTTGACCCAATGGGTTTATAGAAATGCAGAAAACTTCAATTGGGGCTGTCTGGACCTGAATTGGAGCAGATACCAGGGGGTCCCCCGATTAGGATTATCTTTAAACGTAGTTATACAAGGAATACGGGGGGAAATTAAAGTGGGACGTTTTGTGGATATTTTCTCATAGTTTGACCCTATGGGTTTTTAGAATTGTAGAAAACTTCAATTGGGGCTGTCTGGACCTGAATTGGAGCATATACCAGGGGTCCCCCGGTTACATATATCTTTAAAGGCAGCTATACAAGGAATACGGGGGGAATTGAAGTCGGCCGTTTTGTGGATATTTTCTCGTAGTTTGACCCTATGGATTTTTAGAATTGCAGAAAACTTCAATTGGGGCTGTCTAGACCTGAATTGGAGCAGATACCAGGGGTCCCCCAGTTACGTATATCTTTAAAGACAGCTATACAAGGAATACGGGGGGAAATTGAAGTGGGCCATTTTGTGGATATTTTCTCGTAGTTTGACACTATGGGTTTATAGAATTGCAGAAAACTTCAATTGGGGTTGTCTGGAACTGAATTGGAGCAGATACCAGGGGTCCCCCGATTACGTATATCTTTAAAGGCAGTTAAACAAGGAATACAGGGGGAAATTGAAGGGGGCCGTTTTGTGGATATTTTCTCGTAGTTTGACCCTATGGGTTTATAGAATTGCAGAAACTACAATTGGGGTTGTCTGGACCTGAATTGGAGCAGATACCAGGGGTCCCCCGATTACGTATATCTTTAAAGGCAGTTATACAAGGAATACGAGGGGAAATTAAAGTGGGCCGTTTTGTGGATATTTTCTCGTAGTTTGACTCTATGGGTTTATAGAATTGCAGAAAACTTCAATTGGGGCTGTTTGGACCTGAATTGGAGCAGATCCCAGGGGTCCCCCCATTACATATATCTTTAAAGGCAGCTATACAAGGAATACGGGGGGAATTGAAGTGGGCCGTTTTGTGGATATTTTCTCGTAGTTTGACCCTATGGGTTTATAGAATTGCAGAAAACTTCAATTGGGGCTGTCTGGACCTGAATTGGAGCATATACCAGGGGGTCCCCCGATTAGGATTATCTTTAAACGTAGTTATACAAGGAATACGGGGGGAAATTAAAGTGGGACGTTTTGTGGATATTTTCTCATAGTTTGACCCTATGGGTATTTAGAATTGTAGAAAACTTAAATTGGGGCTGTCTGGACCTGAATTGGAGCAGATACCAGGGGTCCCCCGGTTACATATATCTTTAGAGGCAACTATACAAGGAATACGGGGGGAATTGAAGTCGGCCGTTTTGTGGATATTTTCTCGTAGTTTGACCCTATGGGTTTATAGAATTGCAGAAAACTTCAATTGGGGTTGTCTGGAACTGAATTGGAGCAGATACCAGGGGTCCCCCGATTACGTATATCTTTAAAGGCAGTTAAACAAGGAATACAGGGGGAAATTGAAGGGTGCCGTTTTGTGGATATTTTCTCGTAGTTTGACCCTATGGGTTTATAGAATTGCAGAAAACTACAATTGGGGCTGTCTGGACCTGAATTGGAGCAGCTGCCAGGGGTCCCCCAGTTACGTATATCTTTAAAGGCAGTTATACAAGGAATACAGGGGGAAATTAAAGTGGGCCGTTTTGTGGATATTTTCTCGTAGTTTGACCCTATGGGTTTATAGAATTGCAGAAAACTTCAATTGGGGCTGTCTGGACCTGAATTGGAGCAGATCCCAGGGGTCCCCACGTTACGTATATCTTTAAAGGCAGCTATACAAGGAACACGGGGGGAAATTGAAGTGGGCCGTTTTGTGGATATTGTCTCGTAGTTTGACCCTATGGGTTTATAGAATTGCAGAAAACTTCAATTGGGGCTGTCTGGACCTGAATTGGAGCAGATAACAGGGGGTCCCCCGATTAGGATTATCTTTAAACGTAGTTATACAAGGAATACGGGGGGAAATTAAAGTGGGACGTTTTGTGGATATTTTCTCATAGTTTGACCCTATGGGTTTTTAGAATTGTAGAAAACTTCAATTGGGGCTGTCTGGACCTGAATTGGAGCAGATAACAGGGGGTCCCCCGATTAGGATTATCTTTAAACGTAGTTATACAAGGAATACGGGGGGAAATTAAAGTGGGACGTTTTGTGGATATTTTCTCATAGTTTGACCCTATGGGTTTTTAGAATTGTAGAAAACTTCAATTGGGGCTGTCTGGACCTGAATTGGAGCATATACCAGGGGTCCCCCGGTTACATATATCTTTAAAGGTAGCTATACAAGGAATACGGGGGGAATTGAAGTCGGCCGTTTTGTGGATATTTTCTCGTAGTTTGACCCTATGGATTTTTAGAATTGCAGAAAACTTCAATTGGGGCTGTCTAGACCTGAATTGGAGCAGATACCAGGGGTCCCCCAGTTACGTATATCTTTAAAGACAGCTATACAAGGAATACGGGGGGAAATTGAAGTGGGCCATTTTGTGGATATTTTCTCGTAGTTTGACACTATGGGTTTATAGAATTGCAGAAAACTTCAATTGGGGTTGTCTGGAACTGAATTGGAGCAGATACCAGGGGTCCCCCGATTACGTATATCTTTAAAGGCAGTTAAACAAGGAATACAGGGGGAAATTGAAGGGGGCCGTTTTGTGGATATTTTCTCGTAGTTTGACCCTATGGGTTTATAGAATTGCAGAAACTACAATTGGGGCTGTCTGTACCTGAATTGGAGCAGATGCCAGGGGTCCCCCAGTTACGTATATCTTTAAAGGCAGTTATACAAGGAATACAGGGGGAAATTAAAGTGGGCCGTTTTGTGGATATTTTCTCGTAGTTTGACCCTAAGGGTTTATAGAATTGCAGAAAACTTCAATTGGGGTTGTCCGGACCTGAATTGGAGCAGATACCAGGGGTCCCCCGATTACGTATATCTTTAAAGGCAGTTAAACAAGGAATACAGGGGGAAATTGAAGGGGGCCGTTTTGTGGATATTTTCTCGTAGTTTGACCCTATGGGTTTATAGAATTGCAGAAACTACAATTGGGGCTGTCTGTACCTGAATTGGAGCAGATGCCAGGGGTCCCCCAGTTACGTATATCTTTAAAGGCAGTTATACAAGGAATACAGGGGGAAATTAAAGTGGGCCGTTTTGTGGATATTTTCTCGTAGTTTGACCCTAAGGGTTTATAGAATTGCAGAAAACTTCAATTGGGGTTGTCTGGACCTGAATTGGAGCAGATACCAGGGGTCCCCCGATTACGTATATCTTTAAAGGCAGTTATACAAGGAATACGAGGGGAAATTAAAGTGGGCCGTTTTGTGGATATTTTCTCGTAGTTTGACTCTATGGGTTTATAGAATTGCAGAAAACTTCAATTGGGGCTGTTTGGACCTGAATTGGAGCAGATCCCAGGGGTCCCCCCGTTACATATATCTTTAAAGGCAGCTATACAAGGAATACGGGGGGAATTGAAGTGGGCCGTTTTGTGGATATTTTCTCGTAGTTTGACCCTATGGGTTTATAGAATTGCAGAAAACTTCAATTGGGGCTGTCTGGACCTGAATTGGAGCATATACCAGGGGGTCCCCCGATTAGGATTATCTTTAAACGTAGTTATACAAGGAATACGGGGGGAAATTAAAGTGGGACGTTTTGTGGATATTTTCTCATAGTTTGACCCTATGGGTATTTAGAATTGTAGAAAACTTAAATTGGGGCTGTCTGGACCTGAATTGGAGCAGATACCAGGGGTCCCCCGGTTACATATATCTTTAAAGGCAACTATACAAGGAATACGGGGGGAATTGAAGTCGGCCGTTTTGTGGATATTTTCTCGTAGTTTGACCCTATGGGTTTATAGAATTGCAGAAAACTTCAATTGGGGTTGTCTGGAACTGAATTGGAGCAGATACCAGGGGTCCCCCGATTACGTATATCTTTAAAGGCAGTTAAACAAGGAATACAGGGGGAAATTGAAGGGTGCCATTTTGTGGATATTTTCTCGTAGTTTGACCCTATGGGTTTATAGAATTGCAGAAAACTACAATTGGGGCTGTCTGGACCTGAATTGGAGCAGCTGCCAGGGGTCCCCCAGTTACGTATATCTTTAAAGGCAGTTATACAAGGAATACAGGGGGAAATTAAAGTGGGCCGTTTTGTGGATATTTTCTCGTAGTTTGACCCTATGGGTTTATAGAATTGAAGAAAACTTCAATTGGGGCTGTCTGGACCTGAATTGGAGCAGATACCAGGGGGTCCCCCGATTAGGATTATCTTTAAACGTAGTTATACAAGGAATACGGGGGGAAATTAAAGTGGGACGTTTTGTGGATATTTTCTCATAGTTTGACCCTATGGGTTTTTAGAATTGTAGAAAACTTCAATTGGGGCTGTCTGGACCTGAATTGGAGCATATACCAGGGGTCCCCGGGTTACATATATCTTTAAAGGCAGCTATACAAGGAATACGGGGGGAATTGAAGTCGGCCGTTTTGTGGATATTTTCTCGTAGTTTGACCCTATGGGTTTATAGAATTGCAGAAAACTTCAATTGGGGCTGTCTAGACCTGAATTGGAGCAGATACCATGGGTCCCCCAGTTACGTATATCTTTAAAGACAGCTATACAAGGAATACGGGGGGAAATTGAACTGGGCCATTTTGTGGATATTTTCTCGTAGTTTGACCCTATGGGTTTATAGAATTGCAGAAAACTTCAATTGGGGTTGTCTGGAACTGAATTGGAGCAGATACCAGGGGTCCCCCGATTACGTATATCTTTAAAGGCAGTTAAACAAGGAATACAGGGGGAAATTGAAGGGGGCCGTTTTGTGGATATTTTCTCGTAGTTTGACCCTATGGGTTTATAGAATTGCAGAAAACTACAATTGGGGCTGTCTAGACCTGAATTGGAGCAGATGCCAGGGGTCCCCCAGTTACGTATATCTTTAAAGGCAGTTATACAAGGAATACAGGGGGAAATTAAAGTGGGCCGTTTTGTGGATATTTTCTCGTAGTTTGACCCTATGGGTTTATAGAATTGCAGAAAACTTCAATTGGGGTTGTCTGGACCTGAATTGGAGCAGATACCAGGGGTCCCCCGATTACGTATATCTTTAAAGGCAGTTATACAAGGAATACGAGGGGAAATTAAAGTGGGCCGTTTTGTGGATATTTTCTCGTAGTTTGACCCTATGGGTTTATAGAATTGCAGAAAACTTCAATTGGGGCTGTTTGGACCTGAATTGGAGCAGATCCCAGGGGTCCCCCCGTTACGTATATCTTTAAAGGCAACTATACAAGGAACGCGGGGGGAAATTGAAGTGGGCCGTTTTGTGGATATTGTCTCGTAGTTTGACCCTATGGGTTTATAGAATTGCAGAAAACCTCAATTGGGGCTGTCTGGACCTGAATTGGAGCAGATAACAGGGGGTCCCCCGATTAGGATTATCTTTAAACGTAGTTATACAAGGAATACGGGGGGAAATTAAAGTGGGCCGTTTTGTGGATATTTTCTCATAGTTTGACCCTATGGGTTTATAGAATTGTAGAAAACTTCAATTGGGGCTGTCTGGGCCTGAATTGGAGCAGATACCAGGGGTCCCCCGGTTACATATATCTTTAAAGGCAGCTATACAAGGAATACGGGGGGAATTGAAGTGGGCCGTTTTGTGGATATTTTCTCGTAGTTTGACCCAATGGGTTTATAGAAATGCAGAAAACTTCAATTGGGGCTGTCTGGACCTGAATTGGAGCAGATACCAGGGGGTCCCCCGATTAGGATTATCTTTAAACGTAGTTATACAAGGAATACGGGGGGAAATTAAAGTGGGACGTTTTGTGGATATTTTCTCATAGTTTGACCCTATGGGTTTTTAGAATTGTAGAAAACTTCAATTGGGGCTGTCTGGACCTGAATTGGAGCATATACCAGGGGTCCCCCGGTTACATATATCTTTAAAGGCAGCTATACAAGGAATACGGGGGGAATTGAAGTCGGCCGTTTTGTGGATATTTTCTCGTAGTTTGACCCTATGGATTTTTAGAATTGCAGAAAACTTCAATTGGGGCTGTCTAGACCTGAATTGGAGCAGATACCAGGGGTCCCCCAGTTACGTATATCTTTAAAGACAGCTATACAAGGAATACGGGGGGAAATTGAAGTGGGCCATTTTGTGGATATTTTCTCGTAGTTTGACACTATGGGTTTATAGAATTGCAGAAAACTTCAATTGGGGTTGTCTGGAACTGAATTGGAGCAGATACCAGGGGTCCCCCGATTACGTATATCTTTAAAGGCAGTTAAACAAGGAATACAGGGGGAAATTGAAGGGGGCCGTTTTGTGGATATTTTCTCGTAGTTTGACCCTATGGGTTTATAGAATTGCAGAAACTACAATTGGGGTTGTCTGGACCTGAATTGGAGCAGATACCAGGGGTCCCCCGATTACGTATATCTTTAAAGGCAGTTATACAAGGAATACGAGGGGAAATTAAAGTGGGCCGTTTTGTGGATATTTTCTCGTAGTTTGACTCTATGGGTTTATAGAATTGCAGAAAACTTCAATTGGGGCTGTTTGGACCTGAATTGGAGCAGATCCCAGGGGTCCCCCCATTACATATATCTTTAAAGGCAGCTATACAAGGAATACGGGGGGAATTGAAGTGGGCCGTTTTGTGGATATTTTCTCGTAGTTTGACCCTATGGGTTTATAGAATTGCAGAAAACTTCAATTGGGGCTGTCTGGACCTGAATTGGAGCATATACCAGGGGGTCCCCCGATTAGGATTATCTTTAAACGTAGTTATACAAGGAATACGGGGGGAAATTAAAGTGGGACGTTTTGTGGATATTTTCTCATAGTTTGACCCTATGGGTATTTAGAATTGTAGAAAACTTAAATTGGGGCTGTCTGGACCTGAATTGGAGCAGATACCAGGGGTCCCCCGGTTACATATATCTTTAAAGGCAACTATACAAGGAATACGGGGGGAATTGAAGTCGGCCGTTTTGTGGATATTTTCTCGTAGTTTGACCCTATGGGTTTATAGAATTGCAGAAAACTTCAATTGGGGTTGTCTGGAACTGAATTGGAGCAGATACCAGGGGTCCCCCGATTACGTATATCTTTAAAGGCAGTTAAACAAGGAATACAGGGGGAAATTGAAGGGTGCCGTTTTGTGGATATTTTCTCGTAGTTTGACCCTATGGGTTTATAGAATTGCAGAAAACTACAATTGGGGCTGTCTGGACCTGAATTGGAGCAGCTGCCAGGGGTCCCCCAGTTACGTATATCTTTAAAGGCAGTTATACAAGGAATACAGGGGGAAATTAAAGTGGGCCGTTTTGTGGATATTTTCTCGTAGTTTGACCCTATGGGTTTATAGAATTGCAGAAAACTTCAATTGGGGCTGTCTGGACCTGAATTGGAGCAGATCCCAGGGGTCCCCACGTTACGTATATCTTTAAAGGCAGCTATACAAGGAACACGGGGGGAAATTGAAGTGGGCCGTTTTGTGGATATTGTCTCGTAGTTTGACCCTATGGGTTTATAGAATTGCAGAAAACTTCAATTGGGGCTGTCTGGACCTGAATTGGAGCAGATAACAGGGGGTCCCCCGATTAGGATTATCTTTAAACGTAGTTATACAAGGAATACGGGGGGAAATTAAAGTGGGACGTTTTGTGGATATTTTCTCATAGTTTGACCCTATGGGTTTTTAGAATTGTAGAAAACTTCAATTGGGGCTGTCTGGACCTGAATTGGAGCAGATAACAGGGGGTCCCCCGATTAGGATTATCTTTAAACGTAGTTATACAAGGAATACGGGGGGAAATTAAAGTGGGACGTTTTGTGGATATTTTCTCATAGTTTGACCCTATGGGTTTTTAGAATTGTAGAAAACTTCAATTGGGGCTGTCTGGACCTGAATTGGAGCATATACCAGGGGTCCCCCGGTTACATATATCTTTAAAGGTAGCTATACAAGGAATACGGGGGGAATTGAAGTCGGCCGTTTTGTGGATATTTTCTCGTAGTTTGACCCTATGGATTTTTAGAATTGCAGAAAACTTCAATTGGGGCTGTCTAGACCTGAATTGGAGCAGATACCAGGGGTCCCCCAGTTACGTATATCTTTAAAGACAGCTATACAAGGAATACGGGGGGAAATTGAAGTGGGCCATTTTGTGGATATTTTCTCGTAGTTTGACACTATGGGTTTATAGAATTGCAGAAAACTTCAATTGGGGTTGTCTGGAACTGAATTGGAGCAGATACCAGGGGTCCCCCGATTACGTATATCTTTAAAGGCAGTTAAACAAGGAATACAGGGGGAAATTGAAGGGGGCCGTTTTGTGGATATTTTCTCGTAGTTTGACCCTATGGGTTTATAGAATTGCAGAAACTACAATTGGGGCTGTCTGTACCTGAATTGGAGCAGATGCCAGGGGTCCCCCAGTTACGTATATCTTTAAAGGCAGTTATACAAGGAATACAGGGGGAAATTAAAGTGGGCCGTTTTGTGGATATTTTCTCGTAGTTTGACCCTAAGGGTTTATAGAATTGCAGAAAACTTCAATTGGGGTTGTCCGGACCTGAATTGGAGCAGATACCAGGGGTCCCCCGATTACGTATATCTTTAAAGGCAGTTAAACAAGGAATACAGGGGGAAATTGAAGGGGGCCGTTTTGTGGATATTTTCTCGTAGTTTGACCCTATGGGTTTATAGAATTGCAGAAACTACAATTGGGGCTGTCTGTACCTGAATTGGAGCAGATGCCAGGGGTCCCCCAGTTACGTATATCTTTAAAGGCAGTTATACAAGGAATACAGGGGGAAATTAAAGTGGGCCGTTTTGTGGATATTTTCTCGTAGTTTGACCCTAAGGGTTTATAGAATTGCAGAAAACTTCAATTGGGGTTGTCTGGACCTGAATTGGAGCAGATACCAGGGGTCCCCCGATTACGTATATCTTTAAAGGCAGTTATACAAGGAATACGAGGGGAAATTAAAGTGGGCCGTTTTGTGGATATTTTCTCGTAGTTTGACTCTATGGGTTTATAGAATTGCAGAAAACTTCAATTGGGGCTGTTTGGACCTGAATTGGAGCAGATCCCAGGGGTCCCCCCGTTACATATATCTTTAAAGGCAGCTATACAAGGAATACGGGGGGAATTGAAGTGGGCCGTTTTGTGGATATTTTCTCGTAGTTTGACCCTATGGGTTTATAGAATTGCAGAAAACTTCAATTGGGGCTGTCTGGACCTGAATTGGAGCATATACCAGGGGGTCCCCCGATTAGGATTATCTTTAAACGTAGTTATACAAGGAATACGGGGGGAAATTAAAGTGGGACGTTTTGTGGATATTTTCTCATAGTTTGACCCTATGGGTATTTAGAATTGTAGAAAACTTAAATTGGGGCTGTCTGGACCTGAATTGGAGCAGATACCAGGGGTCCCCCGGTTACATATATCTTTAAAGGCAACTATACAAGGAATACGGGGGGAATTGAAGTCGGCCGTTTTGTGGATATTTTCTCGTAGTTTGACCCTATGGGTTTATAGAATTGCAGAAAACTTCAATTGGGGTTGTCTGGAACTGAATTGGAGCAGATACCAGGGGTCCCCCGATTACGTATATCTTTAAAGGCAGTTAAACAAGGAATACAGGGGGAAATTGAAGGGTGCCATTTTGTGGATATTTTCTCGTAGTTTGACCCTATGGGTTTATAGAATTGCAGAAAACTACAATTGGGGCTGTCTGGACCTGAATTGGAGCAGCTGCCAGGGGTCCCCCAGTTACGTATATCTTTAAAGGCAGTTATACAAGGAATACAGGGGGAAATTAAAGTGGGGCGTTTTGTGGATATTTTCTCGTAGTTTGACCCTATGGGTTTATAGAATTGCAGAAAACTTCAATTGGGGCTGTCTGGACCTGAATTGGAGCAGATCCCAGGGGTCCCCACGTTACGTATATCTTTAAAGGCAGCTATACAAGGAACACGGGGGGAAATTGAAGTGGGCCGTTTTGTGGATATTGTCTCGTAGTTTGACCCTATGGGTTTATAGAATTGCAGAAAACTTCAATTGGGGCTGTCTGGACCTGAATTGGAGCAGATAACAGGGGGTCCCCCGATTAGGATTATCTTTAAACGTAGTTATACAAGGAATACGGGGGGAAATTAAAGTGGGACGTTTTGTGGATATTTTCTCATAGTTTGACCCTATGGGTTTTTAGAATTGTAGAAAACTTCAATTGGGGCTGTCTGGACCTGAATTGGAGCAGATAACAGGGGGTCCCCCGATTAGGATTATCTTTAAACGTAGTTATACAAGGAATACGGGGGGAAATTAAAGTGGGACGTTTTGTGGATATTTTCTCATAGTTTGACCCTATGGGTTTTTAGAATTGTAGAAAACTTCAATTGGGGCTGTCTGGACCTGAATTGGAGCATATACCAGGGGTCCCCCGGTTACATATATCTTTAAAGGCAGCTATACAAGGAATACGGGGGGAATTGAAGTCGGCCGTTTTGTGGATATTTTCTCGTAGTTTGACCCTATGGATTTTTAGAATTGCAGAAAACTTCAATTGGGGCTGTCTAGACCTGAATTGGAGCAGATACCAGGGGTCCCCCAGTTACGTATATCTTTAAAGACAGCTATACAAGGAATACGGGGGGAAATTGAAGTGGGCCATTTTGTGGATATTTTCTCGTAGTTTGACACTATGGGTTTATAGAATTGCAGAAAACTTCAATTGGGGTTGTCTGGAACTGAATTGGAGCAGATACCAGGGGTCCCCCGATTACGTATATCTTTAAAGGCAGTTAAACAAGGAATACAGGGGGAAATTGAAGGGGGCCGTTTTGTGGATATTTTCTCGTAGTTTGACCCTATGGGTTTATAGAATTGCAGAAACTACAATTGGGGCTGTCTGTACCTGAATTGGAGCAGATGCCAGGGGTCCCCCAGTTACGTATATCTTTAAAGGCAGTTATACAAGGAATACAGGGGGAAATTAAAGTGGGCCGTTTTGTGGATATTTTCTCGTAGTTTGACCCTAAGGGTTTATAGAATTGCAGAAAACTTCAATTGGGGTTGTCTGGACCTGAATTGGAGCAGATACCAGGGGTCCCCCGATTACGTATATCTTTAAAGGCAGTTATACAAGGAATACGAGGGGAAATTAAAGTGGGCCGTTTTGTGGATATTTTCTCGTAGTTTGACTCTATGGGTTTATAGAATTGCAGAAAACTTCAATTGGGGCTGTTTGGACCTGAATTGGAGCAGATCCCAGGGGTCCCCCCGTTACATATATCTTTAAAGGCAGCTATACAAGGAATACGGGGGGAATTGAAGTGGGCCGTTTTGTGGATATTTTCTCGTAGTTTGACCCTATGGGTTTATAGAATTGCAGAAAACTTCAATTGGGGCTGTCTGGACCTGAATTGGAGCATATACCAGGGGGTCCCCCGATTAGGATTATCTTTAAACGTAGTTATACAAGGAATACGGGGGGAAATTAAAGTGGGACGTTTTGTGGATATTTTCTCATAGTTTGACCCTATGGGTATTTAGAATTGTAGAAAACTTAAATTGGGGCTGTCTGGACCTGAATTGGAGCAGATACCAGGGGTCCCCCGGTTACATATATCTTTAAAGGCAACTATACAAGGAATACGGGGGGAATTGAAGTCGGCCGTTTTGTGGATATTTTCTCGTAGTTTGACCCTATGGGTTTATAGAATTGCAGAAAACTTCAATTGGGGTTGTCTGGAACTGAATTGGAGCAGATACCAGGGGTCCCCCGATTACGTATATCTTTAAAGGCAGTTAAACAAGGAATACAGGGGGAAATTGAAGGGGGCCGTTTTGTGGATATTTTCTCGTAGTTTGACCCTATGGGTTTATAGAATTGCAGAAACTACAATTGGGGCTGTCTGTACCTGAATTGGAGCAGATGCCAGGGGTCCCCCAGTTACGTATATCTTTAAAGGCAGTTATACAAGGAATACAGGGGGAAATTAAAGTGGGCCGTTTTGTGGATATTTTCTCGTAGTTTGACCCTAAGGGTTTATAGAATTGCAGAAAACTTCAATTGGGGTTGTCTGGACCTGAATTGGAGCAGATACCAGGGGTCCCCCGATTACGTATATCTTTAAAGGCAGTTATACAAGGAATACGAGGGGAAATTAAAGTGGGCCGTTTTGTGGATATTTTCTCGTAGTTTGACTCTATGGGTTTATAGAATTGCAGAAAACTTCAATTGGGGCTGTTTGGACCTGAATTGGAGCAGATCCCAGGGGTCCCCCCGTTACATATATCTTTAAAGGCAGCTATACAAGGAATACGGGGGGAATTGAAGTGGGCCGTTTTGTGGATATTTTCTCGTAGTTTGACCCTATGGGTTTATAGAATTGCAGAAAACTTCAATTGGGGCTGTCTGGACCTGAATTGGAGCATATACCAGGGGGTCCCCCGATTAGGATTATCTTTAAACGTAGTTATACAAGGAATACGGGGGGAAATTAAAGTGGGACGTTTTGTGGATATTTTCTCATAGTTTGACCCTATGGGTATTTAGAATTGTAGAAAACTTAAATTGGGGCTGTCTGGACCTGAATTGGAGCAGATACCAGGGGTCCCCCGGTTACATATATCTTTAAAGGCAACTATACAAGGAATACGGGGGGAATTGAAGTCGGCCGTTTTGTGGATATTTTCTCGTAGTTTGACCCTATGGGTTTATAGAATTGCAGAAAACTTCAATTGGGGTTGTCTGGAACTGAATTGGAGCAGATACCAGGGGTCCCCCGATTACGTATATCTTTAAAGGCAGTTAAACAAGGAATACAGGGGGAAATTGAAGGGTGCCATTTTGTGGATATTTTCTCGTAGTTTGACCCTATGGGTTTATAGAATTGCAGAAAACTACAATTGGGGCTGTCTGGACCTGAATTGGAGCAGCTGCCAGGGGTCCCCCAGTTACGTATATCTTTAAAGGCAGTTATACAAGGAATACAGGGGGAAATTAAAGTGGGGCGTTTTGTGGATATTTTCTCGTAGTTTGACCCTATGGGTTTATAGAATTGCAGAAAACTTCAATTGGGGCTGTCTGGACCTGAATTGGAGCAGATCCCAGGGGTCCCCACGTTACGTATATCTTTAAAGGCAGCTATACAAGGAACACGGGGGGAAATTGAAGTGGGCCGTTTTGTGGATATTGTCTCGTAGTTTGACCCTATGGGTTTATAGAATTGCAGAAAACTTCAATTGGGGCTGTCTGGACCTGAATTGGAGCAGATAACAGGGGGTCCCCCGATTAGGATTATCTTTAAACGTAGTTATACAAGGAATACGGGGGGAAATTAAAGTGGGACGTTTTGTGGATATTTTCTCATAGTTTGACCCTATGGGTTTTTAGAATTGTAGAAAACTTCAATTGGGGCTGTCTGGACCTGAATTGGAGCAGATAACAGGGGGTCCCCCGATTAGGATTATCTTTAAACGTAGTTATACAAGGAATACGGGGGGAAATTAAAGTGGGACGTTTTGTGGATATTTTCTCATAGTTTGACCCTATGGGTTTTTAGAATTGTAGAAAACTTCAATTGGGGCTGTCTGGACCTGAATTGGAGCATATACCAGGGGTCCCCCGGTTACATATATCTTTAAAGGCAGCTATACAAGGAATACGGGGGGAATTGAAGTCGGCCGTTTTGTGGATATTTTCTCGTAGTTTGACCCTATGGATTTTTAGAATTGCAGAAAACTTCAATTGGGGCTGTCTAGACCTGAATTGGAGCAGATACCAGGGGTCCCCCAGTTACGTATATCTTTAAAGACAGCTATACAAGGAATACGGGGGGAAATTGAAGTGGGCCATTTTGTGGATATTTTCTCGTAGTTTGACACTATGGGTTTATAGAATTGCAGAAAACTTCAATTGGGGTTGTCTGGAACTGAATTGGAGCAGATACCAGGGGTCCCCCGATTACGTATATCTTTAAAGGCAGTTAAACAAGGAATACAGGGGGAAATTGAAGGGGGCCGTTTTGTGGATATTTTCTCGTAGTTTGACCCTATGGGTTTATAGAATTGCAGAAACTACAATTGGGGCTGTCTGTACCTGAATTGGAGCAGATGCCAGGGGTCCCCCAGTTACGTATATCTTTAAAGGCAGTTATACAAGGAATACAGGGGGAAATTAAAGTGGGCCGTTTTGTGGATATTTTCTCGTAGTTTGACCCTAAGGGTTTATAGAATTGCAGAAAACTTCAATTGGGGTTGTCTGGACCTGAATTGGAGCAGATACCAGGGGTCCCCCGATTACGTATATCTTTAAAGGCAGTTATACAAGGAATACGAGGGGAAATTAAAGTGGGCCGTTTTGTGGATATTTTCTCGTAGTTTGACTCTATGGGTTTATAGAATTGCAGAAAACTTCAATTGGGGCTGTTTGGACCTGAATTGGAGCAGATCCCAGGGGTCCCCCCGTTACATATATCTTTAAAGGCAGCTATACAAGGAATACGGGGGGAATTGAAGTGGGCCGTTTTGTGGATATTTTCTCGTAGTTTGACCCTATGGGTTTATAGAATTGCAGAAAACTTCAATTGGGGCTGTCTGGACCTGAATTGGAGCATATACCAGGGGGTCCCCCGATTAGGATTATCTTTAAACGTAGTTATACAAGGAATACGGGGGGAAATTAAAGTGGGACGTTTTGTGGATATTTTCTCATAGTTTGACCCTATGGGTATTTAGAATTGTAGAAAACTTAAATTGGGGCTGTCTGGACCTGAATTGGAGCAGATACCAGGGGTCCCCCGGTTACATATATCTTTAAAGGCAACTATACAAGGAATACGGGGGGAATTGAAGTCGGCCGTTTTGTGGATATTTTCTCGTAGTTTGACCCTATGGGTTTATAGAATTGCAGAAAACTTCAATTGGGGTTGTCTGGAACTGAATTGGAGCAGATACCAGGGGTCCCCCGATTACGTATATCTTTAAAGGCAGTTAAACAAGGAATACAGGGGGAAATTGAAGGGTGCCGTTTTGTGGATATTTTCTCGTAGTTTGACCCTATGGGTTTATAGAATTGCAGAAAACTACAATTGGGGCTGTCTGGACCTGAATTGGAGCAGCTGCCAGGGGTCCCCCAGTTACGTATATCTTTAAAGGCAGTTATACAAGGAATACAGGGGGAAATTAAAGTGGGCCGTTTTGTGGATATTTTCTCGTAGTTTGACCCTATGGGTTTATAGAATTGCAGAAAACTTCAATTGGGGCTGTCTGGACCTGAATTGGAGCAGATCCCAGGGGTCCCCACGTTACGTATATCTTTAAAGGCAGCTATACAAGGAACTCGGGGGGAAATTGAAGTGGGCCGTTTTGTGGATATTGTCTCGTAGTTTGACCCTATGGGTTTATAGAATTGCAGAAAACTTCAATTGGGGCTGTCTGGACCTGAATTGGAGCAGATAACAGGGGGTCCCCCGATTAGGATTATCTTTAAACGTAGTTATACAAGGAATACGGGGGGAAATTAAAGTGGGACGTTTTGTGGATATTTTCTCATAGTTTGACCCTATGGGTTTTTAGAATTGTAGAAAACTTCAATTGGGGTTGTCTGGACCTGAATTGGAGCAGATAACAGGGGGTCCCCCGATTAGGATTATCTTTAAACGTAGTTATACAAGGAATACGGGGGGAAATTAAAGTGGGACGTTTTGTGGATATTTTCTCATAGTTTGACCCTATGGGTTTTTAGAATTGTAGAAAACTTCAATTGGGGCTGTCTGGACCTGAATTGGAGCATATACCAGGGGTCCCCCGGTTACATATATCTTTAAAGGCAGCTATACAAGGAATACGGGGGGAATTGAAGTCGGCCGTTTTGTGGATATTTTCTCGTAGTTTGACCCTATGGGTTTATAGAATTGCAGAAAACTTCAATTGGGGCTGTCTAGACCTGAATTGGAGCAGATACCAGGGGTCCCCCAGTTACGTATATCTTTAAAGACAGCTATACAAGGAATACGGGGGGAAATTGAAGGGGGCCATTTTGTGGATATTTTCTCGTAGTTTGACCCTATGGGTTTATAGAATTGCAGAAAACTTCAATTGGGGCTGTCTGGACCTGAATTGGAGCATATACCAGGGGTCCCCCGGTTACATATATCTTTAAAGGCAGCTATACAAGGAATACGGGGGGAATTGAAGTCGGCCGTTTTGTGGATATTTTCTCGTAGTTTGACCCTATGGGTTTATAGAATTGCAGAAAACTTCAATTGGGGCTGTTTGGACCTGAATTGGAGCAGATCCCAGGGGTCCCCCCGTTACATATATCTTTAAAGGCAGCTATACAAGGAATACGGGGGGAATTGAAGTGGGCCGTTTTGTGGATATTTTCTCGTAGTTTGACCCTATGGGTTTATAGAATTGCAGAAAACTTCAATTGGGGCTGTCTGGACCTGAATTGGAGCATATACCAGGGGGTCCCCCGATTAGGATTATCTTTAAACGTATTTATACAAGGAATACGGGGGGAAATTAAAGTGGGACGTTTTGTGGATATTTTCTCATAGTTTGACCCTATGGGTATTTAGAATTGTAGAAAACTTAAATTGGGGCTGTCTGGACCTGAATTGGAGCAGATACCAGGGGTCCCCCGGTTACATATATCTTTAAAGGCAACTATACAAGGAATACGGGGGGAATTGAAGTCGGCCGTTTTGTGGATATTTTCTCGTAGTTTGACCCTATGGGTTTATAGAATTGCAGAAAACTTCAATTGGGGTTGTCTGGAACTGAATTGGAGCAGATACCAGGGGTCCCCCGATTACGTATATCTTTAAAGGCAGTTAAACAAGGAATACAGGGGGAAATTGAAGGGGGCCGTTTTGTGGATATTTTCTCGTAGTTTGACCCTATGGGTTTATAGAATTGCAGAAACTACAATTGGGGCTGTCTGTACCTGAATTGAAGCAGATGCCAGGGGTCCCCCAGTTACGTATATCTTTAAAGGCAGTTATACAAGGAATACAGGGGGAAATTAAAGTGGGCCGTTTTGTGGATATTTTCTCGTAGTTTGACCCTAAGGGTTTATAGAATTGCAGAAAACTTCAATTGGGGTTGTCTGGACCTGAATTGGAGCAGATACCAGGGGTCCCCCGATTACGTATATCTTTAAAGGCAGTTATACAAGGAATACGAGGGGAAATTAAAGTGGGCCGTTTTGTGGATATTTTCTCGTAGTTTGACTCTATGGGTTTATAGAATTGCAGAAAACTTCAATTGGGGCTGTTTGGACCTGAATTGGAGCAGATCCCAGGGGTCCCCCCGTTACATATATCTTTAAAGGCAGCTATACAAGGAATACGGGGGGAATTGAAGTGGGCCGTTTTGTGGATATTTTCTCGTAGTTTGACCCTATGGGTTTATAGAATTGCAGAAAACTTCAATTGGGGCTGTCTGGACCTGAATTGGAGCATATACCAGGGGTCCCCCGATTAGGATTATCTTTAAACGTAGTTATACAAGGAATACGGGGGGAAATTAAAGTGGGACGTTTTGTGGATATTTTCTCATAGTTTGACCCTATGGGTATTTAGAATTGTAGAAAACTTAAATTGGGGCTGTCTGGACCTGAATTGGAGCAGATACCAGGGGTCCCCCGGTTACATATATCTTTAAAGGCAACTATACAAGGAATACGGGGGGAATTGAAGTCGGCCGTTTTGTGGATATTTTCTCGTAGTTTGACCCTATGGGTTTATAGAATTGCATAAAACTTCAATTGGGGTTGTCTGGAACTGAATTGGAGCAGATACCAGGGGTCCCCCGATTACGTATATCTTTAAAGGCAGTTAAACAAGGAATACAGGGGGAAATTGAAGGGTGCCGTTTTGTGGATATTTTCTCGTAGTTTGACCCTATGGGTTTATAGAATTGCAGAAAACTACAATTGGGGCTGTCTGGACCTGAATTGGAGCAGCTGCCAGGGGTCCCCCAGTTACGTATATCTTTAAAGGCAGTTATACAAGGAATACAGGGGGAAATTAAAGTGGGCCGTTTTGTGGATATTTTCTCGTAGTTTGACCCTATGGGTTTATAGAATTGCAGAAAACTTCAATTGGGGCTGTCTGGACCTGAATTGGAGCAGATCCCAGGGGTCCCCACGTTACGTATATCTTTAAAGGCAGCTATACAAGGAACTCGGGGGGAAATTGAAGTGCGCCGTTTTGTGGATATTGTCTCGTAGTTTGACCCTATGGGTTTATAGAATTGCAGAAAACTTCAATTGGGGCTGTCTGGACCTGAATTGGAGCAGATAACAGGGGGTCCCCCGATTAGGATTATCTTTAAACGTAGTTATACAAGGAATACGGGGGGAAATTAAAGTGGGACGTTTTGTGGATATTTTCTCATAGTTTGACCCTATGGGTTTTTAGAATTGTAGAAAACTTCAATTGGGGTTGTCTGGACCTGAATTGGAGCAGATAACAGGGGGTCCCCCGATTAGGATTATCTTTAAACGTAGTTATACAAGGAATACGGGGGGAAATTAAAGTGGGACGTTTTGTGGATATTTTCTCATAGTTTGACCCTATGGGTTTTTAGAATTGTAGAAAACTTCAATTGGGGCTGTCTGGACCTGAATTGGAGCATATACCAGGGGTCCCCCGGTTACATATATCTTTAAAGGCAGCTATACAAGGAATACGGGGGGAATTGAAGTCGGCCGTTTTGTGGATATTTTCTCGTAGTTTGACCCTATGGGTTTATAGAATTGCAGAAAACTTCAATTGGGGCTGTCTAGACCTGAATTGGAGCAGATACCAGGGGTCCCCCAGTTACGTATATCTTTAAAGACAGCTATACAAGGAATACGGGGGGAAATTGAAGGGGGCCATTTTGTGGATATTTTCTCGTAGTTTGACCCTATGGGTTTATAGAATTGCAGAAAACTTCAATTGGGGCTGTTTGGACCTGAATTGGAGCAGATCCCAGGGGTCCCCCCGTTACATATATCTTTAAAGGCAGCTATACAAGGAATACGGGGGGAATTGAAGTGGGCCGTTTTGTGGATATTTTCTCGTAGTTTGACCCTATGGGTTTATAGAATTGCAGAAAACTTCAATTGGGGCTGTCTGGACCTGAATTGGAGCATATACCAGGGGGTCCCCCGATTAGGATTATCTTTAAACGTATTTATACAAGGAATACGGGGGGAAATTAAAGTGGGACGTTTTGTGGATATTTTCTCATAGTTTGACCCTATGGGTATTTAGAATTGTAGAAAACTTAAATTGGGGCTGTCTGGACCTGAATTGGAGCAGATACCAGGGGTCCCCCGGTTACATATATCTTTAAAGGCAACTATACAAGGAATACGGGGGGAATTGAAGTCGGCCGTTTTGTGGATATTTTCTCGTAGTTTGACCCTATGGGTTTATAGAATTGCAGAAAACTTCAATTGGGGTTGTCTGGAACTGAATTGGAGCAGATACCAGGGGTCCCCCGATTACGTATATCTTTAAAGGCAGTTAAACAAGGAATACAGGGGGAAATTGAAGGGTGCAATTTTGTGGATATTTTCTCGTAGTTTGACCCTATGGGTTTATAGAATTGCAGAAAACTACAATTGGGGCTGTCTGGACCTGAATTGGAGCAGATGGCAGGGGTCCCCCAGTTACGTATATCTTTAAAGGCAGTTATACAAGGAATACAGGGGGAAATTAAAGTGGGCCGTTTTGTGGATATTTTCTCGTAGTTTGACCCTATGGGTTTATAGAATTGCAGAAAACTTCAATTGGGGTTGTCTGGAACTGAATTGGAGCAGATACTAGGGGTCCCCCGATTACGTATATCTTTAAAGGCAGTTATACAAGGAATACGAGGGGAAATTAAAGTGGTCCGTTTTGTGGATATTTTCTCGTAGTTTGACCCTATGGGTTTATAGAATTGCAGAAAACTTCAATTGGGGCTGTCTGGACCTGAATTGGAGCAGATCCCAGGGGTCCCCACGTTACGTATATCTTTAAAGGCAGCTATACAAGGAACACGGGGGGAAATTGAAGTGGGCCATTTTGTGGATATTGTCTCGTAGTTTGACCCTATGGGTTTATAGAATTGCAGAAAACTTCAATTGGGGCTGTCTGGACCTGAATTGGAGCAGATAACAGGGGGTCCCCCGATTAGGATTATCTTTAAACGTAGTTATACAAGGAATACGGGGGGAAATTAAAGTGGGACGTTTTGTGGATATTTTCTCATAGTTTGACCCTATGGGTTTTTAGAATTGTAGAAAACTTCAATTGGGGCTGTCTGGACCTGAATTGGAGCATATACCAGGGGTCCCCCGGTTACATATATCTTTAAAGGCAGCTATACAAGGAATACGGGGGGAATTGAAGTCGGCCGTTTTGTGGATATTTTCTCGTAGTTTGACCCTATGGGTTTATAGAATTGCAGAAAACTTCAATTGGGGCTGTCTAGACCTGAATTGGAGCAGATACCAGGGGTCCCCCAGTTACGTATATCTTTAAAGACAGCTATACAAGGAATACGGGGGGAAATTGAAGTGGGCCATTTTGTGGATATTTTCTCGTAGTTTGACCCTATGTGTTTAGAGAATTGCAGAAAACTCCAATTGGGGTTGTCTGGAACTGAATTGGAGCAGATACCAGGGGTCCCCCGATTACGTATATCTTTAAAGGCAGTTAAACAAGGAATACATGGGGGAATTGAAGGGGGCCGTTTTGTGGATATTTTCTCGTAGTTTGACCCTATGGGTTTATACAATTGCAGAAAACTACAATTGGGGCTGTCTGTACCTGAATTGGAGCAGATGCCAGGGGTCCCCCAGTTACGTATATCTTTAAAGGCAGTTATACAAGGAATACAGGGGGAAATTAAAGTGGGCCGTTTTGTGGATATTTTCTCGTAGTTTGACCCTATGGGTTTATAGAATTGCAGAAAACTACAATTGGGGCTGTCTGTACCTGAATTGGAGCAGATGCCAGGGGTCCCCCAGTTACGTATATCTTTAAAGGCAGTTATACAAGGAATACAGGGGGAAATTAAAGTGGGCCGTTTTGTGGATATTTTCTCGTAGTTTGACCCTATGGGTTTATAGAATTGCAGAAAACTTCAATTGGGGTTGTCTGGACCTGAATTGGAGCAGATACCAGGGGTCCCCCGATTACGTATATCTTTAAAGGCAGTTATACAAGGAATACGAGGGGAAATTAAAGTGGGCCGTTTTGTGGATATTTTCTCGTAGTTTGACCCTATGGGTTTATAGAATTGCAGAAAACTTCAATTGGGGCTGTCTGGACCTGAATTGGAGCAGATCCCAGGGGTCCCCCCGTTACGTATATCTTTAAAGGCAGCTATACAAGGAATACGGGGGGAATTGAAGTGGGCCGTTTTGTGGATATTTTCTCGTAGTTTGACCCTATGGGTTTATAGAATTGCAGAAAACTTCAATTGGGGCTGTCTGGACCTGAATTGGAGCAGATACCAGGGGGTCCCACGATTAGGATTATCTTTAAACGTAGTTATACAAGGAATACGGGAGGAAATTAAAGTGGGACGTTTTGTGGATATTTTCTCATAGTTTGACCCTATTGGTTTTTAGAATTGTAGAAAACTTCAATTGAGGCTGTCTGGACCTGAATTGGAGCATATACCAGGGGTCCCCCGGTTACATATATCTTTAAAGGCAGCTATACAAGGAATACGAGGGGAATTGAAGTCGGCCGTTTTGTGGATATTTTCTCGTAGTTTGACCCTATGGGTTTATAGAATTGCAGAAAACTTCAATTGGGGCTGTCTAGACCTGAATTGGAGCAGATACCAGGGGTCCCCCAGTTACGTATATCTTTAAAGACAGCTATACAAGGAATACGGGGGGAAATTGAAGTGGGCCATTTTGTGGATATTTTCTCGTAGTTTGACCCTATGGGTTTATAGAATTGCAGAAAACTTCAATTGGGGTTGTCTGGAACTGAATTGGAGCAGATACCAGGGGTCCCCCGATTACGTATATCTTTAAAGGCAGTTAAACAAGGAATACATGGGGAAATTGAAGGGGGCCGTTTTGTGGATATTTTCTCGTAGTTTGACCCTATGGGTTTATAGAATTGCAGAAAACTACAATTGGGGCTGTCTGTACCTGAATTGGAGCAGATGCCAGGGGTCCCCCAGTTACGTATATCTTTAAAGGCAGTTATACAAGGAATACAGGGGGAAATTAAAGTGGGCCGTTTTGTGGATATTTTCTCGTAGTTTGACCCTATGGGTTTATAGAATTGCAGAAAACTACAATTGGGGCTGTCTATACCTGAATTGGAGCAGATGCCAGGGGTCCCCCAGTTACGTATATCTTTAAAGGCAGTTATACAAGGAATACAGGGGGAAATTAAAGTGGGCCGTTTTGTGGATATTTTCTCGTAGTTTGACCCTATGGGTTTATAGAATTCCAGAAAACTTCAATTGGGGTTGTCTGGACCTGAATTGGAGCAGATATCAGGGGTCCCCCGATTACGTATATCTTTAAAGGCAGTTATACAAGGAATATGAGGGGAAATTAAAGTGGGCCGTTTTGTGGATATTTTCTCGTAGTTTGACCCTATGGGTTTATAGAATTGCAGAAAACTTCAATTGGGGCTGTCTGGACCTGAAATGGAGCAGATCCCAGGGGTCCCCCCGGTACGTATATCTTTAAAGGCAGCTATACAGGGAATACGGGGGGAATTGAAGTGGGCCGTTTTGTGGATATTTTCTCGTAGTTTGACCCTATGGGTTTATAGAATTGCAGAAAACTTCAATTGGGGCTGTCTGGACCTGAATTGGAGCAGATACCAGGGGGTCCCACGATTAGGATTATCTTTAAACGTAGTTATACAAGGAATACGGGAGGAAATTAAAGTGGGACGTTTTGTGGATATTTTCTCATAGTTTGACCCTATGGGTTTTTAGAATTGTAGAAAACTTCAATTGAGGCTGTCTGGACCTGAATTGGAGCATATACCAGGGGTCCCCCGGTTACATATATCTTTAAAGGCAGCTATACAAGGAATACGGGGGGAATTGAAGTCGGCCGTTTTGTGGATATTTTCTCGTAGTTTGACCCTATGGGTTTATAGAATTGCAGAAAACTTCAATTGGGGTTGTCTGGAACTGAATTGGAGCAGATACCAGGGGTCCCCCGATTACGTATATCTTTAAAGGCAGTTAAACAAGGAATACAGGGGGAAATTGAAGGGTGTCGTTTTGTGGATATTTTCTCGTAGTTTGACCCTATGGGTTTATAGAATTGCAGAAAACTACAATTGGGGCTGTCTGGACCTGAATTGGAGCAGATGCCAGGGGTCCCCCAGTTACGTATATCTTTAAAGGCAGTTATACAAGGAATACAGGGGGAAATTAAAGTGGGCCGTTTTGTGGATATTTTCTCGTAGTTTGACCCTATGGGTTTATAGAATTGCAGAAAACTTCAATTGGGGTTGTCTGGACCTGAATTGGAGCAGATACCAGGGGTCCCCCGATTACGTATATCTTTAAAGGCAGTTATACAAGGAATACGAGGGGAAATTAAAGTGGGCCGTTTTGTGGATATTTTCTCGTAGTTTGACCCTATGGGTTTATAGAATTGCAGAAAACTTCAATTGGGGCTGTCTGGACCTGAATTGGAGCAGATCCCAGGGGTCCCCACGTTACGTATATCTTTAAAGGCAGCTATACAAGGAACACGGGGGGAAATTGAAGTGGGCCGTTTTGTGGATATTGTCTCGTAGTTTGACCCTATGGGTTTATAGAATTGCAGAAAACTTCAATTGGGGCTGTCTGGACCTGAATTGGAGCAGATAACAGGGGGTCCCCCGATTAGGATTATCTTTAAACGTAGTTATACAAGGAATACGGGGGGAAATTAAAGTGGGACGTTTTGTGGATATTTTCTCATAGTTTGACCCTATGGGTTTTTAGAATTGTAGAAAACTTCAATTGGGGCTGTCTGGACCTGAATTGGAGCATATACCAGGGGTCCCCCGGTTACATATATCTTTAAAGGCAGCTATACAAGGAATACGGGGGGAATTGAAGTCGGCCGTTTTGTGGATATTTTCTCGTAGTTTGACCCTATGGGTTTATAGAATTGCAGAAAACTTCAATTGGGGCTGTCTGGAACTGAATTGGAGCAGATACCGGGGGTCCCCCGATTACGTATATCTTTAAAGGCAGTTAAACAAGGAATACATGGGGGAATTGAAGGGGGCCGTTTTGTGGATATTTTCTCGTAGTTTGACCCTATGGGTTTATAGAATTGCAGAAAACTACAATTGGGGCTGTCTGTACCTGAATTGGAGCAGATGCCAGGGGTCCCCCAGTTACGTATATCTTTAAAGGCAGTTATACAAAGAATACAGGGGGAAATTAAAGTGGGCCGTTTTGTGGATATTTTCTCTTAGTTTGACCCTATGGGTTTATAGAATTGCAGAAAACTACAATTGGGGCTGTCTGTACCTGAATTGGAGCAGATGCCAGGGGTCCCCCAGTTACGTATATCTTTAAAGGCAGTTATACAAGGAATACAGGGGGAAATTAAAGTGGGCCGTTTTGTGGATATTTTCTCGTAGTTTGACCCTGTGGGTTTAAAGAATTGCAGAAAACTTCAATTGGGGTTGTCTGGATCTGAATTGGAGCAGATACCAGGGGTCCCCCGATTACGTATATCTTTAAAGGCAGTTATACAAGGAATACGAGGGGAAATTAAAGTGGGCCGTTTTGTGGATATTTTCTCGTAGTTTGACCCTATGGGTTTATAGAATTGCAGAAAACTTATTTAGCAAAAAAAAATTGCAGAAAACTTCAATTGGGGCTGTCTGGACCTGAATTGGAGCAGATCCCAAGGGTCCCCCCGTTACGTATATCTTTAAAGGCAGTTATACAAGGAATACGGGGGGAATTGAAGTGGGCCGTTTTGTGGATATTTTCTCGTAGTTTGACCCTATGGGTTTATAGAATTGTAGAAAACTTCAATTGAGGCTGTCTGGACCTGAATTGGAGCATATACCAGGGGTCCCCCGGTTACATATATCTTTAAAGGCAGCTATACAAGGAATACGAGGGGAATTGAAGTCGGCCGTTTTGTGGATATTTTCTCGTAGTTTGACCCTATGGGTTTATAGAATTGCAGAAAACTTCAATTGGGGCTGTCTAGACCTGAATTGGAGCAGATACCAGGGGTCCCCCAGTTACGTATATCTTTAAAGACAGCTATACAAGGAATACGGGGGGAAATTGAAGTGGGCCATTTTGTGGATATTTTCTCGTAGTTTGACCCTATGGGTTTATAGAATTGCAGAAAACTTCAATTGGGGCTGTCTGGAACTGAATTGGAGCAGATACCAGGGGTCCCCCGATTACGTATATCTTTAAAGGCAGTTAAACAAGGAATACATGGGGGAATTGAAGGGGGCCGTTTTGTGGATATTTTCTCGTAGTTTGACCCTATGGGTTTATAGAATTGCAGAAAACAACAATTGGGGCTGTCTGTACCTGAATTGGAGCAGATGCCAGGGGTCCCCCAGTTACGTATATCTTTAAAGGCAGTTATACAAGGAATACAGGGGGAAATTAAAGTGGGCCGTTTTGTGGATATTTTCTCGTAGTTTGACCCTATGGGTTTATAGAATTGCAGAAAACTACAATTGGGGCTGTCTGTACCTGAATTGGAGCAGATGCCAGGGGTCCCCCAGTTACGTATATCTTTAAAGGCAGTTATACAAGGAATACAGGGGGAAATTAAAGTGGGCCGTTTTGTGGATATTTTCTCGTAGTTTGACCCTATGGGTTTATAGAATTGCAGAAAACTTCAATTGGGGTTGTCTGGACCTGAATTGGAGCAGATACCAGGGGTCCCCCGATTACGTATATCTTTAAAGGCAGTTATACAAGGAATATGAGGGGAAATTATAGTGGGCCGTTTTGTGGATATTTTCTCGTAGTTTGACCCTATGGGTTTATAGAATTGCAGAAAACTTCAATTGGGGCTGTCTGGACCTGAAATGGAGCAGATCCCAGGGGTCCCCCCGTTACGTATATCTTTAAAGGCAGCTATACAGGGAATACGGGGGGTGAATTGAAGTGGGCCGTTTTGTGGATATTTTCTCGTAGTTTGACCCTATGGGTTTATAGAATTGCAGAAAACTTCAATTGGGGCTGTCTGGACCTGAATTGGAGCAGATCCCAGGGGTCCCCCCGTTACGTATATCTTTAAAGGCAGCTATACAAGGAATACGGGGGGAATTGAAGTGGGCCGTTTTGTGGATATTTTCTCGTAGTTTGACCCTATGGGTTTATAGAATTGCAGAAAACTTCAATTGGGGCTGTCTGGACCTGAATTGGAGCAGATACCAGGGGGTCCCACGATTAGGATTATCTTTAAACGTAGTTATACAAGGAATACGGGAGGAAATTAAAGTGGGACGTTTTGTGGATATTTTCTCATAGTTTGACCCTATTGGTTTTTAGAATTGTAGAAAACTTCAATTGAGGCTGTCTGGACCTGAATTGGAGCATATACCAGGGGTCCCCCGGTTACATATATCTTTAAAGGCAGCTATACAAGGAATACGAGGGGAATTGAAGTCGGCCGTTTTGTGGATATTTTCTCGTAGTTTGACCCTATGGGTTTATAGAATTGCAGAAAACTTCAATTGGGGCTGTCTAGACCTGAATTGGAGCAGATACCAGGGGTCCCCCAGTTACGTATATCTTTAAAGACAGCTATACAAGGAATACGGGGGGAAATTGAAGTGGGCCATTTTGTGGATATTTTCTCGTAGTTTGACCCTATGGGTTTATAGAATTGCAGAAAACTTCAATTGGGGTTGTCTGGAACTGAATTGGAGCAGATACCAGGGGTCCCCCGATTACGTATATCTTTAAAGGCAGTTAAACAAGGAATACATGGGGAAATTGAAGGGGGCCGTTTTGTGGATATTTTCTCGTAGTTTGACCCTATGGGTTTATAGAATTGCAGAAAACTACAATTGGGGCTGTCTGTACCTGAATTGGAGCAGATGCCAGGGGTCCCCCAGTTACGTATATCTTTAAAGGCAGTTATACAAGGAATACAGGGGGAAATTAAAGTGGGCCGTTTTGTGGATATTTTCTCGTAGTTTGACCCTATGGGTTTATAGAATTGCAGAAAACTACAATTGGGGCTGTCTATACCTGAATTGGAGCAGATGCCAGGGGTCCCCCAGTTACGTATATCTTTAAAGGCAGTTATACAAGGAATACAGGGGGAAATTAAAGTGGGCCGTTTTGTGGATATTTTCTCGTAGTTTGACCCTATGGGTTTATAGAATTCCAGAAAACTTCAATTGGGGTTGTCTGGACCTGAATTGGAGCAGATATCAGGGGTCCCCCGATTACGTATATCTTTAAAGGCAGTTATACAAGGAATATGAGGGGAAATTAAAGTGGGCCGTTTTGTGGATATTTTCTCGTAGTTTGACCCTATGGGTTTATAGAATTGCAGAAAACTTCAATTGGGGCTGTCTGGACCTGAAATGGAGCAGATCCCAGGGGTCCCCCCGGTACGTATATCTTTAAAGGCAGCTATACAGGGAATACGGGGGGAATTGAAGTGGGCCGTTTTGTGGATATTTTCTCGTAGTTTGACCCTATGGGTTTATAGAATTGCAGAAAACTTCAATTGGGGCTGTCTGGACCTGAATTGGAGCAGATACCAGGGGGTCCCACGATTAGGATTATCTTTAAACGTAGTTATACAAGGAATACGGGAGGAAATTAAAGTGGGACGTTTTGTGGATATTTTCTCATAGTTTGACCCTATGGGTTTTTAGAATTGTAGAAAACTTCAATTGAGGCTGTCTGGACCTGAATTGGAGCATATACCAGGGGTCCCCCGGTTACATATATCTTTAAAGGCAGCTATACAAGGAATACGGGGGGAATTGAAGTCGGCCGTTTTGTGGATATTTTCTCGTAGTTTGACCCTATGGGTTTATAGAATTGCAGAAAACTTCAATTGGGGTTGTCTGGAACTGAATTGGAGCAGATACCAGGGGTCCCCCGATTACGTATATCTTTAAAGGCAGTTAAACAAGGAATACAGGGGGAAATTGAAGGGTGTCGTTTTGTGGATATTTTCTCGTAGTTTGACCCTATGGGTTTATAGAATTGCAGAAAACTACAATTGGGGCTGTCTGGACCTGAATTGGAGCAGATGCCAGGGGTCCCCCAGTTACGTATATCTTTAAAGGCAGTTATACAAGGAATACAGGGGGAAATTAAAGTGGGCCGTTTTGTGGATATTTTCTCGTAGTTTGACCCTATGGGTTTATAGAATTGCAGAAAACTTCAATTGGGGTTGTCTGGACCTGAATTGGAGCAGATACCAGGGGTCCCCCGATTACGTATATCTTTAAAGGCAGTTATACAAGGAATACGAGGGGAAATTAAAGTGGGCCGTTTTGTGGATATTTTCTCGTAGTTTGACCCTATGGGTTTATAGAATTGCAGAAAACTTCAATTGGGGCTGTCTGGACCTGAATTGGAGCAGATCCCAGGGGTCCCCACGTTACGTATATCTTTAAAGGCAGCTATACAAGGAACACGGGGGGAAATTGAAGTGGGCCGTTTTGTGGATATTGTCTCGTAGTTTGACCCTATGGGTTTATAGAATTGCAGAAAACTTCAATTGGGGCTGTCTGGACCTGAATTGGAGCAGATAACAGGGGGTCCCCCGATTAGGATTATCTTTAAACGTAGTTATACAAGGAATACGGGGGGAAATTAAAGTGGGACGTTTTGTGGATATTTTCTCATAGTTTGACCCTATGGGTTTTTAGAATTGTAGAAAACTTCAATTGGGGCTGTCTGGACCTGAATTGGAGCATATACCAGGGGTCCCCCGGTTACATATATCTTTAAAGGCAGCTATACAAGGAATACGGGGGGAATTGAAGTCGGCCGTTTTGTGGATATTTTCTCGTAGTTTGACCCTATGGGTTTATAGAATTGCAGAAAACTTCAATTGGGGCTGTCTGGAACTGAATTGGAGCAGATACCGGGGGTCCCCCGATTACGTATATCTTTAAAGGCAGTTAAACAAGGAATACATGGGGGAATTGAAGGGGGCCGTTTTGTGGATATTTTCTCGTAGTTTGACCCTATGGGTTTATAGAATTGCAGAAAACTACAATTGGGGCTGTCTGTACCTGAATTGGAGCAGATGCCAGGGGTCCCCCAGTTACGTATATCTTTAAAGGCAGTTATACAAAGAATACAGGGGGAAATTAAAGTGGGCCGTTTTGTGGATATTTTCTCTTAGTTTGACCCTATGGGTTTATAGAATTGCAGAAAACTACAATTGGGGCTGTCTGTACCTGAATTGGAGCAGATGCCAGGGGTCCCCCAGTTACGTATATCTTTAAAGGCAGTTATACAAGGAATACAGGGGGAAATTAAAGTGGGCCGTTTTGTGGATATTTTCTCGTAGTTTGACCCTGTGGGTTTAAAGAATTGCAGAAAACTTCAATTGGGGTTGTCTGGATCTGAATTGGAGCAGATACCAGGGGTCCCCCGATTACGTATATCTTTAAAGGCAGTTATACAAGGAATACGAGGGGAAATTAAAGTGGGCCGTTTTGTGGATATTTTCTCGTAGTTTGACCCTATGGGTTTATAGAATTGCAGAAAACTTATTTAGCAAAAAAAAATTGCAGAAAACTTCAATTGGGGCTGTCTGGACCTGAATTGGAGCAGATCCCAAGGGTCCCCCCGTTACGTATATCTTTAAAGGCAGTTATACAAGGAATACGGGGGGAATTGAAGTGGGCCGTTTTGTGGATATTTTCTCGTAGTTTGACCCTATGGGTTTATAGAATTGTAGAAAACTTCAATTGAGGCTGTCTGGACCTGAATTGGAGCATATACCAGGGGTCCCCCGGTTACATATATCTTTAAAGGCAGCTATACAAGGAATACGAGGGGAATTGAAGTCGGCCGTTTTGTGGATATTTTCTCGTAGTTTGACCCTATGGGTTTATAGAATTGCAGAAAACTTCAATTGGGGCTGTCTAGACCTGAATTGGAGCAGATACCAGGGGTCCCCCAGTTACGTATATCTTTAAAGACAGCTATACAAGGAATACGGGGGGAAATTGAAGTGGGCCATTTTGTGGATATTTTCTCGTAGTTTGACCCTATGGGTTTATAGAATTGCAGAAAACTTCAATTGGGGCTGTCTGGAACTGAATTGGAGCAGATACCAGGGGTCCCCCGATTACGTATATCTTTAAAGGCAGTTAAACAAGGAATACATGGGGGAATTGAAGGGGGCCGTTTTGTGGATATTTTCTCGTAGTTTGACCCTATGGGTTTATAGAATTGCAGAAAACAACAATTGGGGCTGTCTGTACCTGAATTGGAGCAGATGCCAGGGGTCCCCCAGTTACGTATATCTTTAAAGGCAGTTATACAAGGAATACAGGGGGAAATTAAAGTGGGCCGTTTTGTGGATATTTTCTCGTAGTTTGACCCTATGGGTTTATAGAATTGCAGAAAACTACAATTGGGGCTGTCTGTACCTGAATTGGAGCAGATGCCAGGGGTCCCCCAGTTACGTATATCTTTAAAGGCAGTTATACAAGGAATACAGGGGGAAATTAAAGTGGGCCGTTTTGTGGATATTTTCTCGTAGTTTGACCCTATGGGTTTATAGAATTGCAGAAAACTTCAATTGGGGTTGTCTGGACCTGAATTGGAGCAGATACCAGGGGTCCCCCGATTACGTATATCTTTAAAGGCAGTTATACAAGGAATATGAGGGGAAATTATAGTGGGCCGTTTTGTGGATATTTTCTCGTAGTTTGACCCTATGGGTTTATAGAATTGCAGAAAACTTCAATTGGGGCTGTCTGGACCTGAAATGGAGCAGATCCCAGGGGTCCCCCCGTTACGTATATCTTTAAAGGCAGCTATACAGGGAATACGGGGGGTGAATTGAAGTGGGCCGTTTTGTGGATATTTTCTCGTAGTTTGACCCTATGGGTTTATAGAATTGCAGAAAACTTCAATTGGGGCTGTCTGGACCTGAATTGGAGCAGATACCAGGGGGTCCCACGATTAGGATTATCTTTAAACGTAGTTATACAAGGAATACGGGAGGAAATTAAAGTGGGACGTTTTGTGGATATTTTCTCATAGTTTGACCCTATGGGTTTTTAGAATTGTAGAAAACTTCAATTGAGGCTGTCTGGACCTGAATTGGAGCATATACCAGGGGTCCCCCGGTTACATATATCTTTAAAGGCAGCTATACAAGGAATACGGGGGGAATTGAAGTCGGCCGTTTTGTGGATATTTTCTCGTAGTTCGACCCTATGGGTTTATAGAATTGCAGAAAACTTCAATTGGGGTTGTCTGGAACTGAATTGGAGCAGATACCAGGGGTCCCCCGATTACGTATATCTTTAAAGGCAGTTAAACAAGGAATACAGGGGGAAATTGAAGGGTGCCGTTTTGTGGATATTTTCTCGTAGTTTGACCCTATGGGTTTATAGAATTGCAGAAAACTACAATTGGGGCTGTCTGGACCTGAATTGGAGCAAATGCCAGGGGGTCCCCCAGTTACGTATATCTTTAAAGGCAGTTATACAAGGAATACATGGGGAAATTAAAGTGGGCCGTTTTGTGGATATTTTCTCGTAGTTTGACCCTATGGGTTTATAGAATTGCAGAAAACTTCAATTGGGGTTGTCTGGACCTGAATTGGAGCAGATACCAGGGGTCCCCCGATTACGTATATCTTTAAAGGCAGTTATACAAGGAATACGAGGGGAAATTAAAGTGGGCCGTTTTGTGGATATTTTCTCGTAGTTTGACCCTATGGGTTTATAGAATTGCAGAAAACTTCAATTGGGGCTGTCTGGACCTGAATTGGAGCAGATCCCAGGGGTCCCCACGTTACGTATATCTTTAAAGGCAGCTATACAAGGAACACGGGGGGAAATTGAAGTGGGCCGTTTTGTGGATATTGTCTCGTAGTTTGACCCTATGGGTTTATAGAATTGCAGAAAACTTCAATTGGGGCTGTCTGGACCTGAATTGGAGCAGATAACAGGGGGTCCCCCGATTAGGATTATCTTTAAACGTAGTTATACAAGGAATACGGGGGGAAATTAAAGTGGGACGTTTTGTGGATATTTTCTCATAGTTTGACCCTATGGGTTTTTAGAATTGTAGAAAACTTCAATTGGGGCTGTCTGGACCTGAATTGGAGCATATACCAGGGGTCCCCCGGTTACATATATCTTTAAAGGCAGCTATACAAGGAATACGGGGGGAATTGAAGTCGGCCGTTTTGTGGATATTTTCTCGTAGTTTGACCCTATGGGTTTATAGAATTGCAGAAAACTTCAATTGGGGCTGTCTGGAACTGAATTGGAGCAGATACCAGGGGTCCCCCGATTACGTATATCTTTAAAGGCAGTTAAACAAGGAATACATGGGGGAATTGAAGGGGGCCGTTTTGTGGATATTTTCTCGTAGTTTGACCCTATGGGTTTATAGAATTGAAGAAAACTACAATTGGGGCTGTCTGTACCTGAATTGGAGCAGATGCCAGGGGTCCCCCAGTTACGTATATCTTTAAAGACAGTTATACAAGGAATACAGGGGGAAATTAAAGTGGGCCGTTTTGTGGATATTTTCTCGTAGTTTGACCCTATGGGTTTATAGAATTTCAGAAAACTACAATTGGGGCTGTCTGTACCTGAATTGGAGCAGATGCCAGGGGTCCCCCAGTTACGTATATCTTTAAAGGCAGCTATACAAGGAATACGGGGGGAATTGAAGTCGGCCATTTTGTGGATATTTTCTCGTAGTTTGACCCTATGGGTTTATAGAATTGCAGAAAACTTCAATTGGGGTTGTCTGGAACTGAATTGGAGCAGATACCAGGGGTCCCCCGATTACGTATATCTTTAAAGGCAGTTAAACAAGGAATACAGGGGGAAATTGAAGGGTGCCGTTTTGTGGATATTTTCTCGTAGTTTGACCCTATGGGTTTATAGAATTGCAGAAAACTACAATTGGGGCTGTCTGGACCTGAATTGGAGCAAATGCCAGGGGGTCCCCCAGTTACGTATATCTTTAAAGGCAGTTATACAAGGAATACGGGGGGAAATTGAAGTGGGCCATTTTGTGGATATTTTCTCGTAGTTTGACCCTATGGGTTTATAGAATTGCAGAAAACTTCAATTGGGGTTGTCTGGAACTGAATTGGAGCAGATACCAGGGGTCCCCCGATTACGTATATCTTTAAAGGCAGTTAAACAAGGAATACATGGGGAAATTGAAGGGGGCCGTTTTGTGGATATTTTCTCGTAGTTTGACCCTATGGGTTTATAGAATTGCAGAAAACTACAATTGGGGCTGTCTGTACCTGAATTGGAGCAGATGCCAGGGGTCCCCCAGTTACGTATATCTTTAAAGGCAGCTATACAAGGAATACGGGGGGAATTGAAGTGGGCCGTTTTGTGGATATTTTCTCGTAGTTTGACCCTATGGGTTTATAGAATTGCAGAAAACTTCAATTGGGGTTGTCTGGACCTGAATTGGAGCAGATGCCAGGGGTCCCCCAGTTACGTATATATTTAAAGGCAGTTATACAAGGAATACAGGGGGAAATTAAAGTGGGCCGTTTTGTGGATATTTTCTCATAGTTTGACCCTATGGGTTTTTAGAATTGTAGAAAACTTCAATTGGGGCTGTCTGGACCTGAATTGGAGCATATACCAGGGGTCCCCCGGTTACATATATCTTTAAAGGCAGCTATACAAGGAATACGAGGAGAATTGAAGTCGGCCGTTTTGTGGATATTTTCTCGTAGTTTGACCCTATGGGTTTATAGAATTGCAGAAAACTTCAATTGGGGCTGTCTAGACCTGAATTGGAGCAGATACCAGGGGTCCCCCAGTTACGTATATCTTTAAAGACAGCTATACAGGGAATACGGGGGGAAATTGAAGTGGGCCATTTTGTGGATATTTTCTCGTAGTTTGACCCTATGGGTTTATAGAATTGCAGAAAACTTCAATTGGGGTTGTCTGGAACTGAATTGGAGCAGATACCAGGGGTCCCCCGATTACGTATATCTTTAAAGGCAGTTAAACAAGGAATACATGGGGAAATTGAAGGGGGCCGTTTTGTGGATATTTTCTCGTAGTTTGACCCTATGGGTTTATAGAATTGCAGAAAACTTCAATTGGGGTTGTCTGGACCTGAATTGGAGCAGATACCAGGGGTCCCCCGATTACGTATATCTTTAAAGGCAGTTATACAAGGAATACGAGGGGAAATTAAAGTGGGCCGTTTTGTGGATATTTTCTCGTAGTTTGACCCTATGGGTTTATAGAATTGCAGAAAACTTCAATTGGGGCTGTCTGGACCTGAATTGGAGCAGATCCCAGGGGTCCCCACGTTACGTATATCTTTAAAGGCAGCTATACAAGGAACACGGGGGGAAATTGAAGTGGGCCGTTTTGTGGATATTGTCTCGTAGTTTGACCCTATGGGTTTATAGAATTGCAGAAAACTTCAATTGGGGCTGTCTGGACCTGAATTGGAGCAGATAACAGGGGGTCCCCCGATTAGGATTATCTTTAAACGTAGTTATACAAGGAATACGGGGGGAAATTAAAGTGGGACGTTTTGTGGATATTTTCTCATAGTTTGACCCTATGGGTTTTTAGAATTGTAGAAAACTTCAATTGGGGCTGTCTGGACCTGAATTGGAGCATATACCAGGGGTCCCCCGGTTACATATATCTTTAAAGGCAGCTATACAAGGAATACGGGGGGAATTGAAGTCGGCCGTTTTGTGGATATTTTCTCGTAGTTTGACCCTATGGGTTTATAGAATTGCAGAAAACTTCAATTGGGGCTGTCTGGAACTGAATTGGAGCAGATACCAGGGGTCCCCCGATTACGTATATCTTTAAAGGCAGTTAAACAAGGAATACATGGGGGAATTGAAGGGGGCCGTTTTGTGGATATTTTCTCGTAGTTTGACCCTATGGGTTTATAGAATTGAAGAAAACTACAATTGGGGCTGTCTGTACCTGAATTGGAGCAGATGCCAGGGGTCCCCCAGTTACGTATATCTTTAAAGACAGTTATACAAGGAATACAGGGGGAAATTAAAGTGGGCCGTTTTGTGGATATTTTCTCGTAGTTTGACCCTATGGGTTTATAGAATTTCAGAAAACTACAATTGGGGCTGTCTGTACCTGAATTGGAGCAGATGCCAGGGGTCCCCCAGTTACGTATATCTTTAAAGGCAGCTATACAAGGAATACGGGGGGAATTGAAGTCGGCCGTTTTGTGGATATTTTCTCGTAGTTTGACCCTATGGGTTTATAGAATTGCAGAAAACTTCAATTGGGGTTGTCTGGAACTGAATTGGAGCAGATACCAGGGGTCCCCCGATTACGTATATCTTTAAAGGCAGTTAAACAAGGAATACAGGGGGAAATTGAAGGGTGCCGTTTTGTGGATATTTTCTCGTAGTTTGACCCTATGGGTTTATAGAATTGCAGAAAACTACAATTGGGGCTGTCTGGACCTGAATTGGAGCAAATGCCAGGGGGTCCCCCAGTTACGTATATCTTTAAAGGCAGTTATACAAGGAATACGGGGGGAAATTGAAGTGGGCCATTTTGTGGATATTTTCTCGTAGTTTGACCCTATGGGTTTATAGAATTGCAGAAAACTTCAATTGGGGTTGTCTGGAACTGAATTGGAGCAGATACCAGGGGTCCCCCGATTACGTATATCTTTAAAGGCAGTTAAACAAGGAATACATGGGGAAATTGAAGGGGGCCGTTTTGTGGATATTTTCTCGTAGTTTGACCCTATGGGTTTATAGAATTGCAGAAAACTACAATTGGGGCTGTCTGTACCTGAATTGGAGCAGATGCCAGGGGTCCCCCAGTTACGTATATCTTTAAAGGCAGCTATACAAGGAATACGGGGGGAATTGAAGTGGGCCGTTTTGTGGATATTTTCTCGTAGTTTGACCCTATGGGTTTATAGAATTGCAGAAAACTTCAATTGGGGTTGTCTGGACCTGAATTGGAGCAGATGCCAGGGGTCCCCCAGTTACGTATATATTTAAAGGCAGTTATACAAGGAATACAGGGGGAAATTAAAGTGGGCCGTTTTGTGGATATTTTCTCATAGTTTGACCCTATGGGTTTTTAGAATTGTAGAAAACTTCAATTGGGGCTGTCTGGACCTGAATTGGAGCATATACCAGGGGTCCCCCGGTTACATATATCTTTAAAGGCAGCTATACAAGGAATACGAGGAGAATTGAAGTCGGCCGTTTTGTGGATATTTTCTCGTAGTTTGACCCTATGGGTTTATAGAATTGCAGAAAACTTCAATTGGGGCTGTCTAGACCTGAATTGGAGCAGATACCAGGGGTCCCCCAGTTACGTATATCTTTAAAGACAGCTATACAGGGAATACGGGGGGAAATTGAAGTGGGCCATTTTGTGGATATTTTCTCGTAGTTTGACCCTATGGGTTTATAGAATTGCAGAAAACTTCAATTGGGGTTGTCTGGAACTGAATTGGAGCAGATACCAGGGGTCCCCCGATTACGTATATCTTTAAAGGCAGTTAAACAAGGAATACATGGGGAAATTGAAGGGGGCCGTTTTGTGGATATTTTCTCGTAGTTTGACCCTATGGGTTTATAGAATTGCAGAAAACTACAATTGGGGCTGTCTGTACCTGAATTGGAGCAGATGCCAGGGGTCCCCCAGTTACGTATATCTTTAAAGGTAGCTATACAAGGAATACGGGGGGAATTGAAGTGGGCCGTTTTGTGGATATTTTCTCGTAGTTTGACCCTATGGGTTTATAGAATTGCAGAAAACTTCAATTGGGGTTGTCTGGACCTGAATTGGAGCAGATGCCAGGGGTCCCCCAGTTACGTATATATTTAAAGGCAGTTATACAAGGAATACAGGGGGAAATTAAAGTGGGCCGTTTTGTGGATATTTTCTCGTAGTTTGACCCTATGGGTTTATAGAATTGCAGAAAACTTCAATTGGGGCTGTCTGGACCTGAATTGGAGCAGATACCAGGGGGTCCCCCGATTAGGATTATCTTTAAACGTAGTTATACAAGGAATACGGGGGGAAATTAAAGTGGGACGTTTTGTGGATATTTTCTCATAGTTTGACCCTATGAGTTTTTAGAATTGTAGAAAACTTCAATTGGGGCTGTCTGGACCTGAATTGGAGCATATACCAGGGGTCCCCCGGTTACATATATCTTTAAAGGCAGCTATACAAGGAATACGGGGGGAATTGAAGTCGGCCGTTTTGTGGATATTTTCTCGTAGTTTGACCCTATGGGTTTATAGAATTGCAGAAAACTTCAATTGGGGTTGTCTAGACCTGAATTGGAGCAGATACCAGGGGTCCCCCGATTACGTATATCTTTAACGGCAGTCATACAAGGAATACGAGGGGAAATTAAAGTGGGCCGTTTTGTGGATATTTTCTCGTAGTTTGACCCTATGGGTTTATAGAATTGCAGAAAACTTCAATTGGGGCTGTCTGGACCTGAATTGAAGCAGATCCCAGGGGTCCCCCCGTTACGTATATCTTTAAAGGCAGCTATACAAGGAATACGGGGGGAATTGAAGTGGGCCGTTTTGTGGATATTTTCTCGTAGTTTGACCCTATGGGTTTATAGAATTGCAGAAAACTTCAATTGGGGTTGTCTGGACCTGAATTGGAGCAGATACCAGGGGTCCCCCGATTACGTATATCTTTAAAGGCAGTTATACAAGGAATACGAGGGGAAATTAAAGTGGGCCGTTTTGTGGATATTTTCTCGTAGTTTGACCCTATGGGTTTATAGAATTGCAGAAAACTTCAATTGGGGCTGTCTGGACCTGAATTGGAGCAGATCCCAGGGGTCCCCACGTTACGTATATCTTTAAAGGCAGCTATACAAGGAACACGGGGGGAAATTGAAGTGGGCCGTTTTGTGGATATTGTCTCGTAGTTTGACCCTATGGGTTTATAGAATTGCAGAAAACTTCAATTGGGGCTGTCTGGACCTGAATTGGAGCAGATAACAGGGGGTCCCCCGATTAGGATTATCTTTAAACGTAGTTATACAAGGAATACGGGGGGAAATTAAAGTGGGACGTTTTGTGGATATTTTCTCATAGTTTGACCCTATGGGTTTTTAGAATTGTAGAAAACTTCAATTGGGGCTGTCTGGACCTGAATTGGAGCATATACCAGGGGTCCCCCGGTTACATATATCTTTAAAGGCAGCTATACAAGGAATACGGGGGGAATTGAAGTCGGCCGTTTTGTGGATATTTTCTCGTAGTTTGACCCTATGGGTTTATAGAATTGCAGAAAACTTCAATTGGGGCTGTCTGGAACTGAATTGGAGCAGATACCAGGGGTCCCCCGATTACGTATATCTTTAAAGGCAGTTAAACAAGGAATACATGGGGGAATTGAAGGGGGCCGTTTTGTGGATATTTTCTCGTAGTTTGACCCTATGGGTTTATAGAATTGAAGAAAACTACAATTGGGGCTGTCTGTACCTGAATTGGAGCAGATGCCAGGGGTCCCCCAGTTACGTATATCTTTAAAGGCAGTTATACAAGGAATACAGGGGGAAATTAAAGTGGGCCGTTTTGTGGATATTTTCTCGTAGTTTGACCCTATGGGTTTATAGAATTGCAGAAAACTACAATTGGGGCTGTCTGTACCTGAATTGGAGCAGATGCCAGGGGTCCCCCAGTTACGTATATCTTTAAAGGCAGTTATACAAGGAATACAGGGGGAAATTAAAGTGGGCCGTTTTGTGGATATTTTCTCGTAGTTTGACCCTATGGGTTTATAGAATTGCAGAAAACTTCAATTGGGGTTGTCTGGACCTGAATTGGAGCAGATGCCAGGGGTCCCCCAGTTACGTATATATTTAAAGGCAGTTATACAAGGAATACAGGGGGAAATTAAAGTGGGCCGTTTTGTGGATATTTTCTCGTAGTTTGACCCTATGGGTTTATAGAATTGCAGAAAACTTCAATTGGGGCTGTCTGGACCTGAATTGGAGCAGATACCAGGGGGTCCCCCGATTAGGATTATCTTTAAACGTAGTTATACAAGGAATACGGGGGGAAATTAAAGTGGGACGTTTTGTGGATATTTTCTCATAGTTTGACCCTATGAGTTTTTAGAATTGTAGAAAACTTCAATTGGGGCTGTCTGGACCTGAATTGGAGCATATACCAGGGGTCCCCCGGTTACATATATCTTTAAAGGCAGCTATACAAGGAATACGGGGGGAATTGAAGTCGGCCGTTTTGTGGATATTTTCTCGTAGTTTGACCCTATGGGTTTATAGAATTGCAGAAAACTTCAATTGGGGTTGTCTAGACCTGAATTGGAGCAGATACCAGGGGTCCCCCGATTACGTATATCTTTAACGGCAGTCATACAAGGAATACGAGGGGAAATTAAAGTGGGCCGTTTTGTGGATATTTTCTCGTAGTTTGACCCTATGGGTTTATAGAATTGCAGAAAACTTCAATTGGGGCTGTCTGGACCTGAATTGAAGCAGATCCCAGGGGTCCCCCCGTTACGTATATCTTTAAAGGCAGCTATACAAGGAATACGGGGGGAATTGAAGTGGGCCGTTTTGTGGATATTTTCTCGTAGTTTGACCCTATGGGTTTATAGAATTGCAGAAAACTTCAATTGGGGTTGTCTGGACCTGAATTGGAGCAGATACCAGGGGTCCCCCGATTACGTATATCTTTAAAGGCAGTTATACAAGGAATACGAGGGGAAATTAAAGTGGGCCGTTTTGTGGATATTTTCTCGTAGTTTGACCCTATGGGTTTATAGAATTGCAGAAAACTTCAATTGGGGCTGTCTGGACCTGAATTGGAGCAGATCCCAGGGGTCCCCACGTTACGTATATCTTTAAAGGCAGCTATACAAGGAACACGGGGGGAAATTGAAGTGGGCCGTTTTGTGGATATTGTCTCGTAGTTTGACCCTATGGGTTTATAGAATTGCAGAAAACTTCAATTGGGGCTGTCTGGACCTGAATTGGAGCAGATAACAGGGGGTCCCCCGATTAGGATTATCTTTAAACGTAGTTATACAAGGAATACGGGGGGAAATTAAAGTGGGACGTTTTGTGGATATTTTCTCATAGTTTGACCCTATGGGTTTTTAGAATTGTAGAAAACTTCAATTGGGGCTGTCTGGACCTGAATTGGAGCATATACCAGGGGTCCCCCGGTTACATATATCTTTAAAGGCAGCTATACAAGGAATACGGGGGGAATTGAAGTCGGCCGTTTTGTGGATATTTTCTCGTAGTTTGACCCTATGGGTTTATAGAATTGCAGAAAACTTCAATTGGGGCTGTCTGGAACTGAATTGGAGCAGATACCAGGGGTCCCCCGATTACGTATATCTTTAAAGGCAGTTAAACAAGGAATACATGGGGGAATTGAAGGGGGCCGTTTTGTGGATATTTTCTCGTAGTTTGACCCTATGGGTTTATAGAATTGAAGAAAACTACAATTGGGGCTGTCTGTACCTGAATTGGAGCAGATGCCAGGGGTCCCCCAGTTACGTATATCTTTAAAGGCAGTTATACAAGGAATACAGGGGGAAATTAAAGTGGGCCGTTTTGTGGATATTTTCTCGTAGTTTGACCCTATGGGTTTATAGAATTGCAGAAAACTACAATTGGGGCTGTCTGTACCTGAATTGGAGCAGATGCCAGGGGTCCCCCAGTTACGTATATCTTTAAAGGCAGTTATACAAGGAATACAGGGGGAAATTAAAGTGGGCCGTTTTGTGGATATTTTCTCGTAGTTTGACCCTATGGGTTTATAGAATTGCAGAAAACTTCAATTGGGGTTGTCTGGACCTGAATTGGAGCAGATGCCAGGGGTCCCCCAGTTACGTATATATTTAAAGGCAGTTATACAAGGAATACAGGGGGAAATTAAAGTGGGCCGTTTTGTGGATATTTTCTCGTAGTTTGACCCTATGGGTTTATAGAATTGCAGAAAACTTCAATTGGGGCTGTCTGGACCTGAATTGGAGCAGATACCAGGGGGTCCCCCGATTAGGATTATCTTTAAACGTAGTTATACAAGGAATACGGGGGGAAATTAAAGTGGGACGTTTTGTGGATATTTTCTCATAGTTTGACCCTATGAGTTTTTAGAATTGTAGAAAACTTCAATTGGGGCTGTCTGGACCTGAATTGGAGCATATACCAGGGGTCCCCCGGTTACATATATCTTTAAAGGCAGCTATACAAGGAATACGGGGGGAATTGAAGTCGGCCGTTTTGTGGATATTTTCTCGTAGTTTGACCCTATGGGTTTATAGAATTGCAGAAAACTTCAATTGGGGTTGTCTAGACCTGAATTGGAGCAGATACCAGGGGTCCCCCGATTACGTATATCTTTAAAGGCAGTCATACAAGGAATACGAGGGGAAATTAAAGTAGGCCATTTTGTGGATATTTTCTCGTAGTTTGACCCTATGGGTTTATAGAATTGCAGAAAACTTCAATTGGGGTTGTCTGGACCTGAATTGGAGCAGATACCAGGGGTCCCCCGATTACGTATATCTTTAAAGGCAGTCATACAAGGAATACGAGGGGAAATTAAAGTGGGCCGTTTTGTGGATATTTTCTCGTAGTTTGACCCTATGGGTTTATAGAATTGCAGAAAACTTCAATTGGGGCTGTCTGGACCTGAATTGGAGCAGATCCCAGGGGTCCCCCCGTTACGTATATCTTTAAAGGCAGCTATACAAGGAATACGGGGGGAATTGAAGTGGGCCGTTTTGTGGATATTTTCTCGTAGTTTGACCCTATGGGTTTATAGAATTGCAGAAAACTTCAATTGGGGTTGTCTGGACCTGAATTGGAGCAGATACCAGGGGTCCCCCGATTACGTATATCTTTAAAGGCAGTTATACAAGGAATACGAGGGGAAATTAAAGTGGGCCGTTTTGTGGATATTTTCTCGTAGTTTGACCCTATGGGTTTATAGAATTGCAGAAAACTTCAATTGGGGCTGTCTGGACCTGAATTGGAGCAGATCCCAGGGGTCCCCACGTTACGTATATCTTTAAAGGCAGCTATACAAGGAACACGGGGGGAAATTGAAGTGGGCCGTTTTGTGGATATTGTCTCGTAGTTTGACCCTATGGGTTTATAGAATTGCAGAAAACTTCAATTGGGGCTGTCTGGACCTGAATTGGAGCAGATAACAGGGGGTCCCCCGATTAGGATTATCTTTAAACGTAGTTATACAAGGAATACGGGGGGAAATTAAAGTGGGACGTTTTGTGGATATTTTCTCATAGTTTGACCCTATGGGTTTTTAGAATTGTAGAAAACTTCAATTGGGGCTGTCTGGACCTGAATTGGAGCATATACCAGGGGTCCCCCGGTTACATATATCTTTAAAGGCAGCTATACAAGGAATACGGGGGGAATTGAAGTCGGCCGTTTTGTGGATATTTTCTCGTAGTTTGACCCTATGGGTTTATAGAATTGCAGAAAACTTCAATTGGGGCTGTCTGGAACTGAATTGGAGCAGATACCAGGGGTCCCCCGATTACGTATATCTTTAAAGGCAGTTAAACAAGGAATACATGGGGGAATTGAAGGGGGCCGTTTTGTGGATATTTTCTCGTAGTTTGACCCTATGGGTTTATAGAATTGAAGAAAACTACAATTGGGGCTGTCTGTACCTGAATTGGAGCAGATGCCAGGGGTCCCCCAGTTACGTATATCTTTAAAGGCAGTTATACAAGGAATACAGGGGGAAATTAAAGTGGGCCGTTTTGTGGATATTTTCTCGTAGTTTGACCCTATGGGTTTATAGAATTGCAGAAAACTACAATTGGGGCTGTCTGTACCTGAATTGGAGCAGATGCCAGGGGTCCCCCAGTTACGTATATCTTTAAAGGCAGTTATACAAGGAATACAGGGGGAAATTAAAGTGGGCCGTTTTGTGGATATTTTCTCGTAGTTTGACCCTATGGGTTTATAGAATTGCAGAAAACTTCAATTGGGGTTGTCTGGACCTGAATTGGAGCAGATGCCAGGGGTCCCCCAGTTACGTATATATTTAAAGGCAGTTATACAAGGAATACAGGGGGAAATTAAAGTGGGCCGTTTTGTGGATATTTTCTCGTAGTTTGACCCTATGGGTTTATAGAATTGCAGAAAACTTCAATTGGGGCTGTCTGGACCTGAATTGGAGCAGATACCAGGGGGTCCCCCGATTAGGATTATCTTTAAACGTAGTTATACAAGGAATACGGGGGGAAATTAAAGTGGGACGTTTTGTGGATATTTTCTCATAGTTTGACCCTATGAGTTTTTAGAATTGTAGAAAACTTCAATTGGGGCTGTCTGGACCTGAATTGGAGCATATACCAGGGGTCCCCCGGTTACATATATCTTTAAAGGCAGCTATACAAGGAATACGGGGGGAATTGAAGTCGGCCGTTTTGTGGATATTTTCTCGTAGTTTGACCCTATGGGTTTATAGAATTGCAGAAAACTTCAATTGGGGTTGTCTAGACCTGAATTGGAGCAGATACCAGGGGTCCCCCGATTACGTATATCTTTAACGGCAGTCATACAAGGAATACGAGGGGAAATTAAAGTGGGCCGTTTTGTGGATATTTTCTCGTAGTTTGACCCTATGGGTTTATAGAATTGCAGAAAACTTCAATTGGGGCTGTCTGGACCTGAATTGAAGCAGATCCCAGGGGTCCCCCCGTTACGTATATCTTTAAAGGCAGCTATACAAGGAATACGGGGGGAATTGAAGTGGGCCGTTTTGTGGATATTTTCTCGTAGTTTGACCCTATGGGTTTATAGAATTGCAGAAAACTTCAATTGGGGTTGTCTGGACCTGAATTGGAGCAGATACCAGGGGTCCCCCGATTACGTATATCTTTAAAGGCAGTTATACAAGGAATACGAGGGGAAATTAAAGTGGGCCGTTTTGTGGATATTTTCTCGTAGTTTGACCCTATGGGTTTATAGAATTGCAGAAAACTTCAATTGGGGCTGTCTGGACCTGAATTGGAGCAGATCCCAGGGGTCCCCACGTTACGTATATCTTTAAAGGCAGCTATACAAGGAACACGGGGGGAAATTGAAGTGGGCCGTTTTGTGGATATTGTCTCGTAGTTTGACCCTATGGGTTTATAGAATTGCAGAAAACTTCAATTGGGGCTGTCTGGACCTGAATTGGAGCAGATAACAGGGGGTCCCCCGATTAGGATTATCTTTAAACGTAGTTATACAAGGAATACGGGGGGAAATTAAAGTGGGACGTTTTGTGGATATTTTCTCATAGTTTGACCCTATGGGTTTTTAGAATTGTAGAAAACTTCAATTGGGGCTGTCTGGACCTGAATTGGAGCATATACCAGGGGTCCCCCGGTTACATATATCTTTAAAGGCAGCTATACAAGGAATACGGGGGGAATTGAAGTCGGCCGTTTTGTGGATATTTTCTCGTAGTTTGACCCTATGGGTTTATAGAATTGCAGAAAACTTCAATTGGGGCTGTCTGGAACTGAATTGGAGCAGATACCAGGGGTCCCCCGATTACGTATATCTTTAAAGGCAGTTAAACAAGGAATACATGGGGGAATTGAAGGGGGCCGTTTTGTGGATATTTTCTCGTAGTTTGACCCTATGGGTTTATAGAATTGAAGAAAACTACAATTGGGGCTGTCTGTACCTGAATTGGAGCAGATGCCAGGGGTCCCCCAGTTACGTATATCTTTAAAGGCAGTTATACAAGGAATACAGGGGGAAATTAAAGTGGGCCGTTTTGTGGATATTTTCTCGTAGTTTGACCCTATGGGTTTATAGAATTGCAGAAAACTACAATTGGGGCTGTCTGTACCTGAATTGGAGCAGATGCCAGGGGTCCCCCAGTTACGTATATCTTTAAAGGCAGTTATACAAGGAATACAGGGGGAAATTAAAGTGGGCCGTTTTGTGGATATTTTCTCGTAGTTTGACCCTATGGGTTTATAGAATTGCAGAAAACTTCAATTGGGGTTGTCTGGACCTGAATTGGAGCAGATGCCAGGGGTCCCCCAGTTACGTATATATTTAAAGGCAGTTATACAAGGAATACAGGGGGAAATTAAAGTGGGCCGTTTTGTGGATATTTTCTCGTAGTTTGACCCTATGGGTTTATAGAATTGCAGAAAACTTCAATTGGGGCTGTCTGGACCTGAATTGGAGCAGATACCAGGGGGTCCCCCGATTAGGATTATCTTTAAACGTAGTTATACAAGGAATACGGGGGGAAATTAAAGTGGGACGTTTTGTGGATATTTTCTCATAGTTTGACCCTATGAGTTTTTAGAATTGTAGAAAACTTCAATTGGGGCTGTCTGGACCTGAATTGGAGCATATACCAGGGGTCCCCCGGTTACATATATCTTTAAAGGCAGCTATACAAGGAATACGGGGGGAATTGAAGTCGGCCGTTTTGTGGATATTTTCTCGTAGTTTGACCCTATGGGTTTATAGAATTGCAGAAAACTTCAATTGGGGTTGTCTAGACCTGAATTGGAGCAGATACCAGGGGTCCCCCGATTACGTATATCTTTAAAGGCAGTCATACAAGGAATACGAGGGGAAATTAAAGTAGGCCATTTTGTGGATATTTTCTCGTAGTTTGACCCTATGGGTTTATAGAATTGCAGAAAACTTCAATTGGGGTTGTCTGGACCTGAATTGGAGCAGATACCAGGGGTCCCCCGATTACGTATATCTTTAAAGGCAGTCATACAAGGAATACGAGGGGAAATTAAAGTGGGCCGTTTTGTGGATATTTTCTCGTAGTTTGACCCTATGGGTTTATAGAATTGCAGAAAACTTCAATTGGGGCTGTCTGGACCTGAATTGGAGCAGATCCCAGGGGTCCCCCCGTTACGTATATCTTTAAAGGCAGCTATACAAGGAATACGGGGGGAATTGAAGTGGGCCGTTTTGTGGATATTTTCTCGTAGTTTGACCCTATGGGTTTATAGAATTGCAGAAAACTTCAATTGGGGTTTTCTGGACCTGAATTGGAGCAGATACCAGGGGTCCCCCGATTACGTATATCTTTAAAGGCAGTTATACAAGGAATACGAGGGGAAATTAAAGTGGGCCGTTTTGTGGATATTTTCTCGTAGTTTGACCCTATGGGTTTATAGAATTGCAGAAAACTTCAATTGGGGCTGTCTGGACCTGAATTGGAGCAGATCCCAGGGGTCCCCACGTTACGTATATCTTTAAAGGCAGCTATACAAGGAACACGGGGGGAAATTGAAGTGGGCCGTTTTGTGGATATTGTCTCGTAGTTTGACCCTATGGGTTTATAGAATTGCAGAAAACTTCAATTGGGGCTGTCTGGACCTGAATTGGAGCAGATAACAGGGGGTCCCCCGATTAGGATTATCTTTAAACGTAGTTATACAAGGAATACGGGGGGAAATTAAAGTGGGACGTTTTGTGGATATTTTCTCATAGTTTGACCCTATGGGTTTTTAGAATTGTAGAAAACTTCAATTGGGGCTGTCTGGACCTGAATTGGAGCATATACCAGGGGTCCCCCGGTTACATATATCTTTAAAGGCAGCTATACAAGGAATACGGGGGGAATTGAAGTCGGCCGTTTTGTGGATATTTTCTCGTAGTTTGACCCTATGGGTTTATAGAATTGCAGAAAACTTCAATTGGGGCTGTCTGGAACTGAATTGGAGCAGATACCAGGGGTCCCCCGATTACGTATATCTTTAAAGGCAGTTAAACAAGGAATACATGGGGGAATTGAAGGGGGCCGTTTTGTGGATATTTTCTCGTAGTTTGACCCTATGGGTTTATAGAATTGAAGAAAACTACAATTGGGGCTGTCTGTACCTGAATTGGAGCAGATGCCAGGGGTCCCCCAGTTACGTATATCTTTAAATGCAGTTATACAAGGAATACAGGGGGAAATTAAAGTGGGCCGTTTTGTGGATATTTTCTCGTAGTTTGACCCTATGGGTTTATAGAATTGCAGAAAAATTCAATTGGGGTTGTCTGGACCTGAATTGGAGCAGATACCAGGGGTCCCCCGATTACGTATATCTTTAAAGGCTGTTATACAAGGAATACGAGGGGAAATTAAAGTGGGCCGTTTTGTGGATATTTTCTCGTAGTTTGATCCTATGGGTTTATAGAATTGCAGAAAACTTCAATTGGGGCTGTCTGGACCTGAATTGGAGCAGATACCAGGGGGTCCCCCGATTAGGATTATCTTTAAACGTAGTTATACAAGGAATACGGGGGGAAATTAAAGTGGGACGTTTTGTGGATATTTTCTCATAGTTTGACCCTATGGGTTTTTAGAATTGTAGAAAACTTCAATTGGGGCTGTCTGGACCTGAATTGGAGCATATACCAGGGGTCCCCCGGTTACATATATCTTTAAAGGCAGCTATACAAGGAATACGGGGGGAATTGAAGTCGGCCGTTTTGTGGATATTTTCTCGTAGTATGACCCTATGGGTTTATAGAATTGCAGAAAACTTCAATTGGGGCTGTCTAGACCTGAATTGGAGCAGATACCATGGGTCCCCCAGTTACGTATATCTTTAAAGACAGCTATACAAGGAATACATGAGGAAATTGAAGTGGGCCATTTTGTGGATATTTTCTCGTAGTTTGACCCTATGGGTTTATAGAATTGCAGAAAACTTCAATTGGGGTTGTCTGGAACTGAATTGGAGCAGATACCAGGGGTCCCCCGATTACGTATATCTTTAAAGGCAGTTAAACAAGGAATACAGGGGGAAATTGAAGGGGGCCGTTTTGTGGATATTTTCTCGTAGTTTGACCCTATGAGTTTATAGAATTGCAGAAAACTACAATTGGGGCTGTCTGGACCTGAATTGGAGCAGATGCCAGGGGTCCCCCAGTTACGTATATCTTTAAAGGCAGTTATACAAGGAATACAGGGGGAAATTAAAGTGGGCCGTTTTGTGGATATTTTCTCGTAGTTTGACCCTATGGGTTTATAGAATTGCAGAAAACTTCAATTGGGGCTGTCTGGACCTGAATTGGAGCAGATACCAGGGGGTCCCCCGATTAGGATTATCTTTAAACGTAGTTATACAAGGAATACGGGGGGAAATTAAAGTGGGACGTTTTGTGGATATTTTCTCATAGTTTGACCCTATGGGTTTTTAGAATTGTAGAAAACTTCAATTGGGGCTGTCTGGACCTGAATTGGAGCATATACCAGGGGTCCCCCGGTTACATATATCTTTAAAGGCAGCTATACAAGGAATACGGGGGGAATTGAAGTCGGCCGTTTTGTGGATATTTTCTCGTAGTTTGACCCTATGGGTTTATAGAATTGTAGAAAACTTCAATTGGGGCAGTCTAGACCTGAATTGGAGCAGATACCATGGGTCCCCCAGTTACGTATATCTTTAAAGACAGCTATACAAGGAATACGGGGGGAAATTGAAGTGGGCCATTTTGTGGATATTTTCTCGTAGTTTGACCCTATGGGTTTATAGAATTGCAGAAAACTTCAATTGGGGTTGTCTGGAACTGAATTAGAGCAGATACCAGGGGTCCCCCGATTACGTATATCTTTAAAGGCAGTTAAACAAGGAATACAGGGGGAAATTGAAGGGGGCCGTTTTGTGGATATTTTCTCGTAGTTTGACCCTATGGGTTTATAGAATTGCAGAAAACTACAATTGGGGCTGTCTGGACCTGAATTGGAGCAGATGCCAGGGGTCCCCCAGTTACGTATATCTTTAAAGGCAGTTATACAAGTAATACAGGGGGAAATTAAAGTGGTCCGTTTTGTGGATATTTTCTCGTAGTTTGACCCTATGGGTTTATAGAATTGCAGAAAACTTCAATTGGGGTTGTCTGGACCTGAATTGGAGCAGATACCAGGGGTCCCCCGATTATGTATATCTTTAAAGGCAGTTATACAAGGAATACGAGGGGAAATTAAAGTGGGCCGTTTTGTGGATATTTTCTCGTAGTTTGACCCTATGGGTTTATAGAATTGCAGAAAACTTCAATTGGGGCTATTTGGACCTGAATTGGAGCAGATCCCAGGGGTCCCCCCATTACGTATATCTTTAAAGGCAGCTATACAAGGAACACGGGGGGAAATTGAAGTGGGCCGTTTTGTGGATATTGTCTCGTAGTTTGACCCTATGGGTTTATAGAATTGCAGAAAACTTCAATTGGGGCTGTCTGGACCTGAATTGGAGCAGATAACAGGGGGTCCCCCGATTAGGATTATCTTTAAACGTAGTTATACAAGGAATACGGGGGGAAATTAAAGTGGGCCTTTTTGTGGATATTTTCTCATAGTTTGACCCTATGGGTTTATAGAATTGTAGAAAACTTCAATTGGGGCTGTCTGGGCCTGAATTGGAGCAGATACCAGGGGTCCCCCGGTTACATATATCTTTAAAGGCAGCTATACAAGGAATACGGGGGGAATTGAAGTGGGCCGTTTTGTGGATATTTTCTCGTAGTTTGACCCTATGGGTTTATAGAATTGCAGAAAACTTCAATTGGGGCTGTCTGGACCTGAATTGGAGCAGATACCAGGGGGTCCCCCGATTAGGATTATCTTTAAACGTAGTTATACAAGGAATACGGGGGGAAATTAAAGTGGGACGTTTTGTGGATATTTTCTCATAGTTTGACCCTATGGGTTTTTAGAATTGTAGAAAACTTCAATTGGGGCTGTCTGGACCTGAATTGGAGCATATACCAGGGGTCCCCCGGTTACATATATCTTTAAAGGCAGCTATACAAGGAATACGGGGGGAATTGAAGTCGGCCGTTTTGTGGATATTTTCTCGTAGTTTGACCCTATGGGTTTATAGAATTGTAGAAAACTTCAATTGGGGCAGTCTAGACCTGAATTGGAGCAGATACCATGGGTCCCCCAGTTACGTATATCTTTAAAGACAGCTATACAAGGAATACGGGGGGAAATTGAAGTGGGCCATTTTGTGGATATTTTCTCGTAGTTTGACCCTATGGGTTTATAGAATTGCAGAAAACTTCAATTGGGGTTGTCTGGAACTGAATTAGAGCAGATACCAGGGGTCCCCCGATTACGTATATCTTTAAAGGCAGTTAAACAAGGAATACAGGGGGAAATTGAAGGGGGCCGTTTTGTGGATATTTTCTCGTAGTTTGACCCTATGGGTTTATAGAATTGCAGAAAACTACAATTGGGGCTGTCTGGACCTGAATTGGAGCAGATGCCAGGGGTCCCCCAGTTACGTATATCTTTAAAGGCAGTTATACAAGTAATACAGGGGGAAATTAAAGTGGTCCGTTTTGTGGATATTTTCTCGTAGTTTGACCCTATGGGTTTATAGAATTGCAGAAAACTTCAATTGGGGTTGTCTGGACCTGAATTGGAGCAGATACCAGGGGTCCCCCGATTATGTATATCTTTAAAGGCAGTTATACAAGGAATACGAGGGGAAATTAAAGTGGGCCGTTTTGTGGATATTTTCTCGTAGTTTGACCCTATGGGTTTATAGAATTGCAGAAAACTTCAATTGGGGCTATTTGGACCTGAATTGGAGCAGATCCCAGGGGTCCCCCCATTACGTATATCTTTAAAGGCAGCTATACAAGGAACACGGGGGGAAATTGAAGTGGGCCGTTTTGTGGATATTGTCTCGTAGTTTGACCCTATGGGTTTATAGAATTGCAGAAAACTTCAATTGGGGCTGTCTGGACCTGAATTGGAGCAGATAACAGGGGGTCCCCCGATTAGGATTATCTTTAAACGTAGTTATACAAGGAATACGGGGGGAAATTAAAGTGGGCCTTTTTGTGGATATTTTCTCATAGTTTGACCCTATGGGTTTATAGAATTGTAGAAAACTTCAATTGGGGCTGTCTGGGCCTGAATTGGAGCAGATACCAGGGGTCCCCCGGTTACATATATCTTTAAAGGCAGCTATACAAGGAATACGGGGGGAATTGAAGTGGGCCGTTTTGTGGATATTTTCTCGTAGTTTGACCCTATGGGTTTATAGAAATGCAGAAAACTTCAATTGGGGCTGTCTGGACCTGAATTGGAGCAGATACCAGGGGCTCCCCCGATTAGGATTATCTTTAAACGTAGTTATACAAGGAATACGGGGGGAAATTAAAGTGGGACGTTTTGTGGATATTTTCTCATAGTTTGACCCTATGGGTTTTTAGAATTGTAGAAAACTTCAATTGGGGCTGTCTGGACCTGAATTGGAGCATATACCAGGGGTCCCCCGGTTACATATATCTTTAAAGGCAGCTATACAAGGAATACGGGGGGAATTGAAGTCGGCCGTTTTGTGGATATTTTCTCGTAGTTTGACCCTATGGATTTATAGAATTGCAGAAAACTTCAATTGGGGCTGTCTAGACCTGAATTGGAGCAGATACCAGGGGTCCCCCAGTTACGTATATCTTTAAAGACAGCTATACAAGGAATACGGGGGGAAATTGAAGTGGGCCATTTTGTGGATATTTTCTCGTAGTTTGACACTATGGGTTTATAGAATTGCAGAAAACTTCAATTGGGGCTGTCTGGACCTGAATTGGAGCAGATAACAGGGGGTCCCCCGATTAGGATTATCTTTAAACGTAGTTATACAAGGAATACGGGGGGAAATTAAAGTGGGCCTTTTTGTGGATATTTTCTCATAGTTTGACCCTATGGGTTTATAGAATTGTAGAAAACTTCAATTGGGGCTGTCTGGGCCTGAATTGGAGCAGATACCAGGGGTCCCCCGGTTACATATATCTTTAAAGGCAGCTATACAAGGAATACGGGGGGAATTGAAGTGGGCCGTTTTGTGGATATTTTCTCGTAGTTTGACCCTATGGGTTTATAGAAATGCAGAAAACTTCAATTGGGGCTGTCTGGACCTGAATTGGAGCAGATACCAGGGGCTCCCCCGATTAGGATTATCTTTAAACGTAGTTATACAAGGAATACGGGGGGAAATTAAAGTGGGACGTTTTGTGGATATTTTCTCATAGTTTGACCCTATGGGTTTTTAGAATTGTAGAAAACTTCAATTGGGGCTGTCTGGACCTGAATTGGAGCATATACCAGGGGTCCCCCGGTTACATATATCTTTAAAGGCAGCTATACAAGGAATACGGGGGGAATTGAAGTCGGCCGTTTTGTGGATATTTTCTCGTAGTTTGACCCTATGGATTTATAGAATTGCAGAAAACTTCAATTGGGGCTGTCTAGACCTGAATTGGAGCAGATACCAGGGGTCCCCCAGTTACGTATATCTTTAAAGACAGCTATACAAGGAATACGGGGGGAAATTGAAGTGGGCCATTTTGTGGATATTTTCTCGTAGTTTGACACTATGGGTTTATAGAATTGCAGAAAACTTCAATTGGGGTTGTCTGGAACTGAATTGGAGCAGATACCAGGGGTCCCCCGATTACGTATATCTTTAAAGGCAGTTAAACAAGGAATACAGGGGGAAATTGAAGGGGGCCGTTCTGTGGATATTTTCTCGTAGTTTGACCCTATGGGTTTATAGAATTGCAGAAACTACAATTGGGGCTGTCTGTACCTGAATTGGAGCAGATGCCAGGGGTCCCCCAGTTACGTATATCTTTAAAGGCAGTTATACAAGGAATACAGGGGGAAATTAAAGTGGGCCGTTTTGTGGATATTTTCTCGTAGTTTGACCCTAAGGGTTTATAGAATTGCAGAAAACTTCAATTGGGGTTGTCTGGACCTGAATTGGAGCAGATACCAGGGGTCCCCCGATTACGTATATCTTTAAAGGCAGTTATACAAGGAATACGAGGGGAAATTAAAGTGGGCCGTTTTGTGGATATTTTCTCGTAGTTTGACTCTATGGGTTTATAGAATTGCAGAAAACTTCAATTGGGGCTGTTTGGACCTGAATTGGAGCAGATCCCAGGGGTCCCCCCGTTACGTATATCTTTAAAGGCAGCTATACAAGGAATATGGGGGGAATTGAAGTGGGCCGTTTTGTGGATATTTTCTCGTAGTTTGACCCTATGGGTTTATAGAATTGCAGAAAACTTCAATTGGGGCTGTCTGGACCTGAATTGGAGCATATACCAGGGGGTCCCCCGATTAGGATTATCTTTAAACGTAGTTATACAAGGAATACGGGGGGAAATTAAAGTGGGACGTTTTGTGGATATTTTCTCATAGTTTGACCCTATGGGTATTTAGAATTGTAGAAAACTTCAATTGGGGCTGTCTGGACCTGAATTGGAGCAGATACCAGGGGTCCCCCGGTTACATATATCTTTAAAGGCAACTATACAAGGAATACGGGGGGAATTGAAGTCGGCCGTTTTGTGGATATTTTCTCGTAGTTTGACCCTATGGGTTTATAGAATTGCAGAAAACTTCAATTGGGGCTGTCTAGACCTGAATTGGAGCAGATACCATGGGTCCCCCAGTTACGTATATCTTTAAAGACAGCTATACAAGGAAAACGGGGGGAAATTGAAGTGGGCCATTTTGTGGATATTTTCTCGTAGTTTGACCCTATGGGTTTATAGAATTGCAGAAAACTTCAATTGGGGTTGTCTGGAACTGAATTGGAGCAGATACCAGGGGTCCCCCGATTACGTATATCTTTAAAGGCAGTTAAACAAGGAATACAGGGGGAAATTGAAGGGGGCCGTTTTGTGGATATTTTCTCGTAGTTTGACCCTATGGGTTTATAGAATTGCAGAAAACTACAATTGGGGCTGTCTGGACCTGAATTGGAGCAGATGCCAGGGGTCCCCCAGTTACGTATATCTTTAAAGGCAGTTATACAAGGAATACAGGGGGAAATTAAAGTGGGCCGTTTTGTGGATATTTTCTCGTAGTTTGACCTTAAGGGTTTATAGAATTGCAGAAAACTTCAATTGGGGTTGTCTGGACCTGAATTGGAGCAGATACCAGGGGTCCCCCGATTACGTATATCTTTAAAGGCAGCTATACAAGGAACACGGGGGGAAATTGAAGTGGGCCGTTTTGTGGATATTGTCTCGTAGTTTGACCCTATTGGGTTTATAGAATTGCAGAAAACTTCAATTGGGGCTGTCTGGACCTGAATTGGAGCAGATAACAGGGGGTCCCCCGATTAGGATTATCTTTAAACGTAGTTATACAAGGAATACGGGGGGAAATTAAAGTGGGCCTTTTTGTGGATATTTTCTCATAGTTTGACCCTATGGGTTTATAGAATTGTAGAAAACTTCAATTGGGGCTGTCTGGGCCTGAATTGGAGCAGATACCAGGGGTCCCCCGGTTACATATATCTTTAAAGGCAGCTATACAAGGAATACGGGGGGAATTGAAGTGGGCCGTTTTGTGGATATTTTCTCGTAGTTTGACCCTATGGGTTTATAGAAATGCAGAAAACTTCAATTGGGGCTGTCTGGACCTGAATTGGAGCAGATACCAGGGGCTCCCCCGATTAGGATTATCTTTAAACGTAGTTATACAAGGAATACGGGGGGAAATTAAAGTGGGACGTTTTGTGGATATTTTCTCATAGTTTGACCCTATGGGTTTTTAGAATTGTAGAAAACTTCAATTGGGGCTGTCTGGACCTGAATTGGAGCATATACCAGGGGTCCCCCGGTTACATATATCTTTAAAGGCAGCTATACAAGGAATACGGGGGGAATTGAAGTCGGCCGTTTTGTGGATATTTTCTCGTAGTTTGACCCTATGGATTTATAGAATTGCAGAAAACTTCAATTGGGGCTGTCTAGACCTGAATTGGAGCAGATACCAGGGGTCCCCCAGTTACGTATATCTTTAAAGACAGCTATACAAGGAATACGGGGGGAAATTGAAGTGGGCCATTTTGTGGATATTTTCTCGTAGTTTGACACTATGGGTTTATAGAATTGCAGAAAACTTCAATTGGGGTTGTCTGGAACTGAATTGGAGCAGATACCAGGGGTCCCCCGATTACGTATATCTTTAAAGGCAGTTAAACAAGGAATACAGGGGGAAATTGAAGGGGGCCGTTCTGTGGATATTTTCTCGTAGTTTGACCCTATGGGTTTATAGAATTGCAGAAACTACAATTGGGGCTGTCTGTACCTGAATTGGAGCAGATGCCAGGGGTCCCCCAGTTACGTATATCTTTAAAGGCAGTTATACAAGGAATACAGGGGGAAATTAAAGTGGGCCGTTTTGTGGATATTTTCTCGTAGTTTGACCCTAAGGGTTTATAGAATTGCAGAAAACTTCAATTGGGGTTGTCTGGACCTGAATTGGAGCAGATACCAGGGGTCCCCCGATTACGTATATCTTTAAAGGCAGTTATACAAGGAATACGAGGGGAAATTAAAGTGGGCCGTTTTGTGGATATTTTCTCGTAGTTTGACTCTATGGGTTTATAGAATTGCAGAAAACTTCAATTGGGGCTGTTTGGACCTGAATTGGAGCAGATCCCAGGGGTCCCCCCGTTACGTATATCTTTAAAGGCAGCTATACAAGGAATATGGGGGGAATTGAAGTGGGCCGTTTTGTGGATATTTTCTCGTAGTTTGACCCTATGGGTTTATAGAATTGCAGAAAACTTCAATTGGGGCTGTCTGGACCTGAATTGGAGCATATACCAGGGGGTCCCCCGATTAGGATTATCTTTAAACGTAGTTATACAAGGAATACGGGGGGAAATTAAAGTGGGACGTTTTGTGGATATTTTCTCATAGTTTGACCCTATGGGTATTTAGAATTGTAGAAAACTTCAATTGGGGCTGTCTGGACCTGAATTGGAGCAGATACCAGGGGTCCCCCGGTTACATATATCTTTAAAGGCAACTATACAAGGAATACGGGGGGAATTGAAGTCGGCCGTTTTGTGGATATTTTCTCGTAGTTTGACCCTATGGGTTTATAGAATTGCAGAAAACTTCAATTGGGGCTGTCTAGACCTGAATTGGAGCAGATACCATGGGTCCCCCAGTTACGTATATCTTTAAAGACAGCTATACAAGGAAAACGGGGGGAAATTGAAGTGGGCCATTTTGTGGATATTTTCTCGTAGTTTGACCCTATGGGTTTATAGAATTGCAGAAAACTTCAATTGGGGTTGTCTGGAACTGAATTGGAGCAGATACCAGGGGTCCCCCGATTACGTATATCTTTAAAGGCAGTTAAACAAGGAATACAGGGGGAAATTGAAGGGGGCCGTTTTGTGGATATTTTCTCGTAGTTTGACCCTATGGGTTTATAGAATTGCAGAAAACTACAATTGGGGCTGTCTGGACCTGAATTGGAGCAGATGCCAGGGGTCCCCCAGTTACGTATATCTTTAAAGGCAGTTATACAAGGAATACAGGGGGAAATTAAAGTGGGCCGTTTTGTGGATATTTTCTCGTAGTTTGACCCTATGGGTTTATAGAATTGCAGAAAACTTCAATTGGGGCTGTCTGGACCTGAATTGGAGCAGATACCAGGGGGTCCCCCGATTAGGATTATCTTTAAACGTAGTTATACAAGGAATACGGGGGGAAATTAAAGTGGGACGTTTTGTGGATATTTTCTCATAGTTTGACCCTATGGGTTTTTAGAATTGTAGAAAACTTCAATTGGGGATGTCTGGACCTGAATTGGAGCATATACCAGGGGTCCCCCGGTTACATATATCTTTAAAGGCAGCTATACAAGGAATACGGGGGGAATTGAAGTCGGCCGTTTTGTGGATATTTTCTCGTAGTTTGACCCTATGGGTTTATAGAATTGCAGAAAACTTCAATTGGGGTTGTCTGGAACTGAATTGGAGCAGATACCAGGGGTCCCCTGATTACGTATATCTTTAAAGGCAGTTAAACAAGGAATACAGGGGGAAATTGAAGGGGGCCGTTTTGTGGATATTTTCTCGTAGTTTGACCCTATGGGTTTATAGAATTGCAGAAAACTACAATTGGGGCTGTCTGGACCTGAATTGGAGCAGATGCCAGGGGTCCCCCAGTTACGTATATCTTTAAAGGCAGTTATACACGGAATACAGGGGGAAATTAAAGTGGGCCGTTTTGTGGATATTTTCTCGTAGTTTGACCCTATGGGTTTATAAAATTGCAGAAAATTTCAATTGGGGTTGTCTGGACCTGAATTGGAGCAGATACCAGGGGTCCCCCGATTACGTATATCTTTAAAGGCAGTTATACAAGGAATACGAGGGGAAATTCAAGTGGGCCGTTTTGTGGATATTTTCTCGTAGTTGGCCCTATGGGTTTATAGAATTGCAGAAAACTTCAATTGGGGCTGTTTGGACCTGAATTGGAGCAGATCCCAGGGGTCCCCCCGTTACGTATATCTTTAAAGGCAGCTATACAAGGAACACGGGGTGAAATTGAAGTGGGCCGTTTTGTGGATATTGTCTCGTAGTTTGAGCCTATGGGTTTATAGAATTGCAGAAAACTTCAATTGGGGCTGTCTGGACCTGAATTGGAGCAGATAACAGGGGGTCCCCCGATTAGGTTTATCTTTAAACGTAGTTATACAAGGAATACGGGGGGAAATTAAAGTGGGCCGTTTTGTGGATATTTTCTCATAGTTTGACCCTATGGGTTTATAGAATTGTAGAAAACATCAATTGGGGCTGTCTGGGCCTGAATTGGAGCAGATACCAGGGGTCCCCCGGTTACATATATCTTTAAAGGCAGCTATACAAGGAATACGGGGGGAATTGAAGTGGGCCGTTTTGTGGATATTTTCTCGTAGTTTGACCCTATGGGTTTATAGAAATGCAGAAAACTTCAATTGGGGCTGTCTGGACCTGAATTGGAGCAGATACCAGGGGCTCCCCCGATTAGGATTATCTTTAAACGTAGTTATACAAGGAATACGGGGGGAAATTAAAGTGGGACGTTTTGTGGATATTTTCTCATAGTTTGACCCTATGGGTTTTTAGAATTGTAGAAAACTTCAATTGGGGCTGTCTGGACCTGAATTGGAGCATATACCAGGGGTCCCCCGGTTACATATATCTTTAAAGGCAGCTATACAAGGAATACGGGGGGAATTGAAGTCGGCCGTTTTGTGGATATTTTCTCGTAGTTTGACCCTATGGATTTATAGAATTGCAGAAAACTTCAATTGGGGCTGTCTAGACCTGAATTGGAGCAGATACCAGGGGTCCCCCAGTTACGTATATCTTTAAAGACAGCTATACAAGGAATACGGGGGGAAATTGAAGTGGGCCATTTTGTGGATATTTTCTCGTAGTTTGACACTATGGGTTTATAGAATTGCAGAAAACTTCAATTGGGGTTGTCTGGAACTGAATTGGAGCAGATACCAGGGGTCCCCCGATTACGTATATCTTTAAAGGCAGTTAAACAAGGAATACAGGGGGAAATTGAAGGGGGCCGTTTTGTGGATATTTTCTCGTAGTTTGACCCTATGGGTTTATAGAATTGCAGAAACTACAATTGGGGCTGTCTGTACCTGAATTGGAGCAGATGCCAGGGGTCCCCCAGTTACGTATATCTTTAAAGGCAGTTATACAAGGAATACAGGGGGAAATTAAAGTGGGCCGTTTTGTGGATATTTTCTCGTAGTTTGACCCTAAGGGTTTATAGAATTGCAGAAAACTTCAATTGGGGTTGTCTGGACCTGAATTGGAGCAGATACCAAGGGTCCCCCGATTACGTATATCTTTAAAGGCAGTTATACAAGGAATACGAGGGGAAATTAAAGTGGGCCGTTTTGTGGATATTTTCTCGTAGTTTGACTCTATGGGTTTATAGAATTGCAGAAAACTTCAATTGGGGCTGTTTGGACCTGAATTGGAGCAGATCCCAGGGGTCCCCCCGTTACGTATATCTTTAAAGGCAGCTATACAAGGAATACGGGGGGAATTGAAGTGGGCCGTTTTGTGGATATTTTCTCGTAGTTTGACCCTATGGGTTTATAGAATTGCAGAAAACTTCAATTGGGGCTGTCTGGACCTGAATTGGAGCATATACCAGGGGGTCCCCCGATTAGGATTATCTTTAAACGTAGTTATACAAGGAATACGGGTGGAAATTAAAGTGGGACGTTTTGTGGATATTTTCTCATAGTTTGACCCTATGGGTATTTAGAATTGTAGAAAACTTCAATTGGGGCTGTCTGGACCTGAATTGGAGCAGATACCAGGGGTCCCCCGGTTACATATATCTTTAAAGGCAACTATACAAGGAATACGGGGGGAATTGAAGTCGGCCGTTTTGTGGATATTTTCTCGTAGTTTGACCCTATGGGTTTATAGAATTGCAGAAAACTTCAATTGGGGCTGTCTAGACCTGAATTGGAGCAGATACCATGGGTCCCCCAGTTACGTATATCTTTAAAGACAGCTATACAAGGAAAACAGGGGGAAATTGAAGTGGGCCATTTTGTGGATATTTTCTCGTAGTTTGACCCTATGGGTTTATAGAATTGCAGAAAACTTCAATTGGGGTTGTCTGGAACTGAATTGGAGCAGATACCAGGGGTCCCCCGATTACGTATATCTTTAAAGGCAGTTAAACAAGGAATACAGGGGGAAATTGAAGGGGGCCGTTTTGTGGATATTTTCTCGTAGTTTGACCCTATGGGTTTATAGAATTGCAGAAAACTACAATTGGGGCTGTTTGGACCTGAATTGGAGCAGATGCCAGGGGTCCCCCAGTTACGTATATCTTTAAAGGCAGTTATACAAGGAATACATGGGGAAATTAAAGTGGGCCGTTTTGTGGATATTTTCTCGTAGTTTGACCCTATGGGTTTATAGAATTGCAGAAAACTTCAATTGGGGCTGTCTGGACCTGAATTGGAGCAGATACCAGGGGGTCCCCCGATTAGGATTATCTTTAAACGTAGTTATACAAGGAATACGGGGGGAAATTAAAGTGGGACGTTTTGTGGATATTTTCTCATAGTTTGACCCTATGGGTTTTTAGAATTGTAGAAAACTTCAATTGGGGATGTCTGGACCTGAATTGGAGCATATACCAGGGGTCCCCCGGTTACATATATCTTTAAAGGCAGCTATACAAGGAATACGGGGGGAATTGAAGTCGGCCGTTTTGTGGATATTTTCTCGTAGTTTGACCCTATGGGTTTATAGAATTGCAGAAAACTTCAATTGGGGTTGTCTGGAACTGAATTGGAGCAGATACCAGGGGTCCCCTGATTACGTATATCTTTAAAGGCAGTTAAACAAGGAATACAGGGGGAAATTGAAGGGGGCCGTTTTGTGGATATTTTCTCGTAGTTTGACCCTATGGGTTTATAGAATTGCAGAAAACTACAATTGGGGCTGTCTGGACCTGAATTGGAGCAGATGCCAGGGGTCCCCCAGTTACGTATATCTTTAAAGGCAGTTATACACGGAATACAGGGGGAAATTAAAGTGGGCCGTTTTGTGGATATTTTCTCGTAGTTTGACCCTATGGGTTTATAGAATTGCAGAAAATTTCAATTGGGGTTGTCTGGACCTGAATTGGAGCAGATACCAGGGGTCCCCCGATTACGTATATCTTTAAAGGCAGTTATACAAGGAATACGAGGGGAAATTCAAGTGGGCCGTTTTGTGGATATTTTCTCGTAGTTTGACCCTATGGGTTTATAGAATTGCAGAAAACTTCAATTGGGGCTGTTTGGACCTGAATTGGAGCAGATCCCAGGGGTCCCCCCGTTACGTATATCTTTAAAGGCAGCTATACAAGGAACACGGGGTGAAATTGAAGTGGGCCGTTTTGTGGATATTGTCTCGTAGTTTGAGCCTATGGGTTTATAGAATTGCAGAAAACTTCAATTGGGGCTGTCTGGACCTGAATTGGAGCAGATAACAGGGGGTCCCCCGATTAGGTTTATCTTTAAACGTAGTTATACAAGGAATACGGGGGGAAATTAAAGTGGGCCGTTTTGTGGATATTTTCTCATAGTTTGACCCTATGGGTTTATAGAATTGTAGAAAACTTCAATTGGGGCTGTCTGGGCCTGAATTGGAGCAGATACCAGGGGTCCCCGGTTACATATATCTTTAAAGGCAGCTATACAAGGAATACGGGGGGAATTGAAGTGGGCCGTTTTGTGGATATTTTCTCGTAGTTTGACCCTATGGGTTTATAGAAATGCAGAAAACTTCAATTGGGGCTGTCTGGACCGGAATTGGAGCAGATACCAGGGGGTCCCCCGATTAGGATTATCTTTAAACGTAGTTATACAAGGAATACGGGGGGAAATTAAAGTGGGACGTTTTGTGGATATTTTCTCATAGTTTGACCCTATGGGTTTTTAGAATTGTAGAAAACTTCAATTGGGGCTGTCTGGACCTGAATTGGAGCATATACCAGGGGTCCCCCGGTTACATATATCTTTAAAGGCACCTATACAAGGAATACGGGGGGAATTGAAGTCGGCCGTTTTGTGGATATTTTCTCGTAGTTTGACCCTATGGATTTATAGAATTGCAGAAAACTTCAATTGGGGCTGTCTAGACCTGAATTGGAGCAGATACCAGGGGTCCCCCAGTTACGTATATCTTTAAAGACAGCTATACAAGGAATACGGGGGGAAATTGAAGTGGGCCATTTTGTGGATATTTTCTCGTAGTTTGACACTAAGGGTTTATAGAATTGCAGAAAACTTCTATTGGGGTTGTCTGGAACTGAATTGGAGCAGATACCAGGGGTCCCCCGATTACGTATATCTTTAAAGGCAGTTAAACAAGGAATACAGGGGGAAATTAAAGTGGGCCGTTTTGTGGATATTTTCTCGTAGTTTGACCCTATGGGTTTATAGAATTGCAGAAAACTTCAATTGGGGCTGTCTGGACCTGAATTGGAGCAGATACCAGGGGCTCCCCCGATTAGGATTATCTTTAAACGTAGTTATACAAGGAATACGGGGGGAAATTAAAGTCGGCCGTTTTGTGGATATTTTCTCGTAGTTTGACCCTATGGATTTATAGAATTGCAGAAAACTTCAATTGGGGCTGTCTAGACCTGAATTGGAGCAGATACCAGGGGTCCCCCAGTTACGTATATCTTTAAAGACAGCTATACAAGGAATACGGGGGGAAATTGAAGTGGGCCATTTTGTGGATATTTTCTCGTAGTTTGACACTATGGGTTTATAGAATTGCAGAAAACTTCAATTGGGGTTGTCTGGAACTGAATTGGAGCAGATACCAGGGGTCCCCCGATTACGTATATCTTTAAAGGCAGTTAAACAAGGAATACAGGGGGAAATTGAAGGGGGCCGTTTTGTGGATATTTTCTCGTAGTTTGACCCTATGGGTTTATAGAATTGCAGAAACTACAATTGGGGCTGTCTGTACCTGAATTGGAGCAGATGCCAGGGGTCCCCCAGTTACGTATATCTTTAAAGGCAGTTATACAAGGAATACAGGGGGAAATTAAAGTGGGCCGTTTTGTGGATATTTTCTCGTAGTTTGACCCTAAGGGTTTATAGAATTGCAGAAAACTTCAATTGGGGTTGTCTGGACCTGAATTGGAGCAGATACCAAGGGTCCCCCGATTACGTATATCTTTAAAGGCAGTTATACAAGGAATACGAGGGGAAATTAAAGTGGGCCGTTTTGTGGATATTTTCTCGTAGTTTGACTCTATGGGTTTATAGAATTGCAGAAAACTTCAATTGGGGCTGTTTGGACCTGAATTGGAGCAGATCCCAGGGGTCCCCCCGTTACGTATATCTTTAAAGGCAGCTATACAAGGAATACGGGGGGAATTGAAGTGGGCCGTTTTGTGGATATTTTCTCGTAGTTTGACCCTATGGGTTTATAGAATTGCAGAAAACTTCAATTGGGGCTGTCTGGACCTGAATTGGAGCATATACCAGGGGGTCCCCCGATTAGGATTATCTTTAAACGTAGTTATACAAGGAATACGGGTGGAAATTAAAGTGGGACGTTTTGTGGATATTTTCTCATAGTTTGACCCTATGGGTATTTAGAATTGTAGAAAACTTCAATTGGGGCTGTCTGGACCTGAATTGGAGCAGATACCAGGGGTCCCCCGGTTACATATATCTTTAAAGGCAACTATACAAGGAATACGGGGGGAATTGAAGTCGGCCGTTTTGTGGATATTTTCTCGTAGTTTGACCCTATGGGTTTATAGAATTGCAGAAAACTTCAATTGGGGCTGTCTAGACCTGAATTGGAGCAGATACCATGGGTCCCCCAGTTACGTATATCTTTAAAGACAGCTATACAAGGAAAACAGGGGGAAATTGAAGTGGGCCATTTTGTGGATATTTTCTCGTAGTTTGACCCTATGGGTTTATAGAATTGCAGAAAACTTCAATTGGGGTTGTCTGGAACTGAATTGGAGCAGATACCAGGGGTCCCCCGATTACGTATATCTTTAAAGGCAGTTAAACAAGGAATACAGGGGGAAATTGAAGGGGGCCGTTTTGTGGATATTTTCTCGTAGTTTGACCCTATGGGTTTATAGAATTGCAGAAAACTACAATTGGGGCTGTTTGGACCTGAATTGGAGCAGATGCCAGGGGTCCCCCAGTTACGTATATCTTTAAAGGCAGTTATACAAGGAATACAGGGGGAAATTAAAGTGGGCCGTTTTGTGGATATTTTCTCGTAGTTTGACCCTATGGGTTTATAGAATTGCAGAAAACTTCAATTGGGGCTGTCTGGACCTGAATTGGAGCAGATACCAGGGGGTCCCCCGATTAGGATTATCTTTAAACGTAGTTATACAAGGAATACGGGGGGAAATTAAAGTGGGACGTTTTGTGGATATTTTCTCATAGTTTGACCCTATGGGTTTTTAGAATTGTAGAAAACTTCAATTGGGGATGTCTGGACCTGAATTGGAGCATATACCAGGGGTCCCCCGGTTACATATATCTTTAAAGGCAGCTATACAAGGAATACGGGGGGAATTGAAGTCGGCCGTTTTGTGGATATTTTCTCGTAGTTTGACCCTATGGGTTTATAGAATTGCAGAATACTTCAATTGGGGTTGTCTGGAACTGAATTGGAGCAGATACCAGGGGTCCCCTGATTACGTATATCTTTAAAGGCAGTTAAACAAGGAATACAGGGGGAAATTGAAGGGGGCCGTTTTGTGGATATTTTCTCGTAGTTTGACCCTATGGGTTTATAGAATTGCAGAAAACTACAATTGGGGCTGTCTGGACCTGAATTGGAGCAGATGCCAGGGGTCCCCCAGTTACGTATATCTTTAAAGGCAGTTATACACGGAATACAGGGGGAAATTAAAGTGGGCCGTTTTGTGGATATTTTCTCGTAGTTTGACCCTATGGGTTTATAGAATTGCAGAAAATTTCAATTGGGGTTGTCTGGACCTGAATTGGAGCAGATACCAGGGGTCCCCCGATTACGTATATCTTTAAAGGCAGTTATACAAGGAATACGAGGGGAAATTCAAGTGGGCCGTTTTGTGGATATTTTCTCGTAGTTTGACCCTATGGGTTTATAGAATTGCAGAAAACTTCAATTGGGGCTGTTTGGACCTGAATTGGAGCAGATCCCAGGGGTCCCCCCGTTACGTATATCTTTAAAGGCAGTTATACAAGGAATACGAGGGGAAATTCAAGTGGGCCGTTTTGTGGATATTGTCTCGTAGTTTGAGCCTATGGGTTTATAGAATTGCAGAAAACTTCAATTGGGGCTGTCTGGACCTGAATTGGAGCAGATAACAGGGGGTCCCCCGATTAGGTTTATCTTTAAACGTAGTTATACAAGGAATACGGGGGGAAATTAAAGTGGGCCGTTTTGTGGATATTTTCTCATAGTTTGACCCTATGGGTTTATAGAATTGTAGAAAACTTCAATTGGGGCTGTCTGGGCCTGAATTGGAGCAGATACCAGGGGTCCCCGGTTACATATATCTTTAAAGGCAGCTATACAAGGAATACGGGGGGAATTGAAGTGGGCCGTTTTGTGGATATTTTCTCGTAGTTTGACCCTATGGGTTTATAGAAATGCAGAAAACTTCAATTGGGGCTGTCTGGACCGGAATTGGAGCAGATACCAGGGGGTCCCCCGATTAGGATTATCTTTAAACGTAGTTATACAAGGAATACGGGGGGAAATTAAAGTGGGACGTTTTGTGGATATTTTCTCATAGTTTGACCCTATGGGTTTTTAGAATTGTAGAAAACTTCAATTGGGGCTGTCTGGACCTGAATTGGAGCATATACCAGGGGTCCCCCGGTTACATATATCTTTAAAGGCACCTATACAAGGAATACGGGGGGAATTGAAGTCGGCCGTTTTGTGGATATTTTCTCGTAGTTTGACCCTATGGATTTATAGAATTGCAGAAAACTTCAATTGGGGCTGTCTAGACCTGAATTGGAGCAGATACCAGGGGTCCCCCAGTTACGTATATCTTTAAAGACAGCTATACAAGGAATACGGGGGGAAATTGAAGTGGGCCATTTTGTGGATATTTTCTCGTAGTTTGACACTAAGGGTTTATAGAATTGCAGAAAACTTCTATTGGGGTTGTCTGGAACTGAATTGGAGCAGATACCAGGGGTCCCCCGATTACGTATATCTTTAAAGGCAGTTAAACAAGGAATACAGGGGGAAATTAAAGTGGGCCGTTTTGTGGATATTTTCTCGTAGTTTGACCCTATGGGTTTATAGAATTGCAGAAAACTTCAATTGGGGCTGTCTGGACCTGAATTGGAGCAGATACCAGGGGCTCCCCCGATTAGGATTATCTTTAAACGTAGTTATACAAGGAATACGGGGGGAAATTAAAGTGGGACGTTTTGTGGATATTTTCTCATAGTTTGACCCTATGGGTTTTTAGAATTGTAGAAAACTTCAATTGGGGCTGTCTGGACCTGAATTGGAGCATATACCAGGGGTCCCCCAGTTACGTATATCTTTAAAGGCAGTTATACAAGGAATACAGCGGGAAATTAAAGTGGGCCGTTTTGTGGATATTTTCTCGTAGTTTGACCCTATGGGTTTATAGAATTGCAGAAAACTTCAATTGGGGTTGTCTGGACCTGAATTGGAGCAGATACCAGGGGTCCCCCGATTACGTATATCTTTAAAGGCAGTTATACAAGGAATACGAGGGGAAATTAAAGTGGGCCGTTTTGTGGATATTTTCTCGTAGTTTGACCCTATGGGTTTATAGAATTGCAGAAAACTTCAATTGGGGTTGTCTGGACCTGAATTGGAGCAGATCCCAGGGGTCCCCCCGTTACGTATATCTTTAAAGGCAGCTATACAAGGAATACGGGGGGAATTGAAGTGGGCCGTTTTGTGGATATTTTCTCGTAGTTTGACCCTATGGGTTTATCGAATTGCAGAAAACTTCAATTGGGGCTGTCTGGACCTGAATTGGAGCATATACCAGGGGGTCCCCCGATTAGGATTATCTTTAAACGTAGTTATACAAGGAATACGGAGGGAAATTAAAGTGGGACGTTTTGTGGATATTTTCTCATAGTTTGACCCTATGGGTTTTTAGAATTGTAGAAAACTTCAATTGGGGCTGTCTGGACCTGAATTGGAGCATATACCAGGGGTCCCTCGGTTACATATATCTTTAAAGGCAGCTATACAAGGAATACGGGGGGAATTGAATTGGGCCGTTTTGTGGATATTTTCACGTAGTTTGACCCTATGGGTTTATAGAAATGCAGAAAACTTCAATTGGGGCTGTCTGGACCTGAATTGGAGCAGATACCAGGGGGTCCCCCGATTAGGATTATCTTGAAACGTAGTTATACAAGGAATACGGGGGGAAATTAAAGTGGGACGTTTTGTGGATATTTTCTCATTGTTTGACCCTATGGGTTTTTAGAATTGTAGAAAACTTCAATTGGGGCTGTCTGCACCTGAATTGGAGCATATACCAGGGGTCCCCCGGTTACATATATCTTTAAAGGCAGCTATACAAGGAATACGGGGGGAATTGAAGTCGGCCGTTTTGTGGATATTTTCTCGTAGTTTGACCCTATGGGTTTATAGAATTGCAGAAAACTTCAATTGGGGTTGTCTGGACCTGAATTGGAGCAGATACCAGGGGTCCCCCGATTACGTATATCTTTAAAGGCAGTTATACAAGGAATACGAGGGGAAATTAAAGTGGGCCGTTTTGTGGATATTTTCTCGTAGTTTGACCCTATGGGTTTATAGAATTTCAGAAAACTTCAATTGGGGCTGTTTGGACCTGAATTGGAGCAGATCCCAGGGGTCCCCCCGTTACGTATATCTTTAAAGGCAGCTATACAAGGAATACGGGGGGAATTGAAGTCGGCCGTTTTGTGGATATTTTCTCGTAGTTTGACCCTATGGGTTTATAGAATTGCAGAAAACTTCAATTGGGGTTGTCTGGAACTGAATTGGAGCAGATACCAGGGGTCCCCTGATTACGTATATCTTTAAAGGCAGTTAAACAAGGAATACAGGGGGAAATTGAAGGGGGCCGTTTTGTGGATATTTTCTCGTAGTTTGACCCTATGGGTTTATAGAATTGCAGAAAACTACAATTGGGGCTGTCTGGACCTGAATTGGAGCAGATGCCAGGGGTCCCCCAGTTACGTATATCTTTAAAGGCAGTTATACACGGAATACAGGGGGAAATTAAAGTGGGCCGTTTTGTGGAATATTTTCACGTAGTTTGACCCTATGGGTTTATAGAAATGCAGAAAACTTCAATTGGGGCTGTCTGGACCTGAATTGGAGCAGATACCAGGGGGTCCCCCGATTAGGATTATCTTTAAACGTAGTTATACAAGGAATACGGGGGGAAATTAAAGTGGGACGTTTTGTGGATATTTTCTCATAGTTTGACCCTATGGGTTTTTAGAATTGTAGAAAACTTCAATTGGGGCTGTCTGCACCTGAATTGGAGCATATACCAGGGGTCCCCCGGTTACATATATCTTTAAAGGCAGCTATACAAGGAATACGGGGGGAATTGAAGTCGGCCGTTTTGTGGATATTTTCTCGTAGTTTGACCCTATGGATTTATAGAATTGCAGAAAACTTCAATTGGGGCTGTCTAGACCTGAATTGGAGCAGATACCAGGGGTCCCCCAGTTACGTATATCTTTAAAGACAGCTATACAAGGAATACGGGGGGAAATTGAAGTGGGCCATTTTGTGGATATTTTCTCGTAGTTTGACCCTATGGGTTTATAGAATTGCAGAAAACTTCAATTGGGGTTGTCTGGAACTGAATTGGAGCAGATACCAGGGGTCCCCCGATTACGTATATCTTTAAAGGCAGTTAAACAAGGAATACAGGGGGAAATTGAAGGGGGTCGTTTTGTGGATATTTTCTCGTAGTTTGACCCTATGGGTTTATAGAATTGCAGAAACTACAATTGGGGCTGTCTGTACCTGAATTGGAGCAGATGCCAGGGGTCCCCCAGTTACGTATATCTTTAAAGGCAGTTATACAAGGAATACAGCGGGAAATTAAAGTGGGCCGTTTTGTGGATATTTTCTCGTAGTTTGACCCTATGGGTTTATAGAATTGCAGAAAACTTCAATTGGGGTTGTCTGGACCTGAATTGGAGCAGATACCAGGGGTCCCCCGATTACGTATATCTTTAAAGGCAGTTATACAAGGAATACGAGGGGAAATTAAAGTGGGCCGTTTTGTGGATATTTTCTCGTAGTTTGACCCTATGGGTTTATAGAATTGCAGAAAACTTCAATTGGGGTTGTCTGGACCTGAATTGGAGCAGATACCAGGGGTCCCCCGATTACATATATCTTTAAAGGCAGCTATACAAGGAATACGGGGGGAATTGAAGTGGGCCGTTTTGTGGATATTTTCTCGTAGTTTGACCCTATGGGTTTATAGAATTGCAGAAAACTTCAATTGGGGTTGTCTGGACCTGAATTGGAGCAGATCCCAGGGGTCCCCCCGTTACGTATATCTTTAAAGGCAGCTATACAAGGAATACGGGGGGAATTGAAGTGGGCCGTTTTGTGGATATTTTCTCGTAGTTTGACCCTATGGGTTTATAGAATTGCAGAAAACTTCAATTGGGGCTGTCTGGACCTGAATTGGAGCATATACCAGGGGGTCCCCCGATTAGGATTATCTTTAAACGTAGTTATACAAGGAATACGGGGGGAAATTAAAGTGGGACGTTTTGTGGATATTTTCTCATAGTTTGACCCTATGGGTTTTTAGAATTGTAGAAAACTTCAATTGGGGCTGTCTGGACCTGAATTGGAGCATATACCAGGGGTCCCCCGGTTACATATATCTTTAAAGGCAGCTATACAAGGAATACGGGGGGAATTGAAGTCGGCCGTTTTGTGGATATTTTCTCGTAGTTTGACCCTATGGATTTATAGAATTGCAGAAAACTTCAATTGGGGCTGTCTAGACCTGAATTGGAGCAGATACCAGGGGTCCCCCAGTTACGTATATCTTTAAAGACAGCTATACAAGGAATACGGGGGGAAATTGAAATGGGCCATTTTGTGGATATTTTCTCGTAGTTTGACCCTATGGGTTTATAGAATTGCAGAAAACTTCAATTGGGGTTGTCTGGAACTGAATTGGAGCAGATACCAGGGGTCCCCCGATTACGTATATCTTTAAAGGCAGTTAAACAAGGAATACAGGGGGAAATTGAAGGGGGCCGTTTTGTGGATATTTTCTCGTAGGTTGACCCTATGGGTTTATAGAATTGCAGAAACTACAATTGGGGCTGTCTGTACCTGAATTGGAGCAGATGCCAGGGGTCCCCCAGTTACGTATATCTTTAAAGGCAGTTATACAAGGAATACAGCGGGAAATTAAAGTGGGCCGTTTTGTGGATATTTTTTCGTAGTTTGACCCTATGGGTTTATAGAATTGCAGAAAACTTCAATTGGGGTTGTCTGGACCTGAATTGGAGCAGATACCAGGGGTCCCCCGATTACGTATATCTTTAAAGGTAGTTATACAAGGAATACGAGGGGAAATTAAAGTGGGCCGTTTTGTGGATATTTTCTCGTAGTTTGACCCTATGGGTTTATAGAATTGCAGAAAACTTCAATTGGGGTTGTCTGGACCTGAATTGGAGCAGATCCCAGGGGTCCCCCCGTTACGTATATCTTTAAAGGCAGCTATACAAGGAATACGGGGGGAATTGAAGTGGGCCGTTTTGTGGATATTTTCTCGTAGTTTGACCCTATGGGTTTATAGAATTGCAGAAAACTTCAATTGGGGTTGTCTGGAACTGAATTGGAGCAGATACCAGGGGTCCCCCGATTACGTATATCTTTAAAGGCAGTTAAACAAGGAATACAGGGGGAAATTGAAGGGGGTCGTTTTGTGGATATTTTCTCGTAGTTTGACCCTATGGGTTTATAGAATTGCAGAAACTACAATTGGGGCTGTCTGTACCTGAATTGGAGCAGATGCCAGGGGTCCCCCAGTTACGTATATCTTTAAAGGCAGTTATACAAGGAATACAGCGGGAAATTAAAGTGGGCCGTTTTGTGGATATTTTCTCGTAGTTTGACCCTATGGGTTTATAGAATTGCAGAAAACTTCAATTGGGGTTGTCTGGACCTGAATTGGAGCAGATACCAGGGGTCCCCCGATTACGTATATCTTTAAAGGCAGTTATACAAGGAATACGAGGGGAAATTAAAGTGGGCCGTTTTGTGGATATTTTCTCGTAGTTTGACCCTATGGGTTTATAGAATTGCAGAAAACTTCAATTGGGGTTGTCTGGACCTGAATTGGAGCAGATACCAGGGGTCCCCCGATTACATATATCTTTAAAGGCAGCTATACAAGGAATACGGGGGGAATTGAAGTGGGCCGTTTTGTGGATATTTTCTCGTAGTTTGACCCTATGGGTTTATAGAATTGCAGAAAACTTCAATTGGGGTTGTCTGGACCTGAATTGGAGCAGATCCCAGGGGTCCCCCCGTTACGTATATCTTTAAAGGCAGCTATACAAGGAATACGGGGGGAATTGAAGTGGGCCGTTTTGTGGATATTTTCTCGTAGTTTGACCCTATGGGTTTATAGAATTGCAGAAAACTTCAATTGGGGCTGTCTGGACCTGAATTGGAGCATATACCAGGGGGTCCCCCGATTAGGATTATCTTTAAACGTAGTTATACAAGGAATACGGGGGGAAATTAAAGTGGGACGTTTTGTGGATATTTTCTCATAGTTTGACCCTATGGGTTTTTAGAATTGTAGAAAACTTCAATTGGGGCTGTCTGGACCTGAATTGGAGCATATACCAGGGGTCCCCCGGTTACATATATCTTTAAAGGCAGCTATACAAGGAATACGGGGGGAATTGAAGTCGGCCGTTTTGTGGATATTTTCTCGTAGTTTGACCCTATGGATTTATAGAATTGCAGAAAACTTCAATTGGGGCTGTCTAGACCTGAATTGGAGCAGATACCAGGGGTCCCCCAGTTACGTATATCTTTAAAGACAGCTATACAAGGAATACGGGGGGAAATTGAAATGGGCCATTTTGTGGATATTTTCTCGTAGTTTGACCCTATGGGTTTATAGAATTGCAGAAAACTTCAATTGGGGTTGTCTGGAACTGAATTGGAGCAGATACCAGGGGTCCCCCGATTACGTATATCTTTAAAGGCAGTTAAACAAGGAATACAGGGGGAAATTGAAGGGGGCCGTTTTGTGGATATTTTCTCGTAGGTTGACCCTATGGGTTTATAGAATTGCAGAAACTACAATTGGGGCTGTCTGTACCTGAATTGGAGCAGATGCCAGGGGTCCCCCAGTTACGTATATCTTTAAAGGCAGTTATACAAGGAATACAGCGGGAAATTAAAGTGGGCCGTTTTGTGGATATTTTTTCGTAGTTTGACCCTATGGGTTTATAGAATTGCAGAAAACTTCAATTGGGGTTGTCTGGACCTGAATTGGAGCAGATACCAGGGGTCCCCCGATTACGTATATCTTTAAAGGTAGTTATACAAGGAATACGAGGGGAAATTAAAGTGGGCCGTTTTGTGGATATTTTCTCGTAGTTTGACCCTATGGGTTTATAGAATTGCAGAAAACTTCAATTGGGGTTGTCTGGACCTGAATTGGAGCAGATCCCAGGGGTCCCCCCGTTACGTATATCTTTAAAGGCAGCTATACAAGGAATACGGGGGGAATTGAAGTGGGCCGTTTTGTGGATATTTTCTCGTAGTTTGACCCTATGGGTTTATAGAATTGCAGAAAACTTCAATTGGGGATGTCTGGACCTGAATTGGAGCATATACCAGGGGGTCCCCCGATTAGGATTATCTTTAAACGTAGTTATACAAGGAATACGGGGGGAAATTAAAGTGGGACGTTTTGTGGATATTTTCTCATAGTTTGACCCTATGGGTTTTTAGAATTGCAGAAAACTTCAATTGGGGTTGTCTGCACCTGAATTGGAGCATATACCAGGGGTCCCCCGGTTACATATATCTTTAAAGGCAGCTATACAAGGAATACGGGGGGAATTGAAGTCGGCCGTTTTGTGGATATTTTCTCGTAGTTTGACCCTATGGATTTATAGAATTGCAGAAAACTTCAATTGGGGCTGTCTAGACCTGAATTGGAGCAGATACTAGGGGTCCCCCAGTTACGTATATCTTTAAAGACAGCTATACAAGGAATACGGGGGGAAATTGAAGTGGGCCATTTTGTGGATATTTTCTCGTAGTTTGACCCTATGGGTTTATAGAATTGCAGAAAACATCAATTGGGGTTGTCTGGAACTGAATTGGAGCAGATACCAGGGGTCCCCCGATTACGTATATCTTTAAAGGCAGTTAAACAAGGAATACAGGGGGAAATTGAAGGGGGCCGTTTTGTGGATATTTTCTCGTAGTTTGACCCTATGGGTTTATAGAATTGCAGAAACTACAATTGGGGCTGTCTGTACCTGAATTGGAGCAGATGCCAGGGGTCCCCCAGTTACGTATATCTTTAAAGGCAGTTATACAAGGAATACAGCGGGAAATTAAAGTGGGCCGTTTTGTGGATATTTTCTCGTAGTTTGACCCTATGGGTTTATAGAATTGCAGAAAACTTCAATTGGGGTTGTCTGGACCTGAATTGGAGCAGATACCAGGGGTCCCCCGATTACGTATATCTTTAAAGGCAGTTATACAAGGAATACGAGGGGAAATTAAAGTGGGCCGTTTTGTGGATATTTTCTCGTAGTTTGACCCTATGGGTTTATAGAATTGCAGAAAACTTCAATTGGGGTTGTCTGGACCTGAATTGGAGCAGATCCCAGGGGTCCCCCCGTTACGTATATCTTTAAAGGCAGCTATACAAGGAATACGGGGGGAATTGAAGTGGGCCGTTTTGTGGATATTTTCTCGTAGTTTGACCCTATGGGTTTATAGAATTGCAGAAAACTTCAATTGGGGCTGTCTGGACCTGAATTGGAGCATATACCAGGGGGTCCCCCGATTAGGATTATCTTTAAACGTAGTTATACAAGGAATACGGGGGGAAATTAAAGTGGGACGTTTTGTGGATATTTTCTCATAGTTTGACCCTATGGGTTTTTAGAATTGTAGAAAACTTCAATTGGGGCTGTCTGCACCTGAATTGGAGCATATACCAGGGGTCCCCCGGTTACATATATCTTTAAAGGCAGCTATACAAGGAATACGGGGGGAATTGAAGTCGGCCGTTTTGTGGATATTTTCTCGTAGTTTGACCCTATGGATTTATAGAATTGCAGAAAACTTCAATTGGGGCTGTCTAGACCTGAATTGGAGCAGATACCAGGGGTCCCCCAGTTACGTATATCTTTAAAGACAGCTATACAAGGAATACGGGGGGAAATTGAAGTGGGCCATTTTGTGGATATTTTCTCGTAGTTTGACCCTATGGGTTTATAGAATTGCAGAAAACATCAATTGGGGTTGTCTGGAACTGAATTGGAGCAGATACCAGGGGTCCCCCGATTACGTATATCTTTAAAGGCAGTTAAACAAGGAATACAGGGGGAAATTGAAGGGGGCCGTTTTGTGGATATTTTCTCGTAGTTTGACCCTATGGGTTTATAGAATTGCAGAAACTACAATTGGGGCTGTCTGTACCTGAATTGGAGCAGATGCCAGGGGTCCCCCAGTTACGTATATCTTTAAAGGCAGTTATACAAGGAATACAGCGGGAAATTAAAGTGGGCCGTTTTGTGGATATTTTCTCGTAGTTTGACCCTATGGGTTTATAGAATTGCAGAAAACTTCAATTGGGGTTGTCTGGACCTGAATTGGAGCAGATACCAGGGGTCCCCCGATTACGTATATCTTTAAAGGCAGTTATACAAGGAATACGAGGGGAAATTAAAGTGGGCCGTTTTGTGGATATTTTCTCGTAGTTTGACCCTATGGGTTTATAGAATTGCAGAAAACTTCAATTGGGGTTGTCTGGACCTGAATTGGAGCAGATACCAGGGGTCCCCCAGTTACGTATATCTTTAAAGACAGCTATACAAGGAATACGGGGGGAAATTGAAGTGGGCCATTTTGTGGATATTTTCTCGTAGTTTGACCCTATGGGTTTATAGAATTGCAGAAAACATCAATTGGGGTTGTCTGGAACTGAATTGGAGCAGATACCAGGGGTCCCCCGATTACGTATATCTTTAAAGGCAGTTAAACAAGGAATACAGGGGGAAATTGAAGGGGGCCGTTTTGTGGATATTTTCTCGTAGTTTGACCCTATGGGTTTATAGAATTGCAGAAACTACAATTGGGGCTGTCTGTACCTGAATTGGAGCAGATGCCAGGGGTCCCCCAGTTACGTATATCTTTAAAGGCAGTTATACAAGGAATACAGCGGGAAATTAAAGTGGGCCGTTTTGTGGATATTTTCTCGTAGTTTGACCCTATGGGTTTATAGAATTGCAGAAAACTTCAATTGGGGTTGTCTGGACCTGAATTGGAGCAGATACCAGGGGTCCCCCGATTACGTATATCTTTAAAGGCAGTTATACAAGGAATACGAGGGGAAATTAAAGTGGGCCGTTTTGTGGATATTTTCTCGTAGTTTGACCCTATGGGTTTATAGAATTGCAGAAAACTTCAATTGGGGTTGTCTGGACCTGAATTGGAGCAGATCCCAGGGGTCCCCCCGTTACGTATATCTTTAAAGGCAGCTATACAAGGAATACGGGGGGAATTGAAGTGGGCCGTTTTGTGGATATTTTCTCGTAGTTTGACCCTATGGGTTTATAGAATTGCAGAAAACTTCAATTGGGGCTGTCTGGACCTGAATTGGAGCATATACCAGGGGGTCCCCCGATTAGGATTATCTTTAAACGTAGTTATACAAGGAATACGGGGGGAAATTAAAGTGGGACGTTTTGTGGATATTTTCTCATAGTTTGACCCTATGGGTTTTTAGAATTGTAGAAAACTTCAATTGGGGTTGTCTGGACCTGAATTGGAGCATATACCAGGGGTCCCCCGGTTACATATATCTTTAAAGGCAGCTATACAAGGAATACGGGGGGAATTGAAGTCGGCCGTTTTGTGGATATTTTCTCGTAGTTTGACCCTATGGATTTATAGAATTGCAGAAAACTTCAATTGGGGCTGTCTAGACCTGAATTGGAGCAGATACCAGGGGTCCCCCAGTTACGTATATCTTTAAAGACAGCTATACAAGGAATACGGGGGGAAATTGAAGTGGGCCATTTTGTGGATATTTTCTCGTAGTTTGACCCTATGGGTTTATATAATTGCAGAAAACTTCAATTGGGGTTGTCTGGAACTGAATTGGAGCAGATACCAGGGGTCCCCCGATTACGTATATCTTTAAAGGCAGTTAAACAAGGAATACAGGGGGAAATTGAAGGGGGCCGTTTTGTGGATATTTTCTCGTAGTTTGACCCTATAGGTTTATAGAATTGCAGAAACTACAATTGGGGCTGTCTGTACCTGAATTGGAGCAGATGCCAGGGGTCCCCCAGTTACGTATATCTTTAAAGGCAGTTATACAAGGAATACAGCGGGAAATTAAAGTGGGCCGTTTTGTGGATATTTTCTCGTAGTTTGACCCTATGGGTTTATAGAATTGCAGAAAACCACAATTGGGGTTGTCTGGACCTGAATTGGAGCAGATACCAGGGGTCCCCCGATTACGTATATCTTTAAAGGCAGTTATACAAGGAATACGAGGGGAAATTAAAGTGGGCCGTTTTGTGGATATTTTCTCGTAGTTTGACCCTATGGGTTTATAGAATTGCAGAAAACTTCAATTGGGGTTGTCTGGACCTGAATTGGAGCAGATCCCAGGGGTCCCCCCGTTACGTATATCTTTAAAGGCAGCTATACAAGGAATACGGGGGGAATTGAAGTGGGCCGTTTTGTGGATATTTTCTCGTAGTTTGACCCTATGGGTTTATAGAATTGCAGAAAACTTCAATTGGGGCTGTCTGGACCTGAATTGGAGCATATACCAGGGGGTCCCCCGATTAGGATTATCTTTAAACGTAGTTATACAAGGAACACGGGGGGAAATTAAAGTGGGACGTTTTGTGGATATTTTCTCATAGTTTGACCCTATGGGTTTTTAGAATTGTAGAAAACTTCAATTGGGGCTGTCTGGACCTGAATTGGAGCATATACCAGGGGTCCCCCGGTTACATATATCTTTAAAGGCAGCTATACAAGGAATACGGGGGGAATTGAAGTCGGCCGTTTTGTGGATATTTTCTCGTAGTTTGACCCTATGGGTATATAGAATTGCAGAAAACTTCAATTGGGGCTGTCTAGACCTGAATTCGAGCAGATACCAGGGGTCCCCCAGTTACGTATATCTTTAAAGATAGCTATACAAGGAATTCGGGGGGAAATTGAAGTGGGCCATTTTGTGGATATTTTCTCGTAGTTTGACCCTATGGGTTTATAGAATTGCAGAAAACTTCAATTGGGGTTGTCTGGAACTGAATTGGAGCAGATACCAGGGGTCCCCCGATTACGTATATCTTTAAAGGCAACTTAAACAAGGAATACAGGGGGAAATTGAAGGGGGCCGTTTTGTGGATATTTTCTCGTAGTTTGACCCTATGGGTTTATAGAATTGCAGAAACTAAATTAGCAAAAAAAAAAAATTGCAGAAACTACAATTGGGGCTGTCTGTACCTGAATTGGAGCAGATGCCAGGGGTCCCCCAGTTACTTATATCTTTAAAGGCAGTTATACAAGGAATACAGCGGGAAATTAAAGTGGGCCGTTTTGTGGATATTTTCTCGTAGTTTGACCCTATGGGTTTATAGAATTGCAGAAAACTTCAATTGGGGTTGTCTGGACCTGAATTGGAGCAGATACCAGGGGTCCCCCGATTACGTATATCTTTAAAGGCAGTTATACAAGGAATACGAGGGGAAATAAAAGTGGGCCGTTTTGTGGATATTTTCTCGTATTTTGACCCTATGGGTTTATAGTATTGCAGAAAACTTCAATTGGGGCTGTCTGGGCCTGAATTGGAGCAGATACCAGGGGGTCCCCCGATTAGGATTATCTTTAAACGTAGTATACAAGGAATACGGGGGGAAATTAAAGTGGGACGTTTTGTGGATATTTTCTCATAGTTTGACCCTATGGGTTTTTAGAATTGTAGAAAACTTCAATTGGGGCTGTCTGCACCTGAATTGGAGCATATACCAGGGGTCCCCCGGTTACATATATCTTTAAAGGCAGCTATACAAGGAATACGGGGGGAATTGAAGTCGGCCGTTTTGTGGATATTTTCTCATAGTTTGACCCTATGGATTTATAGAATTGCAGAAAACTTCAATTGGGGCTGTCTAGACCTGAATTGGAGTAGATACCAGGGGTCCCCCAGTTACGTATATCTTTAAAGACAGCTATACAAGGAATACGGGGGGAAATTGAAGTGGGCCATTTTGTGGATATTTTCTCGTAGTTTGACCCTATGGGTTTATAGAATTGCAGAAAACTTCAATTGGGGTTGTCTGGAACTGAATTGGAGCAGATACCAGGGGTCCCCCGATTACGTATATCTTTAAAGGCAGTTAAACAAGGAATACAGGGGGAAATTGAAGGGGGCCGTTTTGTGGATATTTTCTCGTAGTTTGACCCTATGGGTTTATAGAATTGCAGAAACTACAATTGGGGCTGTCTGTACCTGAATTGGAGCAGATGCCAGGGGTCCCCCAGTTACGTATATCTTTAAAGGCAGTTATACAAGGAATACAACGGGAAATTAAAGTGGGCCGTTTTGTGGATATTTTCTCGTAGTTTGACCCTATGGGTTTATAGAATTGCAGAAAACTTCAATTGGGGTTGTCTGGACCTGAATTGGAGCAGATACCAGGGGTCCCCCGATTACGTATATCTTTAAAGGCAGTTATACAAGGAATACGAGGGGAAATTAAAGTGGGCCATTTTGTGGATATTTTCTCGTAGTTTGACCCTATGGGTTTATAGAATTGCAGAAAACTTCAATTGGGGTTGTCTGGACCTGAATTGGAGCAGATCCCAGGGGTCCCCCCGTTACGTATATCTTTAAAGGCAGCTATACAAGGAATACGGGGGGAAATTGAAGTGGGCCATTTTGTGGATATTTTCTCGTAGTTTGACCCTATGGGTTTATAGAATTGCAGAAAACTTCAATTGGGGTTGTCTGGAACTGAATTGGAGCAGATACCAGGGGTCCCCCGATTACGTATATCTTTAAAGGCAGTTAAACAAGGAATACATGGGGAAATTGAAGGGGGCCGTTTTGTGGATATTTTCTCGTAGTTTGACCCTATGGGTTTATAGAATTGCAGAAACTACAATTGGGGCTGTCTGTACCTGAATTGGAGCAGATGCCAAGGGTCCCCCAGTTATGTATATCTTTAAAGGCAGTTATACAAGGAATACAACGGGAAATTAAAGTGGGCCGTTTTGTGGATATTTTCTCGTAGTTTAACCCTATGGGTTTATAGTATTGCAGAAAACTTCAATTGGGGTTGTCTGGACCTGAATTGGAGCAGATACCAGGGGTCCCCCGATTACGTATATCTTTAAAGGCAGTTATACAAGGAATACGAGGGGAAATTAAAGTGGGCCGTTTTGTGGATATTTTCTCGTAGTTTGACCCTATGGGTTTATAGAATTGCAGAAAACTTCAATTGGGGTTGTCTGGACCTGAATTGGAGCAGATACCAGGGGTCCCCCGAGTACGTATATCTTTAAAGGCAGTTATACAAGGAATACGAGGGGAAATTAAAGTGGGCCGTTTTGTGGATATTTTCTCGTAGTTTGACCCTATGGGTTTATAGAATTGCAGAAAACTTCAATTGGGGTTGTCTGGACCTGAATTGGAGCAGATCCCAGGGGTCCCCCCGTTACGTATATCTTTAAAGGCAGCTATACAAGGAATACGGGGGGAATTGAAGTGGGCCGTTTTGTGGATATTTTCTCGTAGTTTGACCCTATGGGTTTATAGAATTGCAGAAAACTTCAATTGGGGCTGTCTGGACCTGAATTGGAGCATATACCAGGGGGTCCCCCGATTAGGATTATCTTTAAACGTAGTTATACAAGGAATACGGGGGGAAATTAAAGTGGGACGTTTTGTGGATATTTTCTCATAGTTTGACCCTATGGGTTTTTAGAATTGTAGAAAACTTCAATTGGGGCTGTCTGGACCTGAATTGGAGCATATACCAGGGGTCCCCCGGTTACATATATCTTTAAAGGCAGCTATACAAGGAATACGGGGGGAATTGAAGTCGGCCGTTTTGTGGATATTTTCTCGTAGTTTGACCCTATGGATTTATAGAATTGCAGAAAACTTCAATTGGGGCTGTCTAGACCTGAATTGGAGCAGATACCAGGGGTCCCCCAGTTACGTATATCTTTAAAGACAGCTATACAAGGAATACGGGGGGAAATTGAAGTGGGCCATTTTGTGGATATTTTCTCGTAGTTTGACCCTATGGGTTTATAGAATTGCAGAAAACTTCAATTGGGGTTGTCTGGAACTGAATTGGAGCAGATACCAGGGGTCCCCCGATTACGTATATCTTTAAAGGCAGTTAAACAAGGAATACAGGGGGAAATTGAAGGGGGCCGTTTTGTGGATATTTTCTCGTAGTTTGACCCTATGGGTTTATAGAATTGCAGAAACTACAATTGGGGCTGTCTGTACCTGAATTGGAGCAGATGCCAGGGGTCCCCCAGTTACGTATATCTTTAAAGGCAGTTATACAAGGAATACAGCGGGAAATTAAAGTGGGCCGTTTTGTGGATATTTTCTCGTAGTTTGACCCTATGGGTTTATAGAATTGCAGAAAACTTCAATTGGGGTTGTCTGGACCTGAATTGGAGCAGATACCAGGGGTCCCCCGATTACGTATATCTTTAAAGGCAGTTATACAAGGAATACGAGGGGAAATTAAAGTGGGCCGTTTTGTGGATATTTTCTCGTAGTTTGACCCTATGGGTTTATAGAATTGCAGAAAACTTCAATTGGGGTTGTCTGGACCTGAATTGGAGCAGATACCAGGGGTCCCCCCGTTACGTATATCTTTAAAGGCAGCTATACAAGGAATACGGGGGGAATTGAAGTGGGCCGTTTTGTGGATATTTTCTCGTAGTTTGACCCTATGGGTTTATAGAATTGCAGAAAACTTCAATTGGGGCTGTCTGGACCTGAATTGGAGCATATACCAGGGGGTCCCCCGATTAGGATTATCTTTAAACGTAGTTATACAAGGAACACGGGGGGAAATTAAAGTGGGACGTTTTGTGGATATTTTCTCATAGTTTGACCCTATGGGTTTTTAGAATTGTAGAAAACTTCAATTGGGGCTGTCTGGACCTGAATTGGAGCATATACCAGGGGTCCCCCGGTTACATATATCTTTAAAGGCAGCTATACAAGGAATACGGGGGGAATTGAAGTCGGCCGTTTTGTGGATATTTTCTCGTAGTTTGACCCTATGGATTTATAGAATTGCAGAAAACTTCAATTGGGGCTGTCTAGACCTGAATTGGAGCAGATACCAGGGGTCCCCCGATTACGTATATCTTTAAAGGCAGTTATACAAGGAATACGAGGGGAAATTAAAGTGGGCCGTTTTGTGGATATTTTCTCGTAGTTTGACCCTATGGGTTTATAGAATTGCAGAAAACTTCAATTGGGGTTGTCTGGACCTGAATTGGAGCAGATACCAGGGGTCCCCCCGTTACGTATATCTTTAAAGGCAGCTATACAAGGAATACGGGGGGAATTGAAGTGGGCCGTTTTGTGGATATTTTCTCGTAGTTTGACCCTATGGGTTTATAGAATTGCAGAAAACTTCAATTGGGGCTGTCTGGACCTGAATTGGAGCATATACCAGGGGGTCCCCCGATTAGGATTATCTTTAAACGTAGTTATACAAGGAACACGGGGGGAAATTAAAGTGGGACGTTTTGTGGATATTTTCTCATAGTTTGACCCTATGGGTTTTTAGAATTGTAGAAAACTTCAATTGGGGCTGTCTGGACCTGAATTGGAGCATATACCAGGGGTCCCCCGGTTACATATATCTTTAAAGGCAGCTATACAAGGAATACGGGGGGAATTGAAGTCGGCCGTTTTGTGGATATTTTCTCGTAGTTTGACCCTATGGGTTTATAGAATTGCAGAAAACTTCAATTGGGGCTGTCTAGACCTGAATTGGAGCAGATACCAGGGGTCCCCCAGTTACGTATATCTTTAAAGATAGCTATACAAGGAATTCGGGGGGAAATTGAAGTGGGCCATTTTGTGGATATTTTCTCGTAGTTTGACCCTATGGGTTTATAGAATTGCAGAAAACTTCAATTGGGGTTGTCTGGAACTGAATTGGAGCAGATACCAGGGGTCCCCCGATTACGTATATCTTTAAAGGCAGTTAAACAAGGAATACAGGGGGAAATTGAAGGGGGCCGTTTTGTGGATATTTTCTCGTAGTTTGACCCTATGGGTTTATAGAATTGCAGAAACTAAATTAGCAAAAAAAAAAATTGCAGAAACTACAATTGGGGCTGTCTGTACCTGAATTGGAGCAGATGCCAGGGGTCCCCCAGTTACTTATATCTTTAAAGGCAGTTATACAAGGAATACAGCGGGAAATTAAAGTGGGCCGTTTTGTGGATATTTTCTCGTAGTTTGACCCTATGGGTTTATAGAATTGCAGAAAACTTCAATTGGGGTTGTCTGGACCTGAATTGGAGCAGATACCAGGGGTCCCCCGATTACGTATATCTTTAAAGGCAGTTATACAAGGAATACGAGGGGAAATAAAAGTGGGCCGTTTTGTGGATATTTTCTCGTATTTTGACCCTATGGGTTTATAGAATTGCAGAAAACTTCAATTGGGGCTGTCTGGACCTGAATTGGAGCAGATACCAGGGGGTCCCCCGATTAGGATTATCTTTAAACGTAGTATACAAGGAATACGGGGGGAAATTAAAGTGGGACGTTTTGTGGATATTTTCTCATAGTTTGACCCTATGGGTTTTTAGAATTGTAGAAAACTTCAATTGGGGCTGTCTGCACCTGAATTGGAGCATATACCAGGGGTCCCCCGGTTACATATATCTTTAAAGGCAGCTATACAAGGAATACGGGGGGAATTGAAGTCGGCCGTTTTGTGGATATTTTCTCGTACTTTGACTCTATGGATTTATAGAATTGCAGAAAACTTCAATTGGGGCTGTCTAGACCTGAATTGGAGTAGATACCAGGGGTCCCCCAGTTACGTATATCTTTAAAGACAGCTATACAAGGAATACGGGGGAAAATTGAAGTGGGCCATTTTGTGGATATTTTCTCGTAGTTTGACCCTATGGGTTTACAGAATTGCAGAAAACTTCAATTGGGGTTGTGTGGAACTGAATTGGAGCAGATACCAGGGGTCCCCCGATTACGTATATCTTTAAAGGCAGTTAAACAAGGAATACAGGGGGAAATTGAAGGGGGCCGTTTTGTGGATATTTTCTCGTAGTTTGACCCTATGGGTTTATAGAATTGCAGAAACTACAATTGGGGCTGTCTGTACCTGAATTGGAGCAGATGCCAGGGGTCCCCCAGTTACGTATATCTTTAAAGGCAGTTATACAAGGAATACAGCGGGAAATTAAAGTGGGCCGTTTTGTGGATATTTTCTCGTAGTTTGACCCTATGGGTTTATAGAATTGCAGAAAACTTCAATTGGGGTTGTCTGGACCTGAATTGGAGCAGATACCAGGGGTCCCCCGATTACGTATATCTTTAAAGGCAGTTATACAAGGAATACGAGGGGAAATTAAAGTGGGCCGTTTTGTGGATATTTTCTCGTAGTTTGACCCTATGGGTTTATAGAATTGCAGAAAACTTCAATTGGGGTTGTCTGGACCTGAATTGGAGCAGATACCAGGGGTCCCCCCGTTACGTATATCTTTAAAGGCAGCTATACAAGGAATACGGGGGGAATTGAAGTGGGCCGTTTTGTGGATATTTTCTCGTAGTTTGACCCTATGGGTTTATAGAATTGCAGAAAACTTCAATTGGGGCTGTCTGGACCTGAATTGGAGCATATACCAGGGGGTCCCCCGATTAGGATTATCTTTAAACGTAGTTATACAAGGAACATGGGGGGAAATTAAAGTGGGACGTTTTGTGGATATTTTCTCATAGTTTGACCCTATGGGTTTTTAGAATTGTAGAAAACTTCAATTGGGGCTGTCTGGACCTGAATTGGAGCATATACCAGGGGTCCCCCGGTTACATATATCTTTAAAGGCAGCTATACAAGGAATACGGGGGGAATTGAAGTCGGCCGTTTTGTGGATATTTTCTCGTAGTTTGACCCTATGGGTTTATAGAATTGCAGAAAACTTCAATTGGGGCTGTCTAGACCTGAATTGGAGCAGATACCAGGGGTCCCCCAGTTACGTATATCTTTAAAGATAGCTATACAAGGAATTCGGGGGGAAATTGAAGTGGGCCATTTTGTGGATATTTTCTCGTAGTTTGACCCTATGGGTTTATAGAATTGCAGAAAACTTCAATTGGGGTTGTCTGGAACTGAATTGGAGCAGATACCAGGGGTCCCCCGATTACGTATATCTTTAAAGGCAGTTAAACAAGGAATACAGGGGGAAATTGAAGGGGGCCGTTTTGTGGATATTTTCTCGTAGTTTGACCCTATGGGTTTATAGAATTGCAGAAACTAAATTAGCAAAAAAAAAAAATTGCAGAAACTACAATTGGGGCTGTCTGTACCTGAATTGGAGCAGATGCCAGGGGTCCCCCAGTTACTTATATCTTTAAAGGCAGTTATACAAGGAATACAGCGGGAAATTAAAGTGGGCCGTTTTGTGGATATTTTCTCGTAGTTTGACCCTATGGGTTTATAGAATTGCAGAAAACTTCAATTGGGGTTGTCTGGACCTGAATTGGAGCAGATACCAGGGGTCCCCCGATTACGTATATCTTTAAAGGCAGTTATACAAGGAATACGAGGGGAAATAAAAGTGGGCCGTTTTGTGGATATTTTCTCGTATTTTGACCCTATGGGTTTATAGAATTGCAGAAAACTTCAATTGGGGCTGTCTGGACCTGAATTGGAGCAGATACCAGGGGGTCCCCCGATTAGGATTATCTTTAAACGTAGTATACAAGGAATACGGGGGGAAATTAAAGTGGGACGTTTTGTGGATATTTTCTCATAGTTTGACCCTATGGGTTTTTAGAATTGTAGAAAACTTCAATTGGGGCTGTCTGCACCTGAATTGGAGCATATACCAGGGGTCCCCCGGTTACATATATCTTTAAAGGCAGCTATACAAGGAATACGGGGGGAATTGAAGTCGGCCGTTTTGTGGATATTTTCTCGTAGTTTGACTCTATGGATTTATAGAATTGCAGAAAACTTCAATTGGGGCTGTCTAGACCTGAATTGGAGTAGATACCAGGGGTCCCCCAGTTACGTATATCTTTAAAGACAGCTATACAAGGAATACGGGGGGAAATTGAAGTGGGCCATTTTGTGGATATTTTCTCGTAGTTTGACCCTATGGGTTTATAGAATTGCAGAAAACTTCAATTGGGGTTGTGTGGAACTGAATTGGAGCAGATACCAGGGGTCCCCCGATTACGTATATCTTTAAAGGCAGTTAAACAAGGAATACAGGGGGAAATTGAAGGGGGCCGTTTTGTGGATATTTTCTCGTAGTTTGACCCTATGGGTTTATAGAATTGCAGAAACTACAATTGGGGCTGTCTGTACCTGAATTGGAGCAGATGCCAGGGGTCCCCCAGTTACGTATATCTTTAAAGGCAGTTATACAAGGAATACAACGGGAAATTAAAGTGGGCCGTTTTGTGGATATTTTCTCGTAGTTTGACCCTATGGGTTTATAGAATTGCAGAAAACTTCAATTGGGGTTGTCTGGACCTGAATTGGAGCAGATACCAGGGGTCCCCCGATTACGTATATCTTTAAAGGCAGTTATACAAGGAATACGAGGGGAAATTAAAGTGGGCCATTTTGTGGATATTTTCTCGTAGTTTGACCCTATGGGTTTATAGAATTGCAGAAAACTTCAATTGGGGTTGTCTGGACCTGAATTGGAGCAGATCCCAGGGGTCCCCCCGTTACGTATATCTTTAAAGGCAGCTATACAAGGAATACGGGGGGAATTGAAGTGGGCCGTTTTGTGGATATTTTCTCGTAGTTTGACCCTATGGGTTTATAGAATTGCAGAAAACTTCAATTGGGGCTGTCTGGACCTGAATTGGAGCATATACCAGGGGGTCCCCCGATTAGGATTATCTTTAAACGTAGTTATACAAGGAATACGGGGGGAAATTAAAGTGGGACGTTTTGTGGATATTTTCTCATAGTTTGACCCTATGGGTTTTTAGAATTGTAGAAAACTTCAATTGGGGCTGTCTGGACCTGAATTGGAGCATATACCAGGGGTCCCCCGGTTACATATATCTTTAAAGGCAGCTATACAAGGAATACGGGGGGAATTGAAGTCGGCCGTTTTGTGGATATTTTCTCGTAGTTTGACCCTATGGGTTTATAGAATTGCAGAAAACTTCAATTGGGGCTGTCTAGACCTGAATTGGAGCAGATACCAAGGCTCCCCCAGTTACGTATATCTTTAAAGACAGCTATACAAGGAATACGGGGGGAAATTGAAGTGGGCCATTTTGTGGATATTTTCTCGTAGTTTGACCCTATGGGTTTATAGAATTGCAGAAAACTTCAATTGGGGTTGTCTGGAACTGAATTGGAGCAGATACCAGGGGTCCCCCGATTACGTATATCTTTAAAGGCAGTTAAACAAGGAATACATGGGGAAATTGAAGGGGGCCGTTTTGTGGATATTTTCTCGTAGTTTGACCCTATGGGTTTATAGAATTGCAGAAACTACAATTGGGGCTGTCTGTACCTGAATTGGAGCAGATGCCAAGGGTCCCCCAGTTATGTATATCTTTAAAGGCAGTTATACAAGGAATACAGCGGGAAATTAAAGTGGGCCGTTTTGTGGATATTTTCTCGTAGTTTGACCCTATGGGTTTATAGTATTGCAGAAAACTTCAATTGGGGTTGTCTGGACCTGAATTGGAGCAGATACCAGGGGTCCCCCGATTACGTATATCTTTAAAGGCAGTTATACAAGGAATACGAGGGGAAATTAAAGTGGGCCGTTTTGTGGATATTTTCTCGTAGTTTGACCCTATGGGTTTATAGAATTGCAGAAAACTTCAATTGGGGTTGTCTGGACCTGAATTGGAGCAGATACCAGGGGTCCCCCGAGTACGTATATCTTTAAAGGCAGTTATACAAGGAATACGAGGGGAAATTAAAGTGGGCCGTTTTGTGGATATTTTCTCGTAGTTTGACCCTATGGGTTTATAGAATTGCAGAAAACTTCAATTGGGGTTGTCTGGACCTGAATTGGAGCAGATCCCAGGGGTCCCCCCGTTACGTATATCTTTAAAGGCAGCTATACAAGGAATACGGGGGGAATTGAAGTGGGCCGTTTTGTGGATATTTTCTCGTAGTTTGACCCTATGGGTTTATAGAATTGCAGAAAACTTCAATTGGGGCTGTCTGGACCTGAATTGGAGCATATACCAGGGGGTCCCCCGATTAGGATTATCTTTAAACGTAGTTATACAAGGAATACGGGGGGAAATTAAAGTGGGACGTTTTGTGGATATTTTCTCATAGTTTGACCCTATGGGTTTTTAGAATTGTAGAAAACTTCAATTGGGGCTGTCTGGACCTGAATTGGAGCATATACCAGGGGTCCCCCGGTTACATATATCTTTAAAGGCAGCTATACAAGGAATACGGGGGGAATTGAAGTCGGCCGTTTTGTGGATATTTTCTCGTAGTTTGACCCTATGGATTTATAGAATTGCAGAAAACTTCAATTGGGGCTGTCTAGACCTGAATTGGAGCAGATACCAGGGGTCCCCCAGTTACGTATATCTTTAAAGACAGCTATACAAGGAATACGGGGGGAAATTGAAGTGGGCCATTTTGTGGATATTTTCTCGTAGTTTGACCCTATGGGTTTATAGAATTGCAGAAAACTTCAATTGGGGTTGTCTGGAACTGAATTGGAGCAGATACCAGGGGTCCCCCGATTACGTATATCTTTAAAGGCAGTTAAACAAGGAATACAGGGGGAAATTGAAGGGGGCCGTTTTGTGGATATTTTCTCGTAGTTTGACCCTATGGGTTTATAGAATTGCAGAAACTACAATTGGGGCTGTCTGTACCTGAATTGGAGCAGATGCCAGGGGTCCCCCAGTTACGTATATCTTTAAAGGCAGTTATACAAGGAATACAGCGGGAAATTAAAGTGGGCCGTTTTGTGGATATTTTCTCGTAGTTTGACCCTATGGGTTTATAGAATTGCAGAAAACTTCAATTGGGGTTGTCTGGACCTGAATTGGAGCAGATACCAGGGGTCCCCCGATTACGTATATCTTTAAAGGCAGTTATACAAGGAATACGAGGGGAAATTAAAGTGGGCCGTTTTGTGGATATTTTCTCGTAGTTTGACCCTATGGGTTTATAGAATTGCAGAAAACTTCAATTGGGGTTGTCTGGACCTGAATTGGAGCAGATACCAGGGGTCCCCCCGTTACGTATATCTTTAAAGGCAGCTATACAAGGAATACGGGGGGAATTGAAGTGGGCCGTTTTGTGGATATTTTCTCGTAGTTTGACCCTATGGGTTTATAGAATTGCAGAAAACTTCAATTGGGGCTGTCTGGACCTGAATTGGAGCATATACCAGGGGGTCCCCCGATTAGGATTATCTTTAAACGTAGTTATACAAGGAACACGGGGGGAAATTAAAGTGGGACGTTTTGTGGATATTTTCTCATAGTTTGACCCTATGGGTTTTTAGAATTGTAGAAAACTTCAATTGGGGCTGTCTGGACCTGAATTGGAGCATATACCAGGGGTCCCCCGGTTACATATATCTTTAAAGGCAGCTATACAAGGAATACGGGGGGAATTGAAGTCGGCCGTTTTGTGGATATTTTCTCGTAGTTTGACCCTATGGGTTTATAGAATTGCAGAAAACTTCAATTGGGGCTGTCTAGACCTGAATTGGAGCAGATACCAGGGGTCCCCCAGTTACGTATATCTTTAAAGATAGCTATACAAGGAATTCGGGGGGAAATTGAAGTGGGCCATTTTGTGGATATTTTCTCGTAGTTTGACCCTATGGGTTTATAGAATTGCAGAAAACTTCAATTGGGGTTGTCTGGAACTGAATTGGAGCAGATACCAGGGGTCCCCCGATTACGTATATCTTTAAAGGCAGTTATACAAGGAATACGAGGGGAAATAAAAGTGGGCCGTTTTGTGGATATTTTCTCGTATTTTGACCCTATGGGTTTATAGAATTGCAGAAAACTTCAATTGGGGCTGTCTGGACCTGAATTGGAGCAGATACCAGGGGGTCCCCCGATTAGGATTATCTTTAAACGTAGTATACAAGGAATACGGGGGGAAATTAAAGTGGGACGTTTTGTGGATATTTTCTCATAGTTTGACCCTATGGGTTTTTAGAATTGTAGAAAACTTCAATTGGGGCTGTCTGCACCTGAATTGGAGCATATACCAGGGGTCCCCCGGTTACATATATCTTTAAAGGCAGCTATACAAGGAATACGGGGGGAATTGAAGTCGGCCGTTTTGTGGATATTTTCTCGTACTTTGACTCTATGGATTTATAGAATTGCAGAAAACTTCAATTGGGGCTGTCTAGACCTGAATTGGAGTAGATACCAGGGGTCCCCCAGTTACGTATATCTTTAAAGACAGCTATACAAGGAATACGGGGGGAAATTGAAGTGGGCCATTTTGTGGATATTTTCTCGTAGTTTGACCCTATGGGTTTATAGAATTGCAGAAAACTTCAATTGGGGTTGTGTGGAACTGAATTGGAGCAGATACCAGGGGTCCCCCGATTACGTATATCTTTAAAGGCAGTTAAACAAGGAATACAGGGGGAAATTGAAGGGGGCCGTTTTGTGGATATTTTCTCGTAGTTTGACCCTATGGGTTTATAGAATTGCAGAAACTACAATTGGGGCTGTCTGTACCTGAATTGGAGCAGATGCCAGGGGTCCCCCAGTTACGTATATCTTTAAAGGCAGTTATACAAGGAATACAACGGGAAATTAAAGTGGGCCGTTTTGTGGATATTTTCTCGTAGTTTGACCCTATGGGTTTATAGAATTGCAGAAAACTTCAATTGGGGTTGTCTGGACCTGAATTGGAGCAGATACCAGGGGTCCCCCGATTACGTATATCTTTAAAGGCAGTTATACAAGGAATACGAGGGGAAATTAAAGTGGGCCATTTTGTGGATATTTTCTCGTAGTTTGACCCTATGGGTTTATAGAATTGCAGAAAACTTCAATTGGGGTTGTCTGGACCTGAATTGGAGCAGATCCCAGGGGTCCCCCCGTTACGTATATCTTTAAAGGCAGCTATACAAGGAATACGGGGGGAATTGAAGTGGGCCGTTTTGTGGATATTTTCTCGTAGTTTGACCCTATGGGTTTATAGAATTGCAGAAAACTTCAATTGGGGCTGTCTGGACCTGAATTGGAGCATATACCAGGGGGTCCCCCGATTAGGATTATCTTTAAACGTAGTTATACAAGGAATACGGGGGGAAATTAAAGTGGGACGTTTTGTGGATATTTTCTCATAGTTTGACCCTATGGGTTTTTAGAATTGTAGAAAACTTCAATTGGGGCTGTCTGGACCTGAATTGGAGCATATACCAGGGGTCCCCCGGTTACATATATCTTTAAAGGCAGCTATACAAGGAATACGGGGGGAATTGAAGTCGGCCGTTTTGTGGATATTTTCTCGTAGTTTGACCCTATGGGTTTATAGAATTGCAGAAAACTTCAATTGGGGCTGTCTAGACCTGAATTGGAGCAGATACCAAGGCTCCCCCAGTTACGTATATCTTTAAAGACAGCTATACAAGGAATACGGGGGGAAATTGAAGTGGGCCATTTTGTGGATATTTTCTCGTAGTTTGACCCTATGGGTTTATAGAATTGCAGAAAACTTCAATTGGGGTTGTCTGGAACTGAATTGGAGCAGATACCAGGGGTCCCCCGATTACGTATATCTTTAAAGGCAGTTAAACAAGGAATACATGGGGAAATTGAAGGGGGCCGTTTTGTGGATATTTTCTCGTAGTTTGACCCTATGGGTTTATAGAATTGCAGAAACTACAATTGGGGCTGTCTGTACCTGAATTGGAGCAGATGCCAAGGGTCCCCCAGTTACGTATATCTTTAAAGGCAGTTATACAAGGAATACAGCGGGAAATTAAAGTGGGCCGTTTTGTGGATATTTTCTCGTAGTTTGACCCTATGGGTTTATAGTATTGCAGAAAACTTCAATTGGGGTTGTCTGGACCTGAATTGGAGCAGATACCAGGGGTCCCCCGATTACGTATATCTTTAAAGGCAGTTATACAAGGAATACGAGGGGAAATAAAAGTGGGCCGTTTTGTGGATATTTTCTCGTATTTTGACCCTATGGGTTTATAGAATTGCAGAAAACTTCAATTGGGGCTGTCTGGACCTGAATTGGAGCAGATACCAGGGGGTCCCCCGATTAGGATTATCTTTAAACGTAGTATACAAGGAATACGGGGGGAAATTAAAGTTGGACGTTTTGTGGATATTTTCTCATAGTTTGACCCTATGGGTTTTTAGAATTGTAGAAAACTTCAATTGGGGCTGTCTGCACCTGAATTGGAGCATATACCAGGGGTCCCCCGGTTACATATATCTTTAAAGGCAGCTATACAAGGAATACGGGGGGAATTGAAGTCGGCCGTTTTGTGGATATTTTCTCGTAGTTTGACTCTATGGATTTATAGAATTGCAGAAAACTTCAATTGGGGCTGTCTAGACCTGAATTGGAGTAGATACCAGGGGTCCCCCAGTTACGTATATCTTTAAAGACAGCTATACAAGGAATACGGGGGGAAATTGAAGTGGGCCATTTTGTGGATATTTTCTCGTAGTTTGACCCTATGGGTTTATAGAATTGCAGAAAACTTCAATTGGGGTTGTGTGGAACTGAATTGGAGCAGATACCAGGGGTCCCCCGATTACGTATATCTTTAAAGGCAGTTAAACAAGGAATACAGGGGGAAATTGAAGGGGGCCGTTTTGTGGATATTTTCTCGTAGTTTGACCCTATGGGTTTATAGAATTGCAGAAACTACAATTGGGGCTGTCTGTACCTGAATTGGAGCAGATGCCAGGGGTCCCCCAGTTACGTATATCTTTAAAGGCAGTTATACAAGGAATACAACGGGAAATTAAAGTGGGCCGTTTTGTGGATATTTTCTCGTAGTTTGACCCTATGGGTTTATAGAATTGCAGAAAACTTCAATTGGGGTTGTCTGGACCTGAATTGGAGCAGATACCAGGGGTCCCCCGATTACGTATATCTTTAAAGGCAGTTATACAAGGAATACGAGGGGAAATTAAAGTGGGCCATTTTGTGGATATTTTCTCGTAGTTTGACCCTATGGGTTTATAGAATTGCAGAAAACTTCAATTGGGGTTGTCTGGACCTGAATTGGAGCAGATCCCAGGGGTCCCCCCGTTACGTATATCTTTAAAGGCAGCTATACAAGGAATACGGGGGGAATTGAAGTGGGCCGTTTTGTGGATATTTTCTCGTAGTTTGACCCTATGGGTTTATAGAATTGCAGAAAACTTCAATTGGGGCTGTCTGGACCTGAATTGGAGCATATACCAGGGGGTCCCCCGATTAGGATTATCTTTAAACGTAGTTATACAAGGAATACGGGGGGAAATTAAAGTGGGACGTTTTGTGGATATTTTCTCATAGTTTGACCCTATGGGTTTTTAGAATTGTAGAAAACTTCAATTGGGGTTGTCTGGACCTGAATTGGAGCATATACCAGGGGTCCCCCGGTTACATATATCTTTAAAGGCAGCTATACAAGGAATACGGGGGGAATTGAAGTCGGCCGTTTTGTGGATATTTTCTCGTAGTTTGACCCTATGGGTTTATAGAATTGCAGAAAACTTCAATTGGGGCTGTCTAGACCTGAATTGGAGCAGATACCAAGGCTCCCCCAGTTACGTATATCTTTAAAGACAGCTATACAAGGAATACGGGGGGAAATTGAAGTGGGCCATTTTGTGGATATTTTCTCGTAGTTTGACCCTATGGGTTTATAGAATTGCAGAAAACTTCAATTGGGGTTGTCTGGAACTGAATTGGAGCAGATACCAGGGGTCCCCCGATTACGTATATCTTTAAAGGCAGTTAAACAAGGAATACATGGGGAAATTGAAGGGGGCCGTTTTGTGGATATTTTCTCGTAGTTTGACCCTATGGGTTTATAGAATTGCAGAAACTACAATTGGGGCTGTCTGTACCTGAATTGGAGCAGATGCCAAGGGTCCCCCAGTTACGTATATCTTTAAAGGCAGTTATACAAGGAATACAACGGGAAATTAAAGTGGGCCGTTTTGTGGATATTTTCTCGTAGTTTGACCCTATGGGTTTATAGTATTGCAGAAAACTTCAATTGGGGTTGTCTGGACCTGAATTGGAGCAGATACCAGGGGTCCCCCGATTACGTATATCTTTAAAGGCTGTTATACAAGGAATACGAGGGGAAATTAAAGTGGGCCGTTTTGTGGATATTTTCTCGTAGTTTGACCCTATGGGTTTATAGAATTGCAGAAAACTTCAATTGGGGTTGTCTGGACCTGAATTGGAGCAGATACCAGGGGTCCCCCGATTACGTATATCTTTAAAGGCAGTTATACAAGGAATACGAGGGGAAATTAAAGTGGGCCGTTTTGTGGATATTTTCTCGTAGTTTGACCCTATGGGTTTATAGAATTGCAGAAAACTTCAATTGGGGTTGTCTGGACCTGAATTGGAGCAGATCCCAGGGGTCCCCCCGTTACGTATATCTTTAAAGGCAGCTATACAAGGAATACGGGGGGAATTGAAGTGGGCCGTTTTGTGGATATTTTCTCGTAGTTTGACCCTATGGGTTTATAGAATTGCAGAAAACTTCAATTGGGGCTGTCTGGACCTGAATTGGAGCATATACCAGGGGGTCCCCTGATTAGGATTATCTTTAAACGTAGTTATACAAGGAACACGGGGGGAAATTAAAGTGGGACGTTTTGTGGATATTTTCTCATAGTTTGACCCTATGGGTTTTTAGAATTGTAGAAAACTTCAATTGGGGCTGTCTGGACCTGAATTGGAGCATATACCAGGGGTCCCCCGGTTACATATATCTTTAAAGGCAGCTATACAAGGAATACGGGGGGAATTGAAGTCGGCCGTTTTGTGGATATTTTCTCGTAGTTTGACCCTATGGGTTTATAGAATTGCAGAAAACTTCAATTGGGGCTGTCTAGACCTGAATTGGAGCAGATACCAGGGGTCCCCCAGTTACGTATATCTTTAAAGATAGCTATACAAGGAATTCGGGGGGAAATTGAAGTGGGCCATTTTGTGGATATTTTCTCGTAGTTTGACCCTATGGGTTTATAGAATTGCAGAAAACTTCAATTGGGGTTGTCTGGAACTGAATTGGAGCAAATACCAGGGGTCCCCCGATTACGTATATCTTTAAAGGCAGTTAAACAAGGAATACATGGGGAAATTGAAGGTGGCCGTTTTGTGGATATTTTCTCGTAGTTTGACCCTATGGGTTTATAGAATTGCAGAAACTACAATTGGGGCTGTCTGTACCTGAATTGGAGCAGATGCCAAGGGTCCCCCAGTTACGTATATCTTTAAAGGCAGTTATACAAGGAATACAGCGGGAAATTAAAGTGGGCCGTTTTGTGGATATTTTCTCGTAGTTTGACCCTATGGGTTTATAGTATTGCAGAAAACTTCAATTGGGGTTGTCTGGACCTGAATTGGAGCAGATACCAGGGGTCCCCCGATTACGTATATCTTTAAAGGCAGTTATACAAGGAATACGAGGGGAAATTAAAGTGGGCCGTTTGGTGGATATTTTCTCGTAGTTTGACCCTATGGGTTTATAGAATTGCAGAAAACTTCAATTGGGGTTGTCTGGACCTGAATTGGAGCAGATACCAGGGGTCCCCCGATTACGTATATCTTTAAAGGCAGTTATACAAGGAATACGAGGGGAAATTAAAGTGGGCCGTTTTGTGGATATTTTCTCGTAGTTTGACCCTATGGGTTTATAGAATTGCAGAAAACTTCAATTGGGGTTGTCTGGACCTGAATTGGAGCAGATCCCAGGGGTCCCCCCGTTACGTATATCTTTAAAGGCAGCTATACAAGGAATACGGGGGGAATTGAAGTGGGCCGTTTTGTGGATATTTTCTCGTAGTTTGACCCTATGGGTTTATAGAATTGCAGAAAACTTCAATTGGGGCTGTCTGGACCTGAATTGGAGCATATACCAGGGGGTCCCCCGATTAGGATTATCTTTAAACGTAGTTATACAAGGAACACGGGGGGAAATTAAAGTGGGACGTTTTGTGGATATTTTCTCATAGTTTGACCCTATGGGTTTTTAGAATTGTAGAAAACTTCAATTGGGGCTGTCTGGACCTGAATTGGAGCATATACCAGGGGTCCCCCGGTTACATATATCTTTAAAGGCAGCTATACAAGGAATACGGGGGGAATTAAAGTCGGCCGTTTTGTGGATATTTTCTCGTAGTTTGACCCTATGGGTTTATAGAATTGCAGAAAACTTCAATTGGGGCTGTCTAGACCTGAATTGGAGCAGATACCAGGGGTCCCCCAGTTACGTATATCTTTAAAGATAGCTATACAAGGAATTCGGGGGGAAATTGAAGTGGGCCATTTTGTGGATATTTTCTCGTAGTTTGACCCTATGGGTTTATAGAATTGCAGAAAACTTCAATTGGGGTTGTCTGGAACTGAATTGGAGCAAATACCAGGGGTCCCCCGATTACGTATATCTTTAAAGGCAGTTAAACAAGGAATACAGGGGGAAATTGAAGGGGGCCGTTTTGTGGATATTTTCTCGTAGTTTGACCCTATGGGTTTATAGAATTGCAGAAACTAAATTAGCAAAAAAAAAAAATTGCAGAAACTACAATTGGGGCTGTCTGTACCTGAATTGGAGCAGATGCCAGGGGTCCCCCAGTTACGTATATCTTTAAAGGCAGTTATACAAGGAATACAGCGGGAAATTAAAGTGGGCCGTTTTGTGGATATTTTCTCGTAGTTTGACCCTATGGGTTTATAGAATTGCAGAAAACTTCAATTGGGGTTGTCTGGACCTGAATTGGAGCAGATACCAGGGGTCCCCCGATTACGTATATCTTTAAAGGCAGTTATACAAGGAATACGAGGGGAAATAAAAGTGGGCCGTTTTGTGGATATTTTCTCGTATTTTGACCCTATGGGTTTATAGAATTGCAGAAAACTTCAATTGGGGCTGTCTGGACCTGAATTGGAGCAGATACCAGGGGGTCCCCCGATTAGGATTATCTTTAAACGTAGTTATACAAGGAATACGGGGGGAAATTAAAGTGGGACGTTTTGTGGATATTTTCTCATAGTTTGACCCTATGGGTTTTTAGAATTGTAGAAAACTTCAATTGGGGCTGTCTGCACCTGAATTGGAGCATATACCAGGGGTCCCCCGGTTACATATATCTTTAAAGGCAGCTATACAAGGAATACGGGGGGAATTGAAGTCGGCCGTTTTGTGGATATTTTCTCGTAGTTTGACCCTATGGATTTATAGAATTGCAGAAAACTTCAATTGGGGCTGTCTAGACCTGAATTGGAGTAGATACCAGGGGTCCCCCAGTTACGTATATCTTTAAAGACAGCTATACAAGGAATACGGGGGGAAATTGAAGTGGGCCATTTTGTGGATATTTTCTCGTAGTTTGACCCTATGGGTTTATAGAATTGCAGAAAACTTCAATTGGGGTTGTCTGGAACTGAATTGGAGCAAATACCAGGGGTCCCCCGATTACGTATATCTTTAAAGGCAGTTAAACAAGGAATACAGGGGGAAATTGAAGGGGGCCGTTTTGTGGATATTTTCTCGTAGTTTGACCCTATGGGTTTATAGAATTGCAGAAACTAAATTAGCAAAAAAAAAAAATTGCAGAAACTACAATTGGGGCTGTCTGTACCTGAATTGGAGCAGATGCCAGGGGTCCCCCAGTTACGTATATCTTTAAAGGCAGTTATACAAGGAATACAGCGGGAAATTAAAGTGGGCCGTTTTGTGGATATTTTCTCGTAGTTTGACCCTATGGGTTTATAGAATTGCAGAAAACTTCAATTGGGGTTGTCTGGACCTGAATTGGAGCAGATACCAGGGGTCCCCCGATTACGTATATCTTTAAATGCAGTTATACAAGGAATACGAGGGGAAATAAAAGTGGGCCGTTTTGTGGATATTTTCTCATATTTTCACCCTATGGGTTTATAGAATTGCAGAAAACTTCAATTGGGGCTGTCTGGACCTGAATTGGAGCAGATACCAGGGGGTCCCCCGATTAGGATTATCTTTAAACGTAGTTATACAAGGAATACGGGGGGAAATTAAAGTGGGACGTTTTGTGGATATTTTCTCATAGTTTGACCCTATGGGTTTTTAGAATTGTAGAAAACTTCAATTGGGGCTGTCTGCACCTGAATTGGAGCATATACCAGGGGTCCCCCGGTTACATATATCTTTAAAGGCAGCTATACAAGGAATACGGGGGGAATTGAAGTCGGCCGTTTTGTGGATATTTTCTCGTAGTTTGACCCTATGGATTTATAGAATTGCAGAAAACTTCAATTGGGGCTGTCTAGACCTGAATTGGAGTAGATACCAGGGGTCCCCCAGTTACGTATATCTTTAAAGACAGCTATACAAGGAATACGGGGGGAAATTGAAGTGGGCCATTTTGTGGATATTTTCTCGTAGTTTGACCCTATGGGTTTATAGAATTGCAGAAAACTTCAATTGGGGTTGTCTGGAACTGAATTGGAGCAGATACCAGGGGTCCCCCGATTACGTATATCTTTAAAGGCAGTTAAACAAGGAATACAGGGGGAAATTGAAGGGGGCCGTTTTGTGGATATTTTCTCGTAGTTTGACCCTATGGGTTTATAGAATTGCAGAAACTACAATTGGGGCTGTCTGTACCTGAATTGGAGCAGATGCCAGGGGTCCCCCAGTTACGTATATCTTTAAAGGCAGTTATCCAAGGAATACAACGGGAAATTAAAGTGGGCCGTTTTGTGGATATTTTCTCGTAGTTTGACCCTATGGGTTTATAGAATTGCAGAAAACTTCAATTGGGGTTGTCTGGAACTGAATTGGAGCAGATACCAGGGGTCCCCCGATTACGTATATCTTTAAAGGCAGTTAAACAAGGAATACAGGGGGAAATTGAAGGGGGCCGTTTTGTGGATATTTTCTCGTAGTTTAACCCTATGGGTTTATAGAATTGCAGAAACTACAATTGGGGCTGTCTGTACCTGAATTGGAGCAGATGCCAGGGGTCCCCCAGTTACGTATATCTTTAAAGGCAGTTATCCAAGGAATACAACGGGAAATTAAAGTGGGCCGTTTTGTGGATATTTTCTCGTAGTTTGACCCTATGGGTTTATAGAATTGCAGAAAACTTCAATTGGGGTTGTCTGGACCTGAATTGGAGCAGATACCAGGGGTCCCCCGATTACGTATATCTTTAAAGGCAGTTATACAAGGAATACGAGGGGAAATTAAAGTGGGCCATTTTGTGGATATTTTCTCGTAGTTTGACCCTATGGGTTTATAGAATTGCAGAAAACTTCAATTGGGGTTGTCTGGACCTGAATTGGAGCAGATCCCAGGGGTCCCCCCGTTACGTATATCTTTAAAGGCAGCTATACAAGGAATACGGGGGGAATTGAAGTGGGCCGTTTTGTGGATATTTTCTCGTAGTTTGACCCTATGGGTTTATAGAATTGCAGAAAACTTCAATTGGGGCTGTCTGGACCTGAATTGGAGCATATACCAGGGGGTCCCCCGATTAGGATTATCTTTAAACGTAGTTATACAAGGAATACGGGGGGAAATTAAAGTGGGACGTTTTGTGGATATTTTCTCATAGTTTGACCCTATGGGTTTTTAGAATTGTAGAAAACTTCAATTGGGGCTGTCTGGACCTGAATTGGAGCATATACCAGGGGTCCCCCGGTTACATATATCTTTAAAGGCAGCTATACAAGGAATACGGGGGGAATTGAAGTCGGCCGTTTTGTGGATATTTTCTCGTAGTTTGACCCTATGGGTTTATAGAATTGCAGAAAACTTCAATTGGGGCTGTCTAGACCTGAATTGGAGCAGATACCAAGGGTCCCCCAGTTACGTATATCTTTAAAGACAGCTATACAAGGAATACGGGGGGAAATTGAAGTGGGCCATTTTGTGGATATTTTCTCGTAGTTTGACCCTATGGGTTTATAGAATTGCAGAAAACTTCAATTGGGGTTGTCTGGAACTGAATTGGAGCAGATACCAGGGGTCCCCCGATTACGTATATCTTTAAAGGCAGTTAAACAAGGAATACAGGGGGAAATTGAAGGGGGCCGTTTTGTGGATATTTTCTCGTAGTTTGACCCTATGGGTTTATAGAATTGCAGAAACTACAATTGGGGCTGTCTGTACCTGAATTGGAGCAGATGCCAGGGGTCCCCCAGTTACGTATATCTTTAAAGGCAGTTATACAAGGAATACAGCGGGAAATTAAAGTGGGCCGTTTTGTGGATATTTTCTCGTAGTTTGACCCTATGGGTTTATAGAATTGCAGAAAACTTCAATTGGGGTTGTCTGGACCTGAATTGGAGCAGATACCAGGGGTCCCCCGATTACGTATATCTTTAAAGGCAGTTATACAAGGAATACGAGGGGAAATTAAAGTGGGCCGTTTTGTGGATATTTTCTCGTAGTTTGACCCTATGGGTTTATAGAATTGCAGAAAACTTCAATTGGGGCTGTCTGGACCTGAATTGGAGCAGATACCAGGGGGTCCCCCGATTAGGATTATCTTTAAACGTAGTTATACAAGGAATACGGGGGGAAATTAAAGTAGGACGTTTTGTGGATATTTTCTCATAGTTTGACCCTATGGGTTTTTAGAATTGTAGAAAACTTCAATTGGGGCTGTCTGCACCTGAATTGGAGCATATACCAGGGGTCCCCCGGTTACATATATCTTTAAAGGCAGCTATACAAGGAATACGGGGGGAATTGAAGTCGGCCGTTTTGTGGATATTTTCTCGTAGTTTGACCCTATGGATTTATTGAATTGCAGAAAACTTCAATTGGGGCTGTCTAGACCTGAATTGGAGTAGATACCAGGGGTCCCCCAGTTACGTATATATTTAAAGACAGCTATACAAGGAATACGGGGGGAAATTGAAGTGGGCCATTTTGTGGATATTTTCTCGTAGTTTGACCCTATGGGTTTATAGAATTGCAGAAAACTTCAATTGGGGTTGTCTGGAACTGAATTGGAGCAGATACCAGGGGTCCCCCGATTACGTATATCTTTAAAGGCAGTTAAACAAGGAATACAGGGGGAAATTGAAGGGGGCCATTTTGTGGATATTTTCTCGTAGTTTGACCCTATGGGTTTATAGAATTGCAGAAACTACAATTGGGGCTGTCTGTACCTGAATTGGAGCAGATGCCAGGGGTCCCCCAGTTACGTATATCTTTAAAGGCAGTTATACAAGGAATACAACGGGAAATTAAAGTGGGCCGTTTTGTGGATATTTTCTCGTAGTTTGACCCTATGGGTTTATAGAATTGCAGAAAACTTCAATTGGGGTTGTCTGGACCTGAATTGGAGCAGATACCAGGGGTCCCCCGATTACGTATATCTTTAAAGGTAGTTATACAAGGAATACGAGGGGAAATTAAAGTGGGCCATTTTGTGGATATTTTCTCGTAGTTTGACCCTATGGGTTTATAGAATTGCAGAAAACTTCAATTGGGGTTGTCTGGACCTGAATTGGAGCAGATCCCAGGGGTCCCCCCGTTACGTATATCTTTAAAGGCAGCTATACAAGGAATACGGGGGGAATTGAAGTGGGCCGTTTTGTGGATATTTTCTCGTAGTTTGACCCTATGGGTTTATAGAATTGCAGAAAACTTCAATTGGGGCTGTCTGGACCTGAATTGGAGCATATACCAGGGGGTCCCCCGATTAGGATTATCTTTAAACGTAGTTATACAAGGAATACGGGGGGAAATTAAAGTGGGACGTTTTGTGGATATTTTCTCATAGTTTGACCCTATGGGTTTTTAGAATTGTAGAAAACTTCAATTGGGGCTGTCTGGACCTGAATTGGAGCATATACCAGGGGTCCCCCGGTTACATATATCTTTAAAGGCAGCTATACAAGGAATACGGGGGGAATTGAAGTCGGCCGTTTTGTGGATATTTTCTCGTAGTTTGACCCTATGGGTTTATAGAATTGCAGAAAACTTCAATTGGGGCTGTCTAGACCTGAATTGGAGCAGATACCAAGGGTCCCCCAGTTACGTATATCTTTAAAGACAGCTATACAAGGAATACGGGGGGAAATTGAAGTGGGCCATTTTGTGGATATTTTCTCGTAGTTTGACCCTATGGGTTTATAGAATTGCAGAAAACTTCAATTGGGGTTGTCTGGAACTGAATTGGAGCAGATACCAGGGGTCCCCCGATTACGTATATCTTTAAAGGCAGTTAAACAAGGAATACAGGGGGAAATTGAAGGGGGCCGTTTTGTGGATATTTTCTCGTAGTTTGACCCTATGGGTTTATAGAATTGCAGAAACTACAATTGGGGCTGTCTGTACCTGAATTGGAGCAGATGCCAGGGGTCCCCCAGTTACGTATATCTTTAAAGGCAGTTATACAAGGAATACAGCGGGAAATTAAAGTGGGCCGTTTTGTGGATATTTTCTCGTAGTTTGACCCTATGGGTTTATAGAATTGCAGAAAATTTCAATTGGGGTTGTCTGGACCTGAATTGGAGCAGATACCAGGGGTCCCCCGATTACGTATATCTTTAAAGGCAGTTATACAAGGAATACGAGGGGAAATTAAAGTGGGCCGTTTTGTGGATATTTTCTCGTAGTTTGACCCTATGGGTTTATAGAATTGCAGAAAACTTCAATTGGGGTTGTCTGGACCTGAATTGGAGCAGATCCCAGGGGTCCCCCCGTTACGTATATCTTTAAAGGCAGCTATACAAGGAATACGGGGGGAATTGAAGTGGGCCGTTTTGTGGATATTTTCTCGTAGTTTGACCCTATGGGTTTATAGAATTGCAGAAAACTTCAATTGGGGCTGTCTGGACCTGAATTGGAGCATATACCAGGGGGTCCCCCGATTAGGATTATCTTTAAACGTAGTTATACAAGGAATACGGGGGGAAATTAAAGTGGGACGTTTTGTGGATATTTTCTCATAGTTTGACCCTATGGGTTTTTAGAATTGTAGAAAACTTCAATTGGGGCTGTCTGGACCTGAATTGGAGCATATACCAGGGGTCCCCCGGTTACATATATCTTTAAAGGCAGCTATACAAGGAATACGGGGGGAATTGAAGTCGGCCGTTTTGTGGATATTTTCTCGTAGTTTGACCCTATGGGTTTATAGAATTGCAGAAAACTTCAATTGGGGCTGTCTAGACCTGAATTGGAGCAGATACCAAGGGTCCCCCAGTTACGTATATCTTTAAAGACAGCTATACAAGGAATACGGGGGGAAATTGAAGTGGGCCATTTTGTGGATATTTTCTCGTAGTTTGACCCTATGGGTTTATAGAATTGCAGAAAACTTCAATTGGGGTTGTCTGGAACTGAATTGGAGCAGATACCAGGGGTCCCCCGATTACGTATATCTTTAAAGGCAGTTAAACAAGGAATACAGGGGGAAATTGAAGGGGGCCGTTTTGTGGATATTTTCTCGTAGTTTGACCCTATGGGTTTATAGAATTGCAGAAACTACAATTGGGGCTGTCTGTACCTGAATTGGAGCAGATGCCAGGGGTCCCCCAGTTACGTATATCTTTAAAGGCAGTTATACAAGGAATACAGCGGGAAATTAAAGTGGGCCGTTTTGTGGATATTTTTTCGTAGTTTGATCCTATGGGTTTATAGAATTGCAGAAAATTTCATTTGGGGTTGTCTGGACCTGAATTGGAGCAGATACCAGGGGTCCCCCGATTACGTATATCTTTAAAGGCAGTTATACAAGGAATACGAGGGGAAATTAAAGTGGGCCGTTTTGTGGATATTTTCTCGTAGTTTGACCCTATGGGTTTATAGAATTGCAGAAAACTTCAATTGGGGTTGTCTGGACCTGAATTGGAGCAGATCCCAGGGGTCCCCCCGTTACGTATATCTTTAAAGGCAGCTATACAAGGAATACGGGGAGAATTGAAGTGGGCCGTTTTGTGGATATTTTCTCGTAGTTTGACCCTATGGGTTTATAGAATTGCAGAAAACTTCAATTGGGGCTGTCTGGACCTGAATTGGAGCATATACCAGGGGGTCCCCCGATTAGGATTATCTTTAAACGTAGTTATACAAGGAACACGGGGGGAAATTAAAGTGGGACGTTTTGTGGATATTTTCTCATAGTTTGACCCTATGGGTTTTTAGAATTGTAGAAAATTTCAATTGGGGCTGTCTGGACCTGAATTGGAGCATATACCAGGGGTCCCCCGGTTACATATATCTTTAAAGGCAGCTATACAAGGAATACGGGGGGAATTGAAGTCGGCCGTTTTGTGGATATTTTCTCGTAGTTTGACCCTATGGGTTTATAGAATTGCAGAAAACTTCAATTGGGGCTGTCTAGACCTGAATTGGAGCAGATACCAAGGGTCCCCCAGTTACGTATATCTTTAAAGACAGCTATACAAGGAATACGGGGGGAAATTGAAGTGGGCCATTTTGTGGATATTTTCTCGTAGTTTGACCCTATGGGTTTATAGAATTGCAGAAAACTTCAATTGGGGTTGTCTGGAACTGAATTGGAGCAGATACCAGGGGTCCCCCGATTACGTATATCTTTAAAGGCAGTTAAACAAGGAATACAGGGGGAAATTGAAGGGGGCCGTTTTGTGGATATTTTCTCGTAGTTTGACCCTATGGGTTTATAGAATTGCAGAAACTACAATTGGGGCTGTCTGTACCTGAATTGGAGCAGATGCCAGGGGTCCCCCAGTTACGTATATCTTTAAAGGCAGTTATACAAGGAATACAGCGGGAAATTAAAGTGGGCCGTTTTGTGGATATTTTCTCGTAGTTTGACCCTATGGGTTTATAGAATTGCAGAAAACTTCAATTGGGGTTGTCTGGACCTGAATTGGAGCAGATACCAGGGGTCCCCCGATTACGTATATCTTTAAAGGCAGTTATACAAGGAATACGAGGGGAAATTAAAGTGGGCCGTTTTGTGGATATTTTCTCGTAGTTTGACCCTATGGGTTTATAGAATTGCAGAAAACTTCAATTGGGGCTGTCTGGACCTGAATTGGAGCAGATACCAGGGGGTCCCCCGATTAGGATTATCTTTAAACGTAGTTATACAAGGAATACGGGGGGAAATTAAAGTGGGACGTTTTGTGGATATTTTCTCATAGTTTGACCCTATGGGTTTTCAGAATTGTAGAAAACTTCAATTGGGGCTGTCTGCACCTGAATTGGAGCATATACCAGGGGTCCCCCGGTTACATATATCTTTAAAGGCAGCTATACAAGGAATACGGGGGGAATTGAAGTCGGCCGTTTTGTGGATATTTTCTCGTAGTTTGACCCTATGGATTTATAGAATTGCAGAAAACTTCAATTGGGGCTGTCTAGACCTGAATTGGAGTAGATACCAGGGGTCCCCCAGTTACGTATATCTTTAAAGACAGCTATACAAGGAATACGGGGGGAAATTGAAGTGGGCCATTTTGTGGATATTTTCTCGGAGTTTGACCCTATGGGTTTATAGAATTGCAGAAAACTTCAATTGGGGTTGTCTGGAACTGAATTGGAGCAGATACCAGGGGTCCCCCGATTACGTATATCTTTAAAGGCAGTTAAACAAGGAATACAGGGGGAATTGAAGGGGGCCATTTTGTGGATATTTTCTCGTAGTTTGACCCTATGGGTTTATAGAATTGCAGAAACTACAATTGGGGCTGTCTGTACCTGAATTGGAGCAGATGCCAGGGGTCCCCCAGTTCTTTAAAGGCAGTTATACAAGGAATACAACGGGAAATTAAAGTGGGCCGTTTTGTGGATATTTTCTCGTAGTTTGACCCTATGGGTTTATAGAATTGCAGAAAACTTCAATTGGGGTTGTCTGGACCTGAATTGGAGCAGATACCAGGGGTCCCCCGATTACGTATATCTTTAAAGGCAGTTATACAAGGAATACGAGGGGAAATTAAAGTGGGCCATTTTGTGGATATTTTCTCGTAGTTTGACCCTATGGGTTTATAGAATTGCAGAAAACTTCAATTGGGGTTGTCTGGACCTGAATTGGAACAGATCCCAGGGGTCCCCCCGTTACGTATATCTTTAAAGGCAGCTATACAAGGAATACGGGGGGAATTGAAGTGGGCCGTTTTGTGGATATTTTCTCGTAGTTTGACCCTATGGGTTTATAGAATTGCAGAAACTACAATTGGGGCTGTCTGGACCTGAATTGGAGCAGATGCCAGGGGTCCCCCAGTTCTTTAAAGGCAGTTATACAAGGAATACAACGGGAAATTAAAGTGGGCCGTTTTGTGGATATTTTCTCGTAGTTTCACCCTATGGGTTTATAGAATTGCAGAAAACTTCAATTGGGGTTGTCTGGACCTGAATTGGAGCAGATACCAGGGGTCCCCCGATTACGTATATCTTTAAAGGCAGTTATACAAGGAATACGAGGGGAAATTAAAGTGGGCCATTTTGTGGATATTTTCTCGTAGTTTGACCCTATGGGTTTATAGAATTGCAGAAAACTTCAATTGGGGTTGTCTGGACCTGAATTGGAACAGATCCCAGGGGTCCCCCCGTTACGTATATCTTTAAAGGCAGCTATACAAGGAATACGGGGGGAATTGAAGTGGGCCGTTTTGTGGATATTTTCTCGTAGTTTGACCCTATGGGTTTATAGAATTGCAGAAAACTTCAATTGGGGCTGTCTGGACCTGAATTGGAGCATATACCAGGGGGTCCCCCGATTAGGATTATCTTTAAACGTAGTTATACAAGGAATACGGGGGGAAATTAAAGTGGGACGTTTTGTGGATATTTTCTCATAGTTTGACCCTATGGGTTTTTAGAATTGTAGAAAACTTCAATTGGGGCTGTCTGGATCTGAATTGGAGCATATACCAGGGGTCCCCCGGTTACATATATCTTTAAAGGCAGCTATACAAGGAATACGGGGGGAATTGAAGTCGGCCGTTTTGTGGATATTTTCTCGTAGTTTGACCCTATGGGTTTATAGAATTGCAGAAAACTTCAATTGGGGCTATCTAGACCTGAATTGGAGCAGATACCAAGGGTCCCCCAGTTACGTATATCTTTAAAGACAGCTATACAAGGAATACGGGGGGAAATTGAAGTGGGCCATTTTGTGGATATTTTCTCGTAGTTTGACCCTATGGGTTTATAGAATTGCAGAAAACTTCAATTGGGGTTGTCTGGAACTGAATTGGAGCAGATACCAGGGGTCCCCCGATTACGTATATCTGTAAAGGCAGTTAAACAAGGAATACAGGGGGAAATTGAAGGGGGCCGTTTTGTGGATATTTTCTCGTAGTTTGACCCTATGGGTTTATAGAATTGCAGAAACTACAATTGGGGCTGTCTGTACCTGAATTGGAGCAGATGCCAGGGGTCCCCCAGTTACGTATATCTTTAAAGGCAGTTATACAAGGAATACAGCGGGAAATTAAAGTGGGCCGTTTTGTGGATATTTTCTCGTAGTTTGACCCTATGGGTTTATAGAATTGCAGAAAACTTCAATTGGGGTTGTCTGGACCTGAATTGGAGCAGATACCAGGGGTCCCCCGATTACGTATATCTTTAAAGGCAGTTATACAAGGAATACGAGGGGAAATTAAAGTGGGCCGTTTTGTGGATATTTTCTCGTAGTTTGACCCTATGGGTTTATAGAATTGCAGAAAACTTCAATTGGGGTTGTCTGGACCTGAATTGGAGCAGATCCCAGGGGTCCCCCCGTTACATATATCTTTAAAGGCAGCTATACAAGGAATACGGGGGGAATTGAAGTGGGCCGTTTTGTGGATATTTTCTCGTAGTTTGACCCTATGGGTTTATAGAATTGCAGAAAACTTCAATTGGGGCTGTCTGGACCTGAATTGGAGCATATACCTGGGGGTCCCCCGATTAGGATTATCTTTAAACGTAGTTATACAAGGAATACGGGGGGAAATTAAAGTGGGACGTTTTGTGGATATTTTCTCATAGTTTGACCCTATGGGTTTTTAGAATTGTAGAAAACTTCAATTGGGGCTGTCTGGACCTGAATTGGAGCATATACCAGGGGTCCCCCGGTTACATATATCTTTAAAGGCAGCTATACAAGGAATACGGGGGGAATTGAAGTCGGCCGTTTTGTGGATATTTTCTCGTAGTTTGACCCTATGGGTTTATAGAATTGCAGAAAACTTCAATTGGGGCTGTCTAGACCTGAATTGGAGCAGATACCAAGGGTCCCCCAGTTACGTATATCTTTAAAGACAGCTATACAAGGAATACGGGGGGAAATTGAAGTGGGCCATTTTGTGGATATTTTCTCGTAGTTTGACCCTATGGGTTTATAGAATTGCAGAAAACTTCAATTGGGGTTGTCTGGAACTGAATTGGAGCAGATACCAGGGGTCCCCCGATTACGTATATCTTTAAAGGCAGTTAAACAAGGAATACAGGGGGAAATTGAAGGGGGCCGTTTTGTGGATATTTTCTCGTAGTTTGACCCTATGGGTTTATAGAATTGCAGAAACTACAATTGGGGCTGTCTGTACCTGAATTGGAGCAGATGCCAGGGGTCCCCCAGTTACGTATATCTTTAAAGGCAGTTATACAAGGAATGCAGCGGGAAATTAAAGTGGGCCGTTTTGTGGATATTTTCTCGTAGTTTGACCCTATGGGTTTATAGAATTGCAGAAAACTTCAATTGGGGTTGTCTGGACCTGAATTGGAGCAGATACCAGGGGTCCCCCGATTACGTATATCTTTAAAGGCAGTTATACAAGGAATACGAGGGGAAATTAAAGTGGGCCGTTTTGTGGATATTTTCTCGTAGTTTGACCCTATGGGTTTATAGAATTGCAGAAAACTTCAATTGGGGCTGTCTGGACCTGAATTGGAGCAGATACCAGGGGGTCCCCCGATTAGGATTATCTTTAAACGTAGTTATACAAGGAATACGGGGGGAAATTAAAGTGGGACGTTTTGTGGATATTTTCTCATAGTTTGACCCTATGGGTTTTTAGAATTGTAGAAAACTTCAATTGGGGCTGTCTGCACCTGAATTGGAGCATATACCAGGGGTCCCCCGGTTACATATATCTTTAAAGGTAGCTATACAAGGAATACGGGGGGAATTGAAGTCGGCCGTTTTGTGGATATTTTCTCGTAGTTTGACCCTATGGATTTATAGAATTGCAGAAAACTTCAATTGGGGCTGTCTAGACCTGAATTGGAGTAGATACCAGGGGTCCCCCAGTTACGTATATCTTTAAAGACAGCTATACAAGGAATACGGGGGGAAATTGAAGTGGGCCATTTTGTGGATATTTTCTCGTAGTTTGACCCTATGGGTTTATAGAATTGCAGAAAACTTCAATTGGGGTTGTCTGGAACTGAATTGGAGCAGATACCAGGGGTCCCCCGATTACGTATATCTTTAAAGGCAGTTAAACAAGGAATACAGGGGGAAATTGAAGGGGGCCATTTTGTGGATATTTTCTCGTAGTTTGACCCTATGGGTTTATAGAATTGCAGAAACTACAATTGGGGCTGTCTGTACCTGAATTGGAGCAGATGCCAGGGGTCCCCCAGTTACGTATATCTTTAAAGGCAGTTATACAAGGAATACAGCGGGAAATTAAAGTGGGCCGTTTTGTGGATATTTTCTCGTAGTTTGACCCTATGGGTTTATAGAATTGCAGAAAACTTCAATTGGGGTTGTCTGGACCTGAATTGGAGCAGATACCAGGGGTCCCCCGATTACGTATATCTTTAAAGGCAGTTATACAAGGAATACGAGGGGAAATTAAAGTGGGCCGTTTTGTGGATATTTTCTCGTAGTTTGACCCTATGGGTTTATAGAATTGCAGAAAACTTCAATTGGGGTTGTCTGGACCTGAATTGGAGCAGATCCCAGGGGTCCCCCCGTTACGTATATCTTTAAAGGCAGCTATACAAGGAATACGGGGGGAATTGAAGTGGGCCGTTTTGTGGATATTTTCTCGTAGTTTGACCCTATGGGTTTATAGAATTGCAGAAAACATCAATTGGGGCTGTCTGGACCTGAATTGGAGCATATACCAGGGGGTCCCCCGATTAGGATTATCTTTAAACGTAGTTATACAAGGAATACGGGGGGAAATTAAAGTGGGACGTTTTGTGGATATTTTCTCATAGTTTGACCCTATGGGTTTTTAGAATTGTAGAAAACTTCAATTGGGGCTGTCTGGACCTGAATTGGAGCATATACCAGGGGTCCCCCGGTTACATATATCTTTAAAGGCAGCTATACAAGGAATACGGGGGGAATTGAAGTCGGCCGTTTTGTGGATATTTTCTCGTAGTTTGACCCTATGGGTTTATAGAATTGCAGAAAACTTCAATTGGGGCTGTCTAGACCTGAATTGGAGCAGATACCAAGGGTCCCCCAGTTACGTATATCTTTAAAGACAGCTATACAAGGAATACGGGGGGAAATTGAAGTGGGCCATTTTGTGGATATTTTCTCGTAGTTTGACCCTATGGGTTTATAGAATTGCAGAAAACTTCAATTGGGGTTGTCTGGAACTGAATTGGAGCAGATACCAGGGGTCCCCCGATTACGTATATCTTTAAAGGCAGTTAAACAAGGAATACAGGCGGAAATTGAAGGGGGCCGTTTTGTGGATATTTTCTCGTAGTTTGACCCTATGGGTTTATAGAATTGCAGAAACTACAATTGGGGCTGTCTGTACCTGAATTGGAGCAGATGCCAGGGGTCCCCCAGTTACGTATATCTTTAAAGGCAGTTATACAAGGAATACAGCGGGAAATTAAAGTGGGCCGTTTTGTGGATATTTTCTCGTAGTTTGACCCTATGGGTTTATAGAATTGCAGAAAACTTCAATTGGGGTTGTCTGGACCTGAATTGGAGCAGATACCAGGGGTCCCCCGATTACGTATATCTTTAAAGGCAGTTATACAAGGAATACGAGGGGAAATTAAAGTGGGCCGTTTTGTGGATATTTTCTCGTAGTTTGACCCTATGGGTTTATAGAATTGCAGAAAACTTCAATTGGGGTTGTCTGGACCTGAATTGGAGCAGATCCCAGGGGTCCCCCCGTTACGTATATCTTTAAAGGCAGCTATACAAGGAATACGGGGGGAATTGAAGTGGGCCGTTTTGTGGATATTTTCTCGTAGTTTGACCCTATGGGTTTATAGAATTGCAGAAAACTTCAATTGGGGCTGTCTGGACCTGAATTGGAGCATATACCAGGGGGTCCCCCGATTAGGATTATCTTTAAACGTAGTTATACAAGGAACACGGGGGGAAATTAAAGTGGGACGTTTTGTGGATATTTTCTCATAGTTTGACCCTATGGGTTTTTAGAATTGTAGAAAATTTCAATTGGGGCTGTCTGGACCTGAATTGGAGCATATACCAGGGGTCCCCCGGTTACATATATCTTTAAAGGCAGCTATACAAGGAATACGGGGGGAATTGAAGTCGGCCGTTTTGTGGATATTTTCTCGTAGTTTGACCCTATGGGTTTATAGAATTGCAGAAAACTTCAATTGGGGCTGTCTAGACCTGAATTGGAGCAGATACCAGGGGTCCCCCAGTTACGTATATCTTTAAAGACAGCTATACAAGGAATTCGGGGGGAAATTGAAGTGGGCCATTTTGTGGATATTTTCTCGTAGTTTGACCCTATGGGTTTATAGAATTGCAGAAACTAAATTAGCAAAAAAAAAAAATTGCAGAAACTACAATTGGGGCTGTCTGTACCTGAATTGGAGCAGATGCCAGGGGTCCCCCAGTTACGTATATCTTTAAAGGCAGTTATACAAGGAATACAGCGGGAAATTAAAGTGGGCCGTTTTGTGGATATTTTCTCGTAGTTTGACCCTATGGGTTTATAGAATTGCAGAAAACTTCAATTGGGGTTGTCTGGACCTGAATTGGAGCAGATACCAGGGGTCCCCCGATTACGTATATCTTTAAAGGCAGTTATACAAGGAATACGAGGGGAAATAAAAGTGGGCCGTTTTGTGGATATTTTCTCGTATTTTGACCCTATGGGTTTATAGAATTGCAGAAAACTTCAATTGGGGCTGTCTGGACCTGAATTGGAGCAGATACCAGGGGGTCCCCCGATTAGGATTATCTTTAAACGTAGTTATACAAGGAATACGGGGGGAAATTAAAGTGGGACGTTTTGTGGATATTTTCTCATAGTTTGACCCTATGGGTTTATAGAATTGTAGAAAACTTCAATTGGGGTTGTCTGGACCTGAATTGGAGCAGATACCAGGGGTCCCCCGGTTACGTATATCTTTGAAGGCAGTTAAACAAGGAATACAGGGGGAAATTGAAGGGGGCCGTTTTGTGGATATTTTCTCGTAGTTTGACCCTATGGGTTTATAGAATTGCAGAAAACTTCAATTGGGGCTGTCTGGACCTAAATTGGAGCAGATACCAGGGGGTCCCCCGATTAGGATTATCTTTAAACGTAGTTATACAAGGAATACGGGGGGAAATTAAAGTGGGCCGTTTTGTGGATATTTTCTCATAGTTTGACCCTATGGGTTTATAGAATTGTAGAAAACTTCAATTGGGGCTGTCTGGACCTGAATTGGAGCAGATACCAGGGGTCCCCCGGTTACATATATCTTTAAAGGCAGCTATACAAGGAATACGGGGGGAATTGAAGTCGGCCGTTTTGTGGATATTCTCTCGTAGTTTGACCCTATGGGTTTATAGAATTGCAGAAAACTTCAATTGGGGTTGTCTGGACCTGAATCGTAGCAGATACCAGGGGTCCCCCGATTACGTATATCTTTAAAGGCAGTTATACAAGGAATACGGGGGGAAATTAAAGTGGGCCGTTTTGTGGATATTTTCTCGTATTTTGACCCTATGGGTTTATAGAATTGCAGAAAACTTCAGTTGGGGCTGTCTGGACCTGAATTGGAGCAGATACCAGGGGGTCCCCCGATTAGGATTATCTTTAAACGTAGTTATACAAGGAATACGGGGGGAAATTAAAGTGGGCCGTTTTGTGGATATTTTCTCGTAGTTTGACCATATGGGTTTATAGAATTGCAGAAAACTTCAATTGGGGTTGTCTGGACCTGAATTGGAGCAGATACCAGGGGTCCCCCGATTACGTATATCTTTAAAGGCAGTTAAACAAGGAATACAGGGGGAAATTGAAGGGGGCCGTTTTGTGGATATTTTCTCGTAGTTTGACCCTATGGGTTTATAGAATTGCAGAAAACTTCAATTGGGGCTGTATGGACCTGAATTGGAGCAGATCCCAAGGGTCCCCCCGTTACGTATATCTTTAAAGGTTGCTATACAAGGAATACGGGGGGAAATTGAAGTGGGCCGTTTTGTGGATATTGTCTCGTAGTTTGACCCTATGGGTTTATAGAATTGCAGAAAACTTCAATTGGGGCTGTTTGGACCTGAATTGGAGCAGATACCAGGGGGTCCCCCGATTAGGATTATCTTTAAACGTAGTTATACAAGGAATACAGGGGGAAATTAAAGTTGGTCGTTTTGTGGATATTTCCTCATAGTTTGACCCTATGGGTTTATAGAATTGTAGAAAACTTCAATTGGGGTTGTCTGGACCTGAATTGGAGCAGATACCAGGGGTCCCCCGGTTACGTATATCTTTGAAGGCAGTTAAACAAGGAATACAGGGGGAAATTGAAGGGGGCCGTTTTGTGGATATTTTCTCGTAGTTTGACCCTATGGGTTTATAGAATTGCAGAAAACTTCAATTGGGGCTGTCTGGACCTAAATTGGAGCAGATACCAGGGGGTCCCCCGATTAGGATTATCTTTAAACGTAGTTATACAAGGAATACGGGGGGAAATTAAAGTGGGCCGTTTTGTGGATATTTTCTCGTAGTTTGACCCTATGGGTTTATAGAATTGCAGAAAACTTTAATTGGGGCTGTATGGACCTGAATTGGAGCAGATCCCAAGGGTCCCCCCGTTACGTATATCTTTAAAGGTTGCTATACAAGGAATACGGGGGGAAATTGAAGTGGGCCGTTTTGTGGATATTGTCTCGTAGTTTGACCCTATGGGTTTATAGAATTGCAGAAAACTTCAATTGGGGCTGTCTGGACCTGAATTGGAGCAGATCCCAAGGGTCCCCCCGTTACGTATATCTTTAAAGGCAGCTATACAAGGAATACGGGGGGAAATTGAAGTGGGCCATTTTGTGGATATTGTCTCGTAGTTTGACCCTATGGGTTTATAGAATTGCAGAAAACTTCAATTGGGGCTGTCTGGACCTGAATTGGAGCAGATACCAGGGGGTCCCCCGATTAGGATTATCTTTAAACGTAGTTATACAAGGAATACGGGGGGAAATTAAAGTGGGCCGTTTTGTGGATATTTTCTCATAGTTTGACCCTATGGGTTTATAGAATTGTAGAAAACTTCAATTGGGGCTGTCTGGACCTGAATTGGAGCAGATACCAGGGGTCCCCCGGTTACATATATCTTTAAAGGCAGCTATACAAGGAATACGGGGGGAATTGAAGTCGGCCGTTTTGTGGATATTCTCTCGTAGTTTGACCCTATGGGTTTATAGAATTGCAGAAAACTTCAATTGGGGTTGTCTGGACCTGAATTGGAGCAGATACCAGGGGTCCCCCGATTACGTATATCTTTAAAGGCAGTTACACAAGGAATACGGGGGGAAATTAAAGTGGGCCGTTTTGTGGATATTTTCTCGTATTTTGACCCTATGGGTTTATAGAATTGCAGAAAACTTCAGTTGGGGCTGTCTGGACCTGAATTGGAGCAGATCCCAAGGGTCCCCCCGTTACGTATATCTTTAAAGGCAGCTATACAAGGAATACGGGGGGAAATTGAAGTGGGCCATTTTGTGGATATTGTCTCGTAGTTTGACCCTATGGGTTTATAGAATTGCAGAAAACTTCAATTGGGGCTGTCTGGACCTGAATTGGAGCAGATACCAGGGGGTCCCCCGATTAGGATTATCTTTAAACGTAGTTATACAAGGAATACGGGGGGAAATTAAAGTGGGCCGTTTTGTGGATATTTTCTCATAGTTTGACCCTATGGGTTTATAGAATTGTAGAAAACTTCAATTGGGGCTGTCTGGACCTGAATTGGAGCAGATACCAGGGGTCCCCCGGTTACATATATCTTTAAAGGCAGCTATACAAGGAATACGGGGGGAATTGAAGTCGGCCGTTTTGTGGATATTCTCTCGTAGTTTGACCCTATGGGTTTATAGAATTGCAGAAAACTTCAATTGGGGTTGTCTGGACCTGAATTGGAGCAGATACCAGGGGTCCCCCGATTACGTATATCTTTAAAGGCAGTTATACAAGGAATACGGGGGGAAATTAAAGTGGGCCGTTTTGTGGATATTTTCTCGTATTTTGACCCTATGGGTTTATAGAATTGCAGAAAACTTCAGTTGGGGCTGTCTGGACCTGAATTGGAGCAGATACCAGGGGGTCCCCCGATTAGGATTATCTTTAAACGTAGTTATACAAGGAATACGGGGGGAAATTAAAGTGGGCCGTTTTGTGGATATTTTCTCGTAGTTTGACCATATGGGTTTATAGAATTGCAGAAAACTTCAATTGGGGTTGTCTGGACCTGAATTGGAGCAGATACCAGGGGTCCCCCGATTACGTATATCTTTAAAGGCAGTTAAACAAGGAATACAGGGGGAAATTGAAGGGGGCCGTTTTGTGGATATTTTCTCGTAGTTTGACCCTATGGGTTTATAGAATTGCAGAAAACTTCAATTGGGGCTGTATGGACCTGAATTGGAGCAGATCCCAAGGGTCCCCCGTTACGTATATCTTTAAAGGTTGCTATACAAGGAATACGGGGGGAAATTGAAGTGGGCCGTTTTGTGGATATTGTCTCGTAGTTTGACCCTATGGGTTTATAGAATTGCAGAAAACTTCAATTGGGGCTGTCTGGACCTAAATTGGAGCAGATACCAGGGGGTCCCCCGATTAGGATTATCTTTAAACGTAGTTATACAAGGAATACGGGGGGAAATTAAAGTGGGCCGTTTTGTGGATATTTTCTCGTAGTTTGACCCTATGGGTTTATAGAATTGCAGAAAACTTCAATTGGGGCTGTATGGACCTGAATTGGAGCAGATCCCAAGGGTCCCCCCGTTACGTATATCTTTAAAGGTTGCTATACAAGGAATACGGGGGGAAATTGAAGTGGGCCGTTTTGTGGATATTGTCTCGTAGTTTGACCCTATGGGTTTATAGAATTGCAGAAAACTTCAATTGGGGCTGTTTGGACCTGAATTGGAGCAGATACCAGGGGGTCCCCCGATTAGGATTATCTTTAAACGTAGTTATACAAGGAATACAGGGGGAAATTAAAGTTGGTCGTTTTGTGGATATTTCCTCATAGTTTGACCCTATGGGTTTATAGAATTGTAGAAAACTTCAATTGGGGTTGTCTGGACCTGAATTGGAGCAGATACCAGGGGTCCCCCGGTTACGTATATCTTTGAAGGCAGTTAAACAAGGAATACAGGGGGAAATTGAAGGGGGCCGTTTTGTGGATATTTTCTCGTAGTTTGACCCTATGGGTTTATAGAATTGCAGAAAACTTCAATTGGGGCTGTCTGGACCTAAATTGGAGCAGATACCAGGGGGTCCCCCGATTAGGATTATCTTTAAACGTAGTTATACAAGGAATACGGGGGGAAATTAAAGTGGGCCGTTTTGTGGATATTTTCTCGTAGTTTGACCCTATGGGTTTATAGAATTGCAGAAAACTTCAATTGGGGCTGTATGGACCTGAATTGGAGCAGATCCCAAGGGTCCCCCCGTTACGTATATCTTTAAAGGTTGCTATACAAGGAATACGGGGGGAAATTGAAGTGGGCCGTTTTGTGGATATTGTCTCGTAGTTTGACCCTATGGGTTTATAGAATTGCAGAAAACTTCAATTGGGGCTGTCTGGACCTGAATTGGAGCAGATCCCAAGGGTCCCCCCGTTACGTATATCTTTAAAGGCAGCTATACAAGGAATACGGGGGGAAATTGAAGTGGGCCATTTTGTGGATATTGTCTCGTAGTTTGACCCTATGGGTTTATAGAATTGCAGAAAACTTCAATTGGGGCTGTCTGGACCTGAATTGGAGCAGATACCAGGGGGTCCCCCGATTAGGATTATCTTTAAACGTAGTTATACAAGGAATACGGGGGGAAATTAAAGTGGGCCGTTTTGTGGATATTTTCTCATAGTTTGACCCTATGGGTTTATAGAATTGTAGAAAACTTCAATTGGGGCTGTCTGGACCTGAATTGGAGCAGATACCAGGGGTCCCCCGGTTACATATATCTTTAAAGGCAGCTATACAAGGAATACGGGGGGAATTGAAGTCGGCCGTTTTGTGGATATTCTCTCGTAGTTTGACCCTATGGGTTTATAGAATTGCAGAAAACTTCAATTGGGGTTGTCTGGACCTGAATTGGAGCAGATACCAGGGGTCCCCCGATTACGTATATCTTTAAAGGCAGTTATACAAGGAATACGGGGGGAAATTAAAGTGGGCCGTTTTGTGGATATTTTCTCGTATTTTGACCCTATGGGTTTATAGAATTGCAGAAAACTTCAGTTGGGGCTGTCTGGACCTGAATTGGAGCAGATACCAGGGGGTCCCCCGATTAGGATTATCTTTAAACGTAGTTATACAAGGAATACGGGGGGAAATTAAAGTGGGCCGTTTTGTGGATATTTTCTCGTAGTTTGACCATATGGGTTTATAGAATTGCAGAAAACTTCAATTGGGGTTGTCTGGACCTGAATTGGAGCAGATACCAGGGGTCCCCCGATTACGTATATCTTTAAAGGCAGTTAAACAAGGAATACAGGGGGAAATTGAAGGGGGCCGTTTTGTGGATATTTTCTCGTAGTTTGACCCTATGGGTTTATAGAATTGCAGAAAACTTCAATTGGGGCTGTATGGACCTGAATTGGAGCAGATCCCAAGGGTCCCCCGTTACGTATATCTTTAAAGGTTGCTATACAAGGAATACGGGGGGAAATTGAAGTGGGCCGTTTTGTGGATATTGTCTCGTAGTTTGACCCTATGGGTTTATAGAATTGCAGAAAACTTCAATTGGGGCTGTCTGGACCTAAATTGGAGCAGATACCAGGGGGTCCCCCGATTAGGATTATCTTTAAACGTAGTTATACAAGGAATACGGGGGGAAATTAAAGTGGGCCGTTTTGTGGATATTTTCTCGTAGTTTGACCCTATGGGTTTATAGAATTGCAGAAAACTTCAATTGGGGCTGTATGGACCTGAATTGGAGCAGATCCCAAGGGTCCCCCCGTTACGTATATCTTTAAAGGTTGCTATACAAGGAATACGGGGGGAAATTGAAGTGGGCCGTTTTGTGGATATTGTCTCGTAGTTTGACCCTATGGGTTTATAGAATTGCAGAAAACTTCAATTGGGGCTGTTTGGACCTGAATTGGAGCAGATACCAGGGGGTCCCCCGATTAGGATTATCTTTAAACGTAGTTATACAAGGAATACAGGGGGAAATTAAAGTTGGTCGTTTTGTGGATATTTCCTCATAGTTTGACCCTATGGGTTTATAGAATTGTAGAAAACTTCAATTGGGGTTGTCTGGACCTGAATTGGAGCAGATACCAGGGGTCCCCCGGTTACGTATATCTTTGAAGGCAGTTAAACAAGGAATACAGGGGGAAATTGAAGGGGGCCGTTTTGTGGATATTTTCTCGTAGTTTGACCCTATGGGTTTATAGAATTGCAGAAAACTTCAATTGGGGCTGTCTGGACCTAAATTGGAGCAGATACCAGGGGGTTCCCCCGATTAGGATTATCTTTAAACGTAGTTATACAAGGAATACGGGGGGAAATTAAAGTGGGCCGTTTTGTGGATATTTTATCGTAGTTTGACCCTATGGGTTTATAGAATTGCAGAAAACTTCAATTGGGGCTGTATGGACCTGAATTGGAGCAGATCCCAAGGGTCCCCCCGTTACGTATATCTTTAAAGGTTGCTATACAAGGAATACGGGGGGAAATTGAAGTGGGCCGTTTTGTGGATATTGTCTCGTAGTTTGACCCTATGGGTTTATAGAATTGCAGAAAACTTCAATTGGGGCTGTCTGGACCTGAATTGGAGCAGATCCCAAGGGTCCCCCCGTTACGTATATCTTTAAAGGCAGCTATACAAGGAATACGGGGGGAAATTGAAGTGGGCCATTTTGTGGATATTGTCTCGTAGTTTGACCCTATGGGTTTATAGAATTGCAGAAAACTTCAATTGGGGCTGTCTGGACCTGAATTGGAGCAGATACCAGGGGGTCCCCCGATTAGGATTATCTTTAAACGTAGTTATACAAGGAATACGGGGGGAAATTAAAGTGGGCCGTTTTGTGGATATTTTCTCATAGTTTGACCCTATGGGTTTATAGAATTGTAGAAAACTTCAATTGGGGCTGTCTGGACCTGAATTGGAGCAGATACCAGGGGTCCCCCGGTTACATATATCTTTAAAGGCAGCTATACAAGGAATACGGGGGGAATTGAAGTCGGCCGTTTTGTGGATATTCTCTCGTAGTTTGACCCTATGGGTTTATAGAATTGCAGAAAACTTCAATTGGGGTTGTCTGGACCTGAATTGGAGCAGATACCAGGGGTCCCCCGATTACGTATATCTTTAAAGGCAGTTATACAAGGAATACGGGGGGAAATTAAAGTGGGCCGTTTTGTGGATATTTTCTCGTATTTTGACCCTATGGGTTTATAGAATTGCAGAAAACTTCAGTTGGGGCTGTCTGGACCTGAATTGGAGCAGATACCAGGGGGTCCCCCGATTAGGATTATCTTTAAACGTAGTTATACAAGGAATACGGGGGGAAATTAAAGTGGGCCGTTTTGTGGATATTTTCTCGTAGTTTGACCATACGGGTTTATAGAATTGCAGAAAACTTCAATTGGGGTTGTCTGGACCTGAATTGGAGCAGATACCAGGGGTCCCCCGATTACGTATATCTTTAAAGGCAGTTAAACAAGGAATACAGGGGGAAATTGAAGGGGGCCGTTTTGTGGATATTTTCTCGTATTTTGACCCTATGGGTTTATAGAATTGCAGAAAACTTCAGTTGGGGCTGTCTGGACCTGAATTGGAGCAGATCCCAAGGGTCCCCCGATTAGGATTATCTTTAAACGTAGTTATACAAGGAATACGGGGGGAAATTAAAGTGGGCCGTTTTGTGGATATTTTCTCGTAGTTTGACCATACGGGTTTATAGAATTGCAGAAAACTTCAATTGGGGTTGTCTGGACCTGAATTGGAGCAGATACCAGGGGTCCCCCGATTACGTATATCTTTAAAGGCAGTTAAACAAGGAATACAGGGGGAAATTGAAGGGGGCCGTTTTTTGGATATTTTCTCGTAGTTTGACCCTATGGGTTTATAGAATTGCAGAAAACTTCAATTGGGGCTGTATGGACCTGAATTGGAGCAGATCCCAAGGGTCCCCCGTTACGTATATCTTTAAAGGTTGCTATACAAGGAATACGGGGGGAAATTGAAGTGGGCCGTTTTGTGGATATTGTCTCGTAGTTTGACCCTATGGGTTTATAGAATTGCAGAAAACTTCAATTGGGGCTGTCTGGACCTAAATTGGAGCAGATACCAGGGGGTCCCCCGATTAGGATTATCTTTAAACGTAGTTATACAAGGAATACGGGGGGAAATTAAAGTGGGCCGTTTTGTGGATATTTTCTCGTAGTTTGACCCTATGGGTTTATAGAATTGCAGAAAACTTCAATTGGGGCTGTATGGACCTGAATTGGAGCAGATCCCAAGGGTCCCCCCGTTACGTATATCTTTAAAGGTTGCTATACAAGGAATACGGGGGGAAATTGAAGTGGGCCGTTTTGTGGATATTGTCTCGTAGTTTGACCCTATGGGTTTATAGAATTGCAGAAAACTTCAATTGGGGCTGTTTGGACCTGAATTGGAGCAGATACCAGGGGGTCCCCCGATTAGGATTATCTTTAAACGTAGTTATACAAGGAATACAGGGGGAAATTAAAGTTGGTCGTTTTGTGGATATTTCCTCATAGTTTGACCCTATGGGTTTATAGAATTGTAGAAAACTTCAATTGGGGTTGTCTGGACCTGAATTGGAGCAGATCCCAAGGGTCCCCCCGTTACGTATATCTTTAAAGGTTGCTATACAAGGAATACGGGGGGAAATTGAAGTGGGCCGTTTTGTGGATATTGTCTCGTAGTTTGACCCTATGGGTTTATAGAATTGCAGAAAACTTCAATTGGGGCTGTCTGGACCTGAATTGGAGCAGATCCCAAGGGTCCCCCCGTTACGTATATCTTTAAAGGCAGCTATACAAGGAATACGGGGGGAAATTGAAGTGGGCCATTTTGTGGATATTGTCTCGTAGTTTGACCCTATGGGTTTATAGAATTGCAGAAAACTTCAATTGGGGCTGTCTGGACCTGAATTGGAGCAGATACCAGGGGGTCCCCCGATTAGGATTATCTTTAAACGTAGTTATACAAGGAATACGGGGGGAAATTAAAGTGGGCCGTTTTGTGGATATTTTCTCATAGTTTGACCCTATGGGTTTATAGAATTGTAGAAAACTTCAATTGGGGCTGTCTGGACCTGAATTGGAGCAGATACCAGGGGTCCCCCGGTTACATATATCTTTAAAGGCAGCTATACAAGGAATACGGGGGGAATTGAAGTCGGCCGTTTTGTGGATATTCTCTCGTAGTTTGACCCTATGGGTTTATAGAATTGCAGAAAACTTCAATTGGGGTTGTCTGGACCTGAATTGGAGCAGATACCAGGGGTCCCCCGATTACGTATATCTTTAAAGGCAGTTATACAAGGAATACGGGGGGAAATTAAAGTGGGCCGTTTTGTGGATATTTTCTCGTATTTTGACCCTATGGGTTTATAGAATTGCAGAAAACTTCAGTTGGGGCTGTCTGGACCTGAATTGGAGCAGATACCAGGGGGTCCCCCGATTAGGATTATCTTTAAACGTAGTTATACAAGGAATACGGGGGGAAATTAAAGTGGGCCGTTTTGTGGATATTTTCTCGTAGTTTGACCATACGGGTTTATAGAATTGCAGAAAACTTCAATTGGGGTTGTCTGGACCTGAATTGGAGCAGATACCAGGGGTCCCCCGATTACGTATATCTTTAAAGGCAGTTAAACAAGGAATACAGGGGGAAATTGAAGGGGGCCGTTTTTTGGATATTTTCTCGTAGTTTGACCCTATGGGTTTATAGAATTGCAGAAAACTTCAATTGGGGCTGTATGGACCTGAATTGGAGCAGATCCCAAGGGTCCCCCGTTACGTATATCTTTAAAGGTTGCTATACAAGGAATACGGGGGGAAATTGAAGTGGGCCGTTTTGTGGATATTGTCTCGTAGTTTGACCCTATGGGTTTATAGAATTGCAGAAAACTTCAATTGGGGCTGTCTGGACCTAAATTGGAGCAGATACCAGGGGGTCCCCCGATTAGGATTATCTTTAAACGTAGTTATACAAGGAATACGGGGGGAAATTAAAGTGGGCCGTTTTGTGGATATTTTCTCGTAGTTTGACCCTATGGGTTTATAGAATTGCAGAAAACTTCAATTGGGGCTGTATGGACCTGAATTGGAGCAGATCCCAAGGGTCCCCCCGTTACGTATATCTTTAAAGGTTGCTATACAAGGAATACGGGGGGAAATTGAAGTGGGCCGTTTTGTGGATATTGTCTCGTAGTTTGACCCTATGGGTTTATAGAATTGCAGAAAACTTCAATTGGGGCTGTCTGGACCTGAATTGGAGCAGATACCAGGGGGTCCCCCGATTAGGATTATCTTTAAAGGCAGCTATACAAGGAATACAGGGGGAAATTAAAGTTGGTCGTTTTGTGGATATTTCCTCATAGTTTGACCCTATGGGTTTATAGAATTGTAGAAAACTTCAATTGGGGTTGTCTGGACCTGAATTGGAGCAGATACCAGGGGTCCCCCGGTTACGTATATCTTTGAAGGCAGTTAAACAAGGAATACAGGGGGAAATTGAAGGGGGCCGTTTTGTGGATATTTTCTCGTAGTTTGACCCTATGGGTTTATAGAATTGCAGAAAACTTCAATTGGGGCTGTCTGGACCTAAATTGGAGCAGATACCAGGGGGTCCCCCGATTAGGATTATCTTTAAAGGCAGCTATACAAGGAATACGGGGGGAATTGAAGTCGGCCGTTTTGTGGATATTCTCTCGTAGTTTGACCCTATGGGTTTATAGAATTGCAGAAAACTTCAATTGGGGTTGTCTGGACCTGAATTGGAGCAGATACCAGGGGTCCCCCGATTACGTATATCTTTAAAGGCAGTTATACAAGGAATACGGGGGGAAATTAAAGTGGGCCGTTTTGTGGATATTTTCTCGTATTTTGACCCTATGGGTTTATAGAATTGCAGAAAACTTCAGTTGGGGCTGTCTGGACCTGAATTGGAGCAGATACCAGGGGGTCCCCCGATTAGGATTATCTTTAAACGTAGTTATACAAGGAATACGGGGGGAAATTAAAGTGGGCCGTTTTGTGGATATTTTCTCGTAGTTTGACCATACGGGTTTATAGAATTGCAGAAAACTTCAATTGGGGTTGTCTGGACCTGAATTGGAGCAGATACCAGGGGTCCCCCGATTACGTATATCTTTAAAGGCAGTTAAACAAGGAATACAGGGGGAAATTGAAGGGGGCCGTTTTTTGGATATTTTCTCGTAGTTTGACCCTATGGGTTTATAGAATTGCAGAAAACTTCAATTGGGGCTGTATGGACCTGAATTGGAGCAGATCCCAAGGGTCCCCCCGTTACGTATATCTTTAAAGGTTGCTATACAAGGAATACGGGGGGAAATTGAAGTGGGCCGTTTTGTGGATATTGTCTCGTAGTTTGACCCTATGGGTTTATAGAATTGCAGAAAACTTCAATTGGGGCTGTCTGGACCTGAATTGGAGCAGATACCAGGGGGTCCCCCGATTAGGATTATCTTTAAACGTATACAAGGAATACGGGGGGAAATTAAAGTGGGCCGTTTTGTGGATATTTTCTCATAGTTTGACCCTATGGGTTTATAGAATTGTAGAAAACTTCAATTGGGGCTGTCTGGACCTGAATTGGAGCAGATACCAGGGGTCGCCCGGTTACATATATCTTTAAAGGCAGCTATACAAGGAATACGGGGGGAATTGAAGTCGGCCGTTTTGTGGATATTCTCTCGTAGTTTGACCCTATGGGTTTATAGAATTGCAGAAAACTTCAATTGGGGCTGTTTGGACCTGAATTGGAGCAGATACCAGGGGTCCCCCCGTTACGTATATCTTTAAAGGCAGTTATACAAGGAATACGGGGGGAAATTGAAGTGGGCCGTTTTGTGGATATTGTCTCGTAGTTTGACCCTATGGGTTTATAGAATTGCAGAAAACTTCAATTGGGGCTGTATGGACCTGAATTGGAGCAGATCCCAAGGGTCCCCCCGTTACGTATATCTTTAAAGGTTGCTATACAAGGAATACGGGGGGAAATTGAAGTGGGCCGTTTTGTGGATATTGTCTCGTAGTTTGACCCTATGGGTTTATAGAATTGCAGAAAACTTCAATTGGGGCTGTCTGGACCTAAATTGGAGCAGATACCAGGGGGTCCCCCGATTAGGATTATCTTTAAACGTAGTTATACAAGGAATACGGGGGGAAATTAAAGTGGGCCGTTTTGTGGATATTTTCTCGTAGTTTGACCCTATGGGTTTATAGAATTGCAGAAAACTTCAATTGGGGCTGTATGGACCTGAATTGGAGCAGATCCCAAGGGTCCCCCCGTTACGTATATCTTTAAAGGTTGCTATACAAGGAATACGGGGGGAAATTGAAGTGGGCCGTTTTGTGGATATTGTCTCGTAGTTTGACCCTATGGGTTTATAGAATTGCAGAAAACTTCAATTGGGGCTGTTTGGACCTGAATTGGAGCAGATACCAGGGGGTCCCCCGATTAGGATTATCTTTAAACGTAGTTATACAAGGAATACAGGGGGAAATTAAAGTTGGTCGTTTTGTGGATATTTCCTCATAGTTTGACCCTATGGGTTTATAGAATTGTAGAAAACTTCAATTGGGGTTGTCTGGACCTGAATTGGAGCAGATACCAGGGGTCCCCCGGTTACGTATATCTTTGAAGGCAGTTAAACAAGGAATACAGGGGGAAATTGAAGGGGGCCGTTTTGTGGATATTTTCTCATAGTTTGACCCTATGGGTTTATAGAATTGCAGAAAACTTCAATTGGGGCTGTATGGACCTGAATTGGAGCAGATCCCAAGGGTCCCCCCGTTACGTATATCTTTAAAGGTTGCTATACAAGGAATACGGGGGGAAATTGAAGTGGGCCGTTTTGTGGATATTGTCTCGTAGTTTGACCCTATGGGTTTATAGAATTGCAGAAAACTTCAATTGGGGCTGTCTGGACCTGAATTGGAGCAGATACCAGGGGGTCCCCCGATTAGGATTATCTTTAAACGTATACAAGGAATACGGGGGGAAATTAAAGTGGGCCGTTTTGTGGATATTTTCTCATAGTTTGACCCTATGGGTTTATAGAATTGTAGAAAACTTCAATTGGGGCTGTCTGGACCTGAATTGGAGCAGATACCAGGGGTCGCCCGGTTACATATATCTTTAAAGGCAGCTATACAAGGAATACGGGGGGAATTGAAGTCGGCCGTTTTGTGGATATTCTCTCGTAGTTTGACCCTATGGGTTTATAGAATTGCAGAAAACTTCAATTGGGGCTGTCTGGACCTGAATTGGAGCAGATCCCAAGGGTCCCCCCGTTACGTATATCTTTAAAGGCAGCTATACAAGGAATACGGGGGGAAATTGAAGTGGGCCGTTTTGTGGATATTGTCTCGTAGTTTGACCCTATGGGTTTATAGAATTGCAGAAAACTTCAATTGGGGCTGTATGGACCTGAATTGGAGCAGATCCCAAGGGTCCCCCCGTTACGTATATCTTTAAAGGTTGCTATACAAGGAATACGGGGGGAAATTGAAGTGGGCCGTTTTGTGGATATTGTCTCGTAGTTTGACCCTATGGGTTTATAGAATTGCAGAAAACTTCAATTGGGGCTGTCTGGACCTGAATTGGAGCAGATACCAGGGGGTCCCCCGATTAGGATTATCTTTAAACGTATACAAGGAATACGGGGGGAAATTAAAGTGGGCCGTTTTGTGGATATTTTCTCATAGTTTGTCCCTATGGGTTTATAGAATTGTAGAAAACTTCAATTGGGGCTGTCTGGACCTGAATTGGAGCAGATACCAGGGGTCCCCCGGTTACATATATCTTTAAAGGCAGCTATACAAGGAATACGGGGGGAATTGAAGTCGGCCGTTTTGTGGATATTCTCTCGTAGTTTGACCCTATGGGTTTATAGAATTGCAGAAAACTTCAATTGGGGCTGTCTGGACCTGAATTGGAGCAGATCCCAAGGGTCCCCCCGTTACGTATATCTTTAAAGGCAGCTATACAAGGAATACGGGGGGAAATTGAAGTGGGCCGTTTTGTGGATATTGTCTCGTAGTTTGACCCTATGGGTTTATAGAATTGCAGAAAACTTCAATTGGGGCTGTATGGACCTGAATTGGAGCAGATCCCAAGGGTCCCCCCGTTACGTATATCTTTAAAGGTTGCTATACAAGGAATACGGGGGGAAATTGAAGTGGGCCGTTTTGTGGATATTGTCTCGTAGTTTGACCCTATGGGTTTATAGAATTGCAGAAAACTTCAATTGGGGCTGTCTGGACCTGAATTGGAGCAGATACCAGGGGGTCCCCCGATTAGGATTATCTTTAAACGTATACAAGGAATACGGGGGGAAATTAAAGTGGGCCGTTTTGTGGATATTTTCTCATAGTTTGTCCCTATGGGTTTATAGAATTGTAGAAAACTTCAATTGGGGCTGTCTGGGCCTGAATTGGAGCAGATACCAGGGGTCCCCCGGTTACATATATCTTTAAAGGCAGCTATACAAGGAATACGGGGGGAATTGAAGTCGGCCGTTTTGTGGATATTCTCTCGTAGTTTGACCCTATGGGTTTATAGAATTGCAGAAAACTTCAATTGGGGCTGTCTGGACCTGAATTGGAGCAGATCCCAAGGGTCCCCCCGTTACGTATATCTTTAAAGGCAGCTATACAAGGAATACGGGGGGAAATTGAAGTGGGTCGTTTTGTGGATATTGTCTCGTAGTTTGACCCTATGGGTTTATAGAATTGCAGAAAACTTCAATTGGGGCTGTCTGGACCTGAATTGGAGCAGATACCAGGGGGTCCCCCGATTAGGATTATCTTTAAACGTAGTTATACAAGGAATACGGGGGGAAATTAAAGTGGGCAGTTTTGTGGATATTTTCTCATAGTTTGACCCTATGGGTTTATAGAATTGTAGAAAACTTCAATTGGGGCTGTCTGGACCTGAATTGGAGCAGATACCAGGGGTCCCCCGGTTACATATATCTTTAAAGGCAGCTATACAAGGAATACGGGGGGAATTGAAGTCGGCCGTTTTGTGGATATTCTCTCGTAGTTTGACCCTATGGGTTTATAGAATTGCAGAAAACTTCTATTGGGGTTGTCTGGACCTGAATTGGAGCAGATACCAGGGGTCCCCCGATTACGTATATCTTTAAAGGCAGTTATACAAGGAATACGGGGGGAAATTAAAGTGGGCCGTTTTGTGGATATTTTCTCGTATTTTGACCCTATGGGTTTATAGAATTGCAGAAAACTTCAGTTGGGGCTGTCTGGACCTGAATTGGAGCAGATACCATGGGTCCCCCGATTAGGATTATCTTTAAACGTAGTTATACAAGGAATACGGGGGGAAATTAAAGTGGGCCGTTTTGTGGATATTTTCTCGTAGTTTGAACCTATGGGTTTATAGAATTGCAGAAAACTTCAATTGGGGCTGTATGGACCTGAATTGGAGCAGATACCAGGGGTCCCCCGATTACGTATATCTTTAAAGGCAGTTATACAAGGAATACGGGGGGAAATTAAAGTGGGCCGTTTTGTGGATATTTTCTCGTAGTTTGACCATATGGGTTTATAGAATTGCAGAAAACTTCAATTGGGGTTGTCTGGACCTGAATTGGAGCAGATACCAGGGTTCCCCCGATTACGTATATCTTTAAAGGCAGTTAAACAAGGAATACAGGGGGAAATTGAAGGGGGCCGTTTTGTGGATATTTTCTCGTAGTTTGACCCTATGGGTTTATAGAATTGCAGAAAACTTCAATTGGGGCTGTATGGACCTGAATTGGAGCAGATCCCAAGGGTCCCCCCGTTACGTATATCTTTGAAGGCAGTTAAACAAGGAATACAGGGGGAAATTGAAGGGGGCCGTTTTGTGGATATTTTCTCGTAGTTTGACCCTATGGGTTTATAGAATTGCAGAAAACTTCAATTGGGGCTGTCTGGACCTAAATTGGAGCAGATACCAGGGGGTCCCCCGATTAGGATTATCTTTAAACGTAGTTATACAAGGAATACGGGGGGAAATTAAAGTGGGCCGTTTTGTGGATATTTTCTCGTAGTTTGACCCTATGGGTTTATAGAATTGCAGAAAACTTCAATTGGGGCTGTATGGACCTGAATTGGAGCAGATCCCAAGGGTCCCCCCGTTACGTATATCTTTAAAGGTTGCTATACAAGGAATACGGGGGGAAATTGAAGTGGGCCGTTTTGTGGATATTGTCTCGTAGTTTGACCCTATGGGTTTATAGAATTGCAGAAAACTTCAATTGGGGCTGTTTGGACCTGAATTGGAGCAGATACCAGGGGATCCCCCGATTAGGATTATCTTTAAACGTAGTTATACAAGGAATACAGGGGGAAATTAAAGTTGGCCGTTTTGTGGATATTTCCTCATAGTTTGACCCTATGGGTTTATAGAATTGTAGAAAACTTCAATTGGGGTTGTCTGGACCTGAATTGGAGCAGATACCAGGGGTCCCCCGGTTACGTATATCTTTAAAGGCAGTTAAACAAGGAATACAGGGGGAAATTGAAGGGGGCCGTTTTGTGGATATTTTCTCATAGTTTGACCCTATGGGTTTATAGAATTGCAGAAAACTTCAATTGGGGCTGTATGGACCTGAATTGGAGCAGATCCCAAGGGTTCCCCCGTTACGTATATCTTTAAAGGTTGCTATACAAGGAATACGGGGGGAAATTGAAGTGGGCCGTTTTGTGGATATTGTCTCGTAGTTTGACCCTATGGGTTTATAGAATTGCAGAAAACTTCAATTGGGGCTGTCTGGACCTGAATTGGAGCAGATACCAGGGGGTCCCCCGATTAGGATTATCTTTAAACGTATACAAGGAATACGGGGGGAAATTAAAGTGGGCCGTTTTGTGGATATTTTCTCATAGTTTGACCCTATGGGTTTATAGAATTGTAGAAAACTTCAATTGGGGCTGTCTGGACCTGAATTGGAGCAGATACCAGGGGTCCCCCGGTTACATATATCTTTAAAGGCAGCTATACAAGGAATACGGGGGGAATTGAAGTCGGCCGTTTTGTGGATATTCTCTCGTAGTTTGACCCTATGGGTTTATAGAATTGCAGAAAACTTCAATTGGGGCTGTCTGGACCTGAATTGGAGCAGATCCCAAGGGTCCCCCCGTTACGTATATCTTTAAAGGCAGCTATACAAGGAATACGGGGGGAAATTGAAGTGGGCCGTTTTGTGGATATTGTCTCGTAGTTTGACCCTATGGGTTTATAGAATTGCAGAAAACTTCAATTGGGGCTGTCTGGACCTGAATTGGAGCAGATACCAGGGGGTCCCCCGATTAGGATTATCTTTAAACGTAGTTATACAAGGAATACGGGGGGAAATTAAAGTGGGCCGTTTTGTGGATATTTTCTCATAGTTTGACCCTATGGGTTTATAGAATTGTAGAAAACTTCAATTGGGGCTGTCTGGACCTGAATTGGAGCAGATACCAGGGGTCCCCCGGTTACATATATCTTTAAAGGCAGCTATACAAGGAATACGGGGGGAATTGAAGTCGGCCGTTTTGTGGATATTCTCTCGTAGTTTGACCCTATGGGTTTATAGAATTGCAGAAAACTTCAATTGGGGTTGTCTGGACCTGAATTGGAGCAGATACCAGGGGTCCCCCGATTACGTATATCTTTAAAGGCAGTTATACAAGGAATACGGGGGGAAATTAAAGTGGGCCGTTTTGTGGATATTTTCTCGTATTTTGACCCTATGGGTTTATAGAATTGCAGAAAACTTCAGTTGGGGCTGTCTGGACCTGAATTGGAGCAGATACCAGGGGGTCCCCCGATTAGGATTATCTTTAAACGTAGTTATACAAGGAATACGGGGGGAAATTAAAGTGGGCCGTTTTGTGGATATTTTCTCGTAGTTTGAACCTATGGGTTTATAGAATTGCAGAAAACTTCAATTGGGGCTGTATGGACCTGAATTGGAGCAGATACCAGGGGTCCCCCGATTACGTATATCTTTAAAGGCAGTTATACAAGGAATACGGGGGGAAATTAAAGTGGGCCGTTTTGTGGATATTTTCTCGTAGTTTGACCATATGGGTTTATAGAATTGCAGAAAACTTCAATTGGGGTTGTCTGGACCTGAATTGGAGCAGATACCAGGGGTCCCCCGATTACGTATATCTTTAAAGGCAGTTAAACAAGGAATACAGGGGGAAATTGAAGGGGGCCGTTTTGTGGATATTTTCTCGTAGTTTGACCCTATGGGTTTATAGAATTGCAGAAAACTTCAATTGGGGCTGTATGGACCTGAATTGGAGCAGATCCCAAGGGTCCCCCCGTTACGTATATCTTTAAAGGTTGCTATACAAGGAATACGGGGGGAAATTGAAGTGGGCCGTTTTGTGGATATTGTCTCGTAGTTTGACCCTATGGGTTTATAGAATTGCAGAAAACTTCAATTGGGGCTGTCTGGACCTGAATTGGAGCAGATACCAGGGGGTCCCCCGATTAGGATTATCTTTAAACGTAGTTATACAAGGAATACGGGGGGAAATTAAAGTGGGCCGTTTTGTGGATATTTTCTCGTAGTTTGACCCTATGGGTTTATAGAATTGCAGAAAACTTCAATTGGGGCTGTATGGACCTGAATTGGAGCAGATCCCAAGGGTCCCCCCGTTACGTATATCTTTAAAGGTTGCTATACAAGGAATACGGGGGGAAATTGAAGTGGGCCGTTTTGTGGATATTGTCTCGTAGTTTGACCCTATGGGTTTATAGAATTGCAGAAAACTTCAATTGGGGCTGTCTGGACCTGAATTGGAGCAGATACCAGGGGGTCCCCCGATTAGGATTATCTTTAAACGTAGTTATACAAGGAATACAGGGGGAAATTAAAGTTGGCCGTTTTGTGGATATTTTCTCATAGTTTGACCCTATGGGTTTATAGAATTGTAGAAAACTTCAATTGGGGTTGTCTGGACCTGAATTGTAGCAGATACCAGGGGTCCCCCGGTTACGTATATCTTTAAAGGCAGTTAAACAAGGAATACAGGGGGAAATTGAAGGGGGCCGTTTTGTGGATATTTTCTCATAGTTTGACCCTATGGGTTTATAGAATTGCAGAAAACTTCAATTGGGGCTGTATGGACCTGAATTGGAGCAGATCCCAAGGGTCCCCCCGTTACGTATATCTTTAAAGGTTGCTATACAAGGAATACGGGGGGAAATTGAAGTGGGCCGTTTTGTGGATATTGTCTCGTAGTTTGACCCTATGGGTTTATAGAATTGCAGAAAACTTCAATTGGGGCTGTCTGGACCTGAATTGGAGCAGATACCAGGGGGTCCCCCGATTAGGATTATCTTTAAAGGCAGCTATACAAGGAATACAGGGGGAAATTGAAGGGGGCCGTTTTGTGGATATTTTCTCATAGTTTGACCCTATGGGTTTATAGAATTGCAGAAAACTTCAATTGGGGCTGTATGGACCTGAATTGGAGCAGATCCCAAGGGTCCCCCCGTTACGTATATCTTTAAAGGTTGCTATACAAGGAATACGGGGGGAAATTGAAGTGGGCCGTTTTGTGGATATTGTCTCGTAGTTTGACCCTATGGGTTTATAGAATTGCAGAAAACTTCAATTGGGGTTGTCTGGACCTGAATTGGAGCAGATACCAGGGGGTCCCCCGATTAGGATTATCTTTAAACGTAGTTATACAAGGAATACGGGGGGAAATTAAAGTGGGCCGTTTTGTGGATATTTTCTCATAGTTTGACCCTATGGGTTTATAGAATTGTAGAAAACTTCAATTGGGGCTGTCTGGACCTGAATTGGAGCAGATACCAGGGGTCCCCCGGTTACATATATCTTTAAAGGCAGCTATACAAGGAATACGGGGGGAATTGAAGTCGGCCGTTTTGTGGATATTCTCTCGTAGTTTGACCCTATGGGTTTATAGAATTGCAGAAAACTTCAATTGGGGCTGTCTGGACCTGAATTGGAGCAGATCCCAAGGGTCCCCCCGTTACGTATATCTTTAAAGGCAGCTATACAAGGAATACGGGGGGAAATTGAAGTGGGCCGTTTTGTGGATATTGTCTCGTAGTTTGACCCTATGGGTTTATAGAATTGCAGAAAACTTCAATTGGGGCTGTCTGGACCTGAATTGGAGCAGATACCAGGGGGTCCCCCGATTAGGATTATCTTTAAACGTAGTTATACAAGGAATACGGGGGGAAATTAAAGTGGGCCGTTTTGTGGATATTTTCTCATAGGTTGACCCTATGGGTTTATAGAATTGTAGAAAACTTCAATTGGGGCTGTCTGGACCTGAATTGGAGCAGATACCAGGGGTCCCCCGGTTACATATATCTTTAAAGGCAGCTATACAAGGAATACGGGGGGAATTGAAGTCGGCCGTTTTGTGGATATTCTCTCGTAGTTTGACCCTATGGGTTTATAGAATTGCAGAAAACTTCAATTGGGGTTGTCTGGACCTGAATTGGAGCAGATACCAGGGGTCCCCCGATTACGTATATCTTTAAAGGCAGTTATACAAGGAATACGGGGGGAAATTAAAGTGGGCCGTTTTGTGGATATTTTCTCGTATTTTGACCCTATGGGTTTATAGAATTGCAGAAAACTTCAGTTGGGGCTGTCTGGACCTGAATTGGAGCAGATACCAGGGGGTCCCCCGATTAGGATTATCTTTAAACGTAGTTATACAAGGAATACGGGGGGAAATTAAAGTGGGCCGTTTTGTGGATATTTTCTCGTAGTTTGAACCTATGGGTTTATAGAATTGCAGAAAACTTCAATTGGGGCTGTATGGACCTGAATTGGAGCAGATACCAGGGGTCCCCCGATTACGTATATCTTTAAAGGCAGTTATACAAGGAATACGGGGGGAAATTAAAGTGGGCCGTTTTGTGGATATTTTCTCGTAGTTTGACCATATGGGTTTATAGAATTGCAGAAAACTTCAATTGGGGTTGTCTGGACCTGAATTGGAGCAGATACCAGGGGTCCCCCGATTACGTATATCTTTAAAGGCAGTTAAACAAGGAATACAGGGGGAAATTGAAGGGGGCCGTTTTGTGGATATTTTCTCGTAGTTTGACCCTATGGGTTTATAGAATTGCAGAAAACTTCAATTGGGGCTGTATGGACCTGAATTGGAGCAGATCCCAAGGGTCCCCCCGTTACGTATATCTTTAAAGGTTGCTATACAAGGAATACGGGGGGAAATTGAAGTGGGCCGTTTTGTGGATATTGTCTCGTAGTTTGACCCTATGGGTTTATAGAATTGCAGAAAACTTCAATTGGGGCTGTCTGGACCTGAATTGGAGCAGATACCAGGGGGTCCCCCGATTAGGATTATCTTTAAACGTAGTTATACAAGGAATACGGGGGGAAATTAAAGTGGGCCGTTTTGTGGATATTTTCTCGTAGTTTGACCCTATGGGTTTATAGAATTGCAGAAAACTTCAATTGGGGCTGTATGGACCTGAATTGGAGCAGATCCCAAGGGTCCCCCCGTTACGTATATCTTTAAAGGTTGCTATACAAGGAATACGGGGGGAAATTGAAGTGGGCCGTTTTGTGGATATTGTCTCGTAGTTTGACCCTATGGGTTTATAGAATTGCAGAAAACTTCAATTGGGGCTGTCTGGACCTGAATTGGAGCAGATACCAGGGGGTCCCCCGATTAGGATTATCTTTAAACGTAGTTATACAAGGAATACAGGGGGAAATTAAAGTTGGCCGTTTTGTGGATATTTTCTCATAGTTTGACCCTATGGGTTTATAGAATTGTAGAAAACTTCAATTGGGGTTGTCTGGACCTGAATTGTAGCAGATACCAGGGGTCCCCCGGTTACGTATATCTTTAAAGGCAGTTAAACAAGGAATACAGGGGGAAATTGAAGGGGGCCGTTTTGTGGATATTTTCTCATAGTTTGACCCTATGGGTTTATAGAATTGCAGAAAACTTCAATTGGGGCTGTATGGACCTGAATTGGAGCAGATCCCAAGGGTCCCCCCGTTACGTATATCTTTAAAGGTTGCTATACAAGGAATACGGGGGGAAATTGAAGTGGGCCGTTTTGTGGATATTGTCTCGTAGTTTGACCCTATGGGTTTATAGAATTGCAGAAAACTTCAATTGGGGTTGTCTGGACCTGAATTGGAGCAGATACCAGGGGGTCCCCCGATTAGGATTATCTTTAAACGTAGTTATACAAGGAATACGGGGGGAAATTAAAGTGGGCCGTTTTGTGGATATTTTCTCATAGTTTGACCCTATGGGTTTATAGAATTGTAGAAAACTTCAATTGGGGCTGTCTGGACCTGAATTGGAGCAGATACCAGGGGTCCCCCGGTTACATATATCTTTAAAGGCAGCTATACAAGGAATACGGGGGGAATTGAAGTCGGCCGTTTTGTGGATATTCTCTCGTAGTTTGACCCTATGGGTTTATAGAATTGCAGAAAACTTCAATTGGGGCTGTCTGGACCTGAATTGGAGCAGATCCCAAGGGTCCCCCCGTTACGTATATCTTTAAAGGCAGCTATACAAGGAATACGGGGGGAAATTGAAGTGGGCCGTTTTGTGGATATTGTCTCGTAGTTTGACCCTATGGGTTTATAGAATTGCAGAAAATTTCAATTGGGGCTGTCTGGACCTGAATTGGAGCAGATACCAGGGGGTCCCCCGATTAGGATTATCTTTAAACGTAGTTATACAAGGAATACGGGGGGAAATTAAAGTGGGCCGTTTTGTGGATATTTTCTCATAGTTTGACCCTATGGGTTTATAGAATTGTAGAAAACTTCAATTGGGGCTGTCTGGACCTGAATTGGAGCAGATCCCAAGGGTCCCCCCGTTACGTATATCTTTAAAGGCAGCTATACAAGGAATACGGGGGGAAATTGAAGTGGGCCGTTTTGTGGATATTGTCTCGTAGTTTGACCCTATGGGTTTATAGAATTGCAGAAAACTTCAATTGGGGCTGTCTGGACCTGAATTGGAGCAGATACCAGGGGGTCCCCCGATTAGGATTATCTTTAAACGTAGTTATACAAGGAATACGGGGGGAAATTAAAGTGGGCCGTTTTGTGGATATTTTCTCATAGTTTGACCCTATGGGTTTATAGAATTGTAGAAAACTTCAATTGGGGCTGTCTGGACCTGAATTGGAGCAGATACCAGGGGTCCCCCGGTTACATATATCTTTAAAGGCAGCTATACAAGGAATACGGGGGGAATTGAAGTCGGCCGTTTTGTGGATATTCTCTCGTAGTTTGACCCTATGGGTTTATAGAATTGCAGAAAACTTCAATTGGGGTTGTCTGGACCTGAATTGGAGCAGATACCAGGGGTCCCCCGATTACGTATATCTTTAAAGGCAGTTATACAAGGAATACGGGGGGAAATTAAAGTGGGCCGTTTTGTGGATATTTTCTCGTATTTTGACCCTATGGGTTTATAGAATTGCAGAAAACTTCAGTTGGGGCTGTCTGGACCTGAATTGGAGCAGATACCAGGGGGTCCCCCGATTAGGATTATCTTTAAACGTAGTTATACAAGGAATACGGGGGGAAATTAAAGTGGGCCGTTTTGTGGATATTTTCTCGTAGTTTGAACCTATGGGTTTATAGAATTGCAGAAAACTTCAATTGGGGCTGTATGGACCTGAATTGGAGCAGATACCAGGGGTCCCCCGATTACGTATATCTTTAAAGGCAGTTATACAAGGAATACGGGGGGAAATTAAAGTGGGCCGTTTTGTGGATATTTTCTCGTAGTTTGACCATATGGGTTTATAGAATTGCAGAAAACTTCAATTGGGGTTGTCTGGACCTGAATTGGAGCAGATACCAGGGGTCCCCCGATTACGTATATCTTTAAAGGCAGTTAAACAAGGAATACAGGGGGAAATTGAAGGGGGCCGTTTTGTGGATATTTTCTCGTAGTTTGACCCTATGGGTTTATAGAATTGCAGAAAACTTCAATTGGGGCTGTATGGACCTGAATTGGAGCAGATCCCAAGGGTCCCCCCGTTACGTATATCTTTAAAGGTTGCTATACAAGGAATACGGGGGGAAATTGAAGTGGGCCGTTTTGTGGATATTGTCTCGTAGTTTGACCCTATGGGTTTATAGAATTGCAGAAAACTTCAATTGGGGCTGTCTGGACCTGAATTGGAGCAGATACCAGGGGGTCCCCCGATTAGGATTATCTTTAAACGTAGTTATACAAGGAATACGGGGGGAAATTAAAGTGGGCCGTTTTGTGGATATTTTCTCGTAGTTTGACCCTATGGGTTTATAGAATTGCAGAAAACTTCAATTGGGGCTGTATGGACCTGAATTGGAGCAGATCCCAAGGGTCCCCCCGTTACGTATATCTTTAAAGGTTGCTATACAAGGGGTCCCCCGATTACGTATATCTTTAAAGGCAGTTAAACAAGGAATAAGGGGGGAAATTGAAGGGGCCGTTTTGTGGATATTTTCTCGTAGTTTGACCCTATGGGTTTATAGAATTGCAGAAAACTTCAATTGGGGCTGTCTAGACCTGAATTGGAGCAGATGCCAGGGGTCCCCCAGTTACGTATATCTTTAAAGGCAACTAAACAAGGAATAAGGGGGGAAATTGAAGGGGGCCGTTTTGTGGATATTTTCTCGTAGTTTGACCCTATGGGTTTATAGAATTGCAGAAAACTTCAATTGGGCTGTCTGGACCTGAATTGGAGCTGATACCAGGGGGTCCCCCGATTAGGATTATCTTTAAAGGCAGTTATACAAGGAATACGGGGGGAAATTAAAGTGGGCCGTTTTGTGGATATTTTCTCATAGTTTGACCTTATGGGTTAATAGAATTGCAGAAAACTTCAATTGGGGTTGTCTGGACCTGATTTGGAGCAGATACCAGGGGTCCCCCGGTTACATATATCTTTAAAGGTAGCTATACAAGGAATACAGGGGGAAATTGAAGTGGGCCGTTTTGTGGATATTTTCTCGTAGTTTGACCCGATGGGTTTATAGAATTGCAAAAAACTTCAATTGGGGTTGTCTGGACCTGAATTGGAACAGATACCAAGGGTCCCCCAGTTACGTATATCTTTCAAGGCAGTTATACAAGGAATACGGGGGGAAATTGAAGGGGGCCGTTTTGTGGATATTTTCCCGTAGTTTGACCCTATGGGTTTATAGAATTGCAGAAAACTACAATTGGGGCTGTCTGGACCTGAATTGGAGCAGATGCCAGGGGTCCCCCGATTACGTATATCTTTAAAGGCAGTTAAACAAGGAATACGGGGGGAAATTGAAGGGGGCCGTTTTGTGGATATTTTCTCGTAGTTTGACCCTATGGGTTTATAGAATTGCAGAAAACTACAATTGGGGCTGTCTGGACCTGAATTGGAGCAGATGCCAGGGGTCCCCCCAGTTACGTATATCTTTAAAGGCAGCTATACAAGGAATACGGGGGGAAATTGAAGTGGGCCGTTTTGTGGATATTTTCTCGTAGTTTGACCCTATGGGTTTATAGAATTGCAGAAAACTTCAATTGGGGCTGTCTGGACCTGAATTGGAGCAGATGCCAGGGGTCCCCCAGTTACGTATATCTTTAAAGGCATCTTTACAAGGAATACGGGGGGAAATTTAAGTGGGCCGTTTTGTGGATATTTTCTCGTATTTTGACCCTATGGGTTTATAGAATTGTAGAAAACTTCAATTGGGGTTGTCTGGACCTGAATTGGAGCAGATACCAGGGGGTCCCCCGATTAGGATTATCTTTAAAGGTAGTTATACAAGGAATACGGGGGGAAATTAAAGTGGGCCGTTTTGTGGATATTTTCTCATAGTTTGACCCTATGGGTTTATAGAATTGCAGAAAACTTCAATTAGGGTTGTCTGGACCTGAATTGGAACAGATACCAAGGGTCCCCCAGTTACTGGTATCTTTAAAGGCAGCTATACAAGGAATACAGGGGGAAATTAAAGTGGGCCCTTTTGTGGATGTTTTCTCGTAGTTTGACCCTAAGGGTTTGTAGAATTGCAGAAAACTACAATTGGGGTTGTCTGGACCTGAATTGGAGCAGATACCAGGGGTCCCCCGATTATGTATATCTTTAAAGGCAGTTATACAAGGAATACGGGGGGAAATTAAAGTGGGCCGTTTTGTGGATATTTTCTCGTAGTTTGACCCTATGGGTTTATAGAATTGCAGAAAACTTCAATTGGGGCTGTCTAGACCTGAATTGGAGCAGATACCAGGGGTCCCCCAGTTACGTATATCTTTAAAGACAGCTATACAAGGAATACGGGGGGAAATTGAAGTGGGCCGTTTTGTGGATATTTTCTCGTAGTTTGACCCTATGGGTTTATAGAATTGCAGAAAACTTCAATTGGGGTTGTCTGGACCTGAATTGGAGCAGATACCAGGGGTCCCCCGATTACGTATATCTTTAAAGGCAGTTAAACAAGGAATAAGGGGGGAAATTGAAGGGGCCGTTTTGTGGATATTTTCTCGTAGTTTGACCCTATGGGTTTATAGAATTGCAGAAAACTTCAATTGGGGCTGTCTAGACCTGAATTGGAGCAGATGCCAGGGGTCCCCCAGTTACGTATATCTTTAAAGGCAACTAAACAAGGAATAAGGGGGGAAATTGAAGGGGGCCGTTTTGTGGATATTTTCTCGTAGTTTGACCCTATGGGTTTATAGAATTGCAGAAAACTTCAATTGGGCTGTCTGGACCTGAATTGGAGCTGATACCAGGGGGTCCCCCGATTAGGATTATCTTTAAAGGCAGTTATACAAGGAATACGGGGGGAAATTAAAGTGGGCCGTTTTGTGGATATTTTCTCATAGTTTGACCTTATGGGTTAATAGAATTGCAGAAAACTTCAATTGGGGTTGTCTGGACCTGATTTGGAGCAGATACCAGGGGTCCCCCGGTTACATATATCTTTAAAGGTTATACAAGGAATACAGGGGGAAATTGAAGTGGGCCGTTTTGTGGATATTTTCTCGTAGTTTGACCCTATGGGTTTATAGAATTGCAGAAAACTTCAATTGGGGCTGTCTGGACCTGAATTGGAGCAGATGCCAGGGGTCCCCCAGTTACGTATATCTTTAAAGGCATCTTTACAAGGAATACGGGGGGAAATTTAAGTGGGCCGTTTTGTGGATATTTTCTCGTATTTTGACCCTATGGGTTTATAGAATTGTAGAAAACTTCAATTGGGGTTGTCTGGACCTGAATTGGAGCAGATACCAGGGGGTCCCCCGATTAGGATTATCTTTAAAGGTAGTTATACAAGGAATACGGGGGGAAATTAAAGTGGGCCGTTTTGTGGATATTTTCTCATAGTTTGACCCTATGGGTTTATAGAATTGCAGAAAACTTCAATTAGGGTTGTCTGGACCTGAATTGGAACAGATACCAAGGGTCCCCCAGTTACTGGTATCTTTAAAGGCAGCTATACAAGGAATACAGGGGGAAATTAAAGTGGGCCCTTTTGTGGATGTTTTCTCGTAGTTTGACCCTATGGGTTTATAGAATTGCAGAAAACTTCAATTGGGGCTGTCTAGACCTGAATTGGAGCAGATACCAGGGGTCCCCCAGTTACGTATATCTTTAAAGACAGCTATACAAGGAATACGGGGGGAAATTGAAGTGGGCCGTTTTGTGGATATTTTCTCGTAGTTTGGCCCTATGGGTTTATAGAATTGCAGAAAACTTCAATTGGGGTTGTCTGGACCTGAATTGGAGCAGATACCAGGGGTCCCCCGATTACGTATATCTTTAAAGGCAGTTAAACAAGGAATAAGGGGGGAAATTGAAGGGGCCGTTTTGTGGATATTTTCTCGTAGTTTGACCCTATGGGTTTATAGAATTGCAGAAAACTTCAATTGGGGCTGTCTAGACCTGAATTGGAGCAGATGCCAGGGGTCCCCCAGTTACGTATATCTTTAAAGGCAACTAAACAAGGAATAAGGGGGGGAATTGAAGGGGGCCGTTTTGTGGATATTTTCTCGTAGTTTGACCCTATGGGTTTATAGAATTGCAGAAAACTTCAATTGGGCTGTCTGGACCTGAATTGGAGCTGATACCAGGGGGTCCCCCGATTAGGATTATCTTTAAAGGCAGTTATACAAGGAATACGGGGGGAAATTAAAGTGGGCCGTTTTGTGGATATTTTCTCATAGTTTGACCTTATGGGTTAATAGAATTGCAGAAAACTTCAATTGGGGTTGTCTGGACCTGATTTGGAGCAGATACCAGGGGTCCCCCGGTTACATATATCTTTAAAGGTAGCTATACAAGGAATACAGGGGGAAATTGAAGTGGGCCGTTTTGTGGATATTTTCTCGTAGTTTGACCCTATGGGTTAATAGAATTGCAAAAAACTTCAATTGGGGTTGTCTGGACCTGAATTGGAACAGATACCAAGGGTCCCCCAGTTACGTATATCTTTCAAGGCAGTTATACAAGGAATACGGGGGGAAATTGAAGGGGGCCGTTTTGTGGATATTTTCTCGTAGTTTGACCCTATGGGTTTATAGAATTGCAGGAAACTACAATTGGGGCTGTCTGGACCTGAATTGGAGCAGATCCCAGGGGTCCCCCGATTACGTATATCTTTAAAGGCAGTTAAACAAGGAATACGGGGGGAAATTGAAGGGGACCGTTTTGTGGATATTTTCTCGTAGTTTGACCCTATGGGTTTATAGAATTGCAGAAAACTACAATTGGGGTTGTCTGGACCTGAATTGGAGCAGATGCCAGGGGTCCCCCCAGTTACGTATATCTTTAAAGGCAGCTATACAAGGAATACGGGGGGAAATTGAAGTGGGCCGTTTTGTGGATATTTTCTCGTAGTTTGACCCTATGGGTTTATAGAATTGCAGAAAACTTCAATTGGGGCTGTCTGGACCTGAATTGGAGCAGATGCCAGGGGTCCCCCAGTTACGTATATCTTTAAAGGCATCTTTACAAGGAATACGGGGGGAAATTTAAGTGGGCCGTTTTGTGGATATTTTCTCGTATTTTGACCCTATGGGTTTATAGAATTGTAGAAAACTTCAATTGGGGTTGTCTGGACCTGAATTGGAGCAGATACCAGGGGGTCCCCCGATTAGGATTATCTTTAAAGGTAGTTATACAAGGAATACGGGGGGAAATTAAAGTGGGCCGTTTTGTGGATATTTTCTCATAGTTTGACCCTATGGGTTTATAGAATTGCAGAAAACTTCAATTAGGGTTGTCTGGACCTGAATTGGAAGAGATACCAAGGGTCCCCCAGTTACTGATATCTTTAAAGGCAGCTATACAAGGAATACAGGGGGAAATTAAAGTGGGCCCTTTTGTGGATGTTTTCTCGTAGTTTGACCCTAAGGGTTTGTAGAATTGCAGAAAACTACAATTGGGGTTGTCTGGACCTGAATTGGAGCAGATACCAGGGGTCCCCCGATTATGTATATCTTTAAAGGCAGTTATACAAGGAATACGGGGGGAAATTAAAGTGGGCCGTTTTGTGGATATTTTCTCGTAGTTTGACCCTATGGGTTTATAGAATTGCAGAAAACTTCAATTGGGGCTGTCTAGACCTGAATTGGAGCAGATACTAGGGGTCCCCCAGTTACGTATATCTTTAAAGACAGCTATACAAGGAATACGGGGGGAAATTGAAGTGGGCCGTTTTGTGGATATTTTCTCGTAGTTTGGCCCTATGGGTTTATAGAATTGCAGAAAACTTCAATTGGGCTGTCTGGACCTGAATTGGAGCTGATACCAGGGGGTCCCCCGATTAGGATTATCTTTAAAGGCAGTTATACAAGGAATACGGGGGGAAATTAAAGTGGGCCGTTTTGTGGATATTTTCTCATAGTTTGACCTTATGGGTTAATAGAATTGCAGAAAACTTCAATTGGGGTTGTCTGGACCTGATTTGGAGCAGATACCAGGGGTCCCCCGGTTACATATATCTTTAAAGGTAGCTATACAAGGAATACAGGGGGAAATTGAAGTGGGCCGTTTTGTGGATATTTTCTCGTAGTTTGACCCTATGGGTTTATAGAATTGCAGAAAACTTCAATTGGGGCTGTCTGGACCTGAATTGGAGCAGATGCCAGGGGTCCCCCAGTTAAGTATATCTTTAAAGGCATCTTTACAAGGAATACGGGGGGAAATTTAAGTGGGCCGTTTTGTGGATATTTTCTCGTATTTTGACCCTATGGGTTTATAGAATTGTAGAAAACTTCAATTGGGGTTGTCTGGACCTGAATTGGAGCAGATACCAGGGGGTCCCCCGATTAGGATTATCTTTAAAGGTAGTTATACAAGGAATACGGGGGGAAATTAAAGTGGGCCGTTTTGTGGATATTTTCTCATAGTTTGACCCTATGGGTTTATAGAATTGCAGAAAACTTCAATTAAGGTTGTCTGGACCTGAATTGGAACAGATACCAAGGGTCCCCCAGTTACTGGTATCTTTAAAGGCAGCTATACAAGGAATACAGGGGGAAATTAAAGTGGGCCCTTTTGTGGATGTTTTCTCGTAGTTTGACCCTAAGGGTTTGTAGAATTGCAGAAAACTACAATTGGGGTTGTCTGGACCTGAATTGGAGCAGATACCAGGGGTCCCCCGATTATGTATATCTTTAAAGGCAGTTATACAAGGAATACGGGGGGAAATTAAAGTGGGCCGTTTTGTGGATATTTTCTCGTAGTTTGACCCTATGGGTTTATAGAATTGCAGAAAACTTCAATTGGGCTGTCTGGACCTGAATTGGAGCTGATACCAGGGGGTCCCCCGATTAGGATTATCTTTAAAGGCAGTTATACAAGGAATACGGGGGGAAATTAAAGTGGGCCGTTTTGTGGATATTTTCTCATAGTTTGACCTTATGGGTTAATAGAATTGCAGAAAACTTCAATTGGGGTTGTCTGGACCTGATTTGGAGCAGATACCAGGGGTCCCCCGGTTACATATATCTTTAAAGGTAGCTATACAAGGAATACAGGGGGAAATTGAAGTGGGCCGTTTTGTGGATATTTTCTCGTAGTTTGACCCTATGGGTTAATAGAATTGCAAAAAACTTCAATTGGGGTTGTCTGGACCTGAATTGGAACAGATACCAAGGGTCCCCCAGTTACGTATATCTTTCAAGGCAGTTATACAAGGAATACGGGGGGAAATTGAAGGGGGCCGTTTTGTGGATATTTTCTCGTAGTTTGACCCTATGGGTTTATAGAATTGCAGGAAACTACAATTGGGGCTGTCTGGACCTGAATTGGAGCAGATCCCAGGGGTCCCCCGATTACGTATATCTTTAAAGGCAGTTAAACAAGGAATACGGGGGGAAATTGAAGGGGACCGTTTTGTGGATATTTTCTCGTAGTTTGACCCTATGGGTTTATAGAATTGCAGAAAACTACAATTGGGGTTGTCTGGACCTGAATTGGAGCAGATGCCAGGGGTCCCCCCAGTTACGTATATCTTTAAAGGCAGCTATACAAGGAATACGGGGGGAAATTGAAGTGGGCCGTTTTGTGGATATTTTCTCGTAGTTTGACCCTATGGGTTTATAGAATTGCAGAAAACTTCAATTGGGGCTGTCTGGACCTGAATTGGAGCAGATGCCAGGGGTCCCCCAGTTACGTATATCTTTAAAGGCATCTTTACAAGGAATACGGGGGGAAATTTAAGTGGGCCGTTTTGTGGATATTTTCTCGTATTTTGACCCTATGGGTTTATAGAATTGTAGAAAACTTCAATTGGGGTTGTCTGGACCTGAATTGGAGCAGATACCAGGGGGTCCCCCGATTAGGATTATCTTTAAAGGTAGTTATACAAGGAATACGGGGGGAAATTAAAGTGGGCCGTTTTGTGGATATTTTCTCATAGTTTGACCCTATGGGTTTATAGAATTGCAGAAAACTTCAATTAGGGTTGTCTGGACCTGAATTGGAAGAGATACCAAGGGTCCCCCAGTTACTGATATCTTTAAAGGCAGCTATACAAGGAATACAGGGGGAAATTAAAGTGGGCCCTTTTGTGGATGTTTTCTCGTAGTTTGACCCTAAGGGTTTGTAGAATTGCAGAAAACTACAATTGGGGTTGTCTGGACCTGAATTGGAGCAGATACCAGGGGTCCCCCGATTATGTATATCTTTAAAGGCAGTTATACAAGGAATACGGGGGGAAATTAAAGTGGGCCGTTTTGTGGATATTTTCTCGTAGTTTGACCCTATGGGTTTATAGAATTGCAGAAAACTTCAATTGGGGCTGTCTAGACCTGAATTGGAGCAGATACTAGGGGTCCCCCAGTTACGTATATCTTTAAAGACAGCTATACAAGGAATACGGGGGGAAATTGAAGTGGGCCGTTTTGTGGATATTTTCTCGTAGTTTGGCCCTATGGGTTTATAGAATTGCAGAAAACTTCAATTGGGCTGTCTGGACCTGAATTGGAGCTGATACCAGGGGGTCCCCCGATTAGGATTATCTTTAAAGGCAGTTATACAAGGAATACGGGGGGAAATTAAAGTGGGCCGTTTTGTGGATATTTTCTCATAGTTTGACCTTATGGGTTAATAGAATTGCAGAAAACTTCAATTGGGGTTGTCTGGACCTGATTTGGAGCAGATACCAGGGGTCCCCCGGTTACATATATCTTTAAAGGTAGCTATACAAGGAATACAGGGGGAAATTGAAGTGGGCCGTTTTGTGGATATTTTCTCGTAGTTTGACCCTATGGGTTTATAGAATTGCAGAAAACTTCAATTGGGGCTGTCTGGACCTGAATTGGAGCAGATGCCAGGGGTCCCCCAGTTAAGTATATCTTTAAAGGCATCTTTACAAGGAATACGGGGGGAAATTTAAGTGGGCCGTTTTGTGGATATTTTCTCGTATTTTGACCCTATGGGTTTATAGAATTGTAGAAAACTTCAATTGGGGTTGTCTGGACCTGAATTGGAGCAGATACCAGGGGGTCCCCCGATTAGGATTATCTTTAAAGGTAGTTATACAAGGAATACGGGGGGAAATTAAAGTGGGCCGTTTTGTGGATATTTTCTCATAGTTTGACCCTATGGGTTTATAGAATTGCAGAAAACTTCAATTAAGGTTGTCTGGACCTGAATTGGAACAGATACCAAGGGTCCCCCAGTTACTGGTATCTTTAAAGGCAGCTATACAAGGAATACAGGGGGAAATTAAAGTGGGCCCTTTTGTGGATGTTTTCTCGTAGTTTGACCCTAAGGGTTTGTAGAATTGCAGAAAACTACAATTGGGGTTGTCTGGACCTGAATTGGAGCAGATACCAGGGGTCCCCCGATTATGTATATCTTTAAAGGCAGTTATACAAGGAATACGGGGGGAAATTAAAGTGGGCCGTTTTGTGGATATTTTCTCGTAGTTTGACCCTATGGGTTTATAGAATTGCAGAAAACTTCAATTGGGGCTGTCTAGACCTGAATTGGAGCAGATACTAGGGGTCCCCCAGTTACGTATATCTTTAAAGACAGCTATACAAGGAATACGGGGGGAAATTGAAGTGGGCCGTTTTGTGGATATTTTCTCATAGTTTGACCTTATGGGTTAATAGAATTGCAGAAAACTTCAATTGGGGTTGTCTGGACCTGATTTGGAGCAGATACCAGGGGTCCCCCGGTTACATATATCTTTAAAGGTTATACAAGGAATACAGGGGGAAATTGAAGTGGGCCGTTTTGTGGATATTTTCTCGTAGTTTGACCCTATGGGTTTATAGAATTGCAGAAAACTTCAATTGGGGCTGTCTGGACCTGAATTGGAGCAGATGCCAGGGGTCCCCCAGTTACGTATATCTTTAAAGGCATCTTTACAAGGAATACGGGGGGAAATTTAAGTGGGCCGTTTTGTGGATATTTTCTCGTATTTTGACCCTATGGGTTTATAGAATTGTAGAAAACTTCAATTGGGGTTGTCTGGACCTGAATTGGAGCAGATACCAGGGGGTCCCCCGATTAGGATTATCTTTAAAGGTAGTTATACAAGGAATACGGGGGGAAATTAAAGTGGGCCGTTTTGTGGATATTTTCTCATAGTTTGACCCTATGGGTTTATAGAATTGCAGAAAACTTCAATTAGGGTTGTCTGGACCTGAATTGGAACAGATACCAAGGGTCCCCCAGTTACTGGTATCTTTAAAGGCAGCTATACAAGGAATACAGGGGGAAATTAAAGTGGGCCCTTTTGTGGATGTTTTCTCGTAGTTTGACCCTATGGGTTTATAGAATTGCAGAAAACTTCAATTGGGGCTGTCTAGACCTGAATTGGAGCAGATACCAGGGGTCCCCCAGTTACGTATATCTTTAAAGACAGCTATACAAGGAATACGGGGGGAAATTGAAGTGGGCCGTTTTGTGGATATTTTCTCGTAGTTTGGCCCTATGGGTTTATAGAATTGCAGAAAACTTCAATTGGGGTTGTCTGGACCTGAATTGGAGCAGATACCAGGGGTCCCCCGATTACGTATATCTTTAAAGGCAGTTAAACAAGGAATAAGGGGGGAAATTGAAGGGGCCGTTTTGTGGATATTTTCTCGTAGTTTGACCCTATGGGTTTATAGAATTGCAGAAAACTTCAATTGGGGCTGTCTAGACCTGAATTGGAGCAGATGCCAGGGGTCCCCCAGTTACGTATATCTTTAAAGGCAACTAAACAAGGAATAAGGGGGGGAATTGAAGGGGGCCGTTTTGTGGATATTTTCTCGTAGTTTGACCCTATGGGTTTATAGAATTGCAGAAAACTTCAATTGGGCTGTCTGGACCTGAATTGGAGCTGATACCAGGGGGTCCCCCGATTAGGATTATCTTTAAAGGCAGTTATACAAGGAATACGGGGGGAAATTAAAGTGGGCCGTTTTGTGGATATTTTCTCATAGTTTGACCTTATGGGTTAATAGAATTGCAGAAAACTTCAATTGGGGTTGTCTGGACCTGATTTGGAGCAGATACCAGGGGTCCCCCGGTTACATATATCTTTAAAGGTAGCTATACAAGGAATACAGGGGGAAATTGAAGTGGGCCGTTTTGTGGATATTTTCTCGTAGTTTGACCCTATGGGTTAATAGAATTGCAAAAAACTTCAATTGGGGTTGTCTGGACCTGAATTGGAACAGATACCAAGGGTCCCCCAGTTACGTATATCTTTCAAGGCAGTTATACAAGGAATACGGGGGGAAATTGAAGGGGGCCGTTTTGTGGATATTTTCTCGTAGTTTGACCCTATGGGTTTATAGAATTGCAGGAAACTACAATTGGGGCTGTCTGGACCTGAATTGGAGCAGATCCCAGGGGTCCCCCGATTACGTATATCTTTAAAGGCAGTTAAACAAGGAATACGGGGGGAAATTGAAGGGGACCGTTTTGTGGATATTTTCTCGTAGTTTGACCCTATGGGTTTATAGAATTGCAGAAAACTACAATTGGGGTTGTCTGGACCTGAATTGGAGCAGATGCCAGGGGTCCCCCCAGTTACGTATATCTTTAAAGGCAGCTATACAAGGAATACGGGGGGAAATTGAAGTGGGCCGTTTTGTGGATATTTTCTCGTAGTTTGACCCTATGGGTTTATAGAATTGCAGAAAACTTCAATTGGGGCTGTCTGGACCTGAATTGGAGCAGATGCCAGGGGTCCCCCAGTTACGTATATCTTTAAAGGCATCTTTACAAGGAATACGGGGGGAAATTTAAGTGGGCCGTTTTGTGGATATTTTCTCGTATTTTGACCCTATGGGTTTATAGAATTGTAGAAAACTTCAATTGGGGTTGTCTGGACCTGAATTGGAGCAGATACCAGGGGGTCCCCCGATTAGGATTATCTTTAAAGGTAGTTATACAAGGAATACGGGGGGAAATTAAAGTGGGCCGTTTTGTGGATATTTTCTCATAGTTTGACCCTATGGGTTTATAGAATTGCAGAAAACTTCAATTAGGGTTGTCTGGACCTGAATTGGAAGAGATACCAAGGGTCCCCCAGTTACTGATATCTTTAAAGGCAGCTATACAAGGAATACAGGGGGAAATTAAAGTGGGCCCTTTTGTGGATGTTTTCTCGTAGTTTGACCCTAAGGGTTTGTAGAATTGCAGAAAACTACAATTGGGGTTGTCTGGACCTGAATTGGAGCAGATACCAGGGGTCCCCCGATTATGTATATCTTTAAAGGCAGTTATACAAGGAATACGGGGGGAAATTAAAGTGGGCCGTTTTGTGGATATTTTCTCGTAGTTTGACCCTATGGGTTTATAGAATTGCAGAAAACTTCAATTGGGGCTGTCTAGACCTGAATTGGAGCAGATACTAGGGGTCCCCCAGTTACGTATATCTTTAAAGACAGCTATACAAGGAATACGGGGGGAAATTGAAGTGGGCCGTTTTGTGGATATTTTCTCGTAGTTTGGCCCTATGGGTTTATAGAATTGCAGAAAACTTCAATTGGGCTGTCTGGACCTGAATTGGAGCTGATACCAGGGGGTCCCCCGATTAGGATTATCTTTAAAGGCAGTTATACAAGGAATACGGGGGGAAATTAAAGTGGGCCGTTTTGTGGATATTTTCTCATAGTTTGACCTTATGGGTTAATAGAATTGCAGAAAACTTCAATTGGGGTTGTCTGGACCTGATTTGGAGCAGATACCAGGGGTCCCCCGGTTACATATATCTTTAAAGGTAGCTATACAAGGAATACAGGGGGAAATTGAAGTGGGCCGTTTTGTGGATATTTTCTCGTAGTTTGACCCTATGGGTTTATAGAATTGCAGAAAACTTCAATTGGGGCTGTCTGGACCTGAATTGGAGCAGATGCCAGGGGTCCCCCAGTTAAGTATATCTTTAAAGGCATCTTTACAAGGAATACGGGGGGAAATTTAAGTGGGCCGTTTTGTGGATATTTTCTCGTATTTTGACCCTATGGGTTTATAGAATTGTAGAAAACTTCAATTGGGGTTGTCTGGACCTGAATTGGAGCAGATACCAGGGGGTCCCCCGATTAGGATTATCTTTAAAGGTAGTTATACAAGGAATACGGGGGGAAATTAAAGTGGGCCGTTTTGTGGATATTTTCTCATAGTTTGACCCTATGGGTTTATAGAATTGCAGAAAACTTCAATTAGGGTTGTCTGGACCTGAATTGGAACAGATACCAAGGGTCCCCCAGTTACTGGTATCTTTAAAGGCAGCTATACAAGGAATACAGGGGGAAATTAAAGTGGGCCCTTTTGTGGATGTTTTCTCGTAGTTTGACCCTAAGGGTTTGTAGAATTGCAGAAAACTACAATTGGGGTTGTCTGGACCTGAATTGGAGCAGATACCAGGGGTCCCCCGATTATGTATATCTTTAAAGGCAGTTATACAAGGAATACGGGGGGAAATTAAAGTGGGCCGTTTTGTGGATATTTTCTCGTAGTTTGACCCTATGGGTTTATAGAATTGCAGAAAACTTCAATTGGGGCTGTCTAGACCTGAATTGGAGCAGATACTAGGGGTCCCCCAGTTACGTATATCTTTAAAGACAGCTATACAAGGAATACGGGGGGAAATTGAAGTGGGCCGTTTTGTGGATATTTTCTCGTAGTTTGGCCCTATGGGTTTATAGAATTGCAGAAAACTTCAATTGGGGTTGTCTGGACCTGAATTGGAGCAGATACCAGGGGTCCCCCGATTACGTATATCTTTAAAGGCAGTTAAACAAGGAATAAGGGGGGAAATTGAAGGGGCCGTTTTGTGGATATTTTCTCGTAGTTTGACCCTATGGGTTTATAGAATTGCAGAAAACTTCAATTGGGGCTGTCTAGACCTGAATTGGAGCAGATGCCAGGGGTCCCCCAGTTACGTATATCTTTCAAGGCAGTTATACAAGGAATACGGGGGGAAATTGAAGGGGGCCGTTTTGTGGATATTTTCTCGTAGTTTGACCCTATGGGTTTATAGAATTGCAGGAAACTACAATTGGGGCTGTTTGGACCTGAATTGGAGCAGATGCCAGGGGTCCCCCGATTACGTATATCTTTAAAGGCAGTTAAACAAGGAATACGGGGGGAAATTGAAGGGGACCGTTTTGTGGATATTTTCTCGTAGTTTGACCCTATGGGTTTATAGAATTGCAGAAAACTACAATTGGGGTTGTCTGGACCTGAATTGGAGCAGATGCCAGGGGTCCCCCCAGTTACGTATATCTTTAAAGGCAGCTATACAAGGAATACGGGGGGAAATTGAAGTGGGCCGTTTTGTGGATATTTTCTCGTAGTTTGACCCTATGGGTTTATAGAATTGCAGAAAACTTCAATTGGGGCTGTCTGGACCTGAATTGGAGCAGATGCCAAGGGTCCCCCAGTTACGTATATCTTTAAAGGCATCTTTACAAGGAATACGGGGGGAAATTTAAGTGGGCCGTTTTGTGGATATTTTCTCGTATTTTGACCCTATGGGTTTATAGAATTGTAGAAAACTTCAATTGGGGTTGTCTGGACCTGAATTGGAGCAGATACCAGGGGGTCCCCCGATTAGGATTATCTTTAAAGGTAGTTATACAAGGAATACGGGGGGAAATTAAAGTGGGCCGTTTTGTGGATATTTTCTCATAGTTTGACCCTATGGGTTTATAGAATTGCAGAAAACTTCAATTAGGGTTGTCTGGACCTGAATTGGAAGAGATACCAAGGGTCCCCCAGTTACTGATATCTTTAAAGGCAGCTATACAAGGAATACAGGGGGAAATTAAAGTGGGCCCTTTTGTGGATGTTTTCTCGTAGTTTGACCCTAAGGGTTTGTAGAATTGCAGAAAACTACAATTGGGGTTGTCTGGACCTGAATTGGAGCAGATACCAGGGGTCCCCCGATTATGTATATCTTTAAAGGCAGTTATACAAGGAATACGGGGGGAAATTAAAGTGGGCCGTTTTGTGGATATTTTCTCGTAGTTTGACCCTATGGGTTTATAGAATTGCAGAAAACTTCAATTGGGGCTGTCTAGACCTGAATTGGAGCAGATACCAGGGGTCCCCCAGTTACGTATATCTTTAAAGACAGCTATACAAGGAATACGGGGGGAAATTGAAGTGGGCCGTTTTGTGGATATTTTCTCTTAGTTTGACCCTATGGGTTTATAGAATTGCAGAAAACTTCAATTGGGGTTGTCTGGACCTGAATTGGAGCAGATACCAGGGGTCCCCCGATTACGTATATCTTTAAAGGCATTTAAACAAGGAATAAGGGGGGAAATTGAAGGGGCCGTTTTGTGGATATTTTCTCGTAGTTTGACCCTATGGGTTTATAGAATTGCATAAAACTACAATTGGGGCTGTCTGGACCTGAATTGGAGCAGATGCCAGGGGTCCCCCCAGTTACGTATATCTTTAAAGGCAGCTATACAAGGAATACATGGGGAAATTGAAGTGGGCCGTTTTGTGGATATTTTCTCGTAGTTTGACCCTATGGGTTTATAGAATTGCAGAAAACTTCAATTGGGGCTGTCTGGACCTGAATTGGAGCAGATGCCAGGGGTCCCCCAGTTACGTATATCTTTAAAGGCAACTATACAAGGAATACAGGGGGAAATTGAAGTGGGCCGTTTTGTGGATATTTTCTCGTAGTTTGACCCTATGGGTTTATAGAATTGCAGAAAACTTCAATTGGGGCTGTCTGGACCTGAATTGGAGCAGATACCAGGGGGTCCCCCGATTAGGATTATCTTTAAACGTAGTTATACAAGGAATACGGGGGGAAATTGAAGTGGGCCGTTTTGTGGATATTTTCTCATAGTTTGACCCTATGGGTTTATAGAATTGCAGAAAACTTCAATTGGGACTTTCTGGACCTGAATTTGAGCAGATACCAGGGGTCCCCCGGTTACGTATATCTTTAAAGGCAGCTATACAAGGAATACGGGGGGAAATTGAAGTGGGCCGTTTTATGGATATTTTCTCGTAATTTGACCCTATAGGTTTATAGAATTGCAGAAAACTTCAATTGGGGCTGTCTGGACCTGAATTGGAGCAGATGCCAGGGGTCCCCCAGTTACGTATATCTTTAAAGACAGCTATACAAGGAATACGGGGGGAAATTGAAGTGGGCCGTTTTGTGGATATTTTCTCGTAGTTTGACCATATGGTTTTATAGAATTGCAGAAAACTTCAATTGGGCCTGTCTTGACCTAAATTGGAGCAGATACCAGGGCTCCCCCGATTACGTATATCTTTAAAGGCAGTTAAACAAGGAATAAGGGGGGAAATTGAAGGGGGCCGTTTTGTGGATATTTTCTCGTAGTTTGACCCTATGGGTTTATAGAATTGCAGAAAACTTCAATTGGGGCTGTCTGGACCTGAATTGGAGCAGATGCCAGGGGTCCCCCAGTTACGTATATCTTTAAAGGCAACTATACAAAGAATACGGGGGGAATTTGAAGTGGGCCGTTTTGTGGATATTTTCTCGTAGTTTGACCCTATGGGTTTATAGAATTGCAAAAAACTTCAATTGGGGTTGTCTAGACCTGAATTGGAGCAGATACCAGGGGGTCCCCCGATTACGTATATCTTTAAAGGCAGCTATACAAGGAATACGGGGGGAAATTAAAGTGGGCCGTTTTGTGGATATTTTCTCGTAGTTTGACCCTATGGGTTTATAGAATTGCAGAAAACTTCAATTGGGGCTGTCTGGACCTGAATTGGAGCAGATACCAGGGGTCCCCCAGTTATGTATATCTTTAAAGACAGCTATACAAGGAATACGGGGGGAAATTGAAGTGGGCCGTTTTGTGGATATTTTCTCGTAGTTTGACCCTATGGGTTTATAGAATTGCAGAAAACTTCAATTGGGGTTGTCTGGACCTGAATTGGAGAAGATACCAGGGGTCCCCCGATTACGTATATCTTTAAAGGCAGTTAAACAAGGAATAAGGGGGGAAATTGAAGGGGGCCGTTTTGTGGATATTTTCTCGTAGTTTGACCATATGGGTTTATAGAATTGCAGAAAACTTTAATTGGGGCAGTCTAGACCTGAATTGGAGCAGATGCCAGGGGTCCCCCAATTACGTATATCTTTAAAGGCACCTATACAAGGAATACGGGGGGAAATTGAAGTGGGCCGTTTTGTGGATATTTTCTCGTAGTTTGACCCTATGGGTTTATAGAATTGCAGAAAACTTCAATTGGGGCTGTCTGGACCTGAATTGGAGCAGATACCAGGGGGTCCCCCGATTACGTATATCTTTAAAGGCAGTTATACAAGGAATACGGGGGGAAATTAAAGTGGGCCGTTTTGTGGATATTTTCTCGTAGTTTGACCCTATGGGTTTATAGAAGAATTGCAGAAAACTTCAATTGGGGCTGTCTAGACCTGAATTGGAGCAGATACCAGGGGTCCCCCCAGTTACGTATATCTTTAAAGACAGCTATACAAGGAATACGGGGGGAAATTGAAGTGGGCCGTTTTGTGGATATTTTTTCGTAGTTTGACCCTATGGGTTTATAGAATTGCAGAAAACTTCAATTGGGGTTGTCTGGACCTGAATTGGAGCAGATACCAGGGGTCCCCCGATTACGTATATCTTTAAAGGCAGTTAAACAATGAATAAGGGGGGAAATTGAAGGGGGCCGTTTTGGGGATATTTTCTCGTAGTTTGACCCTATGGGTTTATAGAATTGCAGAAAACTTCAATTGGGGCTGTCTGGACCTGAATTGGAGCAGATGCCAAGGGTCCCCCAGTTACGTATATCTTTAAAGGCAACTATACAAGGAATACGGGGGGAAATTGAAGTGGGCCGTTTTGTGGATATTTTCTCGTAGTTTGACCCTATGGGTTTATAGAATTGCAGAAAACTTCAATTAGGGCTTTCTGGACCTGAATTGGAGCAGATACCAGGGGGTCCCCCGATTACGTATATCTTTAAAGGTAGTTATACAAGGAATACGGGGGGAAATTAAAGTGGGCCATTTTGTGGATATTTTCTCGTAGTTTGACCCTATGGGTTTATAGAATTGCAGAAAACTTCAATTGGGGCTGTCTAGACCTGAAGTGGAGCAGATACCAGGGGTCCCCCAGTTACGTATATCTTTAAAGACAGCTATATAAGGAATACGGGGGGAAATTGAAGTGGGCCGTTTTGTGGATATTTTCTCGTAGTTTGACCCTATGGGTTTATAGAATTGCAGAAAACTTCAATTGGGGTTGTCTGGACCTGAATTGGAGCAGATACAAGGGGTCCCCCGATTACGTATATCTTTAAAGGCAGTTAAACAAGGAATAAGGGGGGAAATTGAAGGGGCCGTTTTGTGGATATTTTCTCGTAGTTTGACCCTATGGGTTTATAGAATTGCAGAAAACTTCAATTGGGGCTGTCTAGACCTGAATTGGAGCAGATGCCAGGGGTCCCCCAGTTACGTATATCTTTAAAGGCAACTAAACAAGGAATAAGGGGGGAAATTGAAGGGGGCCGTTTTGTGGATATTTTCTCGTAGTTTGACCCTATGGGTTTATAGAATTGCAGAAAACTTCAATTGGGCTGTCTGGACCTGAATTGGAGCTGATACCAGGGGGTCCCCCGATTAGGATTATCTTTAAAGGCAGTTATACAAGGAATACGGGGGGAAATTAAAGTGGGCCGTTTTGTGGATATTTTCTCATAGTTTGACCTTATGGGTTAATAGAATTGCAGAAAACTTCAATTGGGGTTGTCTGGACCTGATTTGGAGCAGATACCAGGGGTCCCCCGGTTACATATATCTTTAAAGGTAGCTATACAGGGAATACAGGGGGAAATTGAAGTGGGCCGTTTTGTGGATATTTTCTCGTAGTTTGACCCTATGGGTTTATAGAATTGCAAAAAACTTCAATTGGGGTTGTCTGGACCTGAATTGGAACAGATACCAAGGGTCCCCCAGTTACGTATATCTTTCAAGGCAGTTATACAAGGAATACGGGGGGAAATTGAAGGGGGCCGTTTTGTGGATATTTTCTCGTAGTTTGACCCTATGGGTTTATAGAATTGCAGAAAACTACAATTGGGGCTGTCTGGACCTGAATTGGAGCAGATGCCAGGGGTCCCCCGATTACGTATATCTTTAAAGGCAGTTAAACAAGGAATACGGGGGGAAATTGAAGGGGGCCGTTTTGTGGATATTTTCTCGTAGTTTGACCCTATGGATTTATAGAATTGCAGAAAACTACAATTGGGGCTGTCTGGACCTGAATTGGAGCAGATGCCAGGGGTCCCCCCAGTTACGTATATCTTTAAAGGCAGATATACAAGGAATACGGGGGGAAATTGAAGTGGGCCGTTTTGTGGATATTTTCTCGTAGTTTGACCCTATGGGTTTATAGAATTGCAGAAAACTTCAATTGGGGCTGTCTGGACCTGAATTGGAGCAGATGCCAGGGGTCCCCCAGTTACGTATATCTTTAAAGGCATCTTTACAAGGAATACGGGGGGAAATTTAAGTGGGCCGTTTTGTGGATATTTTCTCGTATTTTGACCCTATGGGTTTATAGAATTGTAGAAAACTTCAATTGGGGTTGTCTGGACCTGAATTGGAGCAGATACCAGGGGGTCCCCCGATTAGGATTATCTTTAAAGGTAGTTATACAAGGAATACGGGGGGAAATTAAAGTGGGCCGTTTTGTGGATATTTTCTCATAGTTTGACCCTATGGGTTTATAGAATTGCAGAAAACTTCAATTAGGGTTGTCTGGACCTGAATTGGAACAGATACCAAGGGTCCCCCAGTTACTGATATCTTTAAAGGCAGCTATACAAGGAATACAGGGGGAAATTAAAGTGGGCCCTTTTGTGGATGTTTTCTCGTAGTTTGACCCTAAGGGTTTGTAGAATTGCAGAAAACTACAATTGGGGTTGTCTGGACCTGAATTGGAGCAGATACCAGGGGTCCCCCGATTATGTATATCTTTAAAGGCAGTTATACAAGGAATACGGGGGGAAATTAAAGTGGGCCGTTTTGTGGATATTTTCTCGTAGTTTGACCCTATGGGTTTATAGAATTGCAGAAAACTTCAATTGGGGCTGTCTAGACCTGAATTGGAGCAGATACCAGGGGTCCCCCAGTTACGTATATCTTTAAAGACAGCTATACAAGGAATACGGGGGGAAATTGAAGTGGGCCGTTTTGTGGATATTTTCTCTTAGTTTGACCCTATGGGTTTATAGAATTGCAGAAAACTTCAATTGGGGTTGTCTGGACCTGAATTGGAGCAGATACCAGGGGTCCCCCGATTACGTATATCTTTAAAGGCATTTAAACAAGGAATAAGGGGGGAAATTGAAGGGGCCGTTTTGTGGATATTTTCTCGTAGTTTGACCCTATGGGTTTATAGAATTGCATAAAACTACAATTGGGGCTGTCTGGACCTGAATTGGAGCAGATGCCAGGGGTCCCCCCAGTTACGTATATCTTTAAAGGCAGCTATACAAGGAATACATGGGGAAATTGAAGTGGGCCGTTTTGTGGATATTTTCTCGTAGTTTGACCCTATGGGTTTATAGAATTGCAGAAAACTTCAATTGGGGCTGTCTGGACCTGAATTGGAGCAGATGCCAGGGGTCCCCCAGTTACGTATATCTTTAAAGGCAACTATACAAGGAATACAGGGGGAAATTGAAGTGGGCCGTTTTGTGGATATTTTCTCGTAGTTTGACCCTATGGGTTTATAGAATTGCAGAAAACTTCAATTGGGGCTGTCTGGACCTGAATTGGAGCAGATACCAGGGGGTCCCCCGATTAGGATTATCTTTAAACGTAGTTATACAAGGAATACGGGGGGAAATTGAAGTGGGCCGTTTTGTGGATATTTTCTCATAGTTTGACCCTATGGGTTTATAGAATTGCAGAAAACTTCAATTGGGACTTTCTGGACCTGAATTTGAGCAGATACCAGGGGTCCCCCGGTTACGTATATCTTTAAAGGCAGCTATACAAGGAATACGGGGGGAAATTGAAGTGGGCCGTTTTATGGATATTTTCTCGTAATTTGACCCTATAGGTTTATAGAATTGCAGAAAACTTCAATTGGGGCTGTCTGGACCTGAATTGGAGCAGATGCCAGGGGTCCCCCAGTTACGTATATCTTTAAAGACAGCTATACAAGGAATACGGGGGGAAATTGAAGTGGGCCGTTTTGTGGATATTTTCTCGTAGTTTGACCATATGGTTTTATAGAATTGCAGAAAACTTCAATTGGGGCTGTCTTGACCTAAATTGGAGCAGATACCAGGGCTCCCCCGATTACGTATATCTTTAAAGGCAGTTAAACAAGGAATAAGGGGGGAAATTGAAGGGGGCCGTTTTGTGGATATTTTCTCGTAGTTTGACCCTATGGGTTTATAGAATTGCAGAAAACTTCAATTGGGGCTGTCTGGACCTGAATTGGAGCAGATGCCAGGGGTCCCCCAGTTACGTATATCTTTAAAGGCAACTATACAAAGAATACGGGGGGAATTTGAAGTGGGCCGTTTTGTGGATATTTTCTCGTAGTTTGACCCTATGGGTTTATAGAATTGCAAAAAACTTCAATTGGGGTTGTCTAGACCTGAATTGGAGCAGATACCAGGGGGTCCCCCGATTACGTATATCTTTAAAGGCAGCTATACAAGGAATACGGGGGGAAATTAAAGTGGGCCGTTTTGTGGATATTTTCTCGTAGTTTGACCCTATGGGTTTATAGAATTGCAGAAAACTTCAATTGGGGCTGTCTGGACCTGAATTGGAGCAGATACCAGGGGTCCCCCAGTTATGTATATCTTTAAAGACAGCTATACAAGGAATACGGGGGGAAATTGAAGTGGGCCGTTTTGTGGATATTTTCTCGTAGTTTGACCCTATGGGTTTATAGAATTGCAGAAAACTTCAATTGGGGTTGTCTGGACCTGAATTGGAGAAGATACCAGGGGTCCCCCGATTACGTATATCTTTAAAGGCAGTTAAACAAGGAATAAGGGGGGAAATTGAAGGGGGCCGTTTTGTGGATATTTTCTCGTAGTTTGACCATATGGGTTTATAGAATTGCAGAAAACTTTAATTGGGGCAGTCTAGACCTGAATTGGAGCAGATGCCAGGGGTCCCCCAATTACGTATATCTTTAAAGGCACCTATACAAGGAATACGGGGGGAAATTGAAGTGGGCCGTTTTGTGGATATTTTCTCGTAGTTTGACCCTATGGGTTTATAGAATTGCAGAAAACTTCAATTGGGGCTGTCTGGACCTGAATTGGAGCAGATACCAGGGGGTCCCCCGATTACGTATATCTTTAAAGGCAGTTATACAAGGAATACGGGGGGAAATTAAAGTGGGCCGTTTTGTGGATATTTTCTCGTAGTTTGACCCTATGGGTTTATAGAAGAATTGCAGAAAACTTCAATTGGGGCTGTCTAGACCTGAATTGGAGCAGATACCAGGGGTCCCCCCAGTTACGTATATCTTTAAAGACAGCTATACAAGGAATACGGGGGGAAATTGAAGTGGGCCGTTTTGTGGATATTTTTTCGTAGTTTGACCCTATGGGTTTATAGAATTGCAGAAAACTTCAATTGGGGTTGTCTGGACCTGAATTGGAGCAGATACCAGGGGTCCCCCGATTACGTATATCTTTAAAGGCAGTTAAACAATGAATAAGGGGGGAAATTGAAGGGGGCCGTTTTGGGGATATTTTCTCGTAGTTTGACCCTATGGGTTTATAGAATTGCAGAAAACTTCAATTGGGGCTGTCTGGACCTGAATTGGAGCAGATGCCAAGGGTCCCCCAGTTACGTATATCTTTAAAGGCAACTATACAAGGAATACGGGGGGAAATTGAAGTGGGCCGTTTTGTGGATATTTTCTCGTAGTTTGACCCTATGGGTTTATAGAATTGCAGAAAACTTCAATTAGGGCTTTCTGGACCTGAATTGGAGCAGATACCAGGGGGTCCCCCGATTACGTATATCTTTAAAGGTAGTTATACAAGGAATACGGGGGGAAATTAAAGTGGGCCATTTTGTGGATATTTTCTCGTAGTTTGACCCTATGGGTTTATAGAATTGCAGAAAACTTCAATTGGGGCTGTCTAGACCTGAAGTGGAGCAGATACCAGGGGTCCCCCAGTTACGTATATCTTTAAAGACAGCTATACAAGGAATACGGGGGGAAATTGAAGTGGGCCGTTTTGTGGATATTTTCTCGTAGTTTGACCCTATGGGTTTATAGAATTGCAGAAAACTTCAATTGGGGTTGTCTGGACCTGAATTGGAGCAGATACAAGGGGTCCCCCGATTACGTATATCTTTAAAGGCAGTTAAACAAGGAATAAGGGGGGAAATTGAAGGGGCCGTTTTGTGGATATTTTCTCGTAGTTTGACCCTATGGGTTTATAGAATTGCAGAAAACTTCAATTGGGGCTGTCTAGACCTGAATTGGAGCAGATGCCAGGGGTCCCCCAGTTACGTATATCTTTAAAGGCAACTAAACAAGGAATAAGGGGGGAAATTGAAGGGGGCCGTTTTGTGGATATTTTCTCGTAGTTTGACCCTATGGGTTTATAGAATTGCAGAAAACTTCAATTGGGCTGTCTGGACCTGAATTGGAGCTGATACCAGGGGGTCCCCCGATTAGGATTATCTTTAAAGGCAGTTATACAAGGAATACGGGGGGAAATTAAAGTGGGCCGTTTTGTGGATATTTTCTCATAGTTTGACCTTATGGGTTAATAGAATTGCAGAAAACTTCAATTGGGGTTGTCTGGACCTGATTTGGAGCAGATACCAGGGGTCCCCCGGTTACATATATCTTTAAAGGTAGCTATACAGGGAATACAGGGGGAAATTGAAGTGGGCCGTTTTGTGGATATTTTCTCGTAGTTTGACCCTATGGGTTTATAGAATTGCAAAAAACTTCAATTGGGGTTGTCTGGACCTGAATTGGAACAGATACCAAGGGTCCCCCAGTTACGTATATCTTTCAAGGCAGTTATACAAGGAATACGGGGGGAAATTGAAGGGGGCCGTTTTGTGGATATTTTCTCGTAGTTTGACCCTATGGGTTTATAGAATTGCAGAAAACTACAATTGGGGCTGTCTGGACCTGAATTGGAGCAGATGCCAGGGGTCCCCCGATTACGTATATCTTTAAAGGCAGTTAAACAAGGAATACGGGGGGAAATTGAAGGGGGCCGTTTTGTGGATATTTTCTCGTAGTTTGACCCTATGGGTTTATAGAATTGCAGAAAACTACAATTGGGGCTGTCTGGACCTGAATTGGAGCAGATGCCAGGGGTCCCCCCAGTTACGTATATCTTTAAAGGCAGATATACAAGGAATACGGGGGGAAATTGAAGTGGGCCGTTTTGTGGATATTTTCTCGTAGTTTGACCCTATGGGTTTATAGAATTGCAGAAAACTTCAATTGGGGCTGTCTGGACCTGAATTGGAGCAGATGCCAGGGGTCCCCCAGTTACGTATATCTTTAAAGGCATCTTTACAAGGAATATGGGGGGAAATTTAAGTGGGCCGTTTTGTGGATATTTTCTCGTATTTTGACCCTATGGGTTTATAGAATTGTAGAAAACTTCAATTGGGGTTGTCTGGACCTGAATTGGAGCAGATACCAGGGGGTCCCCCGATTAGGATTATCTTTAAAGGTAGTTATACAAGGAATACGGGGGGAAATTAAAGTGGGCCGTTTTGTGGATATTTTCTCATAGTTTGACCCTATGGGTTTATAGAATTGCAGAAAACTTCAATTAGGGTTGTCTGGACCTGAATTGGAACAGATACCAAGGGTCCCCCAGTTACTGATATCTTTAAAGGCAGCTATACAAGGAATACAGGGGGAAATTAAAGTGGGCCCTTTTGTGGATGTTTTCTCGTAGTTTGACCCTAAGGGTTTGTAGAATTGCAGAAAACTACAATTGGGGTTGTCTGGACCTGAATTGGAGCAGATACCAGGGGTCCCCCGATTATGTATATCTTTAAAGGCAGTTATACAAGGAATACGGGGGGAAATTAAAGTGGGCCGTTTTGTGGATATTTTCTCGTAGTTTGACCCTATGGGTTTATAGAATTGCAGAAAACTTCAATTGGGGCTGTCTAGACCTGAATTGGAGCAGATACCAGGGGTCCCCCAGTTACGTATATCTTTAAAGACAGCTATACAAGGAATACGGGGGGAAATTGAAGCGGGCCGTTTTGTGGATATTTTCTCTTAGTTTGACCCTATGGGTTTATAGAATTGCAGAAAACTTCAATTGGGGTTGTCTGGACCTGAATTGGAGCAGATACCAGGGGTCCCCCGATTACGTATATCTTTAAAGGCATTTAAACAAGGAATAAGGGGGGAAATTGAAGGGGCCGTTTTGTGGATATTTTCTCGTAGTTTGACCCTATGGGTTTATAGAATTGCATAAAACTACAATTGGGGCTGTCTGGACCTGAATTGGAGCAGATGCCAGGGGTCCCCCCAGTTACGTATATCTTTAAAGGCAGCTATACAAGGAATACATGGGGAAATTGAAGTGGGCCGTTTTGTGGATATTTTCTCGTAGTTTGACCCTATGGGTTTATAGAATTGCAGAAAACTTCAATTGGGGCTGTCTGGACCTGAATTGGAGCAGATGCCAGGGGTCCCCCAGTTACGTATATCTTTAAAGGCAACTATACAAGGAATACAGGGGGAAATTGAAGTGGGCCGTTTTGTGGATATTTTCTCGTAGTTTGACCCTATGGGTTTATAGAATTGCAGAAAACTTCAATTGGGGCTGTCTGGACCTGAATTGGAGCAGATACCAGGGGGTCCCCCGATTAGGATTATCTTTAAACATAGTTATACAAGGAATACGGGGGAAATTGAAGTGGGCCGTTTTGTGGATATTTTCTCATAGTTTGACCCTATGGGTTTATAGAATTGCAGAAAACTTCAATTGGGACTTTCTGGACCTGAATTTGAGCAGATACCAGGGGTCCCCCGGTTACGTATATCTTTAAAGGCAGCTATACAAGGAATACGGGGGGAAATTGAAGTGGGCCGTTTTATGGATATTTTCTCGTAATTTGACCCTATAGGTTTATAGAATTGCAGAAAACTTCAATTGGGGCTGTCTGGACCTGAATTGGAGCAGATGCCAGGGGTCCCCCAGTTACGTATATCTTTAAAGACAGCTATACAAGGAATACGGGGGGAAATTGAAGTGGGCCGTTTTGTAGATATTTTCTCGTAGTTTGACCATATGGTTTTATAGAATTGCAGAAAACTTCAATTGGGGCTGTCTTGACCTAAATTGGAGCAGATACCAGGGCTCCCCCGATTACGTATATCTTTAAAGGCAGTTAAACAAGGAATAAGGGGGGAAATTGAAGGGGGCCGTTTTGTGGATATTTTCTCGTAGTTTGACCCTATGGGTTTATAGAATTGCAGAAAACTTCAATTGGGGCTGTCTGGACCTGAATTGGAGCAGATGCCAGGGGTCCCCCAGTTACGTATATCTTTAAAGGCAACTATACAAGGAATACGGGGGGAATTTGAAGTGGGCCGTTTTGTGGATATTTTCTCGTAGTTTGACCCTATGGGTTTATAGAATTGCAGAAAACTTCAATTGGGGTTGTCTAGACCTGAATTGGAGCAGATACCAGGGGGTCCCCCGATTACGTATATCTTTAAAGGCAGCTATACAAGGAATACGGGGGGAAATTAAAGTGGGCCGTTTTGTGGATATTTTCTCGTAGTTTGACCCTATGGGTTTATAGAATTGCAGAAAACTTCAATTGGGGCTGTCTGGACCTGAATTGGAGCAGATACCAGGGGTCCCCCAGTTATGTATATCTTTAAAGACAGCTATACAAGGAATACGGGGGGAAATTGAAGTGGGCCGTTTTGTGGATATTTTCTCGTAGTTTGACCCTATGGGTTTATAGAATTGCAGAAAACTTCAATTGGGGTTGTCTGGACCTGAATTGGAGCAGATACCAGGGGTCCCCCGATTACGTATATCTTTAAAGGCAGTTAAACAAGGAATAAGGGGGGAAATTGAAGGGGGCCGTTTTGTGGATATTTTCTCGTAGTTTGACCATATGGGTTTATAGAATTGCAGAAAACTTTAATTGGGGCAGTCTAGACCTGAATTGGAGCAGATGCCAGGGGTCCCCCAATTACGTATATCTTTAAAGGCACCTATACAAGGAATACGGGGGGAAATTGAAGTGGGCCGTTTTGTGGATATTTTCTCGTAGTTTGATCCTATGGGTTTATAGAATTGCAGAAAACTTCAATTGGGGCTGTCTGGACCTGAATTGGAGCAGATACCAGGGGGTCCCCCGATTACGTATATCTTTAAAGGCAGTTATACAAGGAATACGGGGGAAAATTAAAGTGGGCCGTTTTGTGGATATTTTCTCGTAGTTTGACCATATGGGTTTATAGAATTGCAGAAAACTTTAATTGGGGCAGTCTAGACCTGAATTGGAGCAGATGCCAGGGGTCCCCCAATTACGTATATCTTTAAAGGCACCTATACAAGGAATACGGGGGGAAATTGAAGTGGGCCGTTTTGTGGATATTTTCTCGTAGTTTGATCCTATGGGTTTATAGAATTGCAGAAAACTTCAATTGGGGCTGTCTGGACCTGAATTGGAGCAGATACCAGGGGGTCCCCCGATTACGTATATCTTTAAAGGCAGTTATACAAGGAATACGGGGGGAAATTAAAGTGGGCCGTTTTGTGGATATTTTCTCGTAGTTTGACCATATGGGTTTATAGAATTGCAGAAAACTTTAATTGGGGCAGTCTAGACCTGAATTGGAGCAGATGCCAGGGGTCCCCCAATTACGTATATCTTTAAAGGCACCTATACAAGGAATACGGGGGGAAATTGAAGTGGGCCGTTTTGTGGATATTTTCTCGTAGTTTGATCCTATGGGTTTATAGAATTGCAGAAAACTTCAATTGGGGCTGTCTGGACCTGAATTGGAGCAGATACCAGGGGGTCCCCCGATTACGTATATCTTTAAAGGCAGTTATACAAGGAATACGGGGGGAAATTAAAGTGGGCCGTTTTGTGGATATTTTCTCGTAGTTTGACCCTATGGGTTTATAGAAGAATTGCAGAAAACTTCAATTGGGGCTGTCTAGACCTGAATTGGAGCAGATACCAGGGGTCCCCCCAGTTACGTATATCTTTAAAGACAGCTATACAAGGAATACGGGGGGAAATTGAAGTGGGCCGTTTTGTGGATATTTTTTCGTAGTTTGACCCTATGGATTTATAGAATTGCAGAAAACTTCAATTGGGGTTGTCTGGACCTGAATTGGAGCAGATACCAGGGGTCCCCCGATTACGTATATCTTTAAAGGCAGTTAAACAATGAATAAGGGGGGAAATTGAAGGGGGCCGTTTTGGGGATATTTTCTCGTAGTTTGACCCTATGGGTTTATAGAATTGCAGAAAACTTCAATTGGGGCTGTCTGGACCTGAATTGGAGCAGATGCCAAGGGTCCCCCAGTTACGTATATCTTTAAAGGCAACTATACAAGGAATACGGGGGGAAATTGAAGTGGGCCGTTTTGTGGATATTTTCTCGTAGTTTGACCCTATGGGTTTATAGAATTGCAGAAAACTTCAATTAGGGCTTTCTGGACCTGATTTGGAGCAGATACCAGGGGGTCCCCCGATTACGTATATCTTTAAAGGTAGTTATACAAGGAATACGGGGGGAAATTAAAGTGGGCCATTTTGTGGATATTTTCTCGTAGTTTGACCCTATGGGTTTATAGAATTGCAGAAAACTTCAATTGGGGCTGTCTAGACCTGAAGTGGAGCAGATACCAGGGGTCCCCCAGTTACGTATATCTTTAAAGACAGCTATACAAGGAATACGGGGGGAAATTGAAGTGGGCCGTTTTGTGGATATTTTCTCGTAGTTTGACCCTATGGGTTTATAGAATTGCAGAAAACTTCAATTGGGGTTGTCTGGACCTGAATTGGAGCCGATACCAGGGGTCCCCCGATTACGTATGTCTTTAAAGGCAGTTAAACAGGGAATAAGGGGGGAAATTGAAGGGGCCGTTTTGTGGATATTTTCTCGTAGTTTGACCCTATGGGTTTATAGAATTGCAGAAAACTTCAATTGGGGCTGTCTAGACCTGAATTGGAGCAGATGCCAGGGGTCCCCCAGTTACGTATATCTTTAAAGGCAACTATACCAGGAATACAGGGGGAAATTGAAGTGGGCCGTTTTGTGGATATTTTCTCGTAGTTTGACCCTATGGGTTTATAGAATTGCAGAAAACTTCAATTGGGGTTGTCTGGACCTGAATTGGAGCAGATACCAGGGGTCCCCCGATTACGTATATCTTTAAAGGCAGTTAAACAAGGAATAAGGGGGGAAATTGAAGGGGGCCGTTTTGTGGATATTTTCTCGTAGTTTGACCATATGGGTTTATAGAATTGCAGAAAACTTTAATTGGGGCAGTCTAGACCTGAATTGGAGCAGATGCCAGGGGTCCCCCAATTACGTATATCTTTAAAGGCACCTATACAAGGAATACGGGGGGAAATTGAAGTGGGCCGTTTTGTGGATATTTTCTCGTAGTTTGATCCTATGGGTTTATTGAATTGCAGAAAACTTCAATTGGGGCTGTCTGGACCTGAATTGGAGCAGATACCAGGGGGTCCCCCGATTACGTATATCTTTAAAGGCAGTTATACAAGGAATACGGGGGGAAATTAAAGTGGGCCGTTTTGTGGATATTTTGTCGTAGTTTGACCCTATGGGTTTATAGAAGAATTGCAGAAAACTTCAATTGGGGCTGTCTAGACCTGAATTGGAGCAGATACCAGGGGTCCCCCCAGTTACGTATATCTTTAAAGACAGCTATACAAGGAATACGGGGGGAAATTGAAGTGGGCCGTTTTGTGGATATTTTTTCGTAGTTTGACCCTATGGGTTTATAGAATTGCAGAAAACTTCAATTGGGGTTGTCTGGACCTGAATTGGAGCAGATACCAGGGGTCCCCCGATTACGTATATCTTTAAAGGCAGTTAAACAATGAATAAGGGGGGAAATTGAAGGGGGCCGTTTTGGGGATATTTTCTCGTAGTTTGACCCTATGGGTTTATAGAATTGCAGAAAACTTCAATTGGGGCTGTCTGGACCTGAATTGGAGCAGATGCCAAGGGTCCCCCAGTTACGTATATCTTTAAAGGTAACTATACAAGGAATACGGGGGGAAATTGAAGTGGGCCGTTTTGTGGATATTTTCTCGTAGTTTGACCCTATGGGTTTATAGAATTGCAGAAAACTTCAATTAGGGCTTTCTGGACCTGATTTGGAGCAGATACCAGGGGGTCCCCCGATTACGTATATCTTTAAAGGTAGTTATACAAGGAATACGGGGGGAAATTAAAGTGGGCCATTTTGTGGATATTTTCTCGTAGTTTGACCCTATGGGTTTATAGAATTGCAGAAAACTTCAATTGGGGCTGTCTAGACCTGAAGTGGAGCAGATACCAGGGGTCCCCCAGTTACGTATATCTTTAAAGACAGCTATACAAGGAATACGGGGGGAAATTGAAGTGGGCCGTTTTGTGGATATTTTCTCGTAGTTTGACCCTATGGGTTTATAGAATTGCAGAAAACTTCAATTGGGGTTGTCTGGACCTGAATTGGAGCCGATACCAGGGGTCCCCCGATTACGTATGTCTTTAAAGGCAGTTAAACAAGGAATAAGGGGGGAAATTGAAGGGGCCGTTTTGTGGATATTTTCTCGTAGTTTGACCCTATGGGTTTATAGAATTGCAGAAAACTTCAATTGGGGCTGTCTAGACCTGAATTGGAGCAGATGCCAGGGGTCCCCCAGTTACGTATATCTTTAAAGGCAACTATACCAGGAATACAGGGGGAAATTGAAGTGGGCCGTTTTGTGGATATTTTCTCGTAGTTTGACCCTATGGGTTTATAGAATTGCAGAAAACTTCAATTGGGGTTGTCTGGACCTGAATTGGAGCAGATACCAGGGGTCCCCCGATTACGTATATCTTTAAAGGCAGTTAAACAAGGAATAAGGGGGGAAATTGAAGGGGGCCGTTTTGTGGATATTTTCTCGTAGTTTGACCATATGGGTTTATAGAATTGCAGAAAACTTTAATTGGGGCAGTCTAGACCTGAATTGGAGCAGATGCCAGGGGTCCCCCAATTACGTATATCTTTAAAGGCACCTATACAAGGAATACGGGGGGAAATTGAAGTGGGCCTTTTTGTGGATATTTTCTCGTAGTTTGATCCTATGGGTTTATAGAATTGCAGAAAACTTCAATTGGGGCTGTCTGGACCTGAATTGGAGCAGATACCAGGGGGTCCCCCGATTACGTATATCTTTAAAGGCAGTTATACAAGGAATACGGGGGGAAATTAAAGTGGGCCGTTTTGTGGATATTTTCTCGTAGTTTGACCCTATGGGTTTATAGAAGAATTGCAGAAAACTTCAATTGGGGCTGTCTAGACCTGAATTGGAGCAGATACCAGGGGTCCCCCCAGTTACGTATATCTTTAAAGACAGCTATACAAGGAATACGGGGGGAAATTGAAGTGGGCCGTTTTGTGGATATTTTTTCGTAGTTTGACCCTATGGGTTTATAGAATTGCAGAAAACTTCAATTGGGGTTGTCTGGACCTGAATTGGAGCAGATACCAGGGGTCCCCCGATTACGTATATCTTTAAAGGCAGTTAAACAATGAATAAGGGGGGAAATTGAAGGGGGCCGTTTTGGGGATATTTTCTCGTAGTTTGACCCTATGGGTTTATAGAATTGCAGAAAACTTCAATTGGGGCTGTCTGGACCTGAATTGGAGCAGATGCCAAGGGTCCCCCAGTTACGTATATCTTTAAAGGTAACTATACAAGGAATACGGGGGGAAATTGAAGTGGGCCGTTTTGTGGATATTTTCTCGTAGTTTGACCCTATGGGTTTATAGAATTGCAGAAAACTTCAATTAGGGCTTTCTGGACCTGATTTGGAGCAGATACCAGGGGGTCCCCCGATTACGTATATCTTTAAAGGTAGTTATACAAGGAATACGGGGGGAAATTAAAGTGGGCCATTTTGTGGATATTTTCTCGTAGTTTGACCCTATGGGTTTATAGAATTGCAGAAAACTTCAATTGGGGCTGTCTAGACCTGAAGTGGAGCAGATACCAGGGGTCCCCCAGTTACGTATATCTTTAAAGACAGCTATACAAGGAATACGGGGGGAAATTGAAGTGGGCCGTTTTGTGGATATTTTCTCGTAGTTTGACCCTATGGGTTTATAGAATTGCAGAAAACTTCAATTGGGGTTGTCTGGACCTGAATTGGAGCCGATACCAGGGGTCCCCCGATTACGTATGTCTTTAAAGGCAGTTAAACAAGGAATAAGGGGGGAAATTGAAGGGGCCGTTTTGTGGATATTTTCTCGTAGTTTGACCCTATGGGTTTATAGAATTGCAGAAAACTTCAATTGGGGCTGTCTAGACCTGAATTGGAGCAGATGCCAGGGGTCCCCCAGTTACGTATATCTTTAAAGGCAACTATACCAGGAATACAGGGGGAAATTGAAGTGGGCCGTTTTGTGGATATTTTCTCGTAGTTTGACCCTATGGGTTTATAGAATTGCAGAAAACTTCAATTGGGGTTGTCTGGACCTGAATTGGAGCAGATACCAGGGGTCCCCCGATTACGTATATCTTTAAAGGCAGTTAAACAAGGAATAAGGGGGGAAATTGAAGGGGGCCGTTTTGTGGATATTTTCTCGTAGTTTGACCATATGGGTTTATAGAATTGCAGAAAACTTTAATTGGGGCAGTCTAGACCTGAATTGGAGCAGATGCCAGGGGTCCCCCAATTACGTATATCTTTAAAGGCACCTATACAAGGAATACGGGGGGAAATTGAAGTGGGCCTTTTTGTGGATATTTTCTCGTAGTTTGATCCTATGGGTTTATAGAATTGCAGAAAACTTCAATTGGGGCTGTCTGGACCTGAATTGGAGCAGATACCAGGGGGTCCCCCGATTACGTATATCTTTAAAGGCAGTTATACAAGGAATACGGGGGGAAATTAAAGTGGGCCGTTTTGTGGATATTTTCTCGTAGTTTGACCCTATGGGTTTATAGAAGAATTGCAGAAAACTTCAATTGGGGCTGTCTAGACCTGAATTGGAGCAGATACCAGGGGTCCCCCCAGTTACGTATATCTTTAAAGACAGCTATACAAGGAATATGGGGGGAAATTGAAGTGGGCCGTTTTGTGGATATTTTTTCGTAGTTTGACCCTATGGGTTTATAGAATTGCAGAAAACTTCAATTGGGGTTGTCTGGACCTGAATTGGAGCAGATACCAGGGGTCCCCCGATTACGTATATCTTTAAAGGCAGTTAAACAATGAATAAGGGGGGAAATTGAAGGGGGCCGTTTTGGGGATATTTTCTCGTAGTTTGACCCTATGGGTTTATAGAATTGCAGAAAACTTCAATTGGGGCTGTCTGGACCTGAATTGGAGCAGATGCCAAGGGTCCCCCAGTTACGTATATCTTTAAAGGCAACTATACAAGGAATACGGGGGGAAATTGAAGTGGGCCGTTTTGTGGATATTTTCTCGTAGTTTGACCCTATGGGTTTATAGAATTGCAGAAAACTTCAATTAGGGCTTTCTGGACCTGAATTGGAGCAGATAACAGGGGGTCCCCCGATTACGTATATCTTTAAAGGTAGTTATACAAGGAATACGGGGGGAAATTAAAGTGGGCCATTTTGTGGATATTTTCTCGTAGTTTGACCCTATGGGTTTATAGAATTGCAGAAAACTTCAATTGGGGCTGTCTAGACCTGAAGTGGAGCAGATACCAGGGGTCCCCCAGTTACGTATATCTTTAAAGACAGCTATACAAGGAATACGGGGGGAAATTGAAGTGGGCCGTTTTGTGGATATTTTCTCGTAGTTTGACCCTATGGGTTTATAGAATTGCAGAAAACTTCAATTGGGGTTGTCTGGACCTGAATTGGAGCCGATACCAGGGGTCCCCCGATTACGTATGTCTTTAAAGGCAGTTAAACAAGGAATAAGGGGGGAAATTGAAGGGGCCGTTTTGTGGATATTTTCTCGTAGTTTGACCCTATGGGTTTATAGAATTGCAGAAAACTTCAATTGGGGCTGTCTAGACCTGAATTGGAGCAGATGCCAGGGGTCCCCCAGTTACGTATATCTTTAAAGGCAACTATACCAGGAATACAGGGGGAAATTGAAGTGGGCCGTTTTGTGGATATTTTCTCGTAGTTTGACCCTATGGGTTTATAGAATTGCAGAAAACTTCAATTGGGACTGTCTGGACCTGAATTTGAGCAGATACCAGGGGTCCCCCGGTTACGTATATCTTTAAAGGCAGCTATACAAGGAATACGGGGGGAAATTGAAGTGGGCCCTTTTGTGGATATTTTCTCGTAGTTTGACCCTATAGGTTTATAGAATTGCAGAAAACTTCAATTGGGGCTGTCTGGACCTGAATTGGAGCAGATGCCAGGGGTCCCCCAGTTACGTATATCTTTAAAGACAGCTATACAAGGAATACGGGGGGAAATTGAAGTGGGCCGTTTTGTGGATATTTTCTCGTAGTTTGACCATATGGGTTTATAGAATTGCAGAAAACTTCAATTGGGGCTGTCTGGACCTGAATTGGAGCAGATACCAGGGCTCCCCCGATTACGTATATCTTTAAAGGCAGTTAAACAAGGAATAAGGGGGGAAATTGAAGGGGGCCGTTTTGTGGATATTTTCTCGTAGTTTGACCATATGGGTTTATAGAATTGCAGAAAACTTCAATTGGGACTTTCTGGACCTGAATTTGAGCAGATACCAGGGGTCCCCCGGTTACGTATATCTTTAAAGGCAGCTATACAAGGAATACGGGGGGAAATTGAAGTGGGCCGTTTTATGGATATTTTCTCGTAATTTGACCCTATAGGTTTATAGAATTGCAGAAAACTTCAATTGGGGCTGTCTGGACCTGAATTGGAGCAGATGCCAGGGGTCCCCCAGTTACGTATATCTTTAAAGACAGCTATACAAGGAATACGGGGGGAAATTGAAGTGGGCCGTTTTGTAGATATTTTCTCGTAGTTTGACCATATGGTTTTATAGAATTGCAGAAAACTTCAATTGGGGCTGTCTTGACCTAAATTGGAGCAGATACCAGGGCTCCCCCGATTACGTATATCTTTAAAGGCAGTTAAACAAGGAATAAGGGGGGAAATTGAAGGGGGCCGTTTTGTGGATATTTTCTCGTAGTTTGACCCTATGGGTTTATAGAATTGCAGAAAACTTCAATTGGGGCTGTCTGGACCTGAATTGGAGCAGATGCCAGGGGTCCCCCAGTTACGTATATCTTTAAAGGCAACTATACAAGGAATACGGGGGGAATTTGAAGTGGGCCGTTTTGTGGATATTTTCTCGTAGTTTGACCCTATGGGTTTATAGAATTGCAGAAAACTTCAATTGGGGTTGTCTAGACCTGAATTGGAGCAGATACCAGGGGGTCCCCCGATTACGTATATCTTTAAAGGCAGCTATACAAGGAATACGGGGGGAAATTAAAGTGGGCCGTTTTGTGGATATTTTCTCGTAGTTTGACCCTATGGGTTTATAGAATTGCAGAAAACTTCAATTGGGGCTGTCTGGACCTGAATTGGAGCAGATACCAGGGGTCCCCCAGTTATGTATATCTTTAAAGACAGCTATACAAGGAATACGGGGGGAAATTGAAGTGGGCCGTTTTGTGGATATTTTCTCGTAGTTTGACCCTATGGGTTTATAGAATTGCAGAAAACTTCAATTGGGGTTGTCTGGACCTGAATTGGAGCAGATACCAGGGGTCCCCCGATTACGTATATCTTTAAAGGCAGTTAAACAAGGAATAAGGGGGGAAATTGAAGGGGGCCGTTTTGTGGATATTTTCTCGTAGTTTGACCATATGGGTTTATAGAATTGCAGAAAACTTTAATTGGGGCAGTCTAGACCTGAATTGGAGCAGATGCCAGGGGTCCCCCAATTACGTATATCTTTAAAGGCACCTATACAAGGAATACGGGGGGAAATTGAAGTGGGCCGTTTTGTGGATATTTTCTCGTAGTTTGATCCTATGGGTTTATAGAATTGCAGAAAACTTCAATTGGGGCTGTCTGGACCTGAATTGGAGCAGATACCAGGGGGTCCCCCGATTACGTATATCTTTAAAGGCAGTTATACAAGGAATACGGGGGGAAATTAAAGTGGGCCGTTTTGTGGATATTTTCTCGTAGTTTGACCATATGGGTTTATAGAATTGCAGAAAACTTTAATTGGGGCAGTCTAGACCTGAATTGGAGCAGATGCCAGGGGTCCCCCAATTACGTATATCTTTAAAGGCACCTATACAAGGAATACGGGGGGAAATTGAAGTGGGCCGTTTTGTGGATATTTTCTCGTAGTTTGATCCTATGGGTTTATAGAATTGCAGAAAACTTCAATTGGGGCTGTCTGGACCTGAATTGGAGCAGATACCAGGGGGTCCCCCGATTACGTATATCTTTAAAGGCAGTTATACAAGGAATACGGGGGGAAATTAAAGTGGGCCGTTTTGTGGATATTTTCTCGTAGTTTGACCCTATGGGTTTATAGAAGAATTGCAGAAAACTTCAATTGGGGCTGTCTAGACCTGAATTGGAGCAGATACCAGGGGTCCCCCCAGTTACGTATATCTTTAAAGACAGCTATACAAGGAATACGGGGGGAAATTGAAGTGGGCCGTTTTGTGGATATTTTTTCGTAGTTTGACCCTATGGGTTTATAGAATTGCAGAAAACTTCAATTGGGGTTGTCTGGACCTGAATTGGAGAAGATACCAGGGGTCCCCCGATTACGTATATCTTTAAAGGCAGTTAAACAATGAATAAGGGGGGAAATTGAAGGGGGCCGTTTTGGGGATATTTTCTCGTAGTTTGACCCTATGGGTTTATAGAATTGCAGAAAACTTCAATTGGGGCTGTCTGGACCTGAATTGGAGCAGATGCCAAGGGTCCCCCAGTTACGTATATCTTTAAAGGCAACTATACAAGGAATACGGGGGGAAATTGAAGTGGGCCGTTTTGTGGATATTTTCTCGTAGTTTGACCCTATGGGTTTATAGAATTGCAGAAAACTTCAATTAGGGCTTTCTGGACCTGATTTGGAGCAGATACCAGGGGGTCCCCCGATTACGTATATCTTTAAAGGTAGTTATACAAGGAATACGGGGGGAAATTAAAGTGGGCCATTTTGTGGATATTTTCTCGTAGTTTGACCCTATGGGTTTATAGAATTGCAGAAAACTTCAATTGGGGCTGTCTAGACCTGAAGTGGAGCAGATACCAGGGGTCCCCCAGTTACGTATATCTTTAAAGACAGCTATACAAGGAATACGGGGGGAAATTGAAGTGGGCCGTTTTGTGGATATTTTCTCGTAGTTTGACCCTATGGGTTTATAGAATTGCAGAAAACTTCAATTGGGGTTGTCTGGACCTGAATTGGAGCCGATACCAGGGGTCCCCCGATTACGTATGTCTTTAAAGGCAGTTAAACAGGGAATAAGGGGGGAAATTGAAGGGGCCGTTTTGTGGATATTTTCTCGTAGTTTGACCCTATGGGTTTATAGAATTGCAGAAAACTTCAATTGGGGCTGTCTAGACCTGAATTGGAGCAGATGCCAGGGGTCCCCCAGTTACGTATATCTTTAAAGGCAACTATACCAGGAATACAGGGGGAAATTGAAGTGGGCCGTTTTGTGGATATTTTCTCGTAGTTTGACCCTATGGGTTTATAGAATTGCAGAAAACTTCAATTGGGGTTGTCTGGACCTGAATTGGAGCAGATACCAGGGGTCCCCCGATTACGTATATCTTTAAAGGCAGTTAAACAAGGAATAAGGGGGGAAATTGAAGGGGGCCGTTTTGTGGATATTTTCTCGTAGTTTGACCATATGGGTTTATAGAATTGCAGAAAACTTTAATTGGGGCAGTCTAGACCTGAATTGGAGCAGATGCCAGGGGTCCCCCAATTACGTATATCTTTAAAGGCACCTATACAAGGAATACGGGGGGAAATTGAAGTGGGCCGTTTTGTGGATATTTTCTCGTAGTTTGATCCTATGGGTTTATTGAATTGCAGAAAACTTCAATTGGGGCTGTCTGGACCTGAATTGGAGCAGATACCAGGGGGTCCCCCGATTACGTATATCTTTAAAGGCAGTTATACAAGGAATACGGGGGGAAATTAAAGTGGGCCGTTTTGTGGATATTTTCTCGTAGTTTGACCCTATGGGTTTATAGAAGAATTGCAGAAAACTTCAATTGGGGCTGTCTAGACCTGAATTGGAGCAGATACCAGGGGTCCCCCCAGTTACGTATATCTTTAAAGACAGCTATACAAGGAATACGGGGGGAAATTGAAGTGGGCCGTTTTGTGGATATTTTTTCATAGTTTGACCCTATGGGTTTATAGAATTGCAGAAAACTTCAATTGGGGTTGTCTGGACCTGAATTGGAGCAGATACCAGGGGTCCCCCGATTACGTATATCTTTAAAGGCAGTTAAACAATGAATAAGGGGGGAAATTGAAGGGGGCCGTTTTGGGGATATTTTCTCGTAGTTTGACCCTATGGGTTTATAGAATTGCAGAAAACTTCAATTGGGGCTGTCTGGACCTGAATTGGAGCAGATGCCAAGGGTCCCCCAGTTACGTATATCTTTAAAGGTAACTATACAAGGAATACGGGGGGAAATTGAAGTGGGCCGTTTTGTGGATATTTTCTCGTAGTTTGACCCTATGGGTTTATAGAATTGCAGAAAACTTCAATTAGGGCTTTCTGGACCTGATTTGGAGCAGATACCAGGGGGTCCCCCGATTACGTATATCTTTAAAGGTAGTTATACAAGGAATACGGGGGGAAATTAAAGTGGGCCATTTTGTGGATATTTTCTCGTAGTTTGACCCTATGGGTTTATAGAATTGCAGAAAACTTCAATTGGGGCTGTCTAGACCTGAAGTGGAGCAGATACCAGGGGTCCCCCAGTTACGTATATCTTTAAAGACAGCTATACAAGGAATACGGGGGGAAATTGAAGTGGGCCGTTTTGTGGATATTTTCTCGTAGTTTGACCCTATGGGTTTATAGAATTGCAGAAAACTTCAATTGGGGTTGTCTGGACCTGAATTGGAGCCGATACCAGGGGTCCCCCGATTACGTATGTCTTTAAAGGCAGTTAAACAAGGAATAAGGGGGGAAATTGAAGGGGCCGTTTTGTGGATATTTTCTCGTAGTTTGACCCTATGGGTTTATAGAATTGCAGAAAACTTCAATTGGGGCTGTCTAGACCTGAATTGGAGCAGATGCCAGGGGTCCCCCAGTTACGTATATCTTTAAAGGCAACTATACCAGGAATACAGGGGGAAATTGAAGTGGGCCGTTTTGTGGATATTTTCTCGTAGTTTGACCCTATGGGTTTATAGAATTGCAGAAAACTTCAATTGGGGTTGTCTGGACCTGAATTGGAGCAGATACCAGGGGTCCCCCGATTACGTATATCTTTAAAGGCAGTTAAACAAGGAATAAGGGGGGAAATTGAAGGGGGCCGTTTTGTGGATATTTTCTCGTAGTTTGACCATATGGGTTTATAGAATTGCAGAAAACTTTAATTGGGGCAGTCTAGACCTGAATTGGAGCAGATGCCAGGGGTCCCCCAATTACGTATATCTTTAAAGGCACCTATACAAGGAATACGGGGGGAAATTGAAGTGGGCCGTTTTGTGGATATTTTCTCGTAGTTTGATCCTATGGGTTTATAGAATTGCAGAAAACTTCAATTGGGGCTGTCTGGACCTGAATTGGAGCAGATACCAGGGGGTCCCCCGATTACGTATATCTTTAAAGGCAGTTATACAAGGAATACGGGGGGAAATTAAAGTGGGCCGTTTTGTGGATATTTTCTCGTAGTTTGACCCTATGGGTTTATAGAAGAATTGCAGAAAACTTCAATTGGGGCTGTCTAGACCTGAATTGGAGCAGATACCAGGGGTCCCCCCAGTTACGTATATCTTTAAAGACAGCTATACAAGGAATATGGGGGGAAATTGAAGTGGGCCGTTTTGTGGATATTTTTTCGTAGTTTGACCCTATGGGTTTATAGAATTGCAGAAAACTTCAATTGGGGTTGTCTGGACCTGAATTGGAGCAGATACCAGGGGTCCCCCGATTACGTATATCTTTAAAGGCAGTTAAACAATGAATAAGGGGGGAAATTGAAGGGGGCCGTTTTGGGGATATTTTCTCGTAGTTTGACCCTATGGGTTTATAGAATTGCAGAAAACTTCAATTGGGGCTGTCTGGACCTGAATTGGAGCAGATGCCAAGGGTCCCCCAGTTACGTATATCTTTAAAGGCAACTATACAAGGAATACGGGGGGAAATTGAAGTGGGCCGTTTTGTGGATATTTTCTCGTAGTTTGACCCTATGGGTTTATAGAATTGCAGAAAACTTCAATTAGGGCTTTCTGGACCTGAATTGGAGCAGATAACAGGGGGTCCCCCGATTACGTATATCTTTAAAGGTAGTTATACAAGGAATACGGGGGGAAATTAAAGTGGGCCATTTTGTGGATATTTTCTCGTAGTTTGACCCTATGGGTTTATAGAATTGCAGAAAACTTCAATTGGGGCTGTCTAGACCTGAAGTGGAACAGATACCAGGGGTCCCCCAGTTACGTATATCTTTAAAGACAGCTATACAAGGAATACGGGGGGAAATTGAAGTGGGCCGTTTTGTGGATATTTTCTCGTAGTTTGACCCTATGGGTTTATAGAATTGCAGAAAACTTCAATTGGGGTTGTCTGGACCTGAATTGGAGCCGATACCAGGGGTCCCCCGATTACGTATGTCTTTAAAGGCAGTTAAACAAGGAATAAGGGGGGAAATTGAAGGGGCCGTTTTGTGGATATTTTCTCGTAGTTTGACCCTATGGGTTTATAGAATTGCAGAAAACTTCAATTGGGGCTGTCTAGACCTGAATTGGAGCAGATGCCAGGGGTCCCCCAGTTACGTATATCTTTAAAGGCAACTATACCAGGAATACAGGGGGAAATTGAAGTGGGCCGTTTTGTGGATATTTTCTCGTAGTTTGACCCTATGGGTTTATAGAATTGCAGAAAACTTCAATTGGGACTGTCTGGACCTGAATTTGAGCAGATACCAGGGGTCCCCCGGTTACGTATATCTTTAAAGGCAGCTATACAAGGAATACGGGGGGAAATTGAAGTGGGCCCTTTTGTGGATATTTTCTCGTAGTTTGACCCTATAGGTTTATAGAATTGCAGAAAACTTCAATTGGGGCTGTCTGGACCTGAATTGGAGCAGATGCCAGGGGTCCCCCAGTTACGTATATCTTTAAAGACAGCTATACAAGGAATACGGGGGGAAATTGAAGTGGGCCGTTTTGTGGATATTTTCTCGTAGTTTGACCATATGGGTTTATAGAATTGCAGAAAACTTCAATTGGGGCTGTCTGGACCTGAATTGGAGCAGATACCAGGGCTCCCCCGATTACGTATATCTTTAAAGGCAGTTAAACAAGGAATAAGGGGGGAAATTGAAGGGGGCCGTTTTGTGGATATTTTCTCGTAGTTTGACCCTAGGGGTTTATAGAATTGCAGAAAACTTCAATTGGGGCTGTCTGGACCTGAATTGGAGCAGATGCCAGGGGTCCCCCAGTTACGTATATCTTTAAAGGCAACTATACAAGGAATACGGGGGGAATTTGAAGTGGGCCGTTTTGTGGATATTTTCTCGTAGTTTGACCCTATGGGTTTATAGAATTGCAGAAAACTTCAATTGGGGTTGTCTAGACCTGAATTGGAGCAGATACCAGGGGGTCCCCCGATTACGTATATCTTTAAAGGCAGCTATACAAGGAATACGGGGGGAAATTAAAGTGGGCCGTTTTGTGGATATTTTCTCGTAGTTTGACCCTATGGGTTTATAGAATTGCAGAAAACTTCAATTGGGGTTGTCTAGACCTGAATTGGAGCAGATGCCAGGGGTCCCCCAGTTACGTATATCTTTAAAGGCAACTATACCAGGAATACAGGGGGAAATTGAAGTGGGCCGTTTTGTGGATATTTTCTCGTAGTTTGACCCTATGGGTTTATAGAATTGCAGAAAACTTCAATTGGGACTGTCTGGACCTGAATTTGAGCAGATACCAGGGGTCCCCCGGTTACGTATATCTTTAAAGGCAGCTATACAAGGAATACGGGGGGAAATTGAAGTGGGCCCTTTTGTGGATATTTTCTCGTAGTTTGACCCTATAGGTTTATAGAATTGCAGAAAACTTCAATTGGGGCTGTCTGGACCTGAATTGGAGCAGATGCCAGGGGTCCCCCAGTTACGTATATCTTTAAAGACAGCTATACAAGGAATACGGGGGGAAATTGAAGTGGGCCGTTTTGTGGATATTTTCTCGTAGTTTGACCATATGGGTTTATAGAATTGCAGAAAACTTCAATTGGGGCTGTCTGGACCTGAATTGGAGCAGATACCAGGGCTCCCCCGATTACGTATATCTTTAAAGGCAGTTAAACAAGGAATAAGGGGGGAAATTGAAGGGGGCCGTTTTGTGGATATTTTCTCGTAGTTTGACCCTAGGGGTTTATAGAATTGCAGAAAACTTCAATTGGGGCTGTCTGGACCTGAATTGGAGCAGATGCCAGGGGTCCCCCAGTTACGTATATCTTTAAAGGCAACTTTACAAGGAATACGGGGGGAATTTGAAGTGGGCCGTTTTGTGGATATTTTCTCGTAGTTTGACCCTATGGGTTTATAGAATTGCAGAAAACTTCAATTGGGGTTGTCTAGACCTGAATTGGAGCAGATACCAGGGGTCCCCCGATTACGTATATCTTTAAAGGCAGCTATACAAGGAATACGGGGGGAAATTAAAGTGGGCCGTTTTGTGGATATTTTCTCGTAGTTTGACCCTATGGGTTTATAGAATTGCATAAAACTTCAATTGGGGATGTCTCGACCTGAATTGGAGCAGATACCAGGGGTCCCCCAGTTATGTATATCTTTAAAGACAGCTATACAAGGAATACGGGGGGAAATTGAAGTGGGCCGTTTTGTGGATATTTTCTCGTAGTTTGACCCTATGGGTTTATAGAATTGCAGAAAACTTCAATTGGGGCTGTCTAGACCTGAAGTGGAGCAGATACCAGGGGTCCCCCAGTTACGTATATCTTTAAAGACAGCTATACAAGGAATACGGGGGGAAATTGAAGTGGGCCGTTTTGTGGATATTTTCTCGTAGTTTGACCCTATGGGTTTATAGAATTGCAGAAAACTTCAATTGGGGTTGTCTGGACCTGAATTGGAGCCGATACCAGGGGTCCCCCGATTACGTATGTCTTTAAAGGCAGTTAAACAAGGAATAAGGGGGGAAATTGAAGGGGCCGTTTTGTGGATATTTTCTCGTAGTTTGACCCTATGGGTTTATAGAATTGCAGAAAACTTCAATTGGGGCTGTCTAGACCTGAATTGGAGCAGATGCCAGGGGTCCCCCAGTTACGTATATCTTTAAAGGCAACTATACAAGGAATACGGGGGGAAATTGAAGTGGGCCCTTTTGTGGATATTTTCTCGTAGTTTGACCCTATAGGTTTATAGAATTGCAGAAAACTTCAATTGGGGCTGTCTGGACCTGAATTGGAGCAGATGCCAGGGGTCCCCCAGTTACGTATATCTTTAAAGACAGCTATACAAGGAATACGGGGGGAAATTGAAGTGGGCCGTTTTGTGGATATTTTCTCGTAGTTTGACCATATGGGTTTATAGAATTGCAGAAAACTTCAATTGGGGCTGTCTGGACCTGAAGTGGAGCAGATACCAGGGGTCCCCCAGTTACGTATATCTTTAAAGGCAGTTAAACAAGGAATAAGGGGGGAAATTGAAGGGGGCCGTTTTGTGGATATTTTCTCGTAGTTTGACCCTAGGGGTTTATAGAATTGCAGAAAACTTCAATTGGGGCTGTCTGGACCTGAATTGGAGCAGATGCCAGGGGTCCCCCAGTTACGTATATCTTTAAAGGCAACTATACAAGGAATACGGGGGGAATTTGAAGTGGGCCGTTTTGTGGATATTTTCTCGTAGTTTGACCCTATGGGTTTATAGAATTGCAGAAAACTTCAATTGGGGTTGTCTAGACCTGAATTGGAGCAGATACCAGGGGGTCCCCCGATTACGTATATCTTTAAAGGCAGCTATACAAGGAATACGGGGGGAAATTAAAGTGGGCCGTTTTGTGGATATTTTCTCGTAGTTTGACCCTATGGGTTTATAGAATTGCAGAAAACTTCAATTGGGGTTGTCTAGACCTGAATTGGAGCAGATGCCAGGGGTCCCCCAGTTACGTATATCTTTAAAGGCAACTATACCAGGAATACAGGGGGAAATTGAAGTGGGCCGTTTTGTGGATATTTTCTCGTAGTTTGACCCTATGGGTTTATAGAATTGCAGAAAACTTCAATTGGGACTGTCTGGACCTGAATTTGAGCAGATACCAGGGGTCCCCCGGTTACGTATATCTTTAAAGGCAGCTATACAAGGAATACGGGGGGAAATTGAAGTGGGCCCTTTTGTGGATATTTTCTCGTAGTTTGACCCTATAGGTTTATAGAATTGCAGAAAACTTCAATTGGGGCTGTCTGGACCTGAATTGGAGCAGATGCCAGGGGTCCCCCAGTTACGTATATCTTTAAAGACAGCTATACAAGGAATACGGGGGGAAATTGAAGTGGGCCGTTTTGTGGATATTTTCTCGTAGTTTGACCATATGGGTTTATAGAATTGCAGAAAACTTCAATTGGGGCTGTCTGGACCTGAATTGGAGCAGATACCAGGGCTCCCCCGATTACGTATATCTTTAAAGGCAGTTAAACAAGGAATAAGGGGGGAAATTGAAGGGGGCCGTTTTGTGGATATTTTCTCGTAGTTTGACCCTATGGGTTTATAGAATTGCAGAAAACTTCAATTGGGGCTGTCTGGACCTGAATTGGAGCAGATACCAGGGCTCCCCCGATTACGTATATCTTTAAAGGCAGTTAAACAAGGAATAAGGGGGGAAATTGAAGGGGGCCGTTTTGTGGATATTTTCTCGTAGTTTGACCCTAGGGGTTTATAGAATTGCAGAAAACTTCAATTGGGGCTGTCTGGACCTGAATTGGAGCAGATGCCAAGGGTCCCCCAGTTACGTATATCTTTAAAGGCAACTTTACAAGGAATACGGGGGGAATTTGAAGTGGGCCGTTTTGTGGATATTTTCTCGTAGTTTGACCCTATGGGTTTATAGAATTGCAGAAAACTTCAATTGGGGTTGTCTAGACCTGAATTGGAGCAGATACCAGGGGGTCCCCCGATTACGTATATCTTTAAAGGCAGCTATACAAGGAATACGGGGGGAAATTAAAGTGGGCCGTTTTGTGGCTATTTTCTCGTAGTTTGACCCTATGGGTTTATAGAATTGCATAAAACTTCAATTGGGGCTGTCTCGACCTGAATTGGAGCAGATACCAGGGGTCCCCCAGTTATGTATATCTTTAAAGACAGCTATACAAGGAATACGGGGGGAAATTGAAGTGGGCCGTTTTGTGGATATTTTCTCGTAGTTTGACCCTATGGGTTTATAGAATTGCAGAAAACTTCAATTGGGGCTGTCTAGACCTGAAGTGGAGCAGATACCAGGGGTCCCCCAGTTACGTATATCTTTAAAGACAGCTATACAAGGAATACGGGGGGAAATTGAAGTGGGCCGTTTTGTGGATATTTTCTCGTAGTTTGACCCTATGGGTTTATAGAATTGCAGAAAACTTCAATTGGGGTTGTCTGGACCTGAATTGGAGCAGATACCAGGGGGTCCCCCGATTACGTATATCTTTAAAGGCAGCTATACAAGGAATACGGGGGGAAATTAAAGTGGGCCGTTTTGTGGATATTTTCTCGTAGTTTGACCCTATGGGTTTATAGAATTGCAGAAAACTTCAATTGGGGTTGTCTAGACCTGAATTGGAGCAGATACCAGGGGGTCCCCCGATTACGTATATCTTTAAAGGCAGCTATACAAGGAATACGGGGGGAAATTAAAGTGGGCCGTTTTGTGGATATTTTCTCGTAGTTTGACCCTATGGGTTTATAGAATTGCAGAAAACTTCAATTGGGGTTGTCTAGACCTGAATTGGAGCAGATGCCAGGGGTCCCCCAGTTACGTATATCTTTAAAGGCAACTATACCAGGAATACAGGGGGAAATTGAAGTGGGCCGTTTTGTGGATATTTTCTCGTAGTTTGACCCTATGGGTTTATAGAATTGCAGAAAACTTCAATTGGGACTGTCTGGACCTGAATTTGAGCAGATACCAGGGGTCCCCCGGTTACGTATATCTTTAAAGGCAGCTATACAAGGAATACGGGGGGAAATTGAAGTGGGCCCTTTTGTGGATATTTTCTCGTAGTTTGACCCTATAGGTTTATAGAATTGCAGAAAACTTCAATTGGGGCTGTCTGGACCTGAATTGGAGCAGATGCCAGGGGTCCCCCAGTTACGTATATCTTTAAAGACAGCTATACAAGGAATACGGGGGGAAATTGAAGTGGGCCGTTTTGTGGATATTTTCTCGTAGTTTGACCATATGGGTTTATAGAATTGCAGAAAACTTCAATTGGGGCTGTCTGGACCTGAATTGGAGCAGATACCAGGGCTCCCCCGATTACGTATATCTTTAAAGGCAGTTAAACAAGGAATAAGGGGGGAAATTGAAGGGGGCCGTTTTGTGGATATTTTCTCGTAGTTTGACCCTATGGGTTTATAGAATTGCAGAAAACTTCAATTGGGGCTGTCTGGACCTGAATTGGAGCAGATACCAGGGCTCCCCCGATTACGTATATCTTTAAAGGCAGTTAAACAAGGAATAAGGGGGGAAATTGAAGGGGGCCGTTTTGTGGATATTTTCTCGTAGTTTGACCCTAGGGGTTTATAGAATTGCAGAAAACTTCAATTGGGGCTGTCTGGACCTGAATTGGAGCAGATGCCAAGGGTCCCCCAGTTACGTATATCTTTAAAGGCAACTTTACAAGGAATACGGGGGGAATTTGAAGTGGGCCGTTTTGTGGATATTTTCTCGTAGTTTGACCCTATGGGTTTATAGAATTGCAGAAAACTTCAATTGGGGTTGTCTAGACCTGAATTGGAGCAGATACCAGGGGGTCCCCCGATTACGTATATCTTTAAAGGCAGCTATACAAGGAATACGGGGGGAAATTAAAGTGGGCCGTTTTGTGGCTATTTTCTCGTAGTTTGACCCTATGGGTTTATAGAATTGCATAAAACTTCAATTGGGGCTGTCTCGACCTGAATTGGAGCAGATACCAGGGGTCCCCCAGTTAAGTATATCTTTAAAGACAGCTATACAAGGAATACGGGGGGAAATTGAAGTGGGCCGTTTTGTGGATATTTTCTCGTAGTTTGACCCTATGGGTTTATAGAATTGCAGAAAACTTCAATTGGGGCTGTCTAGACCTGAAGTGGAGCAGATACCAGGGGTCCCCCAGTTACGTATATCTTTAAAGACAGCTATACAAGGAATACGGGGGGAAATTGAAGTGGGCCGTTTTGTGGATATTTTCTCGTAGTTTGACCCTATGGGTTTATAGAATTGCAGAAAACTTCAATTGGGGTTGTCTGGACCTGAATTGGAGCCGATACCAGGGGTCCCCCGATTACGTATGTCTTTAAAGGCAGTTAAACAAGGAATAAGGGGGGAAATTGAAGGGGCCGTTTTGTGGATATTTTCTCGTAGTTTGACCCTATGGGTTTATAGAATTGCAGAAAACTTCAATTGGGGCTGTCTAGACCTGAATTGGAGCAGATGCCAGGGGTCCCCCAGTTACGTATATCTTTAAAGGCAACTATACCAGGAATACAGGGGGAAATTGAAGTGGGCCGTTTTGTGGATATTTTCTCGTAGTTTGACCTTATGGGTTTATAGAATTGCAGAAAACTTCAATTGGGACTGTCTGGACCCGAATTTGAGCAGATACCAGGGGTCCCCCGGTTACGTATATCTTTAAAGGCAGCTATACAAGGAATACGGGGGGAAATTGAAGTGGGCCCTTTTGTGGATATTTTCTCGTAGTTTGACCCTATAGGTTTATAGAATTGCAGAAAACTTCAATTGGGGCTGTCTGGACCTGAATTGGAGCAGATGCCAGGGGTCCCCCAGTTACGTATATCTTTAAAGACAGCTATACAAGGAATACGGGGGGAAATTGAAGTGGGCCGTTTTGTGGATATTTTCTCGTAGTTTGACCATATGGGTTTATAGAATTGCAGAAAACTTCAATTGGGGCTGTCTGGACCTGAATTGGAGCAGATACCAGGGCTCCCCCGATTACGTATATCTTTAAAGGCAGTTAAACAAGGAATAAGGGGGGAAATTGAAGGGGGCCGTTTTGTGGATATTTTCTCGTAGTTTGACCCTAGGGGTTTATAGAATTGCAGAAAACTTCAATTGGGGCTGTCTGGACCTGAATTGGAGCAGATGCCAGGGGTCCCCCAGTTACGTATATCTTTAAAGGCAACTATACAAGGAATACGGGGGGAATTTGAAGTGGGCCGTTTTGTGGATATTTTCTCGTAGTTTGACCCTATGGGTTTATAGAATTGCAGAAAACTTCAATTGGGGTTGTCTAGACCTGAATTGGAGCAGATACCAGGGGGTCCCCCGATTACGTATATCTTTAAAGGCAGCTATACAAGGAATACGGGGGGAAATTAAAGTGGGCCGTTTTGTGGATATTTTCTCGTAGTTTGACCCTATGGGTTTATAGAATTGCAGAAAACTTCAATTGGGGTTGTCTAGACCTGAATTGGAGCAGATGCCAGGGGTCCCCCAGTTACGTATATCTTTAAAGGCAACTATACCAGGAATACAGGGGGAAATTGAAGTCGGCCGTTTTGTGGATATTTTCTCGTAGTTTGACCCTATGGGTTTATAGAATTGCAGAAAACTTCAATTGGGACTGTCTGGACCTGAATTTGAGCAGATACCAGGGGTCCCCCGGTTACGTATATCTTTAAAGGCAGCTATACAAGGAATACGGGGGGAAATTGAAGTGGGCCCTTTTGTGGATATTTTCTCGTAGTTTGACCCTATAGGTTTATAGAATTGCAGAAAACTTCAATTGGGGCTGTCTGGACCTGAATTGGAGCAGATGCCAGGGGTCCCCCAGTTACGTATATCTTTAAAGACAGCTATACAAGGAATACGGGGGGAAATTGAAGTGGGCCGTTTTGTGGATATTTTCTCGTAGTTTGACCATATGGGTTTATAGAATTGCAGAAAACTTCAATTGGGGCTGTCTGGACCTGAATTGGAGCAGATACCAGGGCTCCCCCGATTACGTATATCTTTAAAGGCAGTTAAACAAGGAATAAGGGGGGAAATTGAAGGGGGCCGTTTTGTGGATATTTTCTCGTAGTTTGACCCTATGGGTTTATAGAATTGCAGAAAACTTCAATTGGGGCTGTCTAGACCTGAATTGGAGCAGATGCCAGGGGTCCCCCAGTTACGTATATCTTTAAAGGCAACTATACCAGGAATACAGGGGGAAATTGAAGTGGGCCGTTTTGTGGATATTTTCTCGTAGTTTGACCCTATGGGTTTATAGAATTGCAGAAAACTTCAATTGGGGTTGTCTGGACCTGAATTGGAGCCGATACCAGGGGTCCCCCGATTACGTATGTCTTTAAAGGCAGTTAAACAAGGAATAAGGGGGGAAATTGAAGGGGCCGTTTTGTGGATATTTTCTCGTAGTTTGACCCTATGGGTTTATAGAATTGCAGAAAACTTCAATTGGGGCTGTCTAGACCTGAATTGGAGCAGATGCCAGGGGTCCCCCAGTTACGTATATCTTTAAAGGCAACTATACCAGGAATACAGGGGGAAATTGAAGTGGGCCGTTTTGTGGATATTTTCTCGTAGTTTGACCTTATGGGTTTATAGAATTGCAGAAAACTTCAATTGGGACTGTCTGGACCCGAATTTGAGCAGATACCAGGGGTCCCCCGGTTACGTATATCTTTAAAGGCAGCTATACAAGGAATACGGGGGGAAATTGAAGTGGGCCCTTTTGTGGATATTTTCTCGTAGTTTGACCCTATAGGTTTATAGAATTGCAGAAAACTTCAATTGGGGCTGTCTGGACCTGAATTGGAGCAGATGCCAGGGGTCCCCCAGTTACGTATATCTTTAAAGACAGCTATACAAGGAATACGGGGGGAAATTGAAGTGGGCCGTTTTGTGGATATTTTCTCGTAGTTTGACCATATGGGTTTATAGAATTGCAGAAAACTTCAATTGGGGCTGTCTGGACCTGAATTGGAGCAGATACCAGGGCTCCCCCGATTACGTATATCTTTAAAGGCAGTTAAACAAGGAATAAGGGGGGAAATTGAAGGGGGCCGTTTTGTGGATATTTTCTCGTAGTTTGACCCTAGGGGTTTATAGAATTGCAGAAAACTTCAATTGGGGCTGTCTGGACCTGAATTGGAGCAGATGCCAGGGGTCCCCCAGTTACGTATATCTTTAAAGGCAACTATACAAGGAATACGGGGGGAATTTGAAGTGGGCCGTTTTGTGGATATTTTCTCGTAGTTTGACCCTATGGGTTTATAGAATTGCAGAAAACTTCAATTGGGGTTGTCTAGACCTGAATTGGAGCAGATACCAGGGGGTCCCCCGATTACGTATATCTTTAAAGGCAGCTATACAAGGAATACGGGGGGAAATTAAAGTGGGCCGTTTTGTGGATATTTTCTCGTAGTTTGACCCTATGGGTTTATAGAATTGCAGAAAACTTCAATTGGGGTTGTCTAGACCTGAATTGGAGCAGATGCCAGGGGTCCCCCAGTTACGTATATCTTTAAAGGCAACTATACCAGGAATACAGGGGGAAATTGAAGTCGGCCGTTTTGTGGATATTTTCTCGTAGTTTGACCCTATGGGTTTATAGAATTGCAGAAAACTTCAATTGGGACTGTCTGGACCTGAATTTGAGCAGATACCAGGGGTCCCCCGGTTACGTATATCTTTAAAGGCAGCTATACAAGGAATACGGGGGGAAATTGAAGTGGGCCCTTTTGTGGATATTTTCTCGTAGTTTGACCCTATAGGTTTATAGAATTGCAGAAAACTTCAATTGGGGCTGTCTGGACCTGAATTGGAGCAGATGCCAGGGGTCCCCCAGTTACGTATATCTTTAAAGACAGCTATACAAGGAATACGGGGGGAAATTGAAGTGGGCCGTTTTGTGGATATTTTCTCGTAGTTTGACCATATGGGTTTATAGAATTGCAGAAAACTTCAATTGGGGCTGTCTGGACCTGAATTGGAGCAGATACCAGGGCTCCCCCGATTACGTATATCTTTAAAGGCAGTTAAACAAGGAATAAGGGGGGAAATTGAAGGGGGCCGTTTTGTGGATATTTTCTCGTAGTTTGACCCTAGGGGTTTGTAGAATTGCAGAAAACTTCAATTGGGGCTGTCTGGACCTGAATTGGAGCAGATGCCAGGGGTCCCCCAGTTACGTATATCTTTAAAGGCAACTTTACAAGGAATACGGGGGGAATTTGAAGTGGGCCGTTTTGTGGATATTTTCTCTTAGTTTGACCCTATGGGTTTATAGAATTGCAGAAAACTTCAATTGGGGTTGTCTAGACCTGAATTGGAGCAGATACCAGGGGGTCCCCCGATTACGTATATCTTTAAAGGCAGCTATACAAGGAATACGGGGGGAAATTAAAGTGGGCCGTTTTGTGGATATTTTCTCGTAGTTTGACCCTATGGGTTTATAGAATTGCATAAAACTTCAATTGGGGCTGTCTCGACCTGAATTGGAGCAGATACCAGGGGTCCCCCAGTTATGTATATCTTTAAAGACAGCTATACAAGGAATACGGGGGGAAATTGAAGTGGGCCGTTTTGTGGATATTTTCTCGTAGTTTGACCCTATGGGTTTATAGAATTGCAGAAAACTTCAATTGGGGCTGTCTAGACCTGAAGTGGAGCAGATACCAGGGGTCCCCCAGTTACGTATATCTTTAAAGACAGCTATACAAGGAATACGGGGGGAAATTGAAGTGGGCCGTTTTGTGGATATTTTCTCGTAGTTTGACCCTATGGGTTTATAGAATTGCAGAAAACTTCAATTGGGGCTGTCTGGACCTGAATTGGAGCAGATACCAGGGCTCCCCCGATTACGTATATCTTTAAAGGCAGTTAAACAAGGAATAAGGGGGGAAATTGAAGGGGGCCGTTTTGTGGATATTTTCTCGTAGTTTGACCCTAGGGGTTTATAGAATTGCAGAAAACTTCAATTGGGGCTGTCTGGACCTGAATTGGAGCAGATGCCAGGGGTCCCCCAGTTACGTATATCTTTAAAGGCAACTATACAAGGAATACGGGGGGAATTTGAAGTGGGCCGTTTTGTGGATATTTTCTCGTAGTTTGACCCTATGGGTTTATAGAATTGCAGAAAACTTCAATTGGGGTTGTCTAGACCTGAATTGGAGCAGATACCAGGGGGTCCCCCGATTACGTATATCTTTAAAGGCAGCTATACAAGGAATACGGGGGGAAATTAAAGTGGGCCGTTTTGTGGATATTTTCTCGTAGTTTGACCCTATGGGTTTATAGAATTGCAGAAAACTTCAATTGGGGTTGTCTAGACCTGAATTGGAGCAGATGCCAGGGGTCCCCCAGTTACGTATATCTTTAAAGGCAACTATACCAGGAATACAGGGGGAAATTGAAGTGGGCCGTTTTGTGGATATTTTCTCGTAGTTTGACCCTATGGGTTTATAGAATTGCAGAAAACTTCAATTGGGACTGTCTGGACCTGAATTTGAGCAGATACCAGGGGTCCCCCGGTTACGTATATCTTTAAAGGCAGCTATACAAGGAATACGGGGGGAAATTGAAGTGGGCCCTTTTGTGGATATTTTCTCGTAGTTTGACCCTATAGGTTTATAGAATTGCAGAAAACTTCAATTGGGGCTGTCTGGACCTGAATTGGAGCAGATGCCAGGGGTCCCCCAGTTACGTATATCTTTAAAGACAGCTATACAAGGAATACGGGGGGAAATTGAAGTGGGCCGTTTTGTGGATATTTTCTCGTAGTTTGACCATATGGGTTTATAGAATTGCAGAAAACTTCAATTGGGGCTGTCCGGACCTGAATTGGAGCAGATACCAGGGCTCCCCCGATTACGTATATCTTTAAAGGCAGTTAAACAAGGAATAAGGGGGGAAATTGAAGGGGGCCGTTTTGTGGATATTTTCTCGTAGTTTGACCCTATGGGTTTATAGAATTGCAGAAAACTTCAATTGGGGCTGTCTAGACCTGAATTGGAGCAGATGCCAGGGGTCCCCCAGTTACGTATATCTTTAAAGGCAACTATACCAGGAATACAGGGGGAAATTGAAGTGGGCCGTTTTGTGGATATTTTCTCGTAGTTTGACCCTATGGGTTTATAGAATTGCAGAAAACTTCAATTGGGGTTGTCTGGACCTGAATTGGAGCCGATACCAGGGGTCCCCCGATTACGTATGTCTTTAAAGGCAGTTAAACAAGGAATAAGGGGGGAAATTGAAGGGGCCGTTTTGTGGATATTTTCTCGTAGTTTGACCCTATGGGTTTATAGAATTGCAGAAAACTTCAATTGGGGCTGTCTAGACCTGAATTGGAGCAGATGCCAGGGGTCCCCCAGTTACGTATATCTTTAAAGGCAACTATACCAGGAATACAGGGGGAAATTGAAGTGGGCCGTTTTGTGGATATTTTCTCGTAGTTTGACCCTATGGGTTTATAGAATTGCAGAAAACTTCAATTGGGACTGTCTGGACCTGAATTTGAGCAGATACCAGGGGTCCCCCGGTTACGTATATCTTTAAAGGCAGCTATACAAGGAATACGGGGGGAAATTGAAGTGGGCCCTTTTGTGGATATTTTCTCGTAGTTTGACCCTATAGGTTTATAGAATTGCAGAAAACTTCAATTGGGGCTGTCTGGACCTGAATTGGAGCAGATGCCAGGGGTCCCCCAGTTACGTATATCTTTAAAGACAGCTATACAAGGAATACGGGGGGAAATTGAAGTGGGCCGTTTTGTGGATATTTTCTCGTAGTTTGACCATATGGGTTTATAGAATTGCAGAAAACTTCAATTGGGGCTGTCTGGACCTGAATTGGAGCAGATACCAGGGCTCCCCCGATTACGTATATCTTTAAAGGCAGTTAAACAAGGAATAAGGGGGGAAATTGAAGGGGGCCGTTTTGTGGATATTTTCTCGTAGTTTGACCCTAGGGGTTTATAGAATTGCAGAAAACTTCAATTGGGGCTGTCTGGACCTGAATTGGAGCAGATGCCAGGGGTCCCCCAGTTACGTATATCTTTAAAGGCAACTTTACAAGGAATACGGGGGGAATTTGAAGTGGGCCGTTTTGTGGATATTTTCTCGTAGTTTGACCCTATGGGTTTATAGAATTGCAGAAAACTTCAATTGGGGTTGTCTAGACCTGAATTGGAGCAGATACCAGGGGGTCCCCCGATTACGTATATCTTTAAAGGCAGCTATACAAGGAATACGGGGGGAAATTAAAGTGGGCCGTTTTGTGGATATTTTCTCGTAGTTTGACCCTATGGGTTTATAGAATTGCATAAAACTTCAATTGGGGCTGTCTCGACCTGAATTGGAGCAGATACCAGGGGTCCCCCAGTTATGTATATCTTTAAAGACAGCTATACAAGGAATACGGGGGGAAATTGAAGTGGGCCGTTTTGTGGATATTTTCTCGTAGTTTGACCCTATGGGTTTATAGAATTGCAGAAAACTTCAATTGGGGCTGTCTAGACCTGAAGTGGAGCAGATACCAGGGGTCCCCCAGTTACGTATATCTTTAAAGACAGCTATACAAGGAATACGGGGGGAAATTGAAGTGGGCCGTTTTGTGGATATTTTCTCGTAGTTTGACCCTATGGGTTTATAGAATTGCAGAAAACTTCAATTGGGGTTGTCTGGACCTGAATTGGAGCCGATACCAGGGGTCCCCCGATTACGTATGTCTTTAAAGGCAGTTAAACAAGGAATAAGGGGGGAAATTGAAGGGGCCGTTTTGTGGATATTTTCTCGTAGTTTGACCCTATGGGTTTATAGAATTGCAGAAAACTTCAATTGGGGCTGTCTAGACCTGAATTGGAGCAGATGCCAGGGGTCCCCCAGTTACGTATATCTTTAAAGGCAACTATACCAGGAATACAGGGGGAAATTGAAGTGGGCCGTTTTGTGGATATTTTCTCGTAGTTTGACCCTATGGGTTTATAGAATTGCAGAAAACTTCAATTGGGACTGTCTGGACCTGAATTTGAGCAGATACCAGGGGTCCCCCGGTTACGTATATCTTTAAAGGCAGCTATACAAGGAATACGGGGGGAAATTGAAGTGGGCCCTTTTGTGGATATTTTCTCGTAGTTTGACCCTATAGGTTTATAGAATTGCAGAAAACTTCAATTGGGGCTGTCTGGACCTGAATTGGAGCAGATGCCAGGGGTCCCCCAGTTACGTATATCTTTAAAGACAGCTATACAAGGAATACGGGGGGAAATTGAAGTGGGCCGTTTTGTGGATATTTTCTCGTAGTTTGACCATATGGGTTTATAGAATTGCAGAAAACTTCAATTGGGGCTGTCTGGACCTGAATTAGAGCAGATACCAGGGCTCCCCCGATTACGTATATCTTTAAAGGCAGTTAAACAAGGAATAAGGGGGGAAATTGAAGGGGGCCGTTTTGTGGATATTTTCTCGTAGTTTGACCCTAGGGGTTTATAGAATTGCAGAAAACTTCAATTGGGGCTGTCTGGACCTGAATTGGAGCAGATGCCAGGGGTCCCCCAGTTACGTATATCTTTAAAGGCAACTATACAAGGAATACGGGGGGAATTTGAAGTGGGCCGTTTTGTGGATATTTTCTCGTAGTTTGACCCTATGGGTTTATAGAATTGCAGAAAACTTCAATTGGGGTTGTCTAGACCTGAATTGGAGCAGATACCAGGGGGTCCCCCGATTACGTATATCTTTAAAGGCAGCTATACAAGGAATACGGGGGGAAATTAAAGTGGGCCGTTTTGTGGATATTTTCTCGTAGTTTGACCCTATGGGTTTATAGAATTGCATAAAACTTCAATTGGGGCTGTCTCGACCTGAATTGGAGCAGATACCAGGGGTCCCCCAGTTATGTATATCTTTAAAGACAGCTATACAAGGAATACGGGGGGAAATTGAAGTGGGCCGTTTTGTGGATATTTTCTCGTAGTTTGACCCTATGGGTTTATAGAATTGCAGAAAACTTCAATTGGGGTTGTCTGGACCTGAATTGGAGCAGATACCAGGGGTCCCCCGATTACGTATATCTTTAAAGGCAGTTAAACAAGGAATAAGGGGGGAAATTGAAGGGGGCCGTTTTGTGGATATTTTCTCGTAGTTTGACCGTATGGGTTTATAGAATTGCAGAAAACTTTAATTGGGGCAGTCTAGACCTGAATTGGAGCAGATGCCAGGGGTCCCCCAATTACGTATATCTTTAAAGGCACCTATACAAGGAATACGGGGGGAAATTGAAGTGGGCCGTTTTGTGGATATTTTCTCGTAGTTTGACCCTATGGGTTTATAGAATTGCAGAAAACTTCAATTGGGGCTGTCTGGACCTGAATTGGAGCAGATACCAGGGGGTCCCCCGATTACGTATATCTTTAAAGGCAGTTATACAAGGAATACGGGGGGAAATTAAAGTGGGCCGTTTTGTGGATATTTTCTCGTAGTTTGACCCTATGGGTTTATAGAAGAATTGCAGAAAACTTCAATTGGGGCTGTCTAGACCTGAATTGGAGCAGATACCAGGGGTCCCCCCAGTTACGTATATCTTTAAAGGCAGCTATACAAGGAATACGGGGGGAAATTAAAGTGGGCCGTTTTGTGGATATTTTCTCGTAGTTTGACCCTATGGGTTTATAGAATTGCATAAAACTTCAATTGGGGCTGTCTCGACCTGAATTGGAGCAGATACCAGGGGTCCCCCAGTTATGTATATCTTTAAAGACAGCTATACAAGGAATACGGGGGGAAATTGAAGTGGGCCGTTTTGTGGATATTTTCTCGTAGTTTGACCCTATGGGTTTATAGAATTGCAGAAAACTTCAATTGGGGCTGTCTAGACCTGAAGTGGAGCAGATACCAGGGGTCCCCCAGTTACGTATATCTTTAAAGACAGCTATACAAGGAATACGGGGGGAAATTGAAGTGGGCCGTTTTGTGGATATTTTCTCGTAGTTTGACCCTATGGGTTTATAGAATTGCAGAAAACTTCAATTGGGGCTGTCTGGACCTGAATTGGAGCAGATACCAGGGGGTCCCCCGATTACGTATATCTTTAAAGGCAGTTATACAAGGAATACGGGGGGAAATTAAAGTGGGCCGTTTTGTGGATATTTTCTCGTAGTTTGACCCTATGGGTTTATAGAAGAATTGCAGAAAACTTCAATTGGGGCTGTCTAGACCTGAATTGGAGCAGATACCAGGGGTCCCCCCAGTTACGTATATCTTTAAAGGCAGCTATACAAGGAATACGGGGGGAAATTAAAGTGGGCCGTTTTGTGGATATTTTCTCGTAGTTTGACCCTATGGGTTTATAGAATTGCAGAAAACTTCAATTGGGACTGTCTGGACCTGAATTTGAGCAGATACCAGGGGTCCCCCGGTTACGTATATCTTTAAAGGCAGCTATACAAGGAATACGGGGGGAAATTGAAGTGGGCCCTTTTGTGGATATTTTCTCGTAGTTTGACCCTATAGGTTTATAGAATTGCAGAAAACTTCAATTGGGGCTGTCTGGACCTGAATTGGAGCAGATGCCAGGGGTCCCCCAGTTACGTATATCTTTAAAGACAGCTATACAAGGAATACGGGGGGAAATTGAAGTGGGCCGTTTTGTGGATATTTTCTCGTAGTTTGACCATATGGGTTTATAGAATTGCAGAAAACTTCAATTGGGGCTGTCTGGACCTGAATTAGAGCAGATACCAGGGCTCCCCCGATTACGTATATCTTTAAAGGCAGTTAAACAAGGAATAAGGGGGGAAATTGAAGGGGGCCGTTTTGTGGATATTTTCTCGTAGTTTGACCCTAGGGGTTTATAGAATTGCAGAAAACTTCAATTGGGGCTGTCTGGACCTGAATTGGAGCAGATGCCAGGGGTCCCCCAGTTACGTATATCTTTAAAGGCAACTATACAAGGAATACGGGGGGAATTTGAAGTGGGCCGTTTTGTGGATATTTTCTCGTAGTTTGACCCTATGGGTTTATAGAATTGCAGAAAACTTCAATTGGGGTTGTCTGGACCTGAATTGGAGCAGATACCAGGGGTCCCCCGATTACGTATATCTTTAAAGGCAGTTAAACAAGGAATAAGGGGGGAAATTGAAGGGGGCCGTTTTGTGGATATTTTCTCGTAGTTTGACCGTATGGGTTTATAGAATTGCAGAAAACTTTAATTGGGGCAGTCTAGACCTGAATTGGAGCAGATGCCAGGGGTCCCCCAATTACGTATATCTTTAAAGGCACCTATACAAGGAATACGGGGGGAAATTGAAGTGGGCCGTTTTGTGGATATTTTCTCGTAGTTTGACCCTATGGGTTTATAGAATTGCAGAAAACTTCAATTGGGGCTGTCTGGACCTGAATTGGAGCAGATACCAGGGGGTCCCCCGATTACGTATATCTTTAAAGGCAGTTATACAAGGAATACGGGGGGAAATTAAAGTGGGCCGTTTTGTGGATATTTTCTCGTAGTTTGACCCTATGGGTTTATAGAAGAATTGCAGAAAACTTCAATTGGGGCTGTCTAGACCTGAATTGGAGCAGATACCAGGGGTCCCCCCAGTTACGTATATCTTTAAAGGCAGCTATACAAGGAATACGGGGGGAAATTAAAGTGGGCCGTTTTGTGGATATTTTCTCGTAGTTTGACCCTATGGGTTTATAGAATTGCATAAAACTTCAATTGGGGCTGTCTCGACCTGAATTGGAGCAGATACCAGGGGTCCCCCAGTTATGTATATCTTTAAAGACAGCTATACAAGGAATACGGGGGGAAATTGAAGTGGGCCGTTTTGTGGATATTTTCTCGTAGTTTGACCCTATGGGTTTATAGAATTGCAGAAAACTTCAATTGGGGCTGTCTAGACCTGAAGTGGAGCAGATACCAGGGGTCCCCCAGTTACGTATATCTTTAAAGACAGCTATACAAGGAATACGGGGGGAAATTGAAGTGGGCCGTTTTGTGGATATTTTCTCGTAGTTTGACCCTATGGGTTTATAGAATTGCAGAAAACTTCAATTGGGGCTGTCTGGACCTGAATTGGAGCAGATACCAGGGGGTCCCCCGATTACGTATATCTTTAAAGGCAGTTATACAAGGAATACGGGGGGAAATTAAAGTGGGCCGTTTTGTGGATATTTTCTCGTAGTTTGACCCTATGGGTTTATAGAAGAATTGCAGAAAACTTCAATTGGGGCTGTCTAGACCTGAATTGGAGCAGATACCAGGGGTCCCCCCAGTTACGTATATCTTTAAAGCTATACAAGGAATACGGGGGGAAATTAAAGTGGGCCGTTTTGTGGATATTTTCTCGTAGTTTGACCCTATGGGTTTATAGAATTGCAGAAAACTTCAATTGGGACTGTCTGGACCTGAATTTGAGCAGATACCAGGGGTCCCCCGGTTACGTATATCTTTAAAGGCAGCTATACAAGGAATACGGGGGGAAATTGAAGTGGGCCCTTTTGTGGATATTTTCTCGTAGTTTGACCCTATAGGTTTATAGAATTGCAGAAAACTTCAATTGGGGCTGTCTGGACCTGAATTGGAGCAGATGCCAGGGGTCCCCCAGTTACGTATATCTTTAAAGACAGCTATACAAGGAATACGGGGGGAAATTGAAGTGGGCCGTTTTGTGGATATTTTCTCGTAGTTTGACCATATGGGTTTATAGAATTGCAGAAAACTTCAATTGGGGCTGTCTGGACCTGAATTAGAGCAGATACCAGGGCTCCCCCGATTACGTATATCTTTAAAGGCAGTTAAACAAGGAATAAGGGGGGAAATTGAAGGGGGCCGTTTTGTGGATATTTTCTCGTAGTTTGACCCTAGGGGTTTATAGAATTGCAGAAAACTTCAATTGGGGCTGTCTGGACCTGAATTGGAGCAGATGCCAGGGGTCCCCCAGTTACGTATATCTTTAAAGGCAACTATACAAGGAATACGGGGGGAATTTGAAGTGGGCCGTTTTGTGGATATTTTCTCGTAGTTTGACCCTATGGGTTTATAGAATTGCAGAAAACTTCAATTGGGGTTGTCTAGACCTGAATTGGAGCAGATACCAGGGGGTCCCCCGATTACGTATATCTTTAAAGGCAGCTATACAAGGAATACGGGGGGAAATTAAAGTGGGCCGTTTTGTGGATATTTTCTCGTAGTTTGACCCTATGGGTTTATAGAATTGCATAAAACTTCAATTGGGGCTGTCTCGACCTGAATTGGAGCAGATACCAGGGGTCCCCCAGTTATGTATATCTTTAAAGACAGCTATACAAGGAATACGGGGGGAAATTGAAGTGGGCCGTTTTGTGGATATTTTCTCGTAGTTTGACCCTATGGGTTTATAGAATTGCAGAAAACTTCAATTGGGGTTGTCTGGACCTGAATTGGAGCAGATACCAGGGGTCCCCCGATTACGTATATCTTTAAAGGCAGTTAAACAAGGAATAAGGGGGGAAATTGAAGGGGGCCGTTTTGTGGATATTTTCTCGTAGTTTGACCGTATGGGTTTATAGAATTGCAGAAAACTTTAATTGGGGCAGTCTAGACCTGAATTGGAGCAGATGCCAGGGGTCCCCCAATTACGTATATCTTTAAAGGCACCTATACAAGGAATACGGGGGGAAATTGAAGTGGGCCGTTTTGTGGATATTTTCTCGTAGTTTGACCCTATGGGTTTATAGAATTGCAGAAAACTTCAATTGGGGCTGTCTGGACCTGAATTGGAGCAGATACCAGGGGGTCCCCCGATTACGTATATCTTTAAAGGCAGTTATACAAGGAATACGGGGGGAAATTAAAGTGGGCCGTTTTGTGGATATTTTCTCGTAGTTTGACCCTATGGGTTTATAGAAGAATTGCAGAAAACTTCAATTGGGGCTGTCTAGACCTGAATTGGAGCAGATACCAGGGGTCCCCCCAGTTACGTATATCTTTAAAGGCAGCTATACAAGGAATACGGGGGGAAATTAAAGTGGGCCGTTTTGTGGATATTTTCTCGTAGTTTGACCCTATGGGTTTATAGAATTGCATAAAACTTCAATTGGGGCTGTCTCGACCTGAATTGGAGCAGATACCAGGGGTCCCCCAGTTATGTATATCTTTAAAGACAGCTATACAAGGAATACGGGGGGAAATTGAAGTGGGCCGTTTTGTGGATATTTTCTCGTAGTTTGACCCTATGGGTTTATAGAATTGCAGAAAACTTCAATTGGGGCTGTCTAGACCTGAAGTGGAGCAGATACCAGGGGTCCCCCAGTTACGTATATCTTTAAAGACAGCTATACAAGGAATACGGGGGGAAATTGAAGTGGGCCGTTTTGTGGATATTTTCTCGTAGTTTGACCCTATGGGTTTATAGAATTGCAGAAAACTTCAATTGGGGCTGTCTGGACCTGAATTGGAGCAGATACCAGGGGGTCCCCCGATTACGTATATCTTTAAAGGCAGTTATACAAGGAATACGGGGGGAAATTAAAGTGGGCCGTTTTGTGGATATTTTCTCGTAGTTTGACCCTATGGGTTTATAGAAGAATTGCAGAAAACTTCAATTGGGGCTGTCTAGACCTGAATTGGAGCAGATACCAGGGGTCCCCCCAGTTACGTATATCTTTAAAGGCAGCTATACAAGGAATACGGGGGGAAATTAAAGTGGGCCGTTTTGTGGATATTTTCTCGTAGTTTGACCCTATGGGTTTATAGAATTGCAGAAAACTTCAATTGGGGCTGTCTGGACCTGAATTGGAGCAGATACCAGGGGGTCCCCCGATTACGTATATCTTTAAAGGCAGTTATACAAGGAATACGGGGGGAAATTAAAGTGGGCCGTTTTGTGGATATTTTCTCGTAGTTTGACCCTATGGGTTTATAGAAGAATTGCAGAAAACTTCAATTGGGGCTGTCTAGACCTGAATTGGAGCAGATACCAGGGGTCCCCCCAGTTACGTATATCTTTAAAGGCAGCTATACAAGGAATACGGGGGGAAATTAAAGTGGGCCGTTTTGTGGATATTTTCTCGTAGTTTGACCCTATGGGTTTATAGAATTGCAGAAAACTTCAATTGGGGCTGTCTGGACCTGAATTGGAGCAGATACCAGGGGGTCCCCCGATTACGTATATCTTTAAAGGCAGTTATACAAGGAATACGGGGGGAAATTAAAGTGGGCCGTTTTGTGGATATTTTCTCGTAGTTTGACCCTATGGGTTTATAGAAGAATTACAGAAAACTTCAATTGGGGCTGTCTAGACCTGAATTGGAGCAGATACCAGGGGTCCCCCCAGTTACGTATATCTTTAAAGGCAGCTATACAAGGAATACGGGGGGAAATTAAAGTGGGCCGTTTTGTGGATATTTTCTCGTAGTTTGACCCTATGGGTTTATAGAATTGCATAAAACTTCAATTGGGGCTGTCTCGACCTGAATTGGAGCAGATACCAGGGGTCCCCCAGTTATGTATATCTTTAAAGACAGCTATACAAGGAATACGGGGGGAAATTGAAGTGGGCCGTTTTGTGGATATTTTCTCGTAGTTTGACCCTATGGGTTTATAGAATTGCAGAAAACTTCAATTGGGGCTGTCTAGACCTGAAGTGGAGCAGATACCAGGGGTCCCCCAGTTACGTATATCTTTAAAGACAGCTATACAAGGAATACGGGGGGAAATTGAAGTGGGCCGTTTTGTGGATATTTTCTCGTAGTTTGACCCTATGGGTTTATAGAATTGCAGAAAACTTCAATTGGGGTTGTCTGGACCTGAATTGTAGCCGATACCAGGGGTCCCCCGATTACGTATGTCTTTAAAGGCAGTTAAACAAGGAATAAGGGGGGAAATTGAAGGGGCCGTTTTGTGGATATTTTCTCGTAGTTTGACCCTATGGGTTTATAGAATTGCAGAAAACTTCAATTGGGGCTGTCTAGACCTGAATTGGAGCAGATGCCAGGGGTCCCCCAGTTACGTATATCTTTAAAGGCAACTATACCAGGAATACAGGGGGAAATTGAAGTGGGCCGTTTTGTGGATATTTTCTCGTAGTTTGACCCTATGGGTTTATAGAATTGCAGAAAACTTCAATTGGGGCTGTCTGGACCTGAATTGGAGCAGATACCAGGGGGTCCCCCGATTACGTATATCTTTAAAGGCAGTTATACAAGGAATACGGGGGGAAATTAAAGTGGGCCGTTTTGTGGATATTTTCTCGTAGTTTGACCCTATGGGTTTATAGAAGAATTGCAGAAAACTTCAATTGGGGCTGTCTAGACCTGAATTGGAGCAGATACCAGGGGTCCCCCCAGTTACGTATATCTTTAAAGGCAGCTATACAAGGAATACGGGGGGAAATTAAAGTGGGCCGTTTTGTGGATATTTTCTCGTAGTTTGACCCTATGGGTTTATAGAATTGCATAAAACTTCAATTGGGGCTGTCTCGACCTGAATTGGAGCAGATACCAGGGGTCCCCCAGTTATGTATATCTTTAAAGACAGCTATACAAGGAATACGGGGGGAAATTGAAGTGGGCCGTTTTGTGGATATTTTCTCGTAGTTTGACCCTATGGGTTTATAGAATTGCAGAAAACTTCAATTGGGGCTGTCTAGACCTGAAGTGGAGCAGATACCAGGGGTCCCCCAGTTACGTATATCTTTAAAGACAGCTATACAAGGAATACGGGGGGAAATTGAAGTGGGCCGTTTTGTGGATATTTTCTCGTAGTTTGACCCTATGGGTTTATAGAATTGCAGAAAACTTCAATTGGGGTTGTCTGGACCTGAATTGTAGCCGATACCAGGGGTCCCCCGATTACGTATGTCTTTAAAGGCAGTTAAACAAGGAATAAGGGGGGAAATTGAAGGGGCCGTTTTGTGGATATTTTCTCGTAGTTTGACCCTATGGGTTTATAGAATTGCAGAAAACTTCAATTGGGGCTGTCTAGACCTGAATTGGAGCAGATGCCAGGGGTCCCCCAGTTACGTATATCTTTAAAGGCAACTATACCAGGAATACAGGGGGAAATTGAAGTGGGCCGTTTTGTGGATATTTTCTCGTAGTTTGACCCTATGGGTTTATAGAATTGCAGAAAACTTCAATTGGGACTGTCTGGACCTGAATTTGAGCAGATACCAGGGGTCCCCCGGTTACGTATATCTTTAAAGGCAGCTATACAAGGAATACGGGGGGAAATTGAAGTGGGCCCTTTTGTGGATATTTTCTCGTAGTTTGACCCTATAGGTTTATAGAATTGCAGAAAACTTCAATTGGGGCTGTCTGGACCTGAATTGGAGCAGATGCCAGGGGTCCCCCAGTTACGTATATCTTTAAAGACAGCTATACAAGGAATACGGGGGGAAATTGAAGTGGGCCGTTTTGTGGATATTTTCTCGTAGTTTGACCATATGGGTTTATAGAATTGCAGAAAACTTCAATTGGGGCTGTCTGGACCTGAATTAGAGCAGATACCAGGGCTCCCCCGATTACGTATATCTTTAAAGGCAGTTAAACAAGGAATAAGGGGGGAAATTGAAGGGGGCCGTTTTGTGGATATTTTCTCGTAGTTTGACCCTAGGGGTTTATAGAATTGCAGAAAACTTCAATTGGGGCTGTCTGGACCTGAATTGGAGCAGATGCCAGGGGTCCCCCAGTTACGTATATCTTTAAAGGCAACTATACAAGGAATACGGGGGGAATTTGAAGTGGGCCGTTTTGTGGATATTTTCTCGTAGTTTGACCCTATGGGTTTATAGAATTGCAGAAAACTTCAATTGGGGTTGTCTAGACCTGAATTGGAGCAGATACCAGGGGGTCCCCCGATTACGTATATCTTTAAAGGCAGCTATACAAGGAATACGGGGGGAAATTAAAGTGGGCCGTTTTGTGGATATTTTCTCGTAGTTTGACCCTATGGGTTTATAGAATTGCATAAAACTTCAATTGGGGCTGTCTCGACCTGAATTGGAGCAGATACCAGGGGTCCCCCAGTTATGTATATCTTTAAAGACAGCTATACAAGGAATACGGGGGGAAATTGAAGTGGGCCGTTTTGTGGATATTTTCTCGTAGTTTGACCCTATGGGTTTATAGAATTGCAGAAAACTTCAATTGGGGTTGTCTGGACCTGAATTGGAGCAGATACCAGGGGTCCCCCGATTACGTATATCTTTAAAGGCAGTTAAACAAGGAATAAGGGGGGAAATTGAAGGGGGCCGTTTTGTGGATATTTTCTCGTAGTTTGACCGTATGGGTTTATAGAATTGCAGAAAACTTTAATTGGGGCAGTCTAGACCTGAATTGGAGCAGATGCCAGGGGTCCCCCAATTACGTATATCTTTAAAGGCACCTATACAAGGAATACGGGGGGAAATTGAAGTGGGCCGTTTTGTGGATATTTTCTCGTAGTTTGATCCTATGGGTTTATAGAATTGCAGAAAACTTCAATTGGGGCTGTCTGGACCTGAATTGGAGCAGATACCAGGGGTCCCCCGATTACGTATATCTTTAAAGGCAGTTATACAAGGAATACGGGGGGAAATTAAAGTGGGCCGTTTTGTGGATATTTTCTCGTAGTTTGACCCTATGGGTTTATAGAAGAATTGCAGAAAACTTCAATTGGGGCTGTCTAGACCTGAATTGGAGCAGATACCAGGGGTCCCCCCAGTTACGTATATCTTTAAAGACAGCTATACAGGGAATACGGGGGGAAATTGAAGTCGGCCGTTTTGTGGATATTTTTTCGTAGTTTGACCCTATGGGTTTATAGAATTGCAGAAAACTTCAATTGGGGTTGTCTGGACCTGAATTGGAGCAGATACCAGGGGTCCCCCGATTACGTATATCTTTAAAGGCAGTTAAACAATGAATAAGGGGGGAAATTGAAGGGGGCCGTTTTGGGGATATTTTCTCGTAGTTTGACCCTATGGGTTTATAGAATTGCAGAAAACTTCAATTGGGGCTGTCTAGACCTGAAGTGGAGCAGATACCAGGGGTCCCCCAGTTACGTATATCTTTAAAGACAGCTATACAAGGAATACGGGGGGAAATTGAAGTGGGCCATTTTGTGGATATTTTCTCGTAGTTTGACCCTATGGGTTTATAGAATTGCAGAAAACTTCAATTGGGGTTGTCTGGACCTGAATTGGAGCCGATACCAGGGGTCCCCCGATTACGTATGTCTTTAAAGGCAGTTAAACAAGGAATAAGGGGGGAAATTGAAGGGGCCGTTTTGTGGATATTTTCTCGTAGTTTGACCCTATGGGTTTATAGAATTGCAGAAAACTTCAATTGGGGCTGTCTAGACCTGAATTGGAGCAGATGCCAGGGGTCCCCCAGTTACGTATATCTTTAAAGGCAACTATACCAGGAATACAGGGGGAAATTGAAGTGGGCCGTTTTGTGGATATTTTCTCGTAGTTTGACCCTATGGGTTTATAGAATTGCAGAAAACTTCAATTGGGACTGTCTGGACCTGAATTTGAGCGGATACCAGGGGTCCCCCGGTTACGTATATCTTTAAAGGCAGCTATACAAGGAATACGGGGGGAAATTGAAGTGGGCCCTTTTGTGGATATTTTCTCGTAGTTTGACCCTATAGGTTTATAGAATTGCAGAAAACTTCAATTGGGGCTGTCTGGACCTGAATTGGAGCAGATGCCAGGGGTCCCCCAGTTACGTATATCTTTAAAGACAGCTATACAAGGAATACGGGGGGAAATTGAAGTGGGCCGTTTTGTGGATATTTTCTCGTAGTTTGACCATATGGGTTTATAGAATTGCAGAAAACTTCAATTGGGGCTGTCTGGACCTGAATTAGAGCAGATACCAGGGCTCCCCCGATTACGTATATCTTTAAAGGCAGTTAAACAAGGAATAAGGGGGGAAATTGAAGGGGTCCGTTTTGTGGATATTTTCTCGTAGTTTGACCCTAGGGGTTTATAGAATTGCAGAAAACTTCAATTGGGGCTGTCTGGACCTGAATTGGAGCAGATGCCAGGGGTCCCCCAGTTACGTATATCTTTAAAGGCAACTATACAAGGAATACGGGGGGAATTTGAAGTGGGCCGTTTTGTGGATATTTTCTCGTAGTTTGACCCTATGGGTTTATAGAATTGCAGAAAACTTCAATTGGGGTTGTCTTGACCTGAATTGGAGCAGATACCAGGGGGTCCCCCGATTACGTATATCTTTAAAGGCAGCTATACAAGGAATACGGGGGGAAATTAAAGTGGGCCGTTTTGTGGATATTTTCTCGTAGTTTGACCTTATGGGTTTATAGAATTGCATAAAACTTCAATTGGGGCTGTCTCGACCTGAATTGGAGCAGATACCAGGGGTCCCCCAGTTATGTATATCTTTAAAGACAGCTATACAAGGAATACGGGGGGAAATTGAAGTGGGCCGTTTTGTGGATATTTTCTCGTAGTTTGACCCTATGGGTTTATAGAATTGCAGAAAACTTCAATTGGGGTTGTCTGGACCTGAATTGGAGCAGATACCAGGGGTCCCCCGATTACGTATATCTTTAAAGGCAGTTAAACAAGGAATAAGGGGGGAAATTGAAGGGGGCCGTTTTGTGGATATTTTCTCGTAGTTTGACCGTATGGGTTTATAGAAGAATTGCAGAAAACTTCAATTGGGGCTGTCTAGACCTGAATTGGAGCAGATACCAGGGGTCCCCCCAGTTACGTATATCTTTAAAGACAGCTATACAGGGAATACGAGGGGAAATTGAAGTCGGCCGTTTTGTGGATATTTTTTCGTAGTTTGACCCTATGGGTTTATAGAATTGCAGAAAACTTCAATTGGGGTTGTCTGGACCTGAATTGGAGCAGATACCAGGGGTCCCCCGATTACGTATATCTTTAAAGGCATTTAAACAATGAATAAGGGGGGAAATTGAAGGGGGCCGTTTTGGGGATATTTTCTCGTAGTTTGACCCTATGGGTTTATAGAATTGCAGAAAACTTCAATTGGGTCTGTCTGGACCTGAATTGGAGCAGATGCCAAGGGTCCCCCAGTTACGTATATCTTTAAAGGCAACTATACAAGGAATACGGGGGGAAATTGAAGTGGGCCGTTTTGTGGATATTTTCTCGTAGTTTGACCCTAGGGGTTTATAGAATTGCAGAAAACTTCAATTGGGGCTTTCTGGACCTGAATTGGAGCAGATACCAGGGGGTCCCCCGATTACGTATATCTTTAAAGGTAGTTATACAAGGAATACGGGGGGAAATTAAAGTGGGCCATTTTGTGGATATTTTCTCGTAGTTTGACCCTATGGGTTTATAGAATTGCAGAAAACTTCAATTGGGGCTGTCTAGACCTGAAGTGGAGCAGATACCAGGGGTCCCCCAGTTACGTATATCTTTAAAGACAGCTATACAAGGAATACGGGGGGAAATTGAAGTGGGCCGTTTTGTGGATATTTTCTCGTAGTTTGACCATATGGGTTTATAGAATTGCAGAAAACTTCAATTGGGGCTGTCTGGACCTGAATTAGAGCAGATACCAGGGCTCCCCCGATTACGTATATCTTTAAAGGCAGTTAAACAAGGAATAAGGGGGGAAATTGAAGGGGTCCGTTTTGTGGATATTTTCTCGTAGTTTGACCCTAGGGGTTTATAGAATTGCAGAAAACTTCAATTGGGGCTGTCTGGACCTGAATTGGAGCAGATGCCAGGGGTCCCCCAGTTACGTATATCTTTAAAGGCAACTATACAAGGAATACGGGGGGAATTTGAAGTGGGCCGTTTTGTGGATATTTTCTCGTAGTTTGACCCTATGGGTTTATAGAATTGCAGAAAACTTCAATTGGGGTTGTCTTGACCTGAATTGGAGCAGATACCAGGGGGTCCCCCGATTACGTATATCTTTAAAGGCAGCTATACAAGGAATACGGGGGGAAATTAAAGTGGGCCGTTTTGTGGATATTTTCTCGTAGTTTGACCTTATGGGTTTATAGAATTGCATAAAACTTCAATTGGGGCTGTCTCGACCTGAATTGGAGCAGATACCAGGGGTCCCCCAATTACGTATATCTTTAAAGGCACCTATACAAGGAATACGGGGGGAAATTGAAGTGGGCCGTTTTGTGGATATTTTCTCGTAGTTTGACCCTATGGGTTTATAGAATTGCAGAAAACTTCAATTGGGGCTGTCTGGACCTGAATTGGAGCAGATACCAGGGGGTCCCCCGATTACGTATATCTTTAAAGGCAGTTATACAAGGAATACGGGGGGAAATTAAAGTGGGCCGTTTTGTGGATATTTTCTCGTAGTTTGACCCTATGGGTTTATAGAAGAATTGCAGAAAACTTCAATTGGGGCTGTCTAGACCTGAATTGGAGCAGATACCAGGGGTCCCCCCAGTTACGTATATCTTTAAAGACAGCTATACAGGGAATACGAGGGGAAATTGAAGTCGGCCGTTTTGTGGATATTTTTTCGTAGTTTGACCCTATGGGTTTATAGAATTGCAGAAAACTTCAATTGGGGTTGTCTGGACCTGAATTGGAGCAGATACCAGGGGTCCCCCGATTACGTATATCTTTAAAGGCATTTAAACAATGAATAAGGGGGGAAATTGAAGGGGGCCGTTTTGGGGATATTTTCTCGTAGTTTGACCCTATGGGTTTATAGAATTGCAGAAAACTTCAATTGGGGCTGTCTGGACCTGAATTGGAGCAGATGCCAAGGGTCCCCCAGTTACGTATATCTTTAAAGGCAACTATACAAGGAATACGGGGGGAAATTGAAGTGGGCCGTTTTGTGGATATTTTCTCGTAGTTTGACCCTATGGGTTTATAGAATTGCAGAAAACTTCAATTGGGGTTGTCTGGACCTGAATTGGAGCAGATACCAGGGGTCCCCCGATTACGTATGTCTTTAAAGGCAGTTAAACAAGGAATAAGGGGGGAAATTGAAGGGGCCGTTTTGTGGATATTTTCTCGTAGTTTGACCCTATGGGTTTATAGAATTGCAGAAAACTTCAATTGGGGCTGTCTCGACCTGAATTGGAGCAGATGCCAGGGGTCCCCCAGTTACGTATATCTTTAAAGGCAACTATACAAGGAATACGGGGGGAAATTGAAGTGGGCCGTTTTGTGGATATTTTCTCGTAGTTTGACCCTATGGGTTTATAGAATTGCAGAGAACTTCAATTGGGGTTGTCTGGACCTGAATTGGAGCAGATACCAGGGGTCCCCCGATTACGTATATCTTTAAAGGCAGTTAAACAAGGAATAAGGGGGGAAATTGAAGGGGGCCGTTTTGTGGATATTTTCTCGTAGTTTGACCATATGGGTTTATAGAATTGCAGAAAACTTTAATTGGGGCAGTCTAGACCTGAATTGGAGCAGATGCCAGGGGTCCCCCAATTACGTATATCTTTAAAGGCACCTATACAAGGAATACGGGTGGAAATTGAAGTGGGCCGTTTTGTGGATATTTTCTCGTAGTTTGACCCTATGGGTTTATAGAATTGCAGAAAACTTCAATTGGGGCTGTCTGGACCTGAATTGGAGCAGATACCAGGGGGTCCCCCGGTTACGTATATCTTTAAAGGCAGTTATACAAGGAATACGGGGGGAAATTAAAGTGGGCCGTTTTGTGGATATTTTCTCGTAGTTTGACCCTATGGGTTTATAGAAGAATTGCAGAAAACTTCTATTGGGGCTGTCTGGACCTGAATTGGAGCAGATGCCAGGGGTCCCCCCAGTTACGTATATCTTTAAAGACAGCTATACAAGGAATACGGGGGGAAATTGAATTGGGCCGTTTTGTGGATATTTTTTCGTAGTTTGACCCTATGGGTTTATAGAATTGCAGAAAACTTCAATTGGGGTTGTCTGGACCTGAATTGGAGAAGATACCAGGGGTCCCCCGATTACGTATATCTTTAAAGGCAGTTAAACAAGGAATAAGGGGGGAAATTGAAGGGGGCCGTTTTGTGGATATTTTCTCGTAGTTTGACCCTATGGGTTTATAGAATTGCAGAAAACTTCAATTGGGGCTGTCTAGACCTGAATTGGAGCAGATGTCAGGGGTCCCCCAGTTACGTATATCTTTAAAGGCAACTATACAAGGAATATGGGGGGAATTTGAAGTGGGCCGTTTTGTGGATATTTTCTCGTAGTTTGACCCTATGGGTTTATAGAAGAATTGCAGAAAACTTCAATTGGGGCTGTCTAGACCTGAATTGGAGCAGATACCAGGGGTCCCCCCAGTTACGTATATCTTTAAAGACAACTATACAGGGAATACGGGGGGAAATTGAAGTCGGCCATTTTGTGGATATTTTTTCGAAGTTTGACCCTATGGGTTTATAGAATTGCAGAAAACTTCAATTGGGGTTGTCTGGACCTGAATTGGAGCAGATACCAGGGGTCCCCCGATTACGTATATCTTTAAAGGCAGTTAAACAATGAATAAGGGGGGAAATTGAAGGGGGCCATTTTGGGGATATTTTCTCGTAGTTTGACCCTATGGGTTTATAGAATTGCAGAAAACTTCAATTGGGGCTGTCTGGACCTGAATTGGAGCAGATGCCAAGGGTCCCCCAGTTACGTATATCTTTAAAGGCAACTATACAAGGAATACGGGGGGAAATTGAAGTGGGCCGTTTTGTGGATATTTTCTCGTAGTTTGACCCTATGGGTTTATAGAATTGCAGAAAACTTCAATTGGGGCTTTCTGGACCTGAATTGGAGCAGATACCAGGGGGTCCCCCGATTACGTATATCTTTAAAGGTAGTTATACAAGGAATACGGGGGGAAATTAAAGTGGGCCATTTTTTGGATATTTTCTCGTAGTTTGACCCTATGGGTTTATAGAATTGCAGAAAACTTCAATTGGGGCTGTCTAGACCTGAAGTGGAGCAGATACCAGGGGTCCCCCAGTTACGTATATCTTTAAAGACAGCTATACAAGGAATACGGGGGGAAATTGAAGTGGGCCGTTTTGTGGATATTTTCTCGTAGTTTGACCCTATGGGTTTATAGAATTGCAGAAAACTTCAATTGGGGTTGTCTGGACCTGAATTGGAGCCGATACCAGGGGTCCCCCGATTACGTATGTCTTTAAAGGCAGTTAAACAAGGAATAAGGGGGGAAATTGAAGGGGCCGTTTTGTGGATATTTTCTCGTAGTTTGACCCTATGGGTTTATAGAATTGCAGAAAACTTCAATTGGGGCTGTCTAGACCTGAATTGGAGCAGATGCCAGGGGTCCCCCAGTTACGTATATCTTTAAAGGCAACTATACAAGGAATACAGGGGGAAATTGAAGTGGGCCGTTTTGTGGATATTTTCTCGTAGTTTGACCCTATGGGTTTATAGAATTGCAGAAAACTTCAATTGGGACTGTCTGGACCTGAATTTGAGCAGATACCAGGGGTCCCCCGGTTACGTATATCTTTAAAGGCAGCTATACAAGGAATACGGGGGGAAATTGAAGTGGGCCCTTTTGTGGATATTTTCTCGTAGTTTGACCCTATAGGTTTATAGAATTGCAGAAAACTTCAATTGGGGCTGTCTGGACCTGAATTGGAGCAGATGCCAGGGGTCCCCCAGTTACGTATATCTTTAAAGACAGCTATACAAGGAATACGGGGGGAAATTGAAGTGGGCCGTTTTGTGGATATTTTCTCGTAGTTTGACCATATGGGTTTATAGAATTGCAGAAAACTTCAATTGGGGCTGTCTGGACCTGAATTGGAGCAGATACCAGGGCTCCCCCGATTACGTATATCTTTAAAGGCAGTTAAACAAGGAATAAGGGGGGAAATTGAAGGGGGCTGTTTTGTGGATATTTTCTCGTAGTTTGACCCTAGGGGTTTATAGAATTGCAGAAAACTTCAATTGGGGCTGTCTGGACCTGAATTGGAGCAGATGCCAGGGGTCCCCCAGTTACGTATATCTTTAAAGGCAACTATACAAGGAATACGGGGGGAATTTGAAGTGGGCCGTTTTGTGGATATTTTCTCGTAGTTTGACCCTATGGGTTTATAGAATTGCAGAAAACTTCAATTGGGGTTGTCTGGACCTGAATTGGAGCCGATACCAGGGGTCCCCCGATTACGTATGTCTTTAAAGGCAGTTAAACAAGGAATAAGGGGGGAAATTGAAGGGGCCGTTTTGTGGATATTTTCTCGTAGTTTGACCCTATGGGTTTATAGAATTGCAGAAAACTTCAATTGGGGCTGTCTAGACCTGAATTGGAGCAGATGCCAGGGGTCCCCCAGTTACGTATATCTTTAAAGGCAACTATACAAGGAATACAGGGGGAAATTGAAGTGGGCCGTTTTGTGGATATTTTCTCGTAGTTTGACCCTATGGGTTTATAGAATTGCAGAAAACTTCAATTGGGACTGTCTGGACCTGAATTTGAGCAGATACCAGGGGTCCCCCGGTTACGTATATCTTTAAAGGCAGCTATACAAGGAATACGGGGGGAAATTGAAGTGGGCCCTTTTGTGGATATTTTCTCGTAGTTTGACCCTATAGGTTTATAGAATTGCAGAAAACTTCAATTGGGGCTGTCTGGACCTGAATTGGAGCAGATACCAGGGCTCCCCCGATTACGTATATCTTTAAAGGCAGTTAAACAAGGAATAAGGGGGGAAATTGAAGGGGGCCGTTTTGTGGATATTTTCTCGTAGTTTGACCCTAGGGGTTTATAGAATTGCAGAAAACTTCAATTGGGGCTGTCTGGACCTGAATTGGAGCAGATGCCAGGGGTCCCCCAGTTACGTATATCTTTAAAGGCAACTATACAAGGAATACGGGGGGAATTTGAAGTGGGCCGTTTTGTGGATATTTTCTCGTAGTTTGACCCTATGGGTTTATAGAATTGCAGAAAACTTCAATTGGGGTTGTCTGGACCTGAATTGGAGCCGATACCAGGGGTCCCCCGATTACGTATGTCTTTAAAGGCAGTTAAACAAGGAATAAGGGGGGAAATTGAAGTGGGCCCTTTTGTGGATATTTTCTCGTAGTTTGACCCTATAGGTTTATAGAATTGCAGAAAACTTCAATTGGGGCTGTCTAGACCTGAATTGGAGCAGATGCCAGGGGTCCCCCAGTTACGTATATCTTTAAAGACAGCTATACAAGGAATACGGGGGGAAATTGAAGTGGGCCGTTTTGTGGATATTTTCTCGTAGTTTGACCATATGGGTTTATAGAATTGCAGAAAACTTCAATTGGGGCTGTCTGGACCTGAATTGGAGCAGATACCAGGGCTCCCCCGATTACGTATATCTTTAAAGGCAGTTAAACAAGGAATAAGGGGGGAAATTGAAGGGGGCCGTTTTGTGGATATTTTCTCGTAGTTTGACCCTAGGGGTTTATAGAATTGCAGAAAACTTCAATTGGGGCTGTCTGGACCTGAATTGGAGCAGATGCCAGGGGTCCCCCAGTTACGTATATCTTTAAAGGCAACTATACAAGGAATACGGGGGGAATTTGAAGTGGGCCGTTTTGTGGATATTTTCTCGTAGTTTGACCCTATGGGTTTATAGAATTGCAGAAAACTTCAATTGGGGTTGTCTAGACCTGAATTGGAGCAGATACCAGGGGGTCCCCCGATTACGTATATCTTTAAAGGCAGCTATACAAGGAATACGGGGGGAAATTAAAGTGGGCCGTTTTGTGGATATTTTCTCGTAGTTTGACCCTATGGGTTTATAGAATTGCATAAAACTTCAATTGGGGCTGTCTCGACCTGAATTGGAGCAGATACCAGGGGTCCCCCAGTTATGTATATCTTTAAAGACAGCTATACAAGGAATACGGGGGGAAATTGAAGTGGGCCGTTTTGTGGATATTTTCTCGTAGTTTGACCCTATGGGTTTATAGAATTGCAGAAAACTTCAATTGGGGTTGTCTGGACCTGAATTGGAGCAGATACCAGGGGTCCCCCGATTACGTATATCTTTAAAGGCAGTTAAACAAGGAATAAGGGGGGAAATTGAAGGGGGCCGTTTTGTGGATATTTTCTCGTAGTTTGACCCTATGGGTTTATAGAATTGCAGAAAACTTCAATTGGGGTTGTCTGGACCTGAATTGGAGCAGATACCAGGGGTCCCCCGATTACGTATGTCTTTAAAGGCAGTTAAACAAGGAATAAGGGGGGAAATTGAAGGGGCCGTTTTGTGGATATTTTCTCGTAGTTTGACCCTATGGGTTTATAGAATTGCAGAAAACTTCAATTGGGGCTGTCTCGACCTGAATTGGAGCAGATGCCAGGGGTCCCCCAGTTACGTATATCTTTAAAGGCAACTATACAAGGAATACGGGGGGAAATTGAAGTGGGCCGTTTTGTGGATATTTTCTCGTAGTTTGACCCTATGGGTTTATAGAATTGCAGAGAACTTCAATTGGGGTTGTCTGGACCTGAATTGGAGCAGATACCAGGGGTCCCCCGATTACGTATATCTTTAAAGGCAGTTAAACAAGGAATAAGGGGGGAAATTGAAGGGGGCCGTTTTGTGGATATTTTCTCGTAGTTTGACCATATGGGTTTATAGAATTGCAGAAAACTTTAATTGGGGCAGTCTAGACCTGAATTGGAGCAGATGCCAGGGGTCCCCCAATTACGTATATCTTTAAAGGCACCTATACAAGGAATACGGGTGGAAATTGAAGTGGGCCGTTTTGTGGATATTTTCTCGTAGTTTGACCCTATGGGTTTATAGAATTGCAGAAAACTTCAATTGGGGCTGTCTGGACCTGAATTGGAGCAGATACCAGGGGGTCCCCCGGTTACGTATATCTTTAAAGGCAGTTATACAAGGAATACGGGGGGAAATTAAAGTGGGCCGTTTTGTGGATATTTTCTCGTAGTTTGACCCTATGGGTTTATAGAAGAATTGCAGAAAACTTCTATTGGGGCTGTCTGGACCTGAATTGGAGCAGATGCCAGGGGTCCCCCCAGTTACGTATATCTTTAAAGACAGCTATACAAGGAATACGGGGGGAAATTGAAGTGGGCCGTTTTGTGGATATTTTTTCGTAGTTTGACCCTATGGGTTTATAGAATTGCAGAAAACTTCAATTGGGGTTGTCTGGACCTGAATTGGAGAAGATACCAGGGGTCCCCCGATTACGTATATCTTTAAAGGCAGTTAAACAAGGAATAAGGGGGGAAATTGAAGGGGGCCGTTTTGTGGATATTTTCTCGTAGTTTGACCCTATGGGTTTATAGAATTGCAGAAAACTTCAATTGGGGCTGTCTAGACCTGAATTGGAGCAGATGTCAGGGGTCCCCCAGTTACGTATATCTTTAAAGGCAACTATACAAGGAATATGGGGGGAATTTGAAGTGGGCCGTTTTGTGGATATTTTCTCGTAGTTTGACCCTATGGGTTTATAGAAGAATTGCAGAAAACTTCAATTGGGGCTGTCTAGACCTGAATTGGAGCAGATACCAGGGGTCCCCCCAGTTACGTATATCTTTAAAGACAACTATACAGGGAATACGGGGGGAAATTGAAGTCGGCCATTTTGTGGATATTTTTTCGTAGTTTGACCCTATGGGTTTATAGAATTGCAGAAAACTTCAATTGGGGTTGTCTGGACCTGAATTGGAGCAGATACCAGGGGTCCCCCGATTACGTATATCTTTAAAGGCAGTTAAACAATGAATAAGGGGGGAAATTGAAGGGGGCCGTTTTGGGGATATTTTCTCGTAGTTTGACCCTATGGGTTTATAGAATTGCAGAAAACTTCAATTGGGGCTGTCTGGACCTGAATTGGAGCAGATGCCAAGGGTCCCCCAGTTACGTATATCTTTAAAGGCAACTATACAAGGAATACGGGGGGAAATTGAAGTGGGCCGTTTTGTGGATATTTTCTCGTAGTTTGACCCTATGGGTTTATAGAATTGCAGAAAACTTCAATTGGGGCTTTCTGGACCTGAATTGGAGCAGATACCAGGGGGTCCCCCGATTACGTATATCTTTAAAGGTAGTTATACAAGGAATACGGGGGGAAATTAAAGTGGGCCATTTTGTGGATATTTTCTCGTAGTTTGACCCTATGGGTTTATAGAATTGCAGAAAACTTCAATTGGGGCTGTCTAGACCTGAAGTGGAGCAGATACCAGGGGTCCCCCAGTTACGTATATCTTTAAAGACAGCTATACAAGGAATACGGGGGGAAATTGAAGTGGGCCGTTTTGTGGATATTTTCTCGTAGTTTGACCCTATGGGTTTATAGAATTGCAGAAAACTTCAATTGGGGTTGTCTGGACCTGAATTGGAGCAGATACCAGGGGTCCCCCGATTACGTATGTCTTTAAAGGCAGTTAAACAAGGAATAAGGGGGGAAATTGAAGGGGCCGTTTTGTGGATATTTTCTCGTAGTTTGACCCTATGGGTTTATAGAATTGCAGAAAACTTCAATTGGGGCTGTCTCGACCTGAATTGGAGCAGATGCCAGGGGTCCCCCAGTTACGTATATCTTTAAAGGCAACTATACAAGGAGTACGGGGGGAAATTGAAGTGGGCCGTTTTGTGGATATTTTCTCGTAGTTTGACCCTATGGGTTTATAGAATTGCAGAAAACTTCAATTGGGGTTGTCTTGACCTGAATTGGAGCAGATACCAGGGGGTCCCCCGATTACGTATATCTTTAAAGGCAGCTATACAAGGAATACGGGGGGAAATTAAAGTGGGCCGTTTTGTGGATATTTTCTCGTAGTTTGACCTTATGGGTTTATAGAATTGCATAAAACTTCAATTGGGGCTGTCTCGACCTGAATTGGAGCAGATACCAGGGGTCCCCCAGTTATGTATATCTTTAAAGACAGCTATACAAGGAATACGGGGGGAAATTGAAGTGGGCCGTTTTGTGGATATTTTCTCGTAGTTTGACCCTATGGGTTTATAGAATTGCAGAAAACTTCAATTGGGGTTGTCTGGACCTGAATTGGAGCAGATACCAGGGGTCCCCCGATTACGTATATCTTTAAAGGCAGTTAAACAAGGAATAAGGGGGGAAATTGAAGGGGGCCGTTTTGTGGATATTTTCTCGTAGTTTGACCGTATGGGTTTATAGAAGAATTGCAGAAAACTTCAATTGGGGCTGTCTAGACCTGAATTGGAGCAGATACCAGGGGTCCCCCCAGTTACGTATATCTTTAAAGACAGCTATACAGGGAATACGAGGGGAAATTGAAGTCGGCCGTTTTGTGGATATTTTTTCGTAGTTTGACCCTATGGGTTTATAGAATTGCAGAAAACTTCAATTGGGGTTGTCTGGACCTGAATTGGAGCAGATACCAGGGGTCCCCCGATTACGTATATCTTTAAAGGCATTTAAACAATGAATAAGGGGGGAAATTGAAGGGGGCCGTTTTGGGGATATTTTCTCGTAGTTTGACCCTATGGGTTTATAGAATTGCAGAAAACTTCAATTGGGGCTGTCTGGACCTGAATTGGAGCAGATGCCAAGGGTCCCCCAGTTACGTATATCTTTAAAGGCAACTATACAAGGAATACGGGGGGAAATTGAAGTGGGCCGTTTTGTGGATATTTTCTCGTAGTTTGACCCTATGGGTTTATAGAATTGCAGAAAACTTCAATTGGGGCTTTCTGGACCTGAATTGGAGCCTATACCAGGGGGTCCCCCGATTACGTATATCTTTAAAGGTAGTTATACAAGGAATACGGGGGGAAATTAAAGTGGGCCATTTTGTGGATATTTTCTCGTAGTTTGACCCTATGGGTTTATAGAATTGCAGAAAACTTCAATTGGGGCTGTCTAGACCTGAAGTGGAGCAGATACCAGGGGTCCCCCAGTTACGTATATCTTTAAAGACAGCTATACAAGGAATACGGGGGGAAATTGAAGTGGGCTGTTTTGTGGATATTTTCTCGTAGTTTGACCATATGGGTTTATAGAATTGCAGAAAACTTCAATTGGGGCTGTCTGGACCTGAATTAGAGCAGATACCAGGGCTCCCCCGATTACGTATATCTTTAAAGGCAGTTAAACAAGGAATAAGGGGGGAAATTGAAGGGGTCCGTTTTGTGGATATTTTCTCGTAGTTTGACCCTAGGGGTTTATAGAATTGCAGAAAACTTCAATTGGGGCTGTCTGGACCTGAATTGGAGCAGATGCCAGGGGTCCCCCAGTTACGTATATCTTTAAAGGCAACTATACAAGGAATACGGGGGGAATTTGAAGTGGGCCGTTTTGTGGATATTTTCTCGTAGTTTGACCCTATGGGTTTATAGAATTGCAGAAAACTTCAATTGGGGTTGTCTTGACCTGAATTGGAGCAGATACCAGGGGGTCCCCCGATTACGTATATCTTTAAAGGCAGCTATACAAGGAATACGGGGGGAAATTAAAGTGGGCCGTTTTGTGGATATTTTCTCGTAGTTTGACCTTATGGGTTTATAGAATTGCATAAAACTTCAATTGGGGCTGTCTCGACCTGAATTGGAGCAGATACCAGGGGTCCCCCAATTACGTATATCTTTAAAGGCACCTATACAAGGAATACGGGGGGAAATTGAAGTGGGCCGTTTTGTGGATATTTTCTCGTAGTTTGACCCTATGGGTTTATAGAATTGCAGAAAACTTCAATTGGGGCTGTCTGGACCTGAATTGGAGCAGATACCAGGGGGTCCCCCGATTACGTATATCTTTAAAGGCAGTTATACAAGGAATACGGGGGGAAATTAAAGTGGGCCGTTTTGTGGATATTTTCTCGTAGTTTGACCCTATGGGTTTATAGAAGAATTGCAGAAAACTTCAATTGGGGCTGTCTAGACCTGAATTGGAGCAGATACCAGGGGTCCCCCCAGTTACGTATATCTTTAAAGACAGCTATACAGGGAATACGAGGGGAAATTGAAGTCGGCCGTTTTGTGGATATTTTTTCGTAGTTTGACCCTATGGGTTTATAGAATTGCAGAAAACTTCAATTGGGGTTGTCTGGACCTGAATTGGAGCAGATACCAGGGGTCCCCCGATTACGTATATCTTTAAAGGCATTTAAACAATGAATAAGGGGGGAAATTGAAGGGGGCCGTTTTGGGGATATTTTCTCGTAGTTTGACCCTATGGGTTTATAGAATTGCAGAAAACTTCAATTGGGGCTGTCTGGACCTGAATTGGAGCAGATGCCAAGGGTCCCCCAGTTACGTATATCTTTAAAGGCAACTATACAAGGAATACGGGGGGAAATTGAAGTGGGCCGTTTTGTGGATATTTTCTCGTAGTTTGACCCTATGGGTTTATAGAATTGCAGAAAACTTCAATTGGGGCTTTCTGGACCTGAATTGGAGCAGATACCAGGGGGTCCCCCGATTACGTATATCTTTAAAGGTAGTTATACAAGGAATACGGGGGGAAATTAAAGTGGGCCATTTTGTGGATATTTTCTCGTAGTTTGACCCTATGGGTTTATAGAATTGCAGAAAACTTCAATTGGGGCTGTCTAGACCTGAAGTGGAGCAGATACCAGGGGTCCCCCAGTTACGTATATCTTTAAAGACAGCTATACAAGGAATACGGGGGGAAATTGAAGTGGGCCGTTTTGTGGATATTTTCTCGTAGTTTGACCCTATGGGTTTATAGAATTGCAGAAAACTTCAATTGGGGTTGTCTGGACCTGAATTGGAGCAGATACCAGGGGTCCCCCGATTACGTATGTCTTTAAAGGCAGTTAAACAAGGAATAAGGGGGGAAATTGAAGGGGCCGTTTTGTGGATATTTTCTCGTAGTTTGACCCTATGGGTTTATAGAATTGCAGAAAACTTCAATTGGGGCTGTCTCGACCTGAATTGGAGCAGATGCCAGGGGTCCCCCAGTTACGTATATCTTTAAAGGCAACTATACAAGGAATACGGGGGGAAATTGAAGTGGGCCGTTTTGTGGATATTTTCTCGTAGTTTGACCCTATGGGTTTATAGAATTGCAGAGAACTTCAATTGGGGTTGTCTGGACCTGAATTGGAGCAGATACCAGGGGTCCCCCGATTACGTATATCTTTAAAGGCAGTTAAACAAGGAATAAGGGGGGAAATTGAAGGGGGCCGTTTTGTGGATATTTTCTCGTAGTTTGACCATATGGGTTTATAGAATTGCAGAAAACTTTAATTGGGGCAGTCTAGACCTGAATTGGAGCAGATGCCAGGGGTCCCCCAATTACGTATATCTTTAAAGGCACCTATACAAGGAATACGGGTGGAAATTGAAGTGGGCCGTTTTGTGGATATTTTCTCGTAGTTTGACCCTATGGGTTTATAGAATTGCAGAAAACTTCAATTGGGGCTGTCTGGACCTGAATTGGAGCAGATACCAGGGGGTCCCCCGGTTACGTATATCTTTAAAGGCAGTTATACAAGGAATACGGGGGGAAATTAAAGTGGGCCGTTTTGTGGATATTTTCTCGTAGTTTGACCCTATGGGTTTATAGAAGAATTGCAGAAAACTTCTATTGGGGCTGTCTGGACCTGAATTGGAGCAGATGCCAGGGGTCCCCCCAGTTACGTATATCTTTAAAGACAGCTATACAAGGAATACGGGGGGAAATTGAATTGGGCCGTTTTGTGGATATTTTTTCGTAGTTTGACCCTATGGGTTTATAGAATTGCAGAAAACTTCAATTGGGGTTGTCTGGACCTGAATTGGAGAAGATACCAGGGGTCCCCCGATTACGTATATCTTTAAAGGCAGTTAAACAAGGAATAAGGGGGGAAATTGAAGGGGGCCGTTTTGTGGATATTTTCTCGTAGTTTGACCCTATGGGTTTATAGAATTGCAGAAAACTTCAATTGGGGCTGTCTAGACCTGAATTGGAGCAGATGTCAGGGGTCCCCCAGTTACGTATATCTTTAAAGGCAACTATACAAGGAATATGGGGGGAATTTGAAGTGGGCCGTTTTGTGGATATTTTCTCGTAGTTTGACCCTATGGGTTTATAGAAGAATTGCAGAAAACTTCAATTGGGGCTGTCTAGACCTGAATTGGAGCAGATACCAGGGGTCCCCCCAGTTACGTATATCTTTAAAGACAACTATACAGGGAATACGGGGGGAAATTGAAGTCGGCCATTTTGTGGATATTTTTTCGTAGTTTGACCCTATGGGTTTATAGAATTGCAGAAAACTTCAATTGGGGTTGTCTGGACCTGAATTGGAGCAGATACCAGGGGTCCCCCGATTACGTATATCTTTAAAGGCAGTTAAACAATGAATAAGGGGGGAAATTGAAGGGGGCCGTTTTGGGGATATTTTCTCGTAGTTTGACCCTATGGGTTTATAGAATTGCAGAAAACTTCAATTGGGGCTGTCTGGACCTGAATTGGAGCAGATGCCAAGGGTCCCCCAGTTACGTATATCTTTAAAGGCAACTATACAAGGAATACGGGGGGAAATTGAAGTGGGCCGTTTTGTGGATATTTTCTCGTAGTTTGACCCTATGGGTTTATAGAATTGCAGAAAATTCAATTGGGGCTTTCTGGACCTGAATTGGAGCAGATACCAGGGGGTCCCCCGATTACGTATATCTTTAAAGGTAGTTATACAAGGAATACGGGGGGAAATTAAAGTGGGCCATTTTTTGGATATTTTCTCGTAGTTTGACCCTATGGGTTTATAGAATTGCAGAAAACTTCAATTGGGGCTGTCTAGACCTGAAGTGGAGCAGATACCAGGGGTCCCCCAGTTACGTATATCTTTAAAGACAGCTATACAAGGAATACGGGGGGAAATTGAAGTGGGCCGTTTTGTGGATATTTTCTCGTAGTTTGACCCTATGGGTTTATAGAATTGCAGAAAACTTCAATTGGGGTTGTCTGGACCTGAATTGGAGCCGATACCAGGGGTCCCCCGATTACGTATGTCTTTAAAGGCAGTTAAACAAGGAATAAGGGGGGAAATTGAAGGGGCCGTTTTGTGGATATTTTCTCGTAGTTTGACCCTATGGGTTTATAGAATTGCAGAAAACTTCAATTGGGGCTGTCTAGACCTGAATTGGAGCAGATGCCAGGGGTCCCCCAGTTACGTATATCTTTAAAGGCAACTATACAAGGAATACAGGGGGAAATTGAAGTGGGCCGTTTTGTGGATATTTTCTCGTAGTTTGACCCTATGGGTTTATAGAATTGCAGAAAACTTCAATTGGGACTGTCTGGACCTGAATTTGAGCAGATACCAGGGGTCCCCCGGTTACGTATATCTTTAAAGGCAGCTATACAAGGAATACGGGGGGAAATTGAAGTGGGCCCTTTTGTGGATATTTTCTCGTAGTTTGACCCTATAGGTTTATAGAATTGCAGAAAACTTCAATTGGGGCTGTCTGGACCTGAATTGGAGCAGATGCCAGGGGTCCCCCAGTTACGTATATCTTTAAAGACAGCTATACAAGGAATACGGGGGGAAATTGAAGTGGGCCGTTTTGTGGATATTTTCTCGTAGTTTGACCATATGGGTTTATAGAATTGCAGAAAACTTCAATTGGGGCTGTCTGGACCTGAATTGGAGCAGATACCAGGGCTCCCCCAGTTACGTATATCTTTAAAGGCAACTATACAAGGAATACGGGGGGAATTTGAAGTGGGCCGTTTTGTGGATATTTTCTCGTAGTTTGACCCTATAGGTTTATAGAATTGCAGAAAACTTCAATTGGGGCTGTCTGGACCTGAATTGGAGCAGATACCAGGGCTCCCCCGATTACGTATATCTTTAAAGGCAGTTAAACAAGGAATAAGGGGGGAAATTGAAGGGGTCCGTTTTGTGGATATTTTCTCGTAGTTTGACCCTAGGGGTTTATAGAATTGCAGAAAACTTCAATTGGGGCTGTCTGGACCTGAATTGGAGCAGATGCCAGGGGTCCCCCAGTTACGTATATCTTTAAAGGCAACTATACAAGGAATACGGGGGGAATTTGAAGTGGGCCGTTTTGTGGATATTTTCTCGTAGTTTGACCCTATGGGTTTATAGAATTGCAGAAAACTTCAATTGGGGTTGTCTGGACCTGAATTGGAGCCGATACCAGGGGTCCCCCGATTACGTATGTCTTTAAAGGCAGTTAAACAAGGAATAAGGGGGGAAATTGAAGGGGCCGTTTTGTGGATATTTTCTCGTAGTTTGCCCCTATGGGTTTATAGAATTGCAGAAAACTTCAATTGGGGCTGTCTAGACCTGAATTGGAGCAGATGCCAGGGGTCCCCCAGTTACGTATATCTTTAAAGGCAACTATACAAGGAATACAGGGGGAAATTGAAGTGGGCCGTTTTGTGGATATTTTCTCGTAGTTTGACCCTATGGGTTTATAGAATTGCAGAAAACTTCAATTGGGACTGTCTGGACCTGAATTTGAGCAGATACCAGGGGTCCCCCGGTTACGTATATCTTTAAAGGCAGCTATACAAGGAATACGGGGGGAAATTGAAGTGGGCCCTTTTGTGGATATTTTCTCGTAGTTTGACCCTATAGGTTTATAGAATTGCAGAAAACTTCAATTGGGGCTGTCTGGACCTGAATTGGAGCAGATACCAGGGCTCCCCCGATTACGTATATCTTTAAAGGCAGTTAAACAAGGAATAAGGGGGGAAATTGAAGGGGGCCGTTTTGTGGATATTTTCTCGTAGTTTGACCCTAGGGGTTTATAGAATTGCAGAAAACTTCAATTGGGGCTGTCTGGACCTGAATTGGAGCAGATGCCAGGGGTCCCCCAGTTACGTATATCTTTAAAGGCAACTATACAAGGAATACGGGGGGAATTTGAAGTGGGCCGTTTTGTGGATATTTTCTCGTAGTTTGACCCTATGGGTTTATAGAATTGCAGAAAACTTCAATTGGGGTTGTCTGGACCTGAATTGGAGCCGATACCAGGGGTCCCCCGATTACGTATGTCTTTAAAGGCAGTTAAACAAGGAATAAGGGGGGAAATTGAAGTGGGCCCTTTTGTGGATATTTTCTCGTAGTTTGACCCTATAGGTTTATAGAATTGCAGAAAACTTCAATTGGGGCTGTCTAGACCTGAATTGGAGCAGATGCCAGGGGTCCCCCAGTTACGTATATCTTTAAAGACAGCTATACAAGGAATACGGGGGGAAATTGAAGTGGGCCGTTTTGTGGATATTTTCTCGTAGTTTGACCATATGGGTTTATAGAATTGCAGAAAACTTCAATTGGGGCTGTCTGGACCTGAATTGGAGCAGATACCAGGGCTCCCCCGATTACGTATATCTTTAAAGGCAGTTAAACAAGGAATAAGGGGGGAAATTGAAGGGGGCCGTTTTGTGGATATTTTCTCGTAGTTTGACCCTAGGGGTTTATAGAATTGCAGAAAACTTCAATTGGGGCTGTCTGGACCTGAATTGGAGCAGATGCCAGGGGTCCCCCAGTTACGTATATCTTTAAAGGCAACTATACAAGGAATACGGGGGGAATTTGAAGTGGGCCGTTTTGTGGATATTTTCTCGTAGTTTGACCCTATGGGTTTATAGAATTGCAGAAAACTTCAATTGGGGTTGTCTAGACCTGAATTGGAGCAGATACCAGGGGGTCCCCCGATTACGTATATCTTTAAAGGCAGCTATACAAGGAATACGGGGGGAAATTAAAGTGGGCCGTTTTGTGGATATTTTCTCGTAGTTTGACCCTATGGGTTTATAGAATTGCATAAAACTTCAATTGGGGCTGTCTCGACCTGAATTGGAGCAGATACCAGGGGTCCCCCAGTTATGTATATCTTTAAAGACAGCTATACAAGGAATACGGGGGGAAATTGAAGTGGGCCGTTTTGTGGATATTTTCTCGTAGTTTGACCCTATGGGTTTATAGAATTGCAGAAAACTTCAATTGGGGTTGTCTGGACCTGAATTGGAGCAGATACCAGGGGTCCCCCGATTACGTATATCTTTAAAGGCAGTTAAACAAGGAATAAGGGGGGAAATTGAAGGGGGCCGTTTTGTGGATATTTTCTCGTAGTTTGACCCTATGGGTTTATAGAATTGCAGAAAACTTCAATTGGGGTTGTCTGGACCTGAATTGGAGCAGATACCAGGGGTCCCCCGATTACGTATGTCTTTAAAGGCAGTTAAACAAGGAATAAGGGGGGAAATTGAAGGGGCCGTTTTGTGGATATTTTCTCGTAGTTTGACCCTATGGGTTTATAGAATTGCAGAAAACTTCAATTGGGGCTGTCTCGACCTGAATTGGAGCAGATGCCAGGGGTCCCCCAGTTACGTATATCTTTAAAGGCAACTATACAAGGAATACGGGGGGAAATTGAAGTGGGCCGTTTTGTGGATATTTTCTCGTAGTTTGACCCTATGGGTTTATAGAATTGCAGAGAACTTCAATTGGGGTTGTCTGGACCTGAATTGGAGCAGATACCAGGGGTCCCCCGATTACGTATATCTTTAAAGGCAGTTAAACAAGGAATAAGGGGGGAAATTGAAGGGGGCCGTTTTGTGGATATTTTCTCGTAGTTTGACCATATGGGTTTATAGAATTGCAGAAAACTTTAATTGGGGCAGTCTAGACCTGAATTGGAGCAGATGCCAGGGGTCCCCCAATTACGTATATCTTTAAAGGCACCTATACAAGGAATACGGGTGGAAATTGAAGTGGGCCGTTTTGTGGATATTTTCTCGTAGTTTGACCCTATGGGTTTATAGAATTGCAGAAAACTTCAATTGGGGCTGTCTGGACCTGAATTGGAGCAGATACCAGGGGGTCCCCCGGTTACGTATATCTTTAAAGGCAGTTATACAAGGAATACGGGGGGAAATTAAAGTGGGCCGTTTTGTGGATATTTTCTCGTAGTTTGACCCTATGGGTTTATAGAAGAATTGCAGAAAACTTCTATTGGGGCTGTCTGGACCTGAATTGGAGCAGATGCCAGGGGTCCCCCCAGTTACGTATATCTTTAAAGACAGCTATACAAGGAATACGGGGGGAAATTGAAGTGGGCCGTTTTGTGGATATTTTTTCGTAGTTTGACCCTATGGGTTTATAGAATTGCAGAAAACTTCAATTGGGGTTGTCTGGACCTGAATTGGAGAAGATACCAGGGGTCCCCCGATTACGTATATCTTTAAAGGCAGTTAAACAAGGAATAAGGGGGGAAATTGAAGGGGGCCGTTTTGTGGATATTTTCTCGTAGTTTGACCCTATGGGTTTATAGAATTGCAGAAAACTTCAATTGGGGCTGTCTAGACCTGAATTGGAGCAGATGTCAGGGGTCCCCCAGTTACGTATATCTTTAAAGGCAACTATACAAGGAATATGGGGGGAATTTGAAGTGGGCCGTTTTGTGGATATTTTCTCGTAGTTTGACCCTATGGGTTTATAGAAGAATTGCAGAAAACTTCAATTGGGGCTGTCTAGACCTGAATTGGAGCAGATACCAGGGGTCCCCCCAGTTACGTATATCTTTAAAGACAACTATACAGGGAATACGGGGGGAAATTGAAGTCGGCCATTTTGTGGATATTTTTTCGTAGTTTGACCCTATGGGTTTATAGAATTGCAGAAAACTTCAATTGGGGTTGTCTGGACCTGAATTGGAGCAGATACCAGGGGTCCCCCGATTACGTATATCTTTAAAGGCAGTTAAACAATGAATAAGGGGGGAAATTGAAGGGGGCCGTTTTGGGGATATTTTCTCGTAGTTTGACCCTATGGGTTTATAGAATTGCAGAAAACTTCAATTGGGGCTGTCTGGACCTGAATTGGAGCAGATGCCAAGGGTCCCCCAGTTACGTATATCTTTAAAGGCAACTATACAAGGAATACGGGGGGAAATTGAAGTGGGCCGTTTTGTGGATATTTTCTCGTAGTTTGACCCTATGGGTTTATAGAATTGCAGAAAACTTCAATTGGGGCTTTCTGGACCTGAATTGGAGCAGATACCAGGGGGTCCCCCGATTACGTATATCTTTAAAGGTAGTTATACAAGGAATACGGGGGGAAATTAAAGTGGGCCATTTTGTGGATATTTTCTCGTAGTTTGACCCTATGGGTTTATAGAATTGCAGAAAACTTCAATTGGGGCTGTCTAGACCTGAAGTGGAGCAGATACCAGGGGTCCCCCAGTTACGTATATCTTTAAAGACAGCTATACAAGGAATACGGGGGGAAATTGAAGTGGGCCGTTTTGTGGATATTTTCTCGTAGTTTGACCCTATGGGTTTATAGAATTGCAGAAAACTTCAATTGGGGTTGTCTGGACCTGAATTGGAGCAGATACCAGGGGTCCCCCGATTACGTATGTCTTTAAAGGCAGTTAAACAAGGAATAAGGGGGGAAATTGAAGGGGCCGTTTTGTGGATATTTTCTCGTAGTTTGACCCTATGGGTTTATAGAATTGCAGAAAACTTCAATTGGGGCTGTCTGGACCTGAATTGGAGCAGATGCCAGGGGTCCCCCAGTTACGTATATCTTTAAAGGCAACTATACAAGGAGTACGGGGGGAAATTGAAGTGGGCCGTTTTGTGGATATTTTCTCGTAGTTTGACCCTATGGGTTTATAGAATTGCAGAAAACTTCAATTGGGGTTGTCTGGACCTGAATTGGAGCAGATACCAGGGGTCCCCCGATTACGTATATCTTTAAAGGCATTTAAACAATGAATAAGGGGGGAAATTGAAGGGGGCCGTTTTGGGGATATTTTCTCGTAGTTTGACCCTATGGGTTTATAGAATTGCAGAAAACTTCAATTGGGGCTGTCTGGACCTGAATTGGAGCAGATGCCAAGGGTCCCCCAGTTACGTATATCTTTAAAGGCAACTATACAAGGAATACGGGGGGAAATTGAAGTGGGCCGTTTTGTGGATATTTTCTCGTAGTTTGACCCTATGGGTTTATAGAATTGCAGAAAACTTCAATTGGGGCTTTCTGGACCTGAATTGGAGCAGATACCAGGGGGTCCCCCGATTACGTATATCTTTAAAGGTAGTTATACAAGGAATACGGGGGGAAATTAAAGTGGGCCATTTTGTGGATATTTTCTCGTAGTTTGACCCTATGGGTTTATAGAATTGCAGAAAACTTCAATTGGGGCTGTCTAGACCTGAAGTGGAGCAGATACCAGGGGTCCCCCAGTTACGTATATCTTTAAAGACAGCTATACAAGGAATACGGGGGGAAATTGAAGTGGGCCGTTTTGTGGATATTTTCTCGTAGTTTGACCCTATGGGTTTATAGAATTGCAGAAAACTTCAATTGGGGTTGTCTGGACCTGAATTGGAGCAGATACCAGGGGTCCCCCGATTACGTATGTCTTTAAAGGCAGTTAAACAAGGAATAAGGGGGGAAATTGAAGGGGCCGTTTTGTGGATATTTTCTCGTAGTTTGACCCTATGGGTTTATAGAATTGCAGAAAACTTCAATTGGGGCTGTCTCGACCTGAATTGGAGCAGATGCCAGGGGTCCCCCAGTTACGTATATCTTTAAAGGCAACTATACAAGGAATACGGGGGGAAATTGAAGTGGGCCGTTTTGTGGATATTTTCTCGTAGTTTGACCCTATGGGTTTATAGAATTGCAGAGAACTTCAATTGGGGTTGTCTGGACCTGAATTGGAGCAGATACCAGGGGTCCCCCGATTACGTATATCTTTAAAGGCAGTTAAACAAGGAATAAGGGGGGAAATTGAAGGGGGCCGTTTTGTGGATATTTTCTCGTAGTTTGACCATATGGGTTTATAGAATTGCAGAAAACTTTAATTGGGGCAGTCTAGACCTGAATTGGAGCAGATGCCAGGGGTCCCCCAATTACGTATATCTTTAAAGGCACCTATACAAGGAATACGGGTGGAAATTGAAGTGGGCCGTTTTGTGGATATTTTCTCGTAGTTTGACCCTATGGGTTTATAGAATTGCAGAAAACTTCAATTGGGGCTGTCTGGACCTGAATTGGAGCAGATACCAGGGGGTCCCCCGGTTACGTATATCTTTAAAGGCAGTTATACAAGGAATACGGGGGGAAATTAAAGTGGGCCGTTTTGTGGATATTTTCTCGTAGTTTGACCCTATGGGTTTATAGAAGAATTGCAGAAAACTTAAATTGGGGCTGTCTGGACCTGAATTGGAGCAGATGCCAGGGGTCCCCGCAGTTACGTATATCTTTAAAGACAGCTATACAAGGAATACGGGGGGAAATTGAAGTGGGCCGTTTTGTGGATATTTTTTCGTAGTTTGACCCTATGGGTTTATAGAATTGCAGAAAACTTCAATTGGGGTTGTCTGGACCTGAATTGGAGAAGATACCAGGGGTCCCCCGATTACGTATATCTTTAAAGGCAGTTAAACAAGGAATAAGGGGGGAAATTGAAGGGGGGCGTTTTATGGATATTTTCTCGTAGTTTGACCCTATGGGTTTATAGAATTGCAGAAAACTTCAATTGGGGCTGTCTGGACCTGAATTGGAGCAGATGCCAGGGGTCCCCCAGTTACGTATATCTTTAAAGGCAACTATACAAGGAATAAGGGGGGAATTTGAAGTGGGCCGTTTTGTGGATATTTTCTCGTAGTTTGACCCTATGGGTTTATAGAATTGCAGAAAACTTCAATTGGGGCTTTCTGGACCTGAATTGGAGCAGATACCAGGGGGTCCCCCGATTACGTATATCTTTAAAGGTAGTTATACAAGGAATACGGGGGGAAATTAAAGTGGGCCATTTTGTGGATATTTTCTCGTAGTTTGACCCTATGGGTTTATAGAATTGCAGAAAACTTCAATTGGGGCTGTCTCGACCTGAAGTGGAGCAGATACCAGGGGTCCCCCAGTTACGTATATCTTTAAAGACAGCTATACAAGGAATACGGGGGGAAATTGAAGTGGGTCGTTTTGTGGATATTTTCTAGTAGTTTGACCCTATGGGTTTATAGAATTGCAGAAAACTTCAATTGGGGTTGTCTAGACCTGAATTGGAGCAGATACCAGGGGTCCCCCGATTACGTATGTCTTTAAAGGCAGTTAAACAAGGAATAAGGGGGGAAATTGAAGGGGCCGTTTTGTGGATATTTTCTCGTAGTTTGACCCTATGGGTTTATAGAAGAATTGCAGAAAACTTCAATTGGGGCTGTCTGGACCTGAATTGGAGCAGATGCCAGGGGTCCCCCCAGTTACGTATATCTTTAAAGACAGCTATACAAGGAATACGGGGGGAAATTGAAGTGGGCCGTTTTGTGGATATTTTTTCGTAGTTTGACCCTATGGGTTTATAGAATTGCAGAAAACTTCAATTGGGGTTGTCTGGACCTGAATTGGAGCAGATACCAGGGGTCCCCCGATTACGTATATCTTTAAAGGCAGTTAAACAAGGAATAAGGGGGGAAATTGAAGGGGGCCGTTTTGTGGATATTTTCTCGTAGTTTGACCCTATGGGTTTATAGAATTGCAGAAAACTTCAATTGGGGCTGTCTGGACCTGAATTGGAGCAGATGCCAGGGGTCCCCCAGTTACGTATATCTTTAAAGGCAACTATACAAGGAATACGGGGGGAATTTGAAGTGGGCCGTTTTGTGGATATTTTCTCGTAGTTTGACCCTATGGGTTTATAGAATTGCAGAGAACTTCAATTGGGGTTGTCTGGACCTGAATTGGAGCAGATACCAGGGGTCCCCCTGTTACGTATATCTTTAAAGGCAACTAAACAAGGAATACGGGGGGAAATTGAAGTGGGCCGTTTTGTGGATATTTTCTAGTAGTTTGACCCTATGGGTTTATAGAATTGCAGAAAACTTCAATTGGGGTTGTCTAGACCTGAATTGGAGCAGATACCAGGGGTCCCCCGATTACGTATGTCTTTAAAGGCAGTTAAACAAGGAATAAGGGGGGAAATTGAAGGGGCCGTTTTGTGGATATTTTCTCGTAGTTTGACCCTATGGGTTTATAGAAGAATTGCAGAAAACTTCAATTGGGGCTGTCTGGACCTGAATTGGAGCAGATGCCAGGGGTCCCCCCAGTTACGTATATCTTTAAAGACAGCTATACAAGGAATACGGGGGGAAATTGAAGTGGGCCGTTTTGTGGATATTTTTTCGTAGTTTGACCCTATGGGTTTATAGAATTGCAGAAAACTTCAATTGGGGTTGTCTAGACCTGAATTGGAGCAGATACCAGGGGTCCCCCGATTACGTATATCTTTAAAGGCAGTTAAACGAGGAATAAGGGGGGAAATTGAAGGGGCCGTTTTGTGGATATTTTCTCGTAGTTTGACCCTATGGGTTTATAGAAGAATTGCAGAAAACTTCAATTGGGGCTGTCTGGACCTGAATTGGAGCAGATGCCAGGGGTCCCCCCAGTTACGTATATCTTTAAAGACAGCTATACAAGGAATACGGGGGGAAATTGAAGTGGGCCGTTTTGTGGATATTTTTTCGTAGTTTGACCCTATGGGTTTATAGAATTGCAGAAAACTTCAATTGGGGTTGTCTGGACCTGAATTGGAGCAGATACCAGGGGTCCCCCGATTACGTATATCTTTAAAGGCAGTTAAACAAGGAATAAGGGGGGAAATTGAAGGGGCCGTTTTGTGGATATTTTCTCGTAGTTTGACCCTATGGGTTTATAGAAGAATTGCAGAAAACTTCAATTGGGGCTGTCTGGACCTGAATTGGAGCAGATGCCAGGGGTCCCCCCAGTTACGTATATCTTTAAAGACAGCTATACAAGGAATACGGGGGGAAATTGAAGTGGGCCGTTTTGTGGATATTTTTTCGTAGTTTGACCCTATGGGTTTATAGAATTGCAGAAAACTTCAATTGGGGTTGTCTGGACCTGAATTGGAGCAGATACCAGGGGTCCCCCGATTACGTATATCTTTAAAGGCAGTTAAACAAGGAATAAGGGGGGAAATTGAAGGGGGCCGTTTTGTGGATATTTTCTCGTAGTTTGACCCTATGGGTTTATAGAATTGCAGAAAACTTCAATTGGGGCTGTCTGGACCTGAATTGGAGCAGATGCCAGGGGTCCCCCAGTTACGTATATCTTTAAAGGCAACTATACAAGGAATACGGGGGGAATTTGAAGTGGGCCGTTTTGTGGATATTTTCTCGTAGTTTGACCCTATGGGTTTATAGAATTGCAGAAAACTTCAATTGGGGCTTTCTGGACCTGAATTGGAGCAGATACCAGGGGTCCCCCGATTACGTATATCTTTAAAGGCAACTATACAAGGAATACGGGGGGAAATTAAAGTGGGCCGTTTTGTGGATATTTTCTCGTAGTTTGACCCTATGGGTTTATAGAATTGCAGAAAACTTCAATTGGGGTTGTCTGGACCTGAATTGGAGCAGATACCAGGGGTCCCCCGATTACGTATATCTTTAAAGGCAGTTAAACAATGAATAAGGGGGGAAATTGAAGGGGGCCGTTTTGGGGATATTTTCTCGTAGTTTGACCCTATGGGTTTATAGAATTGCAGAAAACTTCAATTGGGGCTGTCTGGACCTGAATTGGAGCAGATGCCAAGGGTCCCCCAGTTACGTATATCTTTAAAGGCAACTATACAAGGAATACGGGGGGAAATTGAAGTGGGCCGTTTTGTGGATATTTTCTCGTAGTTTGACCCTATGGGTTTATAGAATTGCAGAAAACTTCAATTGGGGCTTTCTGGACCTGAATTGGAGCAGATACCAGGGGGTCCCCCGATTACGTATATCTTTAAAGGTAGTTATACAAGGAATACGGGGGGAAATTAAAGTGGGCCATTTTGTGGATATTTTCTCGTAGTTTGACCCTATGGGTTTATAGAATTGCAGAAAACTTCAATTGGGGCTGTCTAGACCTGAAGTGGAGCAGATACCAGGGGTCCCCCAGTTACGTATATCTTTAAAGACAGCTATACAAGGAATACGGGGGGAAATTGAAGTGGGTCGTTTTGTGGATATTTTCTCGTAGTTTGACCCTATGGGTTTATAGAATTGCAGAAAACTTCAATTGGGGTTGTCTGGACCTGAATTGGAGCAGATACCAGGGGTCCCCCGATTACGTATGTCTTTAAAGGCAGTTAAACAAGGAATAAGGGGGGAAATTGAAGGGGCCGTTTTGTGGATATTTTCTCGTAGTTTGACCCTATGGGTTTATAGAATATTAGAAAACTTCAATTGGGGCTGTCTAGACCTGAATTGGAGCAGATGCCAGGGGTCCCCCAGTTACGTATATCTTTAAAGGCAACTAAACAAGGAATAAGGGGGGAAATTGAAGGGGGCCGTTTCGTGGATATTTTCTCGTAGTTTGACCCTATGGGTTTATAGAATTGCAGAAAACTTCAATTGGGGTTGTCTGGACCTGAATTGGAGCAGATGCCAGGGGTCCCCCAGTTACGTATATCTTTAAAGGCAACTATACAAGGAATACGGGGGGAAATTGAAGTGGGCCATTTTGTGGATATTTTCTCGTAGTTTTTTTTTTTGCTAAATTAAAATATATTGATGACAAAAGAGTACATAATCAAGGGGCATACCCCGCGAAAGGAAAACAACAAGCTAAGCTAGAAAACAAAACCAACCAAAACGGTAATCAACAAACTCATAAAACCAACAGTGAAATGAACTACATATGGAGCTAGTACAGGTTTAGGATAAGGGATGGGTCCCTTGCAGCTTGGCGCTGGAAATTCTTACAAGTAAACAATTTTTCAAGAAACATGTTTTTAACCAGGAGGGATAGTTGGACTGTTTGTCTGGGCCTTCCATTGCTGTGTAACCTTTCCTTTCCTGCCAAATAAGGTAGATAACTACCGATATAAAAAGCCAGCCCAAATGCTTGCGCAAGTTTGAGATAGGCCCAATAGTGAACTGACCCCGCTGCCAATCACTCCAAAGGACAGAAATAGATACTGGGCTGCATTGGAGAACCAGAGAAGTATATGGACAAGTATTAAAAAAATGTTCTGTAGTTTCATCATTGCAATTACAAAGCAGACAAACCGCATTAACATTCATATGGAAGGACAACATTCGATCTTTGGTTAACAACCTCAATTTTAAGGCCAGCCACATAAAACAAGCACATTTTGGGATGGCAAAGGGATGCCAAACCATACGAGCCCAGGGAGGGCCTGTAGCTTTTGTCCTGATAGAGTTCCAAATGAGGGATAAGTTAACCTGTTTTTGCCCATCCCAGAGCACAGCATCAATGTTGGAGATGTGAACAGTTGATAAAAGGTGCCGCAGCTCGATGAGGAAGACATGGTTTGATGTAGGAGGAACCCATCTACCATCGTCTAGAAAGTCACGAATGTGGGCGGAGTTTCAAGATTCAGCGATCGACACAATAGAATCACCCCATCGAGAAACAAAACTACGGTTTCTAAGCCAAGGATCATGCCACATGCTGAACTGAGAGGAACCCCCTATTTCAAAGATAAGATGTTGTCTTGCTTCTCCCCGAAGTTTAAGAATTTGTCGAACAGCCCAAGAGCTACCAGTGGGGATATTAGCGGACCAGAAAAATTTGTTTTTGAGCAGGCAACAACGGAACCAAAGGACCCAAATAGATGAAGAGAGGCCACTAGCAATTCTCCAAACCTGAAGAAGGATGGCAGCACGATTACGCTCATACAGATTAAAAAGGCCCAACCCCCCTTCAGCTTTAGGTAGGCAACTATCATTCCAAGACACCTTATGAAGGCAGTTAGCATCATGCCTTCCTCCCCAAAGGAACCGAGAGAAATAAGACTGTATTTTTGCCAGGACATTCTTGGGAAGAAACAGGTAGGAGGACCAAAAACCTTGGATTCCCATCAATACAGACTTGATCAATTGAAGCCTGCCCGAAAGACGAAGAAACTTATTGGTCCAAGAATCAATACGGTTACACAACCATTGGAGCAACAAATCACAGTCCCTAGCTTTTGGAGCCATAGTCAAAAGAGGAAGCCCCAGGTATTTTATGGGCAGAGTACCATGTTGAAAACCCGTAGAGACTAAGGTTTGATGGACGACATCTTGAGGAACATTGCAGAAAAAGCATTCACTCTTATCAGGATTAGGATGGAGCCCAGAGGCATTGGAAAACCGAGCCACAGAGTGAAGCATGCTAGAAACTGAGTCCATATCCCCTTTGCAGAATAGGAACATATCATCTGCGAATATTAAGTGACTAAGTTGTAATTCCTTTGTCCGCCAGTGGTAGGAGAAACTGGGGTTTTGCTGTAAATCAAGCTTTAAATAGGAAGAGAGAGCCTCCATGCCAATAACAAACAGGTAAGGGGAAATCGGGTCTCCTTGACGAAGCCCAGAATTGCATTTAAAAAACCCCTCCAAGGACCCATTGATTTTTAAGGAAACCATACAGGATGTAACACATTTCCGAACCCAGCTCAAAAAAAGAGGTGGAAAATCCATTCTCTGCAATACTGAGAAAAGGAAAGCCCAATTCATGGTGTCGAAGGCTTTATGAATGTCCAGTTTTATGGCACACCTGGGAGGCCCCGAAGCTTTGTGATAGTCTCGGCAAAGGGACTGTGCAAGTAAAATATTATCCCCAATACTACGATGAGGAATGAAAGCCGACTGATTTATAGAGATAATAGACCCCAGTACCTGTTTCAATCTAGCTGCTAGGAGCTTAGTAATGCACTTATAGAGAGTGTTACAACAGGAAATTGGCCTAAACTTCCTAAGATGAGTGGCATTTTCAGTCTTCGGCACCAAGGTGATGGCCACAGAATTGATGGCCCGTGGGAGGTGGAGGGTGTTAAAGAAAAAGAGCACCGCTTTAGTAACTGCGCCTCCCACAATAGACCAAGCTGCAAGGTAGAATTCAGGGGAGAAACCATCGGGGCCAGAACTTTTATTCTTTTCCATGGAATTCAAGGTTTTCAGAACCTCAGTAGGAGAGAAGTCGGCATCCAGTAAATCCTTGTGACTAGCAGAAAGCCGAGGAAGGGAAATGTTGTCATCCAAAGCTGAAGTAGTAGAAACAGAACCCAGTGTTGATTTGAAAAAGTCGACTGCAAGATTTGATATATCACTGTGAGAGGTATACCGAAGCCCAGTATCATCTTCCAATAGAAGTATCTTGTTCATATTCCACCTGCTACGGCAAGAGTTGTGAAAAAAACGATTATTTCCATCTCCATTTTTGAGCTAGGTGACCCTAGCCTTCTGTTTGAGGAGGACTTCTTCCTTTTTTAGAGCTTCAACCAAAGTAGTACTCAGGCGAGCTTCCTCATCAAAATCCATGTGAGTAGGGACTCTGGGCAGATTTTCCTGAAACTGAAGAAGGGAGTCACGAGCAACAGTCACAGCATCGTGTAAATTCCCCCCCTCCCTGTTGAGAAGAATAAGAGCAGATTTAACTCTCTTGAGCTTGCTAGTAAGAACGAACCACGGGTCACCCGAGATATCATAGTTCCAAGCAGCAGCAACAGTATCTAAGAACTTTGGATGCATAAGAACATGATTGAAGACTTGGAAAGGCTTATTTAGTTTCTCACCAGAATTGCCAAGCTCCACAGTAATAGGACAGTGGTCAGATAAACCCCTTGGCAAGATATTAGCAAATGACATCGAAAAGGAATTAAGCCAGGCGGAGTTCACTAGAGCACGATCTAGCTTTTTTTGAATGGGGTGCCCCTTATTCCTATCCCACCAAGTGAGAGAGCTTCCAAAATAACGCAAATCAGTTGCCTCAATGTCATCTAAAAAATCTTTAAATTCTTGCATGCCAATAGTAAACCGCATAGCCCCTCCTTCAATCTCATTAACATTCAAACAAACATTAAAATCTCCAAGCAGAATCCAAGGAGGACAAACCCCATTAGTAGAGATACTGGATTGAAACCGCAAAAGATCTGACCATAGCTGCCGCCTTTCGTCATGAGTGTTTAAAGCATACACAAAACTGACATAAAAGCTCATATTAGAATCTTTATGCTTAGCAAAACATGAAATATGTTGACTACTCTGCAGTAATTCCTGCACTTGCCATTTGCTAGGGTCCCAGCCCACCCAAACACGCCCATTGTAGTGATTTTCATAGTTAAATAACCAAGCGAACCTTGAAGAGATAGAGGACGAAATAAAATCCGCCGAATCCTTTTTGACATGAGTTTCCAAGAGGGCTACAAGGTCCAGTTTTTTATTGCGAAAGAAATCCTTAACAAAGGAAATCTTATTGTTTAGCCCCCTAATATTGTAGGAACAAAAAACCATTAATAAACAAGATTAATGGGATGGGGAACGAGTCCCCTCAAACCTCCTAACTTTCTTGTTCTTCCCTTTATTTAGAGACTTGGAGATAGCAGAATAGATAGGGAGCTTCAAAGCAGCCGATAATGAAGTATGTGAGCTTAAGTCTCGAGAAGGGGAGAGCTTTGATTTCTTAGATTGTACAGTAGTCCAGCCATGTTCTCCTTTAGTATTAACTGGGTCGTCCCCGTTATGGGAGACGGGAGCCTGGCCAGTTTCAAGATCCTCCACGTTATCCGGTTGTTTTGCACCAGAACCAGAAGCTGAGATAGGTTCACTAAGCTCATCCACAGTAACCTCAACTGTTTCCTTGTCCTTCACCGGTGGTACATCTTTCCTCACCCATTGCCTAGTGACATTAGGGCAAGCACCAATAATGTGGCCCAAAGATTTACACGCACTACACACAAGTGGTTTTAGGGGGTAGCTAACCTTCACCTCTTCGATATGCTTCAACTCTGTAATAGGGTCAAGAACTTCGACTTCGATTTTTGTGGGAAGTTCATCTCCAATTTTATAGTCTACACATAATTTGGCAAATGGAAGAACTTCCAACTTCGAAGTCATGTCATCCGCCGAGAGAGGGTTGCCAATAACACTGCCAAGAAAACTCAGACCATCCCGAGTCCAGTAACAATCAGGGATATTTTCAAATTTAACCCAGAGAGGCATTGAAGATTTCTCTCCCGCTTTAGAGCCCCAAGCGTGGACCAACATGGGCTTTTTTTCAAGGTACCAAGTACCCTTCGACAAGGCAGAATTCATGTTAGCAACCGTATTGAACTTGGAAATATAGGTGCGAGGATCCTTCTGGGAAATATGGATCAAACCTTTATTATCCCAGATACTATGGGCAAAAGCAGCCACTTTAGAGAAAGGAGGGGCTCCCCGAGTAAAAGTTCCCACAATACTAGATTTCAATTTTTCATTACCTTTTCTCAGCACTTCGTTTGGGGGTGAGACAACCTTAACTCCTGGGGGCATTGGAACATAATCAAAGGAGAGATTATTAGTAGGGACTGGTGCCTTTTTGACAACCTGAGACCAAGTCGCTTTGGGTGGTTCTGCAAACACGGCCCCTGCAATTTCCTCTGCAGACACATTCTTGGGGGCCCTTAAAGCATCTGAGGAATTATCCTGGTTTTGGCCTTCCAGAACTATGTGAACTGAGTCAGACAAATCTTCAAATACATTTCGGACATCCTTAACACCAGAAACAGACGCCTTTGTGAACTTCGGTAGCCCAAATTCATCTCTGCCACTGATGAATTTTGAAACATCAGCAATACCAGAATTAAATTCCACTCTTTCAATTAGAGCCTCCTTTTCTAAATCAACCAAAGAAATTCCTTTTTTAGCCAACATACGCTGCATTTCCTGGTACTTCAAACGAAGTGAAATAAGTTCATTTCTATCATCCCGGTTAACTGCAAAAGCAGCCTTTGCATCTCTATTCACAGATTCTCTTTCAAGTCTTGCTCTAGCATCTTCGTGACCAAACTCCTCCTCAGAAGACTCTTCCATTAGCTGCTCTACTGGGATACCACCCGAGCTACTTGGTACACCCAGACCCTGATTTTCGCCAAAGTTCCCTCCCAAAACACTCTCATTGACATTCCTTTCACATGAGAAGTCCCCAACGGGGTCTGCTTCAAAGTGTTGTAAAGCCTCGTCAAGAGGTTCATCCCTCAATATTTCCTGCAACACATCTCCGACCACTGCAAAGGGGGTTTCCGGACCACTAAAGACACCAAATTCGAGAGCAAAACCCTCCTGGTCTACAGGGACACCAGAAAGATCAACGTTACTGTCTTGAGACCCCATATAAAAGTAATAAATAAGTAATAAATAAGAAATATAGTGTTTAGGTGTAGAAGAAGAGGAGAAAGAGGATTCGTGAATGGTATATTTAGTTTTGATGGATTAAATGTGTAAGAATTGGAGTAAAAGTAAGAGGCGGCTGTTAGGGTTTTAGCATTAACCTAGAGAGAAGGGAGAGGAAATTTCTAGAGAGAGAAACATTTTTATTTTTTTCTCGTAGTTTGACCCTATGGGTTTATAGAATTGCAGAAAACTTCAATTGGGGCTGTCTGGACCTGAATTGGAGCAGATACCAGGGGGTCCCCCGATTAGGATTTATCTTTAAACGTAGTTATACAAGGAATACGGGGGGAAATTGAAGTGGGCCGTTTTGTGGATATTTTCTCATAGTTTGACCCTATGGGTTTATAGAATTGCAGAAAACTTCAATTGGGACTGTCTGGACCTGAATTTGAGCAGATACCAGGGGTCCCCCGGTTACGTATATCTTTAAAGGCAGCTATACAAGGAATACGGGGGGAAATTGAAGTGGGCCGTTTTGTGGATATTTTCTCGTAGTTTGACCCTATAGGTTTATAGAATTGCAGAAAACTTCAATTGGGGCTGTCTGGACCTGAATTGGAGCAGATGCCAGGGGTCCCCCAGTTACGTATATCTTTAAAGACAGCTATACAAGGAATACGGGGGGAAATTGAAGTGGGCCGTTTTGTGGATATTTTCTCGTAGTTTGACCATATGGGTTTATAGAATTGGAGAAAACTTCAATTGGGGTTCTCTGGACCTGAATTGGAGCAGATACCAGGGCTCCCCTGATTACGTATATCTTTAAAGGCAGTAAAACAAGGAATAAGGGGGGAAATTGAAGGGGGCCGTTTTGTGGATATTTTCTCGTAGTTTAACCCTATGGGTTTATAGAATTGCAGAAAAATTCAATTGGGGCTGTCTGGACCTGAATTGGAGCAGATGCCAGGGGTCCCCCAGTTACGTATATCTTTAAAGGCAACTATACAAGGAATACGGGGGGAATTTGAAGTGGGCCGTTTTGTGGATATTTTCTCGTAGTTTGACCCTATGGGTTTATAGAATTGCAGAAAACTTCAATTGGGGTTGTCTGGACCTGAATTGGAGCAGATACCAGGGGGTCCCCCGATTACGTATATCTTTAAAGGCAGTTATACAAGGAATACGGGGGGAAATTAAAGTGGGCCATTTTGTGGATATTTTCTCGTAGTTTGACCCTATGGGTTTATAGAATTGCAGAAAACTTCAATTGGGGCTGTCTCGACCTGAATTGGAGCAGATACCAGGGGTCCCCCAGTTACGTATATCTTTAAAGACAGCTATACAGGGAATACGGGGGGGGGGGAATGGAAGTGGGCCGTTTTGTGGATATTTTCTCGTAGTTTGACCCTATGGGTTTATAGAATTGCATAAAACTTCAATTGGGGTTGTCTGGACCTGAATTGGAGCAGATACCAGGGGTCCCCCGATTACGTATATCTTTAAAGGCAGTTAAACAAGGAATAAGGGGGGAAATTGAAGGGGGCCGTTTTGTGGATATTTTCTCGTAGTTTGACCATATGGGTTTATAGAATTGCAGAAAACTTAAATTGGGGCAGTCTAGACCTGAATTGGAGCATATGCCAGGGGTCCCCCAATTACGTATATCTTTAAAGGCACCTATACAAGGAATACGGGGGGAAATTGAAGTGGGCCGTTTTGTGGATATTTTCTCGTAGTTTGACCCTATGGGTTTATAGAATTGCAGAAAACTTCAATTGGGGCTGTCTGGACCTGAATTGGAGCAGATACCAGGGGGTCCCCCGATTACGTATATCTTTAAAGGCAGTTATACAAGGAATACGGGGGGAAATTAAAGTGGGCCGTTTTGTGGATATTTTCTCGTAGTTTGACCCTATGGGTTTATAGAAGAATTGCAGAAAACTTCAATTGGGGCTGTCTAGACCTGAATTGGAGCAGATACCAGGGGTCCCCCCGGTTACGTATATCTTTAAAGACAGCTATACAAGGAATACGGGGGGAAATTGAAGTGGGCCGTTTTGTGGATATTTTTTCGTAGTTTGACCCTATGGGTTTATAGAATTGCAGAAAACTTCAATTGTGGTTGTCTGGACCTGAATTGGAGCAGATACCAGGGGTCCCCCGATTACGTATATCTTTAAAGGCAGTTAAACAATGAATAAGGGGGGAAATTGAAGGGGGCCGTTTTGGGGATATTTTCTCGTAGTTTGACCCTATGGGTTTATAGAATTGCAGAAAACTTCAATTGGGGCTGTCTGGACCTGAATTGGAGCAGATGCCAAGGGTCCCCCAGTTACGTATATCTTTAAAGGCAACTATACAAGGAATACGGGGGGAAATTGAAGTGGGCCGTTTTGTGGATATTTTCTCGTAGTTTGACCCTATGGGTTTATAGAATTGCAGAAAACTTCAATTGGGGCTTTCTGGACCTGAATTGGAGCAGATACCAGGGGGTCCCCCGATTACGTATATCTTTAAAGGCAGTTATACAAGGAATACGGGGGGAAATTAAAGTGGGCCATTTTGTGGATATTTTCTCGTAGTTTGACCCTATGGGTTTATAGAATTGCAGAAAACTTCAATTGGGGCTGTCTAGACCTGAAGTGGAGCAGATACCAGGGGTCCCCCAGTTACGTATATCTTTAAAGACAGCTATACAGGGAATACAGGGGGAAATTAAAGTGGGCCGTTTTGTGGATATTTTCTCGTAGTTTGACCCTATGGGTTTATAGAATTGCAGAAAACTAAAATTGGGGTTGTCTGGACCTGAATTGGAGCAGATACCAGGTGTCCCCCGATTACGTATATCTTTAAAGGCAGTTATACAAGGAATACGGGGGGAAATGAAAGTGGGCCATTTTGTGGATATTTTCTCGTAGTTTGACCCTATGGGTTTATAGAATTGCAGAAAACTTCAATTGGGGTTGTCTGGACCTGAATTGGAGCAGATACCAGGGGTCCCCCGATTACGTATATCTTTAAAGGCAGTTAAACAAGGAATACGGGGGGAAATTGAAGGGGGCCGTTTTGTGGATATTTTCTCGTAGTTTGACCCTATGGGTTTATAGAATTGCAGAAAACTACAATTGGGGCTGTCTGGACCTGAATTGGAGCAGATACCAGGGGTCCCCCAGTTACGTATATCTTTAAAGGCAGTTATACAAGGAATACGGGGGGAAATTAAAGTGGGCCGTTTTGTGGATATTTTCTCGTAGTTTGACCCTATGGGTTTATAGAATTGTAGAAAACTTCAATTGGGGCTGTCTGGACCTGAATTGGAGCAGATACCAGGGGTCCCCCGATTACGTATATCTTTAAAGGCAGCTATACAAGGAATACGGGGGGAATTGAAGTCGGCCGTTTTGTGGATATTTTCTCGTAGTTTGACCCTATGGGATTATAGAATTGCAGAAAACTTCAATTGGGGTTGTCTGGACCTGAATTGGAGCAGAAGCCAAGGGTCCCCCAGTTACGTATATCTTTAAAGGCAGCTATACAGGGAATACATGGGGAAATTAAAGTGGGCCGTTTTGTGGATATTTTCTCGTAGTTTGACCCTATTGGTTTATAGAATTGCAGAAAACTACAATTGGGGTTGTCTGGACCTGAATTGGAGCAGATACCAGGGGTCCCCCGATTACGTATATCTTTAAAGGCAGTTATACAAGGAATACGGGGGGAAATGAAAGTGGGCCGTTTTGTGGATATTTTCTCGTAGTTTGACCCTATGGGTTTGTAGAATTGCAGAAAACTTCAATTGGGGTTGTCTGGACCTGAATTGAAGCAGATACCAGGGGTCCCCCGATTACGTATATCTTTAAAGGCAGTTAAACAAGGAATACGGGGGGAAATTGAAGGGGGCCGTTTTGTGGATATTTTCTCGTAGTTTGACCCTATGGGTTTATAGAATTGCAGAAAACTACAATTGGGGCTGTCTGGACCTGAATTGGAGCAGATGCCAGGGGTCCCCCAGTTACGTATATCTTTAAAGGCAGTTATACAAGGAATACGGGGGGAAATTAAAGTGGGCCGTTTTGTGGATATTTTCTCGTAGTTTGACCCTATGGGTTTATAGAATTGCAGAAAACTTCAATTGGGGCTGTCTGGACCTGAATTGGAGCAGATCCCAAGGGTCCCCCCGTTACGTATATCTTTAAAGGTTGCTATACAAGGAATACGGGGGGAAATTGAAGTGGGTCGTTTTGTGGATATTGTCTCGTAGTTTGACCCTATGGGTTTATAGAATTGCAGAAAACTTCAATTGGGGCTGTCTGGACCTGAATTGGAGCAGATACCAGGGGGTCCCCCAATTAGGATTATCTTTAAACGTAGTTATACAAGGAATACGGGGGGAAATTAAAGTGGGCCGTTTTGTGGATATTTTCTCATAGTTTGACCCTATGGGTTTATAGAATTGTAGAAAACTTTAATTGGGGCTGTCTGGACCTGAATTGGAGCAGATACCAGGGGTCCCCCGGTTACATATATCTTTAAAGGCAGCTATACAAGGAATACGGGGGGAATTGAAGTCCGCCGTTTTGTGGATATTTTCTCGTAGTTTGACCCTATGGGTTTATAGAATTGCAGAAAACTTCAATTGGGGCTGTCTGGACCTGAATTGGAGCAGATGCCAAGGGTCCCCCAGTTACGTATATCTTTAAAGGCAACTATACAAGGAATACGGGGGGAAATTGAAGTGGGCCGTTTTGTGGATATTTTCTCGTAGTTTGACCCTATGGGTTTATAGAAATGCAGAAAACTTCAATTGGGGCTGTCTGGACCTGAATTGGAGCAGATACCAGGGGGTCCCCCGATTACGTATATATTTAAAGGCAGTTATACAAGGAATACTGGGGGAAATTAAAGTGGGCCGTTTTGTGGATATTTTCTCGTAGTTTGACCCTATGGGTTTATAGAATTGCAGAAAACTTCAATTGGGGCTGTCTAGACCTGAAGTGGAGCAGATACCAGGGGTCCCCCCAGTTACGTATATCTTTAAAGACAGCTATACAAGGAATACGGGGGGAAATTGAAGTGGGCCGTTTTGTGGATATTGTCTCGTAGTTTGACCCTATGGGTTTATAGAATTGCAGAAAACTTCAATTGGGGTTGTCTGGACCTGAATTGGAGAAGATACCAGGGGTCCCCCGATTACGTATATCTTTAAAGGCAGTTAAACAAGGAATACGGGGGGAAATTGAAGGGGGCCGTTTTGTGGATATTTTCTCGTAGTTTGACCCTATGGGTTTATAGAATTGCAGAAAACTACAATTGGGGCTGTCTGGACCTGAATTGGAGCAGATGCCAGGGGTCCCCCAGTTACGTATATCTTTAAAGGAAAATACAAGGAATACGGGGGGAAATTAAAGTGGGCCGTTTTGTGGATATTTTCTCGTAGTTGGACCCTATGGGTTTATAGAATTGCAGAAAACTTCAATTGGGGTTGTCTGGACCAGAATTGGAGCAGATACCAGGGGTCCCCCGATTACGTATATCTTTAACGGCAGTTATACAAGGAATACGGGAGGAAATTAAAGTGGGCCGTTTTGTGGATATTTTCTCGTAGTTTGACCCTATGGGTTTATAGAATTGCAGAAAACTTCAATTGGGGCTGTCTGGACCTGAATTGGAGCAGATCCAAGGGACCCCCGTTACGTATATCTTTAAAGGCAGCTATACAAGGAATACAGGGGGAAATTGAAGTGGGCCGTTTTGTGGATATTGTCTCGTAGTTTGACCCTATGGGTTTATAGAATTGCAGAAAACTTCAATTGGGGCTCTCTGGACCTGAATTGGAGCAGATACCAGGGGGTCCCCCGATTAGGATTATCTTTAAACGTAGTTATACAAGGAATACGGGTGGAAATTAAAGTGGGCCGTTTTGTGGATATTTTCTCATAGTTTGATCCTATGGGTTTATAGAATTGTAGAAAACTTCAATTGGGGCTGTCTGGACCTGAATTGGAGCAGATACCAGGGGTCCCCCGGTTACATATATCTTTAAAGGCAGCTATACAAGGAATATGGGTGGAAATTGAAGTGGGTCGTTTTGTGGATATTTTCTCGTAGTTTGACCCTATGGGATTATAGAATTGCAGAAAACTTCAATTGGGGTTGCCTAGACCTGAATTGGAGCAGATACCAAGGGTCCCCCAGTTACGTATATCTTTAAAGGCAGCTATACAGGGAATACAGGGGGAAATTAAAGTGGGCCGTTTTGTGGATATTTTCTCGTAGTTTGACCCTATTGGTTTATAGAATTGCAGAAAACTACAATTGGGGTTGTCTGGACCTGAATTGGAGCAGATACCAGGGGTCCCCCGATTACGTATATCATTAAAGGCAGTTATACAAGGAATACGGGGGGAAATTAAAGTGGGCCGTTTTGTGGATATTTTCTCGTAGTTTGACCCTATGGGTTTATAGAATTGCAGAAAACTTCAATTGGGGCTGTCTGGACCTGAATTGGAGCAAATCCCAAGGGTCCCCCGGTTACGTATATCTTTAAAGGTTGCTATACAAGGAATACGGGGGGAAATTGAAGTGGGTCGTTTTGTGGATATTGTCTCGTAGTTTGACCCTATGGGTTTATAGAATTGCAGAAAACTTCAATTGGGGCTGTCTGTACCTGAATTGGAGCAGATACCAGGGGGTCCCCCGATTAGGATTATCTTTAAACGTAGTTATACAAGAAATACGGGGGGAAATTAAAGTGGGCCGTTTTGTGGATATTTTCTCATAGTTTGACCCTATGGGTTTATAGAATTGTAGAAAACTTTAATTGGGGTTGTCTGGACCTGAATTGGAGCAGATACCAGGGGTCCCCCGGTTACATATATCTTTAAAGGCAGCTATACAAGGAATACGGGGGGAATTGAAGTCGGCCGTTTTGTGGATATTTTCTCGTAGTTTGACCCTATGGGTTTATAGAATTGCAGAAAACTTCAATTGGGGCTGTCTGGACCTGAATTGGAGCAGATGCCAAGGGTCCCCCAGTTACGTATATCTTTAAAGGAAACTATACAAGGAATACGGGGGGAAATTGAAGTGGGCCGTTTTGTGGATATTTTCTCGTAGTTTGACCCTATGGGTTTATAGAATTGCAGAAAACTTCAATTGGGGCTGTCTGGACCTGAATTGGAGCAAATACCAGGGGGTCCCCCGATTACGTATATCTTTAAAGGCAGTTACACAAGGAATACTGGGGAAATTAAACTGGGCCGTTTTGTGGATATTTTCTCGTAGTTTGACCCTATGGGTTTATAGAATTGCAGAAAACTTCCATTGGGGCTGTCTAGACCTGAAGTGGAGCAGATACCAGGGGTCCCCCAGTTACGTATATCTTTAAAGACAGCTATACAAGGAATACGGGGGGAAATTGAAGTGGGCCGTTTTGTGGATATTGTCTCATAGTTTGACCCTATGGGTTTATAGAATTGCAGAAAACTTAAATTGGGGTTGTCTGGACCTGAATTGGAGCAGATACCAGGGGTCCCCCGATTACGTATATCTTTAAAGGCAGTTAAACAAGGAATACGGGGGGAAATTGAAGGGGGCCGTTTTGTGGATATTTTCTCGTAGTTTGACCCTATGGGTTTATAGAATTGCAGAAAACTACAATTGGGGCTGTCTGGACCTGAATTGGAGCAGATGCCAGGGGTCCCCCAGTTACGTATATCTTTAAAGGAAAATACAAGAAATACGGGGGGAAATTAAAGTGGGCCGTTTTGTGGATATTTTCTCGTAGTTGGACCCTATGGGTTTGTAGAATTGCAGAAAACTTCAATTGGGGTTGTCTGGACCAGAATTGGAGCAGATACCAGGGGTCCCCCGATTACGTATATCTTTAACGGCAGTTATACAAGGAATACGGGGGGAAATTAAAGTGGGCCGTTTTGTGGATATTTTCTCGTAGTTTGACCCTATGGGTTTATAGAATTGCAGAAAACTTCAATTGGGGCTGTCTGGACCTGAATTGGAGCAGATCCCAAGGGTCCCCCCGTTACGTATATCTTTAAAGGCAGCTATACAAGGAATACGGGGGGAAATTGAAGTGGGCCGTTTTGTGGATATTGTCTCGTAGTTTGACCATATGGGTTTATAGAATTGCAGAAAACTTCAATTGGGGCTGTCTGGACCTGAATTGGAGCAGATACCAGGGGGTCCCCCGATTAGGATTATCTTTAAACGTAGTTATACAAGGAATACGGGGGGAAATTAAAATGGGCCGTTTTGTGGATATTTTCTCATAGTTTGACCCTATGGGTTTATAGAATTGTAGAAAACTTTAATTGGGGCTGTCTGGACCTGAATTGGAGCAGATACCAGGGGTCCCCCGGTTACATATATCTTTAAAGGCAGCTATACAAGGAATACGGGGGGAATTGAAGTCGGCCGTTTTGTGGATATTTTCTCGTAGTTTGACCCTATGGGTTTATAGAATTGCAGAAAACTTCAATTGGGGCTGTCTGGACCTGAATTGGAGCAGATACCAGGGGGTCCCCCGATTAGGATTATCTTTAAACGTAGTTATACAAGGAATACGGGGGGAAATTAAAGTGGGTCGTTTTGTGGATATTTTCTCATAGTTTGACCCTATGGGTTTATAGAATTGTAGAAAACTTCAATTGGGGCTGTCTGGACCTGAATTGGAGCAGATACCAGGGGTCCCCCGGTTACATATATCTTTAAAGGCAGCTATACAAGGAATACGGGGGGAAATTGAAGTGGGTCGTTTTGTGGATATTTTCTCGTAGTTTGACCCTATGGGATTATAGAATTGCAGAAAACTTCAATTGGGGTTGCCTGGACCTGAATTGGAGCAGATACCAAGGGTCCCCCAGTTACGTATATCTTTAAAGGCAGCTATACAGGGAATACATGGGGAAATTAAAGTGGGCCGTTTTGTGGATATTTTCTCGTAGTTTGACCCTATGGGTTTATAGAATTGCAGAAAACTTCAATTGGGGTTGTCTGGACCTGAATTGGAGCAGATGCCAAGGGTCCCCCAGTTACGTATATCTTTAAAGGCAGCTATACAGGGAATACATGGGGAAATTAAAGTGGGCCGTTTTGTGGATATTTTCTCGTAGTTTGACCCTATGGGTTTATAGAATTGCAGAAAACTTCAATTGGGGCTGTCTGGACCTGAATTGGAGCAAATCCCAAGGGTCCCCCCGTTACGTATATCTTTAAAGGTTGCTATACAAGGAATACGGGGGGAAATTGAAGTGGGTCGTTTTGTGGATATTGTCTCGTAGTTTGACCCTATGGGTTTATAGAATTGCAGAAAACTTCAATTGGGGCTGTCTGGACCTGAATTGGAGCAGATACCAGGGGGTCCCCCGATTAGGATTATCTTTAAACGTAGTTATACAAGAAATACGGGGGGAAATTAAAGTGGGCCGTTTTGTGGATATTTTCTCATAGTTTGACCCTATGGGTTTATAGAATTGTAGAAAACCTTAATTGGGGCTGTCTGGACCTGAATTGGAGCAGATACCAGGGGTCCCCCGGTTACATATATCTTTAAAGGCAGCTATACAAGGAATACGGGGGGAATTGAAGTCGGCCGTTTTGTGGATATTTTCTCGTAGTTTGACCCTATGGGTTTATAGAATTGCAGAAAACTTCAATTGGGGCTGTCTGGACCTGAATTGGAGAAGATGCCAAGGGTCCCCCAGTTACGTATATCTTTAAAGGCAACTATACAAGGAATACGGGGGGAAATTGAAGTGGGCCGTTTTGTGTATATTTTCTCGTAGTTTGACCCTATGGGTTTATAGAATTGCAGAAAACTTCAATTGGGGCTGTCTGGACCTGAATTGGAGCAGATGCCAAGGGTCCCCCAGTTACGTATATCTTTAAAGGCAACTATACAAGGAATACGGGGGGAAATTGAAGTGGGCCGTTTTGTGTATATTTTCTCGTAGTTTGACCCTATGGGTTTATAGAATTGCAGAAAACTTCAATTGGGGCTGTCTGGACCTGAATTGGAGCAGATACCAGGGGGTCCCCCGATTACGTATATCTTTAAAGGCAGTTACACAAGGAATACTGGGGAAAGTAAAGTAGGCCATTTTGTGGATATTTTCTCGTAGTTTGACCCTATGGGTTTATAGAATTGCAGAAAACTTCAATTGGGGCTGTCTAGACCTGAAGTGGAGCAGATACCAGGGGTCCCCCAGTTACGTATATCTTTAAAGACAGCTATACAAGGAATACGGGGGGAAATTGAAGTGGGCCGTTTTGTGGATATTGTCTCGTAGTTTGACCCTATGGGTTTATAGAATTGTAGAAAACTTCAATTGGGGTTGTCTGGACCTGAATTGGAGCAGATACCAGGGGTCCCCCGATTACGTATATCTTTAAAGGCAGTTAAACAAGGAATACGGGGGGAAATTGAAGGGGGCCGTTTTGTGGATATTTTCTCGTAGTTTGACCCTATGGGTTTATAGAATTGCAGAAAACTACAATTGGGGCTGTCTGGACCTGAATTGGAGCAGATGCCAGGGGTCCCCCAGTTACGTATATCTTTAAAGGAAAATACAAGAAATACGGGGGGAAATTAAAGTGGGCCGTTTTGTGGATATTTTCTCGTAGTTGGACCCTATGGGTTTATAGAATTGCAGAAAACTTCAATTGGGGTTGTCTGGACCAGAATTGGAGCAGATACCAGGGGTCCCCCGATTACGTATATCTTTAACGGCAGTTATACAAGGAATACGGGGGGAGATTAAAGTGGGCCGTTTTGTGGATATTTTCTCGTAGTTTGACCCTATGGGTTTATAGAATTGCAGAAAACTTCAATTGGGGCTGTCTGGACCTGAATTGGAGCAGATCCCAAGGGTCCCCCCGTTACGTATATCTTTAAAGGCAGCTATACAAGGAATACGGGGGGAAATTGAAGTGGGCCGTTTTGTGGATATTGTCTCGTAGTTTGACCCTATGGGTTTATAGAATTGCAGAAAACTTCAATTGGGGCTGTCTGGACCTGAATTGGAGCAGATGCCAAGGGTCCCCCAGTTACGTATATCTTTAAAGGCAACTATACAAGGAATACGGGGGGAAATTGAAGTGGGCCGTTTTGTGGATATTTTCTCGTAGTTTGACCCTATGGGTTTATAGAATTGCAGAAAACTTCAATTGGGGCTGTCTGGACCTGAATTGGAGCAGATACCAGGGGGTCCCCCGATTACGTATATCTTTAAAGGCAGTTACACAAGGAATACTGGGGAAAGTAAAGTAGGCCGTTTTGTGGATATTTTCTCGTAGTTTGACCCTATGGGTTTATAGAATTGCAGAAAACATCAATTGGGGCTGTCTAGACCTGAAGTGGAGCAGATACCAGGGGTCCCCCAGTTACGTATATCTTTAAAGACAGCTATACAAGGAATACGGGGGGAAATTGAAGTGGGCCGTTTTGTGGATATTGTCTCGTAGTTTGACCCTATGGGTTTATAGAATTGTAGAAAACTTCAATTGGGGTTGTCTGGACCTGAATTGGAGCAGATACCAGGGGTCCCCCGATTACGTATATCTTTAAAGGCAGTTAAACAAGGAATACGGGGGGAAATTGAAGGGGGCCGTTTTGTGGATATTTTCTCGTAGTTTGACCCTATGGATTTATAGAATTGCAGAAAACTACAATTGGGGCTGTCTGGACCTGAATTGGAGCAGATGCCAGGGGTCCCCCAATTACGTATATCTTTAAAGGAAAATACAAGAAATACGGGGGAAATTAAAGTGGGCCGTTTTGTGGATATTTTCTCGTAGTTGGACCCTATGGGTTTATAGAATTGCAGAAAACTTCAATTGGGGTTGTCTGGACCAGAATTGGAGCAGATACCAGGGGTCCCCCGATTACGTATATCTTTAACGGCAGTTATACAAGGAATACGGGGGGAAATTAAAGTGGGCCGTTTTGTGGATATTTTCTCGTAGTTTGACCCTATGGGTTTATAGAATTGCAGAAAACTTCAATTGGGGCTGTCTGGACCTGAATTGGAGCAGATCCCAAGGGTCCCCCCGTTACGTATATCTTTAAAGGCAGCTATACAAGGAATACGGGGGGAAATTGAAGTGGGCCGTTTTGTGGATATTGTCTCGTAGTTTGACCCTATGGGTTTATAGAATTGCAGAAAACTTCAATTGGGGTTGTCTGGACCTGAATTGGAGCAGATACCAGGGGGTCCCCCGATTAGGATTATCTTTAAACGTAGTTATACAAGGAATACGGGGGGAAATTGAAGTGGGCCGTTTTGTGGATATTTTCTCATAGTTTGACCCTATGGGTTTATAGAATTGTAGAAAACTTCAATTGGGGCTGTCTGGACCTGAATTGGAGCAGATACCAGGGGTCCCCCGGTTACATATATCTTTAAAGGCAACTATACAAGGAATACGGGGTGAAATTGAAGTGGGTTGTTTTGTGGATATTTTCTCGTAGTTTGACCCTATGGGATTATAGAATTGCAGAAAACTTCAATTGGGGTTGCCTGGACCTGAATTGGAGCAGATACCAAGGGTCCCCCAGTTATGTATATCTTTAAAGGCAGCTATACAGGGAATACAGGGGGAAATTAAAGTGGGCCGTTTTGTGGATATTTTCTCGTAGTTTGACCCTATGGGTTTATAGAATTGCAGAAAACTACAATTGGGGTTGTCTGGACCTGAATTGGAGCAGATACCAGGGGTCCCCCGATTACGTATATCTTTAAAGGCAGTTAAACAAGGAATACGGGGGAAAATTGAAGGGGGGCCGTTTTGTGGATATTTTCTCGTAGTTTGACCCTATGGGTTTATAGAATTGCAGAAAACTACAATTGGGGCTGTCTGGACCTGAATTGGAGCAGATGCCAGGGGTCCCCCAGTTACGTATATCTTTAAAGGCAGTTATACAAGGAATACGAGGGGAAATTAAAGTGGGCCGTTTTGTGGATATTTTCTCGTAGTTTGACCCTATGGGTTTATAGAATTGCAGAAAACTTCAATTGGGGTTGTCTGGACCTGAATTGGAGCAGATACCAGGGGTCCCCCGATTACGTATCTTTAAAGGCAGTTAAACAAGGAATACGGGGGGAAATTGAAGGGGGCCGTTTTGTGGATATTTTCTCGTAGTTTGACCCTATGGGTTTATAGAATTGCAGAAAACTTCAATTGGGGCTGTCTGGACCTGAATTGGAGCAGATCCCAAGGGTCCCCCCGTTACGTATATCTTTAAAGGTTGCTATACAAGGAATACAGGGGGAAATTGAAGTGGGTCGTTTTGTGGATATTGTCTCGTAGTTTGACCCTATGGGTTTATAGAATTGCAGAAAACTTCAATTGGGGCTGTCTGGACCTGAATTGGAGCGGATACCAGGGGGTCCCCCGATTAGGATTATCTTTAAACGTAGTTATACAAGGAATACGGGAGAAATTAAAGTGGGCCGTTTTGTGGATATTTTCTCATAGTTTGACCCTATGGGTTTATAGAATTGTAGAAAACTTCAATTGGGGCTGTCTGGACCTGAATTGGAGCAGATACCAGGGGTCCCCCAGTTACATATATCTTTAAAGGCAGATATACAAGGAATACGGGGGGAATTGAAGTCGGCCGTTTTGTGGATATTTTCTCGTAGTTTGACCCTATGGGTTTATAGAATTGCAGAAAACTTCAATTGGGGCTGTCTGGACCTGAATTGGAGCAGATGCCAAGGGTCCCCCAGTTACGTATATCTTTAAAGGCAACTATACAAGGAATACGGGGGGAAATTGAAGTGGGCCGTTTTGTGGATATTTTCTCGTAGTTTGACCCTATGGGTTTATAGAATTGCAGAAAACTTCAATTGGGGCTGTCTGGACCTGAATTGGAGCAGATTACGTATATCTTTAAAGGCAGTTATACAAGGAATACGGGGGGAAATTAAAGTGGGCCGTTTTGTGGATATTTTCTCGTAGTTTGACCCTATGGGTTTATAGAATTGCAGAAAACTTCAATTGGGGTTGTCTGGACCTGAATTGGAGCAGATACCAGGGGTCCCCCGATTACGTATATCTTTAAAGGCAGTTAAACAAGGAATACGGGGGGAAATTGAAGGGGGCCGTTTTGTGGATATTTTCTCGTAGTTTGACCCTATGGGTTTATAGAATTGCAGAAAACTACAATTCGGGCTGTCTGGACCTGAATTGGAGCAGATGCCAGGGGTCCCCCAGTTACGTATATCTTTAAAGGAAAATACAAGGAATACGGGGGGAAATTAAAGTGGGCCGTTTTGTGGATATTTTCTCGTAGTTGGACCCTATGGGTTTATAGAATTGCAGAAAACTTCAATTGGGGTTGTTTGGACCAAAATTGGAGCAGATACCAGGGGTCCCCCGATTACGTATATCTTTAACGACAGTTATACAAGGAATACGGGGGGAAATTAAAGTGGGCCGTTTTGTGGATATTTTCTCGTAGTTTGACCCTATGGGTTTATAGAATTGCAGAAAACTTCAATTGGGGCTGTCTGGACCTGAATTGGAGCAGATCCCAAGGGTCCCCCCGTTACGTATATCTTTAAAGACAGCTATACAAGGAATACGGGGGGAAATTGAAGTGGGCCGTTTTGTGGATATTGTCTCGTAGTTGGACCCTATGGGTTTATAGAATTGCAGAAAACTTCAATTGGGGCTGTCTGGACCTGAATTGGAGCAGATACCAGGGGGTCCCCCGATTAGGATTATCTTTAAACGTAGTTATACAAGGAATACGGGGGGAAATTAAAGTGGGCCGTTTTGTGGATATTTTCTCGTAGTTTGACCCTATGGGTTTATAGAATTGCAGAAAACTACAATTAGGGCTGTCTGGACCTGAATTGGAGCAGATGCCAGGGGTCCCCCAGTTACGTATATCTTTAAAGGCAGTTATACAAGGAATACGGGGGGAAATTAAAGTGGGCCGTTTTGTGGATATTTTCTCGTAGTTTGACCCTATGGGTTTATAGAATTGCAGAAAACTACAATTAGGGCTGTCTGGACCTGAATTGGAGCAGATGCCAGGGGTCCCCCGATTACGTATATCTTTAACGGCAGTTATACAAGGAATACGGGGGGAAATTAAAGTGGGCCGTTTTGTGGATATTTTCTCGTAGTTTGACCCTATGGGTTTATAGAATTGCAGAAAACTTCAATTGGGGTTGTCTGGACCTGAATTGGAGCAGATACCAGGGGTCCCCCGATTACGTATATCTTTAAAGGCAGTTAAACAAGGAATACGGGGGGAAATTGAAGAGGGCCATTTTTTGGATATTTTCTCGTAGTTTGACCCTATGGGTTTATAGAATTACAGAAAACTATAATTGGGGCTGTCTGGACCTGAATTGGAGCAGATGCCAGGGGTCCCCCAGTTACGTATATCTTTAAAGGCAGTTATACAAGGAATACGGGGGGAAATTAAAGTGGGCCATTTTGTGGATATTTTCTCGTAGTTTGACCCTATGGGTTTATAGAATTGCAGAAAACTTCAATTGGGGTTGTCTGGACCTGAATTGGAGCAGATACCAGGGGTCCCCTGATTACGTATATCTTTAAAGGCAGTTAAACAAGGAATACTGAAGGGGGCCGTTTTGTGGATATTTTCTCGTAGTTTGACCCTATGGGTTTATAGAATTGCAGAAAACTACAATTGGGGCTGTCTGGACCTGAATTGGAGCAGATGCCAGGGGTCCCCCAGTTACGTATATCTTTAAAGGAAAATACAAGGAATACGGGGGGAAATTAAAGTGGGCCGTTTTGTGGATATTTTCTCGTAGTTGGACCCTATGGGTTTATAGAATTGCAGAAAACTTCAATTGGGGCTGTCTGGACCAGAATTGGAGCAGATACCAGGGGTCCCCCGATTACGTATATCTTTAACGGCAGTTATACAAGGAATACAGGGGGAAATTAAAGTGGGCCATTTTGTGGATATTTTCTCGTAGTTTGACCCTATGGGTTTATAGAATTGCAGAAAACTTCAATTGGGGCTGTCTGGACCTGAATTGGAGCAGATCCCAAGGGTCCCCCCGTTACGTATATCTTTAAAGGCAGCTATACAAGGAATACGGGGGAAAATTGAAGTGGGCCGTTTTGTGGATATTGTCTCGTAGTTTGACCCTATGGGTTTATAGAATTGCAGAAAACTTCAATTGGGGCTGTCTGGACCTGAATTGGAGCAGATACCAGGGGGTCCCCCGATTAGGATTATCTTTAAACGTAGTTATACAAGGAATACGGGGGGAAATTAAAGTGGGCCGTTTTGTGGATATTTTCTCATAGTTTGACCCTATGGGTTTATAGAATTGTAGAAAACTTCAATTGGGGCTGTCTGGACCTGAATTGGAGCAGATACCAGGGGTCCCCCGGTTACATATATCTTTAAAGGCAGCTATACAAGGAATACGAGGGGAAATTGAAGTGGGTCGTTTTGTGGATATTTTCTCGTAGTTTGACCCTATGGGATTATAGAATTGCAGAAAACTTCAATTGGGGTTGCCTGGACCTGAATTGGAGCAGATACCAAGGGTCCCCCAGTTACGTATATCTTTAAAGGCAGCTATACAGGGAATACAGGGGGAAATTAAAGTGGCCCGTTTTGTGGATATTTTCTCGTAGTTGGACCCTATGGGTTTATAGAATTGCAGAAAACTTCAATTGGGGTTGTCTGGACCAGAATTGGAGCAGATACCAGGGGTCCCCCGATTACGTATATCTTTAACGACAGTTATACAAGGAATACGGGGGGAAATTAAAGTGGGCCGTTTTGTGGATATTTTCTCGTACTTTGACCCTATGGGTTATAGAATTGCAGAAAACTTCAATTGGGGCTGTCTGGACCTGAATTGGAGCAGATCCCAAGGGTCCCCCCGTTATGTATATCTTTAAAGACAGCTATACAAGGAATACGGGGGGAAATTGAAGTGGGCCGTTTTGTGGATATTGTCTCGTAGTTTGACCCTATGGGTTTATAGAATTGCAGAAAACTTCAATTGGGGCTGTCTCGACCTTAATTGGAGCAGATACCAGGGGGTCCCCCGATTAGGATTATCTTTAAACGTAGTTATACAAGGAATACGGGGGGAAATTAAAGTGGGCCGTTTTGTGGATATTTTCTCGTAGTTTGACCCTATGGGTTTATAGAATTGCAGAAAACTACAATTAGGGCTGTCTGGACCTGAATTGGAGCAGATGCCAGGGGTCCCCCAGTTACGTATATCTTTAAAGGCAGTTATACAAGGAATACGGGGGGAAATTAAAGTGGGCCGTTTTGTGGATATTTTCTCGTAGTTTGACCCTATGGGTTTATAGAATTGCAGAAAACTACAATTAGGGCTGTCTGGACCTGAATTGGAGCAGATGCCAGGGGTCCCCCGATTACGTATATCTTTAACGGCAGTTATACAAGGAATACGGGGGGAAATTAAAGTGGGCCGTTTTGTGGATATTTTCTCGTAATTTGACCCTATGGGTTTATAGAATTGCAGAAAACTTCAATTGGGGTTGTCTGGACCTGAATTGGAGCAGATACCAGGGGTCCCCCGATTACGTATATCTTTAAAGGCAGTTAAACAAGGAATACGGGGGGAAATTGAAGGGGGCCGTTTTGTGGATATTTTCTCGTAGTTTGACCCTATGGGTTTATAGAATTGCAGAAAACTACAATTGGGGCTGTCTGGACCTGAATTGGAGCAGATGCCAGGGGTCCCCCAGTTACGTATATCTTTAAAGGCTACAAGGAATACGGGGGGAAATTAAAGTGGGCCGTTTTGTGGATATTTTCTCGTAGTTTGACCCTATGGGTTTATAGAATTGCAGAAAACTACAATTGGGGCTGTCTGGACCTGAATTGGAGCAGATGCCAGGGGTCCCCCAGTTACGTATATCTTTAAAGGCTACAAGGAATACGGGGGGAAATTAAAGTGGGCCGTTTTGTGGATATTTTCTCGTAGTTTGACCCTATGGGTTTATAGAATTGCAGAAAACTACAATTAGGGCTGTCTGGACCTGAATTGGAGCAGATGCCAGGGGTCCCCCGATTACGTATATCTTTAACGGCAGTTATACAAGGAATACGGGGGGAAATTAAAGTGGGCCGTTTTGTGGATATTTTCTCGTAGTTTGACCCTATGGGTTTATAGAATTGCAGAAAACTTCAATTGGGGTTGTCTGGACCTGAATTGGAGCAGATACCAGGGGTCCCCCGATTACGTATATCTTTAAAGGCAGTTAAACAAGGAATACGGGGGGAAATTGAAGGGGGCCGTTTTGTGGATATTTTCTCGTAGTTTGAACCTATGGGTTTATAGAATTGCAGAAAACTACAATTGGGGCTGTCTGGACCTGAATTGGAGCAGATGCCAGGGGTCCCCCAGTTACGTATATCTTTAAAGGAAAATACAAGGAATACGGGGGGGAATTAAAGTGGGCCGTTTTGTGGATATTTTCTCGTAGTTGGACCCTATGGGTTTATAGAATTGCAGAAAACTTCAATTGGGGTTGTCTGGACCAGAATTGGAGCAGATACCAGGGGTCCCCCGATTACGTATATCTTTAACGGCAGTTATACAAGGAATACGGGGGGAAATTAAAGTGGGCCATTTTGTGGATATTTTCTCGTAGTTTGACCCTATGGGTTTATAGAATTGCAGAAAACTACAATTGGGGCTGTCTGGACCTGAATTGGAGCAGATGCCAGGGGTCCCCCAGTTACGTATATCTTTAAAGGCTACAAGGAATACGGGGGGAAATTAAAGTGGGCCGTTTTGTGGATATTTTCTCGTAGTTTGACCCTATGGGTTTATAGAATTGCAGAAAACTACAATTGGGGCTGTCTGGACCTGAATTGGAGCAGATGCCAGGGGTCCCCCAGTTACGTATATCTTTAAAGGCTACAAGGAATACGGGGGGAAATTAAAGTGGGCCGTTTTGTGGATATTTTCTCGTAGTTTGACCCTATGGGTTTATAGAATTGCAGAAAACTACAATTAGGGCTGTCTGGACCTGAATTGGAGCAGATGCCAGGGGTCCCCCGATTACGTATATCTTTAACGGCAGTTATACAAGGAATACGGGGGGAAATTAAAGTGGGCCGTTTTGTGGATATTTTCTCGTAGTTTGACCCTATGGGTTTATAGAATTGCAGAAAACTTCAATTGGGGTTGTCTGGACCTGAATTGGAGCAGATACCAGGGGTCCCCCGATTACGTATATCTTTAAAGGCAGTTAAACAAGGAATACGGGGGGAAATTGAAGGGGGCCGTTTTGTGGATATTTTCTCGTAGTTTGAACCTATGGGTTTATAGAATTGCAGAAAACTACAATTGGGGCTGTCTGGACCTGAATTGGAGCAGATGCCAGGGGTCCCCCAGTTACGTATATCTTTAAAGGAAAATACAAGGAATACGGGGGGGAATTAAAGTGGGCCGTTTTGTGGATATTTTCTCGTAGTTGGACCCTATGGGTTTATAGAATTGCAGAAAACTTCAATTGGGGTTGTCTGGACCAGAATTGGAGCAGATACCAGGGGTCCCCCGATTACGTATATCTTTAACGGCAGTTATACAAGGAATACGGGGGGAAATTAAAGTGGGCCATTTTGTGGATATTTTCTCGTAGTTTGACCCTATGGGATTATAGAATTGCAGAAAACTTCAATTGGGGCTGTCTGGACCTGAATTGGAGCAGATCCCAAGGGTCCCCCCGTTACGTATATCTTTAAAGGCAGCTATACAAGGAATACGGGGGGAAATTGAAGTGGGCCGTTTTGTGGATATTGTCTCGTAGTTTGACCCTATGGGTTTATAGAATTGCAGAAAACTTCAATTGGGGCTGTCTGGACCTGAATTGGAGCAGATACCAGGGGGTCCCCCGATTAGGATTATCTTTAAACGTAGTTATACAAGGAATACGGGGGGAAATTAAAGTGGGCCGTTTTGTGGATATTTTCTCATAGTTTGACCCTATGGGTTTATAGAATTGTAGAAAACTTCAATTGGTGTTGTCTAGACCTGAATTGGAGCAGATACCAGGGGTCCCCCGGTTACATATATCTTTAAAGGCAGCTATACAAGGAATACGGGGGGAAATTGAAGTGGGTCGTTTTGTGGATATTTTCTCGTAGTTTGACCCTATGGGATTATAGAATTGCAGAAAACTTCAATTGGGGTTGCCTGGACCTGAATTGGAGCAGATACCAAGGGTCCCCCAGTTACGTATATCTTTAAAGGCAGCTATACAGGGAATACAGGGGGAAATTAAAGTGGGCCGTTTTGTGGATATTTTCTCGTAGTTGGACCCTATGGGTTTATAGAATTGCAGAAAACTTCAATTGGGGTTGTCTGGACCAGAATTGGAGCAGATACCAGGGGTCCGCCGATTACGTATATCTTTAACGACAGTTATACAAGGAATACGGGGGGAAATTAAAGTGGGCCGTTTTGTGGATATTTTCTCGTAGTTTGACCCTATGGGTTTATAGAATTGCAGAAAACTTCAATTGGGGCTGTCTGGACCTGAATTGGAGCAGATCCCAAGGGTCCCCCCGTTACGTATATCTTTAAAGACAGCTATACAAGGAATACGGGGGGAAATTGAAGTGGGCCGTTTTGTGGATATTGTCTCGTAGTTTGACCCTATGGGTTTATAGAATAGCAGAAAACTTCAATTGGGGCTGTCTGGACCTGAATTGGAGCAGATACCAGGGGGTCCCCCGATTAGGATTATCTTTAAACGTAGTTATACAAGGAATACGGGGGGAAATTAAAGTGGGCCGTTTTGTGGATATTTTCTCGTAGTTTGACCCTATGGGTTTATAGAATTGCAGAAAACTACAATTAGGGCTGTCTGGACCTGAATTGGAGCAGATGCCAGGGGTCCCCCAGTTACGTATATCTTTAAAGGCAGTTATACAAGGAATACGGGAGGAAATTAAAGTGGGCCGTTTTGTGGATATTTTCTCGTAGTTTGACCCTATGGGTTTATAGAATTGCAGAAAACTACAATTAGGGCTGTCTGGACCTGAATTGGAGTCGATGCCAGGGGTCCCCCGATTACGTATATCTTTAACGGCAGTTATACAAGGAATACGGGGGGAAATTAAAGTGGGCCGTTTTGTGGATATTTTCTCGTAGTTTGACCCTATGGGTTTATAGAATTGCAGAAAACTTCAATTGGGGTTGTCTGGACCTGAATTGGAGCAGATACCAGGGGTCCCCCGGTTACATATATCTTTAACGGCAGCTATACAAGGAATACGGGGGGAAATTGAAGTGGGCCGTTTTGTGGATATTTTCTCGTAGTTTGACCCTATGGGATTATAGAATTGCAGAAAACTTCAATTGGGGCTGTCTGGACCTGAATTGGAGCAGATCCCAAGGGTCCCCCCATTACGTATATCTTTAAAGGCAGCTATACAAGGAATACGGGGGGAAATTGAAGTGGGCCGTTTTGTGGATATTGTCTCGTAGTTTGACCCTATGGGTTTATAGAATTGCAGAAAACTTCAATTGGGGTTGTCTGGACCAGAATTGGAGCAGATACCAGGGGTCCCCCGATTACGTATATCTTTAACGACAGTTATACAAGGAATACGGGGGGAAATTAAAGTGGGCCGTTTTGTGGATATTTTCTCATAGTTTGACCCTATGGGTTTATAGAATTGCAGAAAACTTCAATTGGGGCTGTCTGGACCTGAATTGGAGCAGATCCCAAGGGTCCCCCCGTTACGTATATCTTTAAAGACAGCTATACAAGGAATACGGGGGGAAATTGAAGTGGGCCGTTTTGTGGATATTGTCTCGTAGTTTGACCCTATGGGTTTATAGAATTGCAGAAAACTTCAATTGGGGCTGTCTGGACCTGAATTGGAGCAGATACCAGGGGTCCCCCGATTACGTATATCTTTAAAGGCAGTTAAACAAGGAATACGGGGGGAAATTGAAGGGGGCCGTTTTGTGGATATTTTCTCGTAGTTTGACCCTATGGGTTTATAGAATTGCAGAAAACTACAATTGGGGCTGTCTGGACCTGAATTGGAGCAGATGCCAGGGGTCCCCCAGTTACGTATATCTTTAAAGGAAAATACAAGGAATACGGGGGGAAATTAAAGTGGGCCGTTTTGTGGATATTTTCTCGTAGTTGGACCCTATGGGTTTATAGAATTGCAGAAAACTTCAATTGGGGTTGTCTGGACCAGAATTGGAGCAGATACCAGGGGTCCCCCGATTACGTATATCTTTAACGGCAGTTATACAAGGAATACGGGGGGAAATTAAAGTGGGCCGTTTTGTGGATATTTTCTCGTAGTTTGACCCTATGGGGTTATAGAATTGCAGAAAACTTCAATTGGGGCTGTCTGGACCTGAATTGGAGCAGATCCCAAGGGTCCCCCCGTTACGTATATCTTTAAAGGCAGCTATACAAGGAATACGGGGGGAAATTGAAGTGGGCCGTTTTGTGGATATTGTCTCGTAGTTTGACCCTATGGGTTTATAGAATTGCAGAAAACTTCAATTGGGGTTGTCTGGACCAGAATTGGAGCAGATACCAGGGGTCCCCCGATTACGTATATCTTTAACGACAGTTATACAAGGAATACGGGGGGAAATTAAAGTGGGCCGTTTTGTGGATATTTTCTCATAGTTTGACCCTATGGGTTTATAGAATTGCAGAAAACTTCAATTGGGGCTGTCTGGACCTGAATTGGAGCAGATCCCAAGGGTCCCCCCGTTACGTATATCTTTAAAGACAGCTATACAAGGAATACGGGGGGAAATTGAAGTGGGCCGTTTTGTGGATATTGTCTCGTAGTTTGACCCTATGGGTTTATAGAATTGCAGAAAACTTCAATTGGGGCTGTCTGGACCTGAATTGGAGCAGATACCAGGGGGTCCCCCGATTAGGATTATCTTTAAACGTAGTTATACAAGGAATACGGGGGGAAATTAAAGTGGGCCGTTTTGTGGATATTTTCTCGTAGTTTGACCCTATGGGTTTATAGAATTGCAGAAAACTACAATTGGGGTTTTCTGGACCTGAATTGGAGCAGATACCAGGGGTCCCCCGATTACGTATATCTTTAAAGGCAGTTATACAAGGAATACGGGGGGAAATTAAAGTGGGCCGTTTTGTGGATATTTTGTCGTAGTTTGACCCTATGGGTTTATAGAATTGCAGAAAACTACAATTGGGGTTGTCTGGACCTGAATTGGAGCAGATACCAGGGGTCCCCCGATTACGTATATCTTTAAAGGAAGTTAAACAAGGAATACGGGGGGAAATTGAAGGGGGCCGTTTTGTGGATATTTTCTCGTAGTTTGACCCTATGGGTTTATAGAATTGCAGAAAACTACAATTGGGGCTGTCTGGACCTGAATTGGAGCAGATGCCAGGGGTCCCCCAGTTACGTATATCTTTAAAGGCAGTTATACAAGGAATACGGGGGGAAATTAAAGTGGGCCGTTTTGTGGATATTTTCTCGTAGTTTGACCCAATGGGTTTATAGAATTGCAGAAAACTTCAATTGGGGTTGTCTGGACCTGAATTGGAGCAGATAACAGGGGTCCCCCGATTACGTATATCTTTAAAGGCAGTTAAACAAGGAATACGGGGGGAAATTGAAGGGGGCCGTTTTGTGGATATTTTCTCGTAGTTTGACCCTATGGGTTTATAGAATTGCAGAAAACTACAATTGGGGCTGTCTGGACCTGAATTGGAGCAGATGTCAGGGGTCCCCCAGTTACGTATATCTTTAAAGGAAAATACAAGGAATACGGGGGGAAATTAAAGTGGGCCGTTTTGTAGATATTTTCTCGTAGTTGGACCCTATGGGTTTATAGAATTGCAGAAAACATCAATTGGGGTTGTCTGGACCAGAATTGGAGCAGATACCAGGGGTCCCCCGATTACGTATATCTTTAACGGCAGTTATACAAGGAATACGGGGGGAGATTAAAGTGGGCCGTTTTGTGGATATTTTCTCGTAGTTTGACCCTATGGGTTTATAGAATTGCAGAAACTTCAATTGGGGCTGTCTGGACCTGAATTGGAGCAGATCCCAAGGGTCCCCCCGTTACGTATATCTTTAAAGGCAGCTATACAAGGAATACGGGGGGAAATTGAAGTGGGTCGTTTTGTGGATATTGTCTCGTAGTTTGACCCTATGGGTTTATAGAATTGCAGAAAACTTCAATTGGGGCTGTCTGGACCTGAATTGGAGCAGATACCAGGGGGTCCCCCGATTAGGATTTTCTTTAAACGTAGTTATACAAGGAATACGGGCGGAAATTAAAGTGGGCCTTTTTGTGGATATTTTCTCATAGTTTGACCCTATGGGTTTATAGAATTGTTGAAAACTTCAATTGGGGCTGTCTGGACCTGAATTGGAGCAGATACCAGGGGTCCCCCGGTTACATATATCTTTAAAGGCAGCTATACAAGGAATACGGGGGGAAATTGAAGTGGGTCGTTTTGTGGATATTTTCTCGTAGTTTGACCCTATGGGATTATAGAATTGCAGAAAACTTCAATTGGGGTTGCCTGGACCTGAATTGGAGCAGATACCAAGGGTCCCCCAGTTACGTATATCTTTAAAGGCAGCTATACAGGGAATACAGGGGGAAATTAAAGTGGGCCGTTTTGTGGATATTTTCTCGTAGTTTGACCCTATGGGTTTATAGAATTGCAGAAAACTACAATTGGGGTTTTCTGGACCTGAATTGGAGCAGATACCAGGGGTCCCCCGATTACCTATATCTTTAAAGGCAGTTATACAAGGAATATGGGGGGAAATTAAAGTGGGTCGTTTTGTGGATATTTTCTCGTAGTTTGACCCTATGGGTTTATAGAATTGCAGAAAATTACAATTAGGGCTGTCTGGACCTGAATTGGAGCAGATGCCAGGGGTCCCCCAGTTACGTATATCTTTAAAGGCAGTTATACAAGGAATACGGGGGGAAATTAAAGTGGGCCGTTTTGTGGATATTTTCTCGTAGTTTGACCCTATGGGTTTATAGAATTGCAGAAAACTTCAATTGGGGTTGTCTGGACCTGAATTGGAGCAGATACCAGGGGTCCCCCGATTACGTATATCTTTAAAGGCAGTTAAACAAGGAATACGGGGGGAAATTGAAGGGGGACGTTTTTGGATATTTTCTCGTAGTTTAACCCTATGGGTTTATAGAATTGCAGAAAACTACAATTGGGGCTGTCTGGACCTGAATTGGAGCAGATGCCAGGGGTCCCCCAGTTACGTATATCTTTAAAGGCAGTTATACAAGGAATACGGGGGGAAATTAAAGTGGGCCGTTTTGTGGATATTTTCTCGTAGTTTGACCCTATGGGTTTATAGAATTGCAGAAAACTTCAATTGGGGTTGTCTGGACCTGAATTGGAGCAGATACCAGGGGTCCCCCGATTACGTATATCTTTAAAGGCAGTTAAACAAGGAATACGGGGGGAAATTGAAGGGGGCCGTTTTTGGATATTTTCTCGTAGTTTAACCCTATGGGTTTATAGAATTGCAGAAAACTACAATTGGGGCTGTCTGGACCTGAATTGGAGCAGATGCCAGGGGTCCCCCAGTTACGTATATCTTTAAAGGCAGTTATACAAGGAATACGGGGGGAAATTAAAGTGGGCCGTTTTGTGGATATTTTCTCGTAGTTTGACCCTATGGGTTTATAGAATTGCAGAAAACTTCAATTGGGGTTGTCTGGACCTGAATTGGAGCAGATACCAGGGGTCCCCCGATTACGTATATCTTTAAAGGCAGTTAAACAAGGAATACGGGGGGAAATTGAAGGGGGCCGTTTTGTGGATATTTTCTCGTAGTTTGACCCTATGGGTTTATAGAATTGCAGAAAACTTCAATTGGGGCTGTCTGGACCTGAATTGGAGCAGATCCCAAGGGTCCCCCCGTTACGTATATCTTTAAAGGTTGCTATACAAGGAATACGGGGGGAAATTGAAGTGGGCCGTTTTGTGGATATTGTCTCGTAGTTTGACCCTATGGGTTTATAGAATTGCAGAAAACTTCAATTGGGGCTGTCTGGACCTGAATTGGAGCAGATACCAGGGGGTCCCCCGATTAGGATTATCTTTAAACGTAGTTAAACAAGGAATACGGGGGGAAATTGAAGGGGGCCGTTTTGTGGATATTTTCTCGTAGTTTGACCCTATGGGTTTATAGAATTGCAGAAAACTTCAATTGGGGCTGTCTGGACCTGAATTGGAGCAGATCCCAAGGGTCCCCCCGTTACGTATATCTTTAAAGGTTGCTATACAAGGAATACGGGGGGAAATTGAAGTGGGCCGTTTTGTGGATATTGTCTCGTAGTTTGACCCTATGGGTTTATAGAATTGCAGAAAACTTCAATTGGGGCTGTCTAGACCTGAATTGGAGCAGATACCAGGGGGTCCCCCGATTAGGATTATCTTTAAACGTAGTTATACAAGGAATACGGGAGAAATTAAAGTGGGCCGTTTTGTGGATATTTTCTCATAGTTTGACCCTATGGGTTTATAGAATTGTAGAAAACTTCAATTGGGGCTGTCTGGACCTGAATTGGAGCAGATACCAGGGGTCCCCCGGTTACATATATCTTTAAAGGCAGCTATACAAGGAATACGGGGGGAATTGAAGTCGGCCGTTTTGTGGATATTTTATCGTAGTTTGACCCTATGGGTTTATAGAATTGCAGAAAACTTCAATTGGGGCTGTCTAGACCTGAATTGGAGCAGATACCAGGGGTCCCCCAGTTACGTATATCTTTAAAGACAGCTATACAAGGAATACGGGGGGAAATTAAAGTGGGCCGTTTTGTGGATATTTTCTCGTAGTTTGACCCTATGGGTTTATAGAATTGCAGAAAACTTCAATTGGGGTTGTCTGGACCTGAATTGGAGCAGATACCAGGGGTCCCCCGATTACGTATATCTTTAAAGACAGTTAAACAAGGAATACGGGGGGAAATTGAAGGGGGCCGTTTTGTGGATATTTTCTCGTAGTTTGAACCTATGGGTTTATAGAATTGCAGAAAACTACAATTGGGGCTGTCTGGACCTGAATTGGAGCAGATGCCAGGGGTCCCCCAGTTACGTATATCTTTAAAGGAAAATACAAGGAATACGGGGGGGAATTAAAGTGGGCCGTTTTGTGGATATTTTCTCGTAGTTGGACCCTATGGGTTTATAGAATTGCAGAAAACTTCAATTGGGGTTGTCTGGACCAGAATTGGAGCAGATACCAGGGGTCCCCCGATTACGTATATCTTTAACGGCAGTTATACAAGGAATACGGGGGGAAATTAAAGTGAGCCATTTTGTGGATATTTTCTCGTAGTTTGACCCTATGGGTTTATAGAATTGCAGAAAACTACAATTGGGGCTGTCTGGACCTGAATTGGAGCAGATGCCAGGGGTCCCCCAGTTACGTATATCTTTAAAGGCTACAAGGAATACGGGGGGAAATTAAAGTGGGCCGTTTTGTGGATATTTTCTCGTAGTTTGACCCTATGGGTTTATAGAATTGCAGAAAACTACAATTAGGGCTGTCTGGACCTGAATTGGAGCAGATGCCAGGGGTCCCCCGATTACGTATATCTTTAACGGCAGTTATACAAGGAATACAGGGGGAAATTAAAGTGGGCCGTTTTGTGGATATTTTCTCGTAGTTTGACCCTATGGGTTTATAGAATTGCAGAAAACTTCAATTGGGGTTGTCTGGACCTGAATTGGAGCAGATACCAGGGGTCCCCCGATTACGTATATCTTTAAAGGCAGTTAAACAAGGAATACGGGGGGAAATTGAAGGGGGCCGTTTTGTGGATATTTTCTCGTAGTTTGAACCTATGGGTTTATAGAATTGCAGAAAACTACAATTGGGGCTGTCTGGACCTGAATTGGAGCAGATGCCAGGGGTCCCCCAGTTACGTATATCTTTAAAGGAAAATACAAGGAATACGGGGGGGAATTAAAGTGGGCCGTTTTGTGGATATTTTCTCGTAGTTGGACCCTATGGGTTTATAGAATTGCAGAAAACTTCAATTGGGGTTGTCTGGACCAGAATTGGAGCAGATACCAGGGGTCCCCCGATTACGTATATCTTTAACGGCAGTTATACAAGGAATACGGGGGGAAATTAAAGTGGGCCATTTTGTGGATATTTTCTCGTAGTTTGACCCTATGGGTTTATAGAATTGCAGAAAACTTCAATTGGGGCTGTCTGGACCTGAATTGGAGCAGATCCCAAGGGTCCCCCCGTTACGTATATCTTTAAAGGCAGCTATACAAGGAATACGGGGGGAAATTGAAGTGGGCCGTTTTGTGGATATTGTCTCGTAGTTTGACCCTATGGGTTTATAGAATTGCAGAAAACTTCAATTGGGGTTGTCTGGACCTGAATTGGAGCAGATACCAGGGGGTCCCCCGATTAGGATTATCTTTAAACGTAGTTATACAAGGAATACGGGGGGAAATTAAAGTGGGCCGTTTTGTGGATATTTTCTCATAGTTTGACCCTATGGGTTTATAGAATTGTAGAAAACTTCAATTGGTGCTGTCTGGACCTGAATTGGAGCAGATACCAGGGGTCCCCCGGTTACATATATCTTTAAAGGCAGCTATACAAGGAATACGGGGGGAAATTGAAGTGGGTCGTTTTGTGGATATTTTCTCGTAGTTTGACCCTATGGGATTATAGAATTGCAGAAAACTTCAATTGGGGTTGCCTGGACCTGAATTGGAGCAGATACCAAGGGTCCCCCAGTTACGTATATCTTTAAAGGCAGCTATACAGGGAATACAGGGGGAAATTAAAGTGGGCCGTTTTGTGGATATTTTCTCGTAGTTGGACCCTATGGGTTTATAGAATTGCAGAAAACTTCAATTGGGGTTGTCTGGACCAGAATTGGAGCCGATACCAGGGGTCCCCCGATTACGTATATCTTTAACGACAGTTATACAAGGAATACGGGGGGAAATTAAAGTGGGCCGTTTTGTGGATATTTTCTCGTAGTTTGACCCTATGGGTTTATAGAATTGCAGAAAACTTCAATTGGGGCTGTCTGGACCTGAATTGGAGCAGATCCCAAGGGTCCCCCCGTTACGTATATCTTTAAAGACAGCTATACAAGGAATACGGGGGGAAATTGAAGTGGGCCGTTTTGTGGATATTGTCTCGTAGTTTGACCCTATGGGTTTATAGAATAGCAGAAAACTTCAATTGGGGCTGTCTGGACCTGAATTGGAGCAGATACCAGGGGGTCCCCCGATTAGGATTATCTTTAAACGTAGTTATACAAGGAATACGGGGGGAAATTAAAGTGGGCCGTTTTGTGGATATTTTCTCGTAGTTTGACCTTATGGGTTTATAGAATTGCAGAAAACTACAATTAGGGCTGTCTGGACCTGAATTGGAGCAGATGCCAGGGGTCCCCCGATTACGTATATCTTTAACGGCAGTTATACAAGGAATACGGGGGGAAATTAAAGTGGGCCGTTTTGTGGATATTTTCTCGTAGTTTGACCCTATGGGTTTATAGAATTGCAGAAAACTACAATTAGGGCTGTCTGGACCTGAATTGGAGCAGATGCCAGGGGTCCCCCGATTACGTATATCTTTAACGGCAGTTATACAAGGAATACGGGGGGAAATTAAAGTGGGCCGTTTTGTGGATATTTTCTCGTAGTTTGACCCTATGGGTTTATAGAATTGCAGAAAACTTCAATTGGGGTTGTCTGGACCTGAATTGGAGCAGATACCAGGGGTCCCCCGGTTACATATATCTTTAACGGCAGCTATACAAGGAATACGGGGGGAAATTGAAGTGGGCCGTTTTGTGGATATTTTCTCGTAGTTTGACCCTATGGGATTATAGAATTGCAAAAAACTTCAATTGGGGCTGTCTGGACCTGAATTGGAGCAGATCCCAAGGGTCCCCCCGTTACGTATATCTTTAAAGGCAGCTATACAAGGAATACGGGGGGAAATTGAAGTGGGCCGTTTTGTGGATATTGTCTCGTAGTTTGACCCTATGGGTTTATAGAATTGCAGAAAACTTCAATTGGGGTTGTCTGGACCAGAATTGGAGCAGATACCAGGGGTCCCCCGATTACGTATATCTTTAACGACAGTTATACAAGGAATACGGGGGGAAATTAAAGTGGGCCGTTTTGTGGATATTTTCTCATAGTTTGACCCTATGGGTTTATAGAATTGCAGAAAACTTCAATTGGGGCTGTCTGGACCTGAATTGGAGCAGATCCCAAGGGTCCCCCCGTTACGTATATCTTTAAAGACAGCTATACAAGGAATACGGGGGGAAATTGAAGTGGGCCGTTTTGTGGATATTGTCTCGTAGTTTGACCCTATGGGTTTATAGAATTGCAGAAAACTTCAATTGGGGCTGTCTGGACCTGAATTGGAGCAGATACCAGGGGTCCCCCGATTACGTATATCTTTAAAGGCAGTTAAACAAGGAATACGGGGGGAAATTGAAGGGGGCCGTTTTGTGGATATTTTCTCGTAGTTTGACCCTATGGGTTTATAGAATTGCAGAAAACTACAATTGGGGCTGTCTGGACCTGAATTGGAGCAGATGCCAGGGGTCCCCCAGTTACGTATATCTTTAAAGGAAAATACAAGGAATACGGGGGGAAATTAAAGTGGGCCGTTTTGTGGATATTTTCTCGTAGTTGGACCCTATGGGTTTATAGAATTGCAGAAAACTTCAATTGGGGTTGTCTGGACCAGAATTGGAGCAGATACCAGGGGTCCCCCGATTACGTATATCTTTAACGGCAGTTATACAAGGAATACGGGGGATAATTAAAGTGGGCCGTTTTGTGGATATTTTCTCGTAGTTTGACCCTATGGGTTTATAGAATTGCAGAAAACTTCAATTGGGGCTGTCTGGACCTGAATTGGAGCAGATCCCAAGGGTCCCCCCGTTACGTATATCTTTAAAGGCAGCTATACAAGGAATACGGGGGGAAATTGAAGTGGGCCGTTTTGTAGATATTGTCTCGTAGTTTGACCATATGGGTTTATAGAATTGCAGAAAACTTCAATTGGGGTTGTCTGGACCAGAATTGGAGCAGATACCAGGGGTCCCCCGATTACGTATATCTTTAACGACAGTTATACAAGGAATACGGGGGGAGATTAAAGTGGGCCGTTTTGTGGATATTTTCTCGTAGTTTGACCCTATGGGTTTATAGAATTGCAGAAACTTCAATTGGGGCTGTCTGGACCTGAATTGGAGCAGATCCCAAGGGTCCCCCCGTTACGTATATCTTTAAAGGCAGCTATACAAGGAATACGGGGGGAAATTGAAGTGGGTCGTTTTGTGGATATTGTCTCGTAGTTTGACCCTATGGGTTTATAGAATTGCAGAAAACTTCAATTGGGGCTGTCTGGACCTGAATTGGAGCAGATACCAGGGGGTCCCCCGATTAGGATTTTCTTTAAACGTAGTTATACAAGGAATACGGGCGGAAATTAAAGTGGGCCTTTTTGTGGATATTTTCTCATAGTTTGACCCTATGGGTTTATAGAATTGTTGAAAACTTCAATTGGGGCTGTCTGGACCTGAATTGGAGCAGATACCAGGGGTCCCCCGGTTACATATATCTTTAAAGGCAGCTATACAAGGAATACGGGGGGAAATTGAAGTGGGTCGTTTTGTGGATATTTTCTCGTAGTTTGACCCTATGGGATTATAGAATTGCAGAAAACTTCAATTGGGGTTGCCTGGACCTGAATTGGAGCAGATACCAAGGGTCCCCCAGTTACGTATATCTTTAAAGGCAGCTATACAGGGAATACAGGGGGAAATTAAAGTGGGCCGTTTTGTGGATATTTTCTCGTAGTTTGACCCTATGGGTTTATAGAATTGCAGAAAACTACAATTGGGGTTTTCTGGACCTGAATTGGAGCAGATACCAGGGGTCCCCCGATTACCTATATCTATAAAGGCAGTTATACAAGGAATATGGGGGGAAATTAAAGTGGGTCGTTTTGTGGATATTTTCTCGTAGTTTGACCCTATGGGTTTATAGAATTGCAGAAAATTACAATTAGGGCTGTCTGGACCTGAATTGGAGCAGATGCCAGGGGTCCCCCAGTTACGTATATCTTTAAAGGCAGTTATACAAGGAATACGGGGGGAAATTAAAGTGGGCCGTTTTGTGGATATTTTCTCGTAGTTTGACCCTATGGGTTTATAGAATTGCAGAAAACTTCAATTGGGGTTGTCTGGACCTGAATTGGAGCAGATACCAGGGGTCCCCCGATTACGTATATCTTTAAAGGCAGTTAAACAAGGAATACGGGGGGAAATTGAAGGGGGACGTTTTTGGATATTTTCTCGTAGTTTAACCCTATGGGTTTATAGAATTGCAGAAAACTACAATTGGGGCTGTCTGGACCTGAATTGGAGCAGATGCCAGGGGTCCCCCAGTTACGTATATCTTTAAAGGCAGTTATACAAGGAATACGGGGGGAAATTAAAGTGGGCCGTTTTGTGGATATTTTCTCGTAGTTTGACCCTATGGGTTTATAGAATTGCAGAAAACTTCAATTGGGGTTGTCTGGACCTGAATTGGAGCAGATACCAGGGGTCCCCCGATTACGTATATCTTTAAAGGCAGTTAAACAAGGAATACGGGGGGAAATTGAAGGGGGCCGTTTTTGGATATTTTCTCGTAGTTTAACCCTATGGGTTTATAGAATTGCAAAAAACTACAATTGGGGCTGTCTGGACCTGAATTGGAGCAGATGCCAGGGGTCCCCCAGTTACGTATATCTTTAAAGGCAGTTATACAAGGAATACGGGGGGAAATTAAAGTGGGCCGTTTTGTGGATATTTTCTCGTAGTTTGACCCTATGGGTTTATAGAATTGCAGAAAACTTCAATTGGGGTTGTCTGGACCTGAATTGGAGCAGATACCAGGGGTCCCCCGATTACGTATATCTTTAAAGGCAGTTAAACAAGGAATACGGGGGGAAATTGAAGGGGGCCGTTTTGTGGATATTTTCTCGTAGTTTGACCCTATGGGTTTATAGAATTGCAGAAAACTTCAATTGGGGCTGTCTGGACCTGAATTGGAGCAGATCCCAAGGGTCCCCCCGTTACGTATATCTTTAAAGGTTGCTATACAAGGAATACGGGGGGAAATTGAAGTGGGCCGTTTTGTGGATATTGTCTCGTAGTTTGACCCTATGGGTTTATAGAATTGCAGAAAACTTCAATTGGGGCTGTCTGGACCTGAATTGGAGCAGATACCAGGGGGTCCCCCGATTAGGATTATCTTTAAACGTAGTTATACAAGGAATACGGGAGAAATTAAAGTGGGCCGTTTTGTGGATATTTTCTCATAGTTTGACCCTATGGGTTTATAGAATTGTAGAAAACTTCAATTGGGGCTGTCTGGACCTGAATTGGAGCAGATACCAGGGGTCCCCCGGTTACATATATCTTTAAAGGCAGCTATACAAGGAATACGGGGGGAATTGAAGTCGGCCGTTTTGTGGATATTTTATCGTAGTTTGACCCTATGGGTTTATAGAATTGCAGAAAACTTCAATTGGGGCTGTCTAGACCTGAATTGGAGCAGATACCAGGGGTCCCCCAGTTACGTATATCTTTAAAGACAGCTATACAAGGAATACGGGGGGAAATTAAAGTGGGCCGTTTTGTGGATATTTTCTCGTAGTTTGACCCTATGGGTTTATAGAATTGCAGAAAACTTCAATTGGGGTTGTCTGGACCTGAATTGGAGCAGATACCAGGGGTCCCCCGATTACGTATATCTTTAAAGACAGTTAAACAAGGAATACGGGGGGAAATTGAAGGGGGCCGTTTTGTGGATATTTTCTCGTAGTTTGAACCTATGGGTTTATAGAATTGCAGAAAACTACAATTGGGGCTGTCTGGACCTGAATTGGAGCAGATGCCAGGGGTCCCCCAGTTACGTATATCTTTAAAGGAAAATACAAGGAATACGGGGGGGAATTAAAGTGGGCCGTTTTGTGGATATTTTCTCGTAGTTGGACCCTATGGGTTTATAGAATTGCAGAAAACTTCAATTGGGGTTGTCTGGACCAGAATTGGAGCAGATACCAGGGGTCCCCCGATTACGTATATCTTTAACGGCAGTTATACAAGGAATACGGGGGGAAATTAAAGTGAGCCATTTTGTGGATATTTTCTCGTAGTTTGACCCTATGGGTTTATAGAATTGCAGAAAACTACAATTGGGGCTGTCTGGACCTGAATTGGAGCAGATGCCAGGGGTCCCCCAGTTACGTATATCTTTAAAGGCTACAAGGAATACGGGGGGAAATTAAAGTGGGCCGTTTTGTGGATATTTTCTCGTAGTTTGACCCTATGGGTTTATAGAATTGCAGAAAACTACAATTAGGGCTGTCTGGACCTGAATTGGAGCAGATGCCAGGGGTCCCCCGATTACGTATATCTTTAACGGCAGTTATACAAGGAATACAGGGGGAAATTAAAGTGGGCCGTTTTGTGGATATTTTCTCGTAGTTTGACCCTATGGGTTTATAGAATTGCAGAAAACTTCAATTGGGGTTGTCTGGACCTGAATTGGAGCAGATACCAGGGGTCCCCCGATTACGTATATCTTTAAAGGCAGTTAAACAAGGAATACGGGGGGAAATTGAAGGGGGCCGTTTTGTGGATATTTTCTCGTAGTTTGAACCTATGGGTTTATAGAATTGCAGAAAACTACAATTGGGGCTGTCTGGACCTGAATTGGAGCAGATGCCAGGGGTCCCCCAGTTACGTATATCTTTAAAGGAAAATACAAGGAATACGGGGGGGAATTAAAGTGGGCCGTTTTGTGGATATTTTCTCGTAGTTGGACCCTATGGGTTTATAGAATTGCAGAAAACTTCAATTGGGGTTGTCTGGACCAGAATTGGAGCAGATACCAGGGGTCCCCCGATTACGTATATCTTTAACGGCAGTTATACAAGGAATACGGGGGGAAATTAAAGTGGGCCATTTTGTGGATATTTTCTCGTAGTTTGACCCTATGGGTTTATAGAATTGCAGAAAACTTCAATTGGGGCTGTCTGGACCTGAATTGGAGCAGATCCCAAGGGTCCCCCCGTTACGTATATCTTTAAAGGCAGCTATACAAGGAATACGGGGGGAAATTGAAGTGGGCCGTTTTGTGGATATTGTCTCGTAGTTTGACCCTATGGGTTTATAGAATTGCAGAAAACTTCAATTGGGGTTGTCTGGACCTGAATTGGAGCAGATACCAGGGGGTCCCCCGATTAGGATTATCTTTAAACGTAGTTATACAAGGAATACGGGGGGAAATTAAAGTGGGCCGTTTTGTGGATATTTTCTCATAGTTTGACCCTATGGGTTTATAGAATTGTAGAAAACTTCAATTGGTGCTGTCTGGACCTGAATTGGAGCAGATACCAGGGGTCCCCCGGTTACATATATCTTTAAAGGCAGCTATACAAGGAATACGGGGGGAAATTGAAGTGGGTCGTTTTGTGGATATTTTCTCGTAGTTTGACCCTATGGGATTATAGAATTGCAGAAAACTTCAATTGGGGTTGCCTGGACCTGAATTGGAGCAGATACCAAGGGTCCCCCAGTTACGTAATCTTTAAAGGCAGCTATACAGGGAATACAGGGGGAAATTAAAGTGGGCCGTTTTGTGGATATTTTCTCGTAGTTGGACCCTATGGGTTTATAGAATTGCAGAAAACTTCAATTGGGGTTGTCTGGACCAGAATTGGAGCAGATACCAGGGGTCCCCCGATTACGTATATCTTTAACGACAGTTATACAAGGAATACGGGGGGAAATTAAAGTGGGCCGTTTTGTGGATATTTTCTCGTAGTTTGACCCTATGGGTTTATAGAATTGCAGAAAACTTCAATTGGGGCTGTCTGGACCTGAATTGGAGCAGATCCCAAGGGTCCCCCCGTTACGTATATCTTTAAAGACAGCTATACAAGGAATACGGGGGGAAATTGAAGTGGGCCGTTTTGTGGATATTGTCTCGTAGTTTGACCCTATGGGTTTATAGAATAGCAGAAAACTTCAATTGGGGCTGTCTGGACCTGAATTGGAGCAGATACCAGGGGGTCCCCCGATTAGGATTATCTTTAAACGTAGTTATACAAGGAATACGGGGGGAAATTAAAGTGGGCCGTTTTGTGGATATTTTCTCGTAGTTTGACCTTATGGGTTTATAGAATTGCAGAAAACTACAATTAGGGCTGTCTGGACCTGAATTGGAGCAGATGCCAGGGGTCCCCCGATTACGTATATCTTTAACGGCAGTTATACAAGGAATACGGGGGGAAATTAAAGTGGGCCGTTTTGTGGATATTTTCTCGTAGTTTGACCCTATGGGTTTATAGAATTGCAGAAAACTACAATTAGGGCTGTCTGGACCTGAATTGGAGCAGATGCCAGGGGTCCCCCGATTACGTATATCTTTAACGGCAGTTATACAAGGAATACGGGGGGAAATTAAAGTGGGCCGTTTTGTGGATATTTTCTCGTAGTTTGACCCTATGGGTTTATAGAATTGCAGAAAACTTCAATTGGGGTTGTCTGGACCTGAATTGGAGCAGATACCAGGGGTCCCCCGGTTACATATATCTTTAACGGCAGCTATACAAGGAATACGGGGGGAAATTGAAGTGGGCCGTTTTGTGGATATTTTCTCGTAGTTTGACCCTATGGGATTATAGAATTGCAGAAAACTTCAATTGGGGCTGTCTGGACCTGAATTGGAGCAGATCCCAAGGGTCCCCCCGTTACGTATATCTTTAAAGGCAGCTATACAAGGAATACGGGGGGAAATTGAAGTGGGCCGTTTTGTGGATATTGTCTCGTAGTTTGACCCTATGGGTTTATAGAATTGCAGAAAACTTCAATTGGGGTTGTCTGGACCAGAATTGTAGCAGATACCAGGGGTCCCCCGATTACGTATATCTTTAACGACAGTTATACAAGGAATACGGGGGGAAATTAAAGTGGGCCGTTTTGTGGATATTTTCTCATAGTTTGACCCTATGGGTTTATAGAATTGCAGAAAACTTCAATTGGGGCTGTCTGGACCTGAATTGGAGCAGATCCCAAGGGTCCCCCCGTTACGTATATCTTTAAAGACAGCTATACAAGGAATACGGGGGGAAATTGAAGTGGGCCGTTTTGTGGATATTGTCTCGTAGTTTGACCCTATGGGTTTATAGAATTGCAGAAAACTTCAATTGGGGCTGTCTGGACCTGAATTGGAGCAGATACCAGGGGTCCCCCGATTACGTATATCTTTAAAGGCAGTTAAACAAGGAATACGGGGGGAAATTGAAGGGGGCCGTTTTGTGGATATTTTCTCGTAGTTTGACCCTATGGGTTTATAGAATTGCAGAAAACTACAATTGGGGCTGTCTGGACCTGAATTGGAGCAGATGCCAGGGGTCCCCCAGTTACGTATATCTTTAAAGGAAAATACAAGGAATACGGGGGGAAATTAAAGTGGGCCGTTTTGTGGATATTTTCTCGTAGTTGGACCCTATGGGTTTATAGAATTGCAGAAAACTTCAATTGGGGTTGTCTGGACCAGAATTGGAGCAGATACCAGGGGTCCCCCGATTACGTATATCTTTAACGGCAGTTATACAAGGAATACGGGGGATAATTAAAGTGGGCCGTTTTGTGGATATTTTCTCGTAGTTTGACCCTATGGGTTTATAGAATTGCAGAAAACTTCAATTGGGGCTGTCTGGACCTGAATTGGAGCAGATCCCAAGGGTCCCCCCGTTACGTATATCTTTAAAGGCAGCTATACAAGGAATACGGGGGGAAATTGAAGTGGGCCGTTTTGTAGATATTGTCTCGTAGTTTGACCATATGGGTTTATAGAATTGCAGAAAACTTCAATTGGGGTTGTCTGGACCAGAATTGGAGCAGATACCAGGGGTCCCCCGATTACGTATATCTTTAACGACAGTTATACAAGGAATACGAGGGGAAATTAAAGTGGGCCGTTTTGTGGATATTTTCTCATAGTTTGACCCTATGGGTTTATAGAATTGTAGAAAACTTCAATTGGGGCTGTCTGGACCTGAATTGGAGCAGATACCAGGGGTCCCCCGGTTACATATATCTTTAAAGGCAGCTATACAAGGAATACGGGGGGAAATTGAAGTGGGTCGTTTTGTGGATATTTTCTCGTAGTTTGACCCTATGGGATTATAGAATTGCAGAAAACTTCAATTGGGGTTGCCTGGACCTGAATTGGAGCAGATACCAAGGGTCCCCCAGTTACGTATATCTTTAAAGGCAGCTATACAGGGAATACAGGGGGAAATTAAAGTGGGCCGTTTTGTGGATATTTTCTCGTAGTTTGACCCTATGGGTTTATAGAATTGCAGAAAACTACAATTGGGGTTTTCTGGACCTGAATTGGAGCAGATACCAGGGGTCCCCCGATTACCTATATCTTTAAAGGCAGTTATACAAGGAATATGGGGGGAAATTAAAGTGGGTCATTTTGTGGATATTTTCTCGTAGTTTGACCCTATGGGTTTATAGAATTGCAGAAAATTACAATTAGGGCTGTCTGGACCTGAATTGGAGCAGATGCCAGGGGTCCCCCAGTTACGTATATCTTTAAAGGCAGTTATACAAGGAATACGGGAGGAAATTAAAGTGGGCCGTTTTGTGGATATTTTCTCGTAGTTTGACCCTATGGGTTTATAGAATTGCAGAAAACTTCAATTGGGGTTGTCTGGACCTGAATTGGAGCAGATACCAGGGGTCCCCCGATTACGTATATCTTTAAAGGCAGTTAAACAAGGAATACGGGGGGAAATTGAAGGGGGCCGTTTTTGGATATTTTCTCGTAGTTTAACCCTATGGGTTTATAGAATTGCAGAAAACTACAATTGGGGCTGTCTGGACCTGAATTGGAGCAGATGCCAGGGGTCCCCCAGTTACGTATATCTTTAAAGGCAGTTATACAAGGAATACGGGGGGAAATTAAAGTGGGCCGTTTTGTGGATATTTTCTCGTAGTTTGACCCTATGGGTTTATAGAATTGCAGAAAACTTCAATTGGGGTTGTCTGGACCTGAATTGGAGCAGATACCAGGGGTCCCCCGATTACGTATATCTTTAAAGACAGTTAAACAAGGAATACGGGGGGAAATTGAAGGGGGCCGTTTTTGGATATTTTCTCGTAGTTTAACCCTATGGGTTTATAGAATTGCAGAAAACTACAATTGGGGCTGTCTGGACCTGAATTGGAGCAGATGCCAGGGGTCCCCCAGTTAAGTATATCTTTAAAGGCAGTTATACAAGGAATACGGGGGGAAATTAAAGTGGGCCGTTTTGTGGATATTTTCTCGTAGTTTGACCCTATGGGTTTATAGAATTGCAGAAAACTTCAATTGGGGTTGTCTGGACCTGAATTGGAGCAGATACCAGGGGTCCCCCGATTACGTATGTCTTTAAAGGCAGTTAAACAAGGAATACGGGGGGAAATTGAAGGGGGCCGTTTTGTGGATATTTTCTCGTAGTTTGACCCTATGGGTTTATAGAATTGCAGAAAACTTCAATTGGGGCTGTCTGGACCTGAATTGGAGCAGATCCCAAGGGTCCCCCCGTTACGTATATCTTTAAAGGTTGCTATACAAGGAATACGGGGGGAAATTGAAGTGGGTCGTTTTGTGGATATTGTCTCGTAGTTTGACCCTATGGGTTTATAGAATTGCAGAAAACTTCAATTGGGGCTGTCTGGACCTGAATTGGAGCAGATACCAGGGGGTCCCCCGATTAGGATTATCTTTAAACGTAGTTATACAAGGAATACGGGAGAAATTAAAGTGGGCCGTTTTGTGGATATTTTCTCATAGTTTGACCCTATGGGTTTATAGAATTGTAGAAAACTTCAATTGGGGCTGTCTGGACCTGAATTGGAGCAGATACCAGGGGTCCCCCGGTTACATATATCTTTAAAGGCAGCTATACAAGGAATACGGGGGGACTTGAAGTCGGCCGTTTTGTGGATATTTTATCGTAGTTTGACCCTATGGGTTTATAGAATTGCAGAAAACTTCAATTGGGGCTGTCTAGACCTGAATTGGAGCAGATACCAGGGGTCCCCCAGTTACGTATATCTTTAAAGACAGCTATACAAGGAATACGGGGGGAAATTAAAGTGGGCCGTTTTGTGGATATTTTCTCGTAGTTTGAACCTATGGGTTTATAGAATTGCAGAAAACTTCAATTGGGGTTGTCTGCACCTGAATTGGAGCAGATACCAGGGGTCCCCCGATTACGTATATCTTTAAAGGCAGTTAAACAAGGAATACGGGGGGAAATTGAAGGGGGCCGTTTTGTGGATATTTTCTCGTAGTTTGAACCTATGGGTTTATAGAATTGCAGAAAACTACAATTGGGGCTGTCTGGACCTGAATTGGAGCAGATGCCAGGGGTCCCCCAGTTACGTATATCTTTAAAGGAAAATACAAGGAATACGGGGGGGAATTAAAGTGGGCCGTTTTGTGGATATTTTCTCGTAGTTGGACCCTATGGGTTTATAGAATTGCAGAAAACTTCAATTGGGGTTGTCTGGACCAGAATTGGAGCAGATACCAGGGGTCCCCCGATTACGTATATCTTTAACGGCAGTTATACAAGGAATACGGGGGGAAATTAAAGTGAGCCATTTTGTGGATATTTTCTCGTAGTTTGACCCTATGGGTTTATAGAATTGCAGAAAACTACAATTGGGGCTGTCTGGACCTGAATTGGAGCAGATGCCAGGGGTCCCCCAGTTACGTATATCTTTAAAGGCTACAAGGAATACGGGGGGAAATTAAAGTGGGCCGTTTTGTGGATATTTTCTCGTAGTTTGACCCTATGGGTTTATAGAATTGCAGAAAACTACAATTAGGGCTGTCTGGACCTGAATTGGAGCAGATGCCAGGGGTCCCCCGATTACGTATATCTTTAACGGCAGTTATACAAGGAATACAGGGGGAAATTAAAGTGGGCCGTTTTGTGGATATTTTCTCGTAGTTTGACCCTATGGGTTTATAGAATTGCAGAAAACTTCAATTGGGGTTGTCTGGACCTGAATTGGAGCAGATACCAGGGGTCCCCCGATTACGTATATCTTTAAAGGCAGTTAAACAAGGAATACGGGGGGAAATTGAAGGGGGCCGTTTTGTGGATATTTTCTCGTAGTTTGAACCTATGGGTTTATAGAATTGCAGAAAACTACAATTGGGGCTGTCTGGACCTGAATTGGAGCAGATGCCAGGGGTCCCCCAGTTACGTATATCTTTAAAGGAAAATACAAGGAATACGGGGGGGAATTAAAGTGGGCCGTTTTGTGGATATTTTCTCGTAGTTGGACCCTATGGGTTTATAGAATTGCAGAAAACTTCAATTGGGGTTGTCTGGACCAGAATTGGAGCAGATACCAGGGGTCCCCCGATTACGTATATCTTTAACGGCAGTTATACAAGGAATACGGGGGGAAATTAAAGTGGGCCATTTTGTGGATATTTTCTCGTAGTTTGACCCTATGGGTTTATAGAATTGCAGAAAACTTCAATTGGGGCTGTCTGGACCTGAATTGGAGCAGATCCCAAGGGTCCCCCCGTTACGTATATCTTTAAAGGCAGCTATACAAGGAATACGGGGGGAAATTGAAGTGGGCCGTTTTGTGGATATTGTCTCGTAGTTTGACCCTATGGGTTTATAGAATTGCAGAAAACTTCAATTGGGGTTGTCTGGACCTGAATTGGAGCAGATACCAGGGGGTCCCCCGATTAGGATTATCTTTAAACGTAGTTATACAAGGAATACGGGGGGAAATTAAAGTGGGCCGTTTTGTGGATATTTTCTCATAGTTTGACCCTATGGGTTTATAGAATTGTAGAAAACTTCAATTGGTGCTGTCTGGACCTGAATTGGAGCAGATACCAGGGGTCCCCCGGTTACATATATCTTTAAAGGCAGCTATACAAGGAATACGGGGGGAAATTGAAGTGGGTCGTTTTGTGGATATTTTCTCGTAGTTTGACCCTATGGGATTATAGAATTGCAGAAAACTTCAATTGGGGTTGCCTGGACCTGAATTGGAGCAGATACCAAGGGTCCCCCAGTTACGTAATCTTTAAAGGCAGCTATACAGGGAATACAGGGGGAAATTAAAGTGGGCCGTTTTGTGGATATTTTCTCGTAGTTGGACCCTATGGGTTTATAGAATTGCAGAAAACTTCAATTGGGGTTGTCTGGACCAGAATTGGAGCAGATACCAGGGGTCCCCCGATTACGTATATCTTTAACGACAGTTATACAAGGAATACGGGGGGAAATTAAAGTGGGCCGTTTTGTGGATATTTTCTCGTAGTTTGACCCTATGGGTTTATAGAATTGCAGAAAACTTCAATTGGGGCTGTCTGGACCTGAATTGGAGCAGATCCCAAGGGTCCCCCCGTTACGTATATCTTTAAAGACAGCTATACAAGGAATACGGGGGGAAATTGAAGTGGGCCGTTTTGTGGATATTGTCTCGTAGTTTGACCCTATGGGTTTATAGAATAGCAGAAAACTTCAATTGGGGCTGTCTGGACCTGAATTGGAGCAGATACCAGGGGGTCCCCCGATTAGGATTATCTTTAAACGTAGTTATACAAGGAATACGGGGGGAAATTAAAGTGGGCCGTTTTGTGGATATTTTCTCGTAGTTTGACCTTATGGGTTTATAGAATTGCAGAAAACTACAATTAGGGCTGTCTGGACCTGAATTGGAGCAGATGCCAGGGGTCCCCCGATTACGTATATCTTTAACGGCAGTTATACAAGGAATACGGGGGGAAATTAAAGTGGGCCGTTTTGTGGATATTTTCTCGTAGTTTGACCCTATGGGTTTATAGAATTGCAGAAAACTACAATTAGGGCTGTCTGGACCTGAATTGGAGCAGATGCCAGGGGTCCCCCGATTACGTATATCTTTAACGGCAGTTATACAAGGAATACGGGGGGAAATTAAAGTGGGCCGTTTTGTGGATATTTTCTCGTAGTTTGACCCTATGGGTTTATAGAATTGCAGAAAACTTCAATTGGGGTTGTCTGGACCTGAATTGGAGCAGATACCAGGGGTCCCCCGGTTACATATATCTTTAACGGCAGCTATACAAGGAATACGGGGGGAAATTGAAGTGGGCCGTTTTGTGGATATTTTCTCGTAGTTTGACCCTATGGGATTATAGAATTGCAGAAAACTTCAATTGGGGCTGTCTGGACCTGAATTGGAGCAGATCCCAAGGGTCCCCCCGTTACGTATATCTTTAAAGGCAGCTATACAAGGAATACGGGGGGAAATTGAAGTGGGCCGTTTTGTGGATATTGTCTCGTAGTTTGACCCTATGGGTTTATAGAATTGCAGAAAACTTCAATTGGGGTTGTCTGGACCAGAATTGTAGCAGATACCAGGGGTCCCCCGATTACGTATATCTTTAACGACAGTTATACAAGGAATACGGGGGGAAATTAAAGTGGGCCGTTTTGTGGATATTTTCTCATAGTTTGACCCTATGGGTTTATAGAATTGCAGAAAACTTCAATTGGGGCTGTCTGGACCTGAATTGGAGCAGATCCCAAGGGTCCCCCCGTTACGTATATCTTTAAAGACAGCTATACAAGGAATACGGGGGGAAATTGAAGTGGGCCGTTTTGTGGATATTGTCTCGTAGTTTGACCCTATGGGTTTATAGAATTGCAGAAAACTTCAATTGGGGCTGTCTGGACCTGAATTGGAGCAGATACCAGGGGTCCCCCGATTACGTATATCTTTAAAGGCAGTTAAACAAGGAATACGGGGGGAAATTGAAGGGGGCCGTTTTGTGGATATTTTCTCGTAGTTTGACCCTATGGGTTTATAGAATTGCAGAAAACTACAATTGGGGCTGTCTGGACCTGAATTGGAGCAGATGCCAGGGGTCCCCCAGTTACGTATATCTTTAAAGGAAAATACAAGGAATACGGGGGGAAATTAAAGTGGGCCGTTTTGTGGATATTTTCTCGTAGTTGGACCCTATGGGTTTATAGAATTGCAGAAAACTTCAATTGGGGTTGTCTGGACCAGAATTGGAGCAGATACCAGGGGTCCCCCGATTACGTATATCTTTAACGGCAGTTATACAAGGAATACGGGGGATAATTAAAGTGGGCCGTTTTGTGGATATTTTCTCGTAGTTTGACCCTATGGGTTTATAGAATTGCAGAAAACTTCAATTGGGGCTGTCTGGACCTGAATTGGAGCAGATCCCAAGGGTCCCCCCGTTACGTATATCTTTAAAGGCAGCTATACAAGGAATACGGGGGGAAATTGAAGTGGGCCGTTTTGTAGATATTGTCTCGTAGTTTGACCATATGGGTTTATAGAATTGCAGAAAACTTCAATTGGGGTTGTCTGGACCAGAATTGGAGCAGATACCAGGGGTCCCCCGATTACGTATATCTTTAACGACAGTTATACAAGGAATACGAGGGGAAATTAAAGTGGGCCGTTTTGTGGATATTTTCTCATAGTTTGACCCTATGGGTTTATAGAATTGTAGAAAACTTCAATTGGGGCTGTCTGGACCTGAATTGGAGCAGATACCAGGGGTCCCCCGGTTACATATATCTTTAAAGGCAGCTATACAAGGAATACGGGGGGAAATTGAAGTGGGTCGTTTTGTGGATATTTTCTCGTAGTTTGACCCTATGGGATTATAGAATTGCAGAAAACTTCAATTGGGGTTGCCTGGACCTGAATTGGAGCAGATACCAAGGGTCCCCCAGTTACGTATATCTTTAAAGGCAGCTATACAGGGAATACAGGGGGAAATTAAAGTGGGCCGTTTTGTGGATATTTTCTCGTAGTTTGACCCTATGGGTTTATAGAATTGCAGAAAACTACAATTGGGGTTTTCTGGACCTGAATTGGAGCAGATACCAGGGGTCCCCCGATTACCTATATCTTTAAAGGCAGTTATACAAGGAATATGGGGGGAAATTAAAGTGGGTCATTTTGTGGATATTTTCTCGTAGTTTGACCCTATGGGTTTATAGAATTGCAGAAAATTACAATTAGGGCTGTCTGGACCTGAATTGGAGCAGATGCCAGGGGTCCCCCAGTTACGTATATCTTTAAAGGCAGTTATACAAGGAATACGGGAGGAAATTAAAGTGGGCCGTTTTGTGGATATTTTCTCGTAGTTTGACCCTATGGGTTTATAGAATTGCAGAAAACTTCAATTGGGGTTGTCTGGACCTGAATTGGAGCAGATACCAGGGGTCCCCCGATTACGTATATCTTTAAAGGCAGTTAAACAAGGAATACGGGGGGAAATTGAAGGGGGCCGTTTTTGGATATTTTCTCGTAGTTTAACCCTATGGGTTTATAGAATTGCAGAAAACTACAATTGGGGCTGTCTGGACCTGAATTGGAGCAGATGCCAGGGGTCCCCCAGTTACGTATATCTTTAAAGGCAGTTATACAAGGAATACGGGGGGAAATTAAAGTGGGCCGTTTTGTGGATATTTTCTCGTAGTTTGACCCTATGGGTTTATAGAATTGCAGAAAACTTCAATTGGGGTTGTCTGGACCTGAATTGGAGCAGATACCAGGGGTCCCCCGATTACGTATATCTTTAAAGACAGTTAAACAAGGAATACGGGGGGAAATTGAAGGGGGCCGTTTTTGGATATTTTCTCGTAGTTTAACCCTATGGGTTTATAGAATTGCAGAAAACTACAATTGGGGCTGTCTGGACCTGAATTGGAGCAGATGCCAGGGGTCCCCCAGTTAAGTATATCTTTAAAGGCAGTTATACAAGGAATACGGGGGGAAATTAAAGTGGGCCGTTTTGTGGATATTTTCTCGTAGTTTGACCCTATGGGTTTATAGAATTGCAGAAAACTTCAATTGGGGTTGTCTGGACCTGAATTGGAGCAGATACCAGGGGTCCCCCGATTACGTATGTCTTTAAAGGCAGTTAAACAAGGAATACGGGGGGAAATTGAAGGGGGCCGTTTTGTGGATATTTTCTCGTAGTTTGACCCTATGGGTTTATAGAATTGCAGAAAACTTCAATTGGGGCTGTCTGGACCTGAATTGGAGCAGATCCCAAGGGTCCCCCCGTTACGTATATCTTTAAAGGTTGCTATACAAGGAATACGGGGGGAAATTGAAGTGGGTCGTTTTGTGGATATTGTCTCGTAGTTTGACCCTATGGGTTTATAGAATTGCAGAAAACTTCAATTGGGGCTGTCTGGACCTGAATTGGAGCAGATACCAGGGGGTCCCCCGATTAGGATTATCTTTAAACGTAGTTATACAAGGAATACGGGAGAAATTAAAGTGGGCCGTTTTGTGGATATTTTCTCATAGTTTGACCCTATGGGTTTATAGAATTGTAGAAAACTTCAATTGGGGCTGTCTGGACCTGAATTGGAGCAGATACCAGGGGTCCCCCGGTTACATATATCTTTAAAGGCAGCTATACAAGGAATACGGGGGGACTTGAAGTCGGCCGTTTTGTGGATATTTTATCGTAGTTTGACCCTATGGGTTTATAGAATTGCAGAAAACTTCAATTGGGGCTGTCTAGACCTGAATTGGAGCAGATACCAGGGGTCCCCCAGTTACGTATATCTTTAAAGACAGCTATACAAGGAATACGGGGGGAAATTAAAGTGGGCCGTTTTGTGGATATTTTCTCGTAGTTTGACCCTATGGGTTTATAGAATTGCAGAAAACTTCAATTGGGGTTGTCTGGACCTGAATTGGAGCAGATACCAGGGGTCCCCCGATTACGTATATCTTTAAAGGCAGTTAAACAAGGAATACGGGGGGAAATTGAAGGGGGCCGTTTTGTGGATATTTTCTCGTAGTTTGAACCTATGGGTTTATAGAATTGCAGAAAACTACAATTGGGGCTGTCTGGACCTGAATTGGAGCAGATGCCAGGGGTCCCCCAGTTACGTATATCTTTAAAGGAAAATACAAGGAATACGGGGGGAATTAAAGTGGGCCGTTTTGTGGATATTTTCTCGTAGTTGGACCCTATGGGTTTATAGAATTGTAGAAAACTTCAATTGGGGCTGTCTGGACCTGAATTGGAGCAGATACCAGGGGTCCCCCGGTTACATATATCTTTAAAGGAAGCTATACAAGGAATACGGGGGGAATTGAAGTCGGCCGTTTTGTGGATATTTTATCGTAGTTTGACCCTATGGGTTTATAGAATTGCAGAAAACTTCAATTGGGGCTGTCTAGACCTGAATTGGAGCAGATACCAGGGGTCCCCCAGTTACGTATATCTTTAAAGACAGCTATACAAGGAATACGGGGGGAAATTAAAGTGGGCCGTTTTGTGGATTTTTCTCGTAGTTTGACCCTATGGGTTTATAGAATTGCAGAAAACTTCAATTGGGGCTATCTGGACCTGAATTGGAGCAGATACCAGGGGGTCCCCCGATTACGTATATCTTTAAAGGCAGTTATACAAGGAATACGGGGGGAAATTAAATTGGGCCGTTTTGTGGATATTTTCTCGTAGTTTGACCCTATGGGTTTATAGAATTGCAGAAAACTTCAATTGGGGCTGTCTAGACCTGAATTGGAGCAGATACCAGGGGTCCCCCAGTTACGTATATCTTTAAAGACAGCTATACAAGGAATACGGGGGAAATTGAAGTGGGTCGTTTTGTGGATATTTTCTCGTTGTTTGACCCTATGGGTTTATAGAATTGCAGAAAACTTCAATTGGGGTTGTCTGGACCTGAATTGGAGCAGATACCAGGGGTCCCCCGATTACGTATATCTTTAACGGCAGTTATACAAGGAATACAGGGGGAAATTAAAGTGGGCCGTTTTGTGGATATTTTCTCGTAGTTTGACCCTATGGGCTTATAGAATTGCAGAAAACTTCAATTGGGGATGTCTGGACCTGAATTGGAGCAGATCCCAAGGGTCCCCCCATTACGTATATCTTTAAAGGCAGCTATACAAGGAATACGGGGGGAAATTGAAGTGGGCCGTTTTGTGGATATTGTCTCGTAGTTTGACCCTATGGGCTATGGGTTTATAGAATTGCAGAAAACTTCAATTGGGGTTGTCTGGAACTGAATTGGAGCAGATACCAGGGGTCCCCCGATTACGTATATCTTTAAAGGCAGTTAAACAAGGAATACAGGGGGAAATTGAAGGGGGCCGTTTTGTGGATATTTTCTCGTAGTTTGACCCTATGGGTTTATAGAATTGCAGAAAACTACAATTGGGGCTGTCTGGACCTGAATTGGAGCAGATGCCAGGGGTCCCCCAGTTACGTATATCTTTAAAGGCAGTTATACAAGGAATACAGGGGGAAATTAAAGTGGGCCGTTTTGTGGATATTTTCTCGTAGTTTGACCCTATGGGTTTATAGAATTGCAGAAAACTTCAATTGGGGTTGTCTGGACCAGAATTGGAGCAGATACCAGGGGTCCCCCGATTACGTATATCTTTAAAGGCAGTTATACAAGGAATACGAGGGGAAATTAAAGTGGGCCGTTTTGTGGATATTTTCTCGTAGGTTGACCCTATGGGTTTATAGAATTGCAGAAAACTTCAATTGGGGCTGTTTGGACCTGAATTGGAGCAGATCCCAGGGGTCCCCCCGTTACATATATCTTTAAAGGCAGCTATACAAGGAACACAGGGGGAAATTGAAGTGGGCCGTTTTGTGGATATTGTCTCGTAGTTTGACCCTATGGGTTTATAGAATTGCAGAAAACTTCAATTGGGGCTTTCTGGACCTGAATTGGAGCAGATAACAGGGGGTCCCCCGATTTGGATTATCTTTAAACGTAGTTATACAAGGAATACGGGGGGAAATTAAAGTGGGCCGTTTTGTGGATATTTTCTCATAGTTTGACCCTATGGGTTTATAGAATTGTAGAAAACTTCAATTGTGGCTGTCTGGGCCTGAATTGGAGCAGATACCAGGGGTCCCCCGGTTACATATATCTTTAAAGGCAGTTATACAAGGAATACGGAGGGAATTGAAGTGGGCCGTTTTGTGGATATTTTCTCGTAGTTTGACCCTATGGGTTTATAGAAATGCAGAAAACTTCAATTGGGGCTGTCTGGACCTGAATTGGAGCAGATACCAGGGGGTCCCCCGATTAGGATTATCTTTAAACGTAGTTATACAAGGAATACGGGGGGAAATTAAAGTGGGACGTTTTATGGATATTTTCTCATAGTTTGACCCTATGGGTTTTTAGAATGTAGAAAACTTCAATTGGGGCTGTCTGGACCTGAATTGGAGCATATACCAGGGATCCCCCGGTTACATATATCTTTAAAGGCAGCTATACAAGGAATACGGGGGGAATTGAAGTCGGCCGTTTTGTGGATATTTTCTCGTAGTTTGACCCTATGGATTTATAGAATTGCAGAAAACTTCAATTGGGGCTGTCTAGACCTGAATTGGAGCAGATACCAGGGGTCCCCCAGTTACGTATATCTTTAAAGACAGCCATACAAGGAATACGGGGGGAAATTGAAGTGGGCCATTTTGTGGATATTTTCTCGTAGTTTGACCCTATGGGTTTATAGAATTGCAGAAAACTTCAATTGGGGTTGTCTGGAACTGAATTGGAGCAGATACCAGGGGTCCCCCGATTACGTATATCTTTAAAGGCAGTTAAACAAGGAATACAGGGGGAAATTGAAGGGGGCCGTTTTGTGGATATTTTCTCGTAGTTTGACCCTATGGGTTTATAGAATTGCAGAAACTACAATTGGGGCTGTCTGTACCTGAATTGGAGCAGATGCAAGGGGTCCCCCAGTTACGTATATCTTTAAAGGCAGTTATACAAGGAATACAGCGGGAAATTAAAGTGGGCCGTTTTGTGGATATTTTCTCGTAGTTTGACCCTATGGGTTTATAGAATTGCAGAAAACTTCAATTGGGGTTGTCTGGACCTGAATTGGAGCAGATACCAGGGGTCCCCCGATTACATATATCTTTAAAGGCAGTTATACAAGGAATACGGGGGGAAATTAAAGTGGGCCGTTTTGTGGATATTTTCTCGTAGTTTGACCCTATGGGTTTATAGAATTGCAGAAAACTTCAATTGGGGCTGTCTCGACCTGAATTGGAGCAGATACCAGGGGTCCCCCAGTTACGTATATCTTTAAAGACAGCTATACAAGGAATACGGGGGAAATTGAAGTGGGTCGTTTTGTGGATATTTTCTCGTTGTTTGACCCTATGGGTTTATAGAATTGCAGAAAACTTCAATTGGGGTTGTCTGGACCTGAATTGGAGCAGATACCAGGGGTCCCCCGATTACGTATATCTTTAACGGCAGTTATACAAGGAATACAGGGGGAAATTAAAGTGGGCCGTTTTGTGGATATTTTCTCGTAGTTTGACCCTATGGGTTTATAGAATTGCAGAAAACTTCAATTGGGGATGTCTGGACCTGAATTGGAGCAGATCCCAAGGGTCCCCCCATTACGTATATCTTTAAAGGCAGCTATACAAGGAATACGGGGGGAAATTGAAGTGGGCCGTTTTGTGGATATTGTCTCGTAGTTTGACCCTATGGGCTATGGGTTTATAGAATTGCAGAAAACTTCAATTGGGGTTGTCTGGAACTGAATTGGAGCAGATACCAGGGGTCCCCCGATTACGTATATCTTTAAAGGCAGTTAAACAAGGAATACAGGGGGAAATTGAAGGGGGCCGTTTTGTGGATATTTTCTCGTAGTTTGACCCTATGGGTTTATAGAATTGCAGAAAACTACAATTGGGGCTGTCTGGACCTGAATTGGAGCAGATGCCAGGGGTCCCCCAGTTACGTATATCTTTAAAGGCAGTTATACAAGGAATACAGGGGGAAATTAAAGTGGGCCGTTTTGTGGATATTTTCTCGTAGTTTGACTCTATGGGTTTATAGAATTGCAGAAAACTTCAATTGGGGTTGTCTGGAACTGAATTGGAGCAGATACCAGGGGTCCCCCGATTACGTATATCTTTAAAGGCAGTTAAACAAGGAATACAGGGGGAAATTGAAGGGGGCCGTTTTGTGGATATTTTCTCGTAGTTTGACCCTATGGGTTTATAGAATTGCAGAAACTACAATTGGGGCTGTCTGTACCTGAATTGGAGCAGATGCCAGGGGTCCCCCAGTTACGTATATCTTTAAAGGCAGTTATACAAGGAATACAGCGGGAAATTAAAGTGGGCCGTTTTGTGGATATTTTCTCGTAGTTTGACCCTATGGGTTTATAGAATTGCAGAAAACTTCAATTGGGGTTGTCTGGACCTGAATTGGAGCAGATACCAGGGGTCCCCCGATTACATATATCTTTAAAGGCAGTTATACAAGGAATACGGGGGGAAATTAAAGTGGGCCGTTTTGTGGATATTTTCTCGTAGTTTGACCCTATGGGTTTATAGAATTGCAGAAAACTTCAATTGGGGCTGTCTCGACCTGAATTGGAGCAGATACCAGGGGTCCCCCAGTTACGTATATCTTTAAAGACAGCTATACAAGGAATACGGGGGAAATTGAAGTGGGTCGTTTTGTGGATATTTTCTCGTTGTTTGACCCTATGGGTTTATAGAATTGCAGAAAACTTCAATTGGGGTTGTCTGGACCTGAATTGGAGCAGATACCAGGGGTCCCCCGATTACGTATATCTTTAACGGCAGTTATACAAGGAATACAGGGGGAAATTAAAGTGGGCCGTTTTGTGGATATTTTCTCGTAGTTTGACCCTATGGGTTTATAGAATTGCAGAAAACTTCAATTGGGGATGTCTGGACCTGAATTGGAGCAGATCCCAAGGGTCCCCCCATTACGTATATCTTTAAAGGCAGCTATACAAGGAATACGGGGGGAAATTGAAGTGGGCCGTTTTGTGGATATTGTCTCGTAGTTTGACCCTATGGGCTATGGGTTTATAGAATTGCAGAAAACTTCAATTGGGGTTGTCTGGAACTGAATTGGAGCAGATACCAGGGGTCCCCCGATTACGTATATCTTTAAAGGCAGTTAAACAAGGAATACAGGGGGAAATTGAAGGGGGCCGTTTTGTGGATATTTTCTCGTAGTTTGACCCTATGGGTTTATAGAATTGCAGAAAACTACAATTGGGGCTGTCTGGACCTGAATTGGAGCAGATGCCAGGGGTCCCCCAGTTACGTATATCTTTAAAGGCAGTTATACAAGGAATACAGGGGGAAATTAAAGTGGGCCGTTTTGTGGATATTTTCTCGTAGTTTGACCCTATGGGTTTATAGAATTGCAGAAAACTTCAATTGGGGTTGTCTGGACCAGAATTGGAGCAGATACCAGGGGTCCCCCGATTACGTATATCTTTAAAGGCGGTTATACAAGGAATACGAGGGGAAATTAAAGTGGGCCGTTTTGTGGATATTTTCTCGTAGGTTGACCCTATGGGTTTATAGAATTGCAGAAAACTTCAATTGGGGCTGTTTGGACCTGAATTGGAGCAGATCCCAGGGGTCCCCCCGTTACATATATCTTTAAAGGCAGCTATACAAGGAACACGGGGGGAAATTGAAGTGGGCCGTTTTGTGGATATTGTCTCGTAGTTTGACCCTATGGGTTTATAGAATTGCAGAAAACTTCAATTGGGGCTTTCTGGACCTGAATTGGAGCAGATAACAGGGGGTCCCCCGATTTGGATTATCTTTAAACGTAGTTATACAAGGAATACGGGGGGAAATTAAAGTGGGCCGTTTTGTGGATATTTTCTCAAAGTTTGACCCTATGGGTTTATAGAATTGTAGAAAACTTCAATTGTGGCTGTCTGGGCCTGAATTGGAGCAGATACCAGGGGTCCCCCGGTTACATATATCTTTAAAGGTAGTTATACAAGGAATACGGGGGGAATTGAAGTGGGCCGTTTTGTGGATATTTTCTCGTAGTTTGACCCTATGGGTTTATAGAAATGCAGAAAACTTCAATTGGGGCTGTCTGGACCTGAATTGGAGCAGATACCAGGGGGTCCCCCGATTAGGATTGTCTTTAAACGTAGTTATACAAGGAATACGGGGGGAAATTAAAGTGGGACGTTTTATGGATATTTTCTCATAGTTTGACCCTATGGGTTTTTAGAATGTAGAAAACTTCAATTGGGGCTGTCTAGACCTGAATTGGAGCATATACCAGGGATTCCCCGGTTACATATATCTTTAAAGGCAGCTATACAAGGAATACGGGGGGAATTGAAGTCGGCCGTTTTATGGATATTTTCTCATAGTTTGACCCTATGGATTTATAGAATTGCAGAAAACTTCAATTGGGGCTGTCTAGACCTGAATTGGAGCAGATACCAGGGGTCCCCCAGTTACGTATATCTTTAAAGACAGCTATACAAGGAATACGGGGGGAAATTGAAGTGGGCCATTTTGTGGATATTTTCTCGTAGTTTGACCCTATGGGTTTATAGAATTGCAGAAAACTTCAATTGGGGTTGTCTGGAACTGAATTGGAGCAGATACCAGGGGTCCCCCGATTACGTATATCTTTAAAGGCAGTTAAACAAGGAATACAGGGGGAAATTGAAGGGGGCCGTTTTGTGGATATTTTCTCGTAGTTTGACCCTATGGGTTTATAGAATTACAGAAACTACAATTGGGGCTGTCTGTACCTGAATTGGAGCAGATGCCAGGGGTCCCCCAGTTACGTATATCTTTAAAGGCAGTTATACAAGGAATACAGCGGGAAATTAAAGTGGGCCGTTTTGTGGATATTTTCTCGTAGTTTGACCCTATGGGTTTATAGAATTGCAGAAAACTTCAATTGGGGTTGTCTGGACCTGAATTGGAGCAGATACCAGGGGTCCCCCGATTACGTATATCTTTAAAGGCAGTTATACAAGGAATACGAGGGGAAATTAAAGTTTGCCGTTTTGTGGATATTTTCTCGTAGTTTGACCCTATGGGTTTATAGAATTGCAGAAAACTTCAATTGGGGCTGTCTGGACCTGAATTGGAGCAGATCCCAGGGGTCCCCCCGTTACGTATATCTTTAAAGGCAGCTATACAAGGAATACGGGGGGAATTGAAGTGTGCCGTTTTGTGGATATTTTCTCGTAGTTTGACCCTATGGGTTTATAGAATTGCAGAAAACTTCAATTGGGGCTGTCTGGACCTGAATTGGAGCATATACCAGGGGGTCCCCCGATTAGGATTATCTTTAAACGTAGTTATACAAGGAATACGGGGGGAAATTAAAGTGGGACGTTTTGTGGATATTTTCTCATAGTTTGACCCTATGGGTTTATAGAATTGTAGAAAACTTCAATTGTGGCTGTCTGGGCCTGAATTGGAGCAGATACCAGGGGTCCCCCGGTTACATATATCTTTAAAGGCAGCTATACAAGGAATACGGGGGGAATTGAAGTGGGCCGTTTTGTGGATATTTTCTCGTAGTTTGACCCTATGGGTTTATAGAAATGCAGAAAACTTCAATTGGGGCTGTCTGGACCTGAATTGGAGCAGATACCAGGGGGTCCCCCGATTAGGATTATCTTTAAACGTAGTTATACAAGGAATACGGGGGGAAATTAAAGTGGGACGTTTTGTGGATATTTTCTCATAGTTTGACCCTATGGGTTTTTAGAATGTAGAAAACTTCAATTGGGGCTGTCTGGACCTGAATTGGAGCATCTACCAGGGATCCCCCGGTTACATATATCTTTAAAGGCAGTTATACAAGGAATACGGGGGGAATTGAAGTCGGCCGTTTTGTGGATATTTTCTCGTAGTTTGACCCTATGGATTTATAGAATTGCAGAAAACTTCAATTGGGGCTGTCTAGACCTGAATTGGAGCAGATACCAGGGGTCCCCCGATTACGTATATCTTTAAAGGCAGTTAAACAAGGAATACAGGGGGAAATTGAAGGGGGCCGTTTTGTGGATATTTTCTAGTAGTTTGACCCTATGGGTTTATAGAATTGCAGAAACTACAATTGGGGCTGTCTGTACCTGAATTGGAGCAGATGCCAGGGGTCCCCCCAGTTACGTATATCTTTAAAGACAGCTATACAAGGAATACGGGGGGAAATTGAAGTGGGCCATTTTGTGGATATTTTCTCGTAGTTTGACCCTATGGGTTTATAGAATTGCAGAAAACTTCAATTGGGGTTGTCTGGAACTGAATTGGAGCAGATACCAGGGGTCCCCCGATTACGTATATCTTTAAAGGCAGTTAAACAAGGAATACAGGGGGAAATTAAAGGGGGCCGTTTTGTGGATATTTTCTCGTAGTTTGACCCTATGGGTTTATAGAATTGCAGAAACTACAATTGGGGCTGTCTGTACCTGAATTGGAGCAGATGCCAGGGGTCCCCCAGTTACGTATATCTTTAAAGGCAGTTATACAAGGAATACAGCGGGAAATTAAAGTGGGTCGTTTTGTGGATATTTTCTCGTAGTTTGACCCTATGGGTTTATAGAAATGCAGAAAACTTCAATTGGGGCTGTCTGAACCTGAATTGGAGCAGATACCAGGGGGTCCCCCGATTAGGATTATCTCTAAACGTAGTTATACAAGGAATACGGGGGGAAATTAAAGTGGGACGTTTTATGGATATTTTCTCATAGTTTGACCCTATGGGTTTTTAGAATGTAGAAAACTTCAATTGGGGCTGTCTGGACCTGAATTGGAGCATATACCAGGGATCCCCCGGTTACATATATCTTTAAAGGCAGCTATACAAGGAATACGGGGGGAATTGAAGTCGGCCGTTTTGTGGATATTTTCTCGTAGTTTGACCCTATGGATTTATAGAATTGCAGAAAACTTCAATTGGGGCTGTCTAGACCTGAATTGGAGCAGATACCAGGGGTCCCCCAGTTACGTATATCTTTAAAGACAGCTATACAAGGAATACGGGGGGAAATTGAAGTGGGCCATTTTGTGGATATTTTCTCGTAGTTTGACCCTATGGGTTTATAGAATTGCAGAAAACTTCAATTGGGGTTGTCTGGAACTAAATTGGAGCAGATACCAGGGGTCCCCCGATTACGTATATCTTTAAAGGCAGTTAAACAAGGAATACAGGGGGAAATTGAAGGGGGCCGTTTTGTGGATATTTTCTCGTAGTTTGACCCTATGGGTTTATAGAATTGCAGAAACTACAATTGGGGCTGTCTGTACCTGAATTGGAGCAGATGCCAGGGGTCCCCCAGTTACGTATATCTTTAAAGGCAGTTATACAAGGAATACAGCGGGAAATTAAAGTGGGCCGTTTTGTGGATATTTTCTCGTAGTTTGACCCTATGGGTTTATAGAATTGCAGAAAACTTCAATTGGGGTTGTCTGGACCTGAATTGGAGCAGATACCAGGGGTCCCCCGATTACGTATATCTTTAAAGGCAGTTATACAAGGAATACGGGGGGAAATTAAAGTGGGCCGTTTTGTGGATATTTTCTCGTAGTTTGACCCTATGGGTTTATAGAATTGCAGAAAACTTCAATTGGGGCTGTCTAGACCTGAATTGGAGCAGATACCAGGGGTCCCCCAGTTACGTATATCTTTAAAGACAGCTATACAAGGAATACGAGGGAAATTGAAGTGGGTCGTTTTGTGGATATTTTCTCGTTGTTTGACCCTATGGGTTTATAGAATTGCAGAAAACTTCAATTGGGGTTGTCTGGACCTGAATTGGAGCAGATACCAGGGGTCCCCCGATTACGTATATCTTTAACGGCAGTTATACAAGGAATACAGGGGGAAATTAAAGTGGGCCGTTTTGTGGATATTTTCTCGTAGTTTGACTCTATGGGTTTATAGAATTGCAGAAAACTTCAATTGGGGATGTCTGGACCTGAATTGGAGCAGATCCCAAGGGTCCCCCCATTACGTATATCTTTAAAGGCAGCTATACAAGGAATACGGGGGGAAATTGAAGTGGGCCGTTTTGTGGATATTGTCTCGTAGTTTGACCCTATGGGCTATGGGTTTATAGAATTGCAGAAAACTTCAATTGGGGTTGTCTGGAACTGAATTGGAGCAGATACCAGGGGTCCCCCGATTACGTATATCTTTAAAGGCAGTTAAACAAGGAATACTGGGGGAAATTGAAGGGGGCCGTTTTGTGGATATTTTCTCGTAGTTTGACCCTATGGGTTTATAGAATTGCAGAAAACTACAATTGGGGCTGTCTGGACCTGAATTGGAGCAGATGCCAGGGGTCCCCCAGTTACGTATATCTTTAAAGGCAGTTATACAAGGAATACAGGGGGAAATTAAAATGGGCCGTTTTGTGGATATTTTCTCGTAGTTTGACCCTATGGGTTTATAGAATTGCAGAAAACTTCAATTGGGGTTGTCTGGACCAGAATTGGAGCAGATACCAGGGGTCCCCCGATTACGTATATCTTTAAAGGCAGTTATACAAGGAATACGAGGGGAAATTAAAGTGGGCCGTTTTGTGGATATTTTCTCGTAGGTTGACCCTATGGGTTTATAGAATTGCAGAAAACTTCAATTGGGGCTGTTTGGACCTGAATTGGAGCAGATCCCAGGGGTCCCCCCGTTACATATATCTTTAAAGGCAGCTATACAAGGAACACGGGGGGAAATTGAAGTGGGCCGTTTTGTGGATATTGTCTCATAGTTTGACCCTATGGGTTTATAGAATTGCAGAAAACTTCAATTGGGGCTTTCTGGACCTGAATTGGAGCAGATAACAGGGGGAAGGTTAACCATGTACCATACTCACTTTCCCAAATCAAAACCACTCAAACCCTACTAAATTGAAAATGGGAAAGAGGTGGCAGAAGAAATCAAAAGCCTCTTCTTCATCTTCTAATTCAACTCAACCCATTGTAAAATCGTGTTTCGAAATCTTGGCTCCTCCGTACTCTTCACCCTAAATTTATATCAATGCATCTTAATCACACCACGTTAAATAATAAGCACGTTCTGTGTCACACTTATGACTGTGATCTTCTTAACAAGACTAGCTCCAACCTCATTGCGTATTTTAGCTACATGAAATGCAAGGTCCCTGTTATGTATATTGATGATGATGATAAGGGTGGTAAGAATGTTGTTAATGGGATTGTTTGTTTATCGCAACATGATGTTGAGATGAGGGATTGTTCCTGTTGTTCGTGACCCAGATTTTCAGGAACGTTGTTGCTCTCGGGTTGAGATTTATTCTGCTAATAGTACTTCTTGGACGGAGGTTGTTGATGAGGATGATGGTTTTGTTCGTTTTTGGCCTAAATTACTGAATTGCAATTTTATTATTAAAGGTTGTCCGTATTGGGGCCATATGAACCTATGCAGAAGCACGAATTTCTTGGGATGGTTGATCCTTGTACTGGGTCGTTTAAGAAGGTCTTGTATCCAGAATATGTTAAGAATCAAAGTACTTATGTGCATCCTCTTAATTGGAAGGACTCACTTGCTATCTTAATTCAATCCCCTGGCGAGCATCCAAACCCAATAGTCGATATGTATTGGCTGGATGAGAAGAGTGAAATTTGGACTAAGATATATACCATGGGGCCATACTACTGTTTTGAAGGAGAATATGGATTTCGGATTCCTCAGTCCCTTACCACAGGTGAGATTGTTATCGAGGCGTGGAAGGGGACATGTTTGAATCAACGGACACCTTATTTCTGGTCCCCTAAAATTAGTGAGTCTGTGATCTATGTAAGTGAATTTGACACTCTTAGGCCACTGTGGTATGAGTCTTACAGTCATGTCGAGAGTCTAGTTTGTGTTAAGGGAATGGAACTCATTGGGAAGGAGGACAAAAACAAGAAGAAAACTAAACGTGCTAAGAATTGGTATGTGCATTTATGAACTTTGATTTTGATATGTGTCTATACTTCACTTTCTTTTGTCATGAAATTCAAATGTAATTAAAATGTTATTAGATTCTAGGTTGGAGTTAATACATGTCAGATAAGTGTTACTTGTCAGATGTGTCCAAACAACCTGATGCTACTATTTCAAAGATGAACTATTTGACCCAATATTGCCTTGTCCCTTACCCTTAATTAAGGACGTTGGTTAATCAAGTAGGCTCTGGAGGGTGTTCAGTTGAGTGTAGGCTATCAAGATATGATATTAGAATTTAGACCTATATTTCATCGTGCTTGACTTTAAGAGATTCACGTATGCAACCTGAAAAGATATTACCCTCGAATGCTGAACAATTATATAATTTTAGACCATCGTTGTATTGGGATTGAATTGAATAATCCAACAATGTAACTTCATCACGCAAGACTAGATTTAAACTCTAAACAATAGATTATCATGTTTCTGAGATAGCAAGTTTTTAACATGCTAAAAATTGATCCAGCTATTAGTACAGCTATTGTCATTTATACGTTGTGGAAGTGTTGCATGCAATGAGAGGTAAGTGTAACTGCTTGTTACCCTCTCTTCTAGAGTTTCATAATTTATGTGCTATGTCTGGCAGCTATATATGATACTGGTAACAGTGTATGTGTTAACTTCTCCTGAAATGCCTACTTGGTATGTCCTTCTCCGACTTCCTCAACTCCCTGCAGCGTAATGTCTAATTTGGCTTGGTTTTTTACTTGCAGGACTGAATTGTTGTCTAAAGATTTTGAATCACTGTTGCATCTTCACTAAATCTTTTGCTGGATGAATGGGGAAGGAGCAAGGCCATTGGAAGACACTGGAAAGAACAAGAATAGTATAATTTCTCAACAGTTGACTACTCTAGTTGTGTGTAGTGAAACTTTTGGATCCATTTACAACTTTTATGTTGCAAAGGATCATTATGCTTATGAAGAAGAAATGCTAGACTAATGTAAATTGTTTAATAGATAAAATGTTGCTACTTCCCCATTGTAAGCTTCAATATATTTTAATGGTTTGCACATTGAAATTTTAAAGTCTGTTATGTTTATTGGGTTTTGGATATAAGTTTTGACCTGTGTTAGCTTCGTTCTTGGTATTGAGTAGTTTCACATTTTGCTGCACAGTAAACCAGATATGATGCTAGGGGTTTTGTTGCCATATCTTGGAATGTTTGGGACTGCTCAACCATTTTTCTTTTTTATACATATCTTACAGGTTCTTAGGGCTGGCACTGTCAACAGGTCGAAGAAATGTGTGATATACTAGGTTAATAGGATGTGTTATCCCGGCAACATCTTGGAGCTAGTATGTGGTATTTAAACATTATGTGTATGGTATTTGCCTTGGGCAAGGTTTTGTACTGGTTTAAACAATTCTGTGCATTGTTTTTTTAGACCTTCTTATAAGCTTTAAACGTGCCAAGTGTATTCTAAAGTCCGGTTTTGGTTCATTCGGTTGCAAAACCTACTCAGTTTGGCTTACTATTAGTCATGCGAATGGTGGTGGTTGGTGTTAAGTCAGTTGTTGTAGTGCTCTGACCATGGAGGATTATCATCTAACAAATCCAGGTTAGTAAGTAGATTCAAAATCCGTATTAGGTTTGTTACAACCAGAGTTGAGACTATTTGGTGCGAAGGTTATTCTAGACTTTCAATTTCTTCGGAGTTAATTTGGTTATTCAGTTTGAGAGTACAAATTTGTGCTTATGTGGTTGTAGGGTTATGAGTTCTTTTACATTTTAATTTGCTTTCTTTGATATATTGCACACTGCACACTGCACACTGCACACTGCACATGTTCCTTTTACTCCCCCGTACTTGTTAGTTTTGTTTATAACCGGCTTATAACCCCAACTCAGTTTTATAATAAATGATTTTAACACCAATTTAATTGTTTTTTTTAATTGTTTTAAATTTAAAAATCTATGTTTCTTTTCAATAAAAAATTAAAGTCAATCTAAGAAAATTCAAATCAGCAAAGAATAAAAATAATACGAGGATAAAATTTTATAAAATCGTACATATTTTTATCCTATTTTATTAAGTTTTAGATAATAACTAATCAAATATTATTTATTATTAAATAATAAATTATACGCAAATTGTGATTTTGTTTTATAAGTACTCATCTACTAAAAAAGTGACCTAATTTCATTCTTAGTAGAACTGTATTAAAATACAAAAAAAAAGTGTATTTTAAAATTTTAAACTCAGCTAGACCTAACCTTTTTAACCTATATACATTATAAATTATTAAATTCGAAACGTTAAAAGTTTTTTAGTATTTTTCCGAAAAATGGTATTTTTACAAAAAATAATATAAAATAACCTATGTTTGCCAAAAAAAATGAAAAAGTCTTATTTTTCGGAAAAAACCTTTAAATTTTAATATGTTGTTGGTAGATTCAAATCTTAGATCATTCTACATAGTAATTTTACTGGTATATCTAACAATTTAATTTGAAAGAATTCAATGATTATGGATTGAGTGAAGCGACTAGACTTACAAGGAAGCTTTCATTATTTAGTTTTTAATATATAATATAAACAAAATGGATTTTATATAGAATTTTGATTGTCACGGTGTACTACTTTAACAGAAGAACTAACACGGAAAGAATATTTTATATTTTAATTGATAATTTTCTTTTTCAAAAGTTCAAAGTTCCCGCATCATCAACATATTACAAAAGTATATATTATATTTTAGCAATAAATATTAAAAAAAAATTAAAAATTAATTTTTTTTATAAATATTAAGAAAAATTATTGATTTAATATATTCATAAATTTTCAAAAAACGATCTGTGCATTGTACATGATCTTATCCTGGTAGTTTGGTCCTAACTACCGCAAAAACATTATCAACCGTTAGATATAATACTTTTAAAAATAGATGATAAAGATTAAATCATATAAAAATAATAAGTTATTATCTAAAAATAATATAACTTAAACAATATTATATTAGGATTGGATTTTCCAAAAGTTAAAACATAAAAATAGTTGTAACTACATAAGGAAACCCATTAAATACCAAAATAATAATGGTCGTTTGATCTTAAATAGATAGATGAAAACCGTTGAATTTTAAATTAAAAACTGTATTTGGTTAATAAAGGGTATTCTAATAAGCTAAACTAGATATAAGTAGATTTCCTAAACCGAATAGAGTTCTCAACATTAAATTTCATCACTTTCTTCTCTTTTTAGTTTCGGAGTAGTTTTTAATTGAAAAAATATTGTTAACTCATTACTAAATTAAAGATTATTTTGTGAATTTCATGTGGGCTGTAAATTTGTCCAAATTTAAATTTTATAACTCAATATAAACAAATATTAAATTGAATGTGTAAAATCTAATAAATATCAAATTTTTAACTATAATTTTTTTATGGCTAAATCTTTTTTAACAATAATTTGATCATGTAAACTAATAATTTTTAAATATTAAAATATTCATAAATAAACATAATTATAGATATTAAAAAAAGAATCGTGTGTTGCATGGATAATTAAAATATAATTATTAATAAAAAAATTATAAATAAAATTTAAGAAACCGTGTATCTAAAGGATTTAATAGTACACTTTAAAATTACTTTGAACAATAATTCGACTGTCATTGAGGACTTATTGAGTAACTAATACTGCTTGATGTAAACCTGATTTGATGAATTAAAAAATATAAATATACACTTTAAAAGAAAAAATTTATTTTTAAAGTAATAGTATCTTATTTCTTGTAATATATATTACCTTAAAATCAACTAAGGAATGGGAGGGAAGATTTGAAAAAAAAATGAGATATTGCAAAATTGTTATGATAAAAATTGCGAAGAAAATGGATGAGTTAAAGAATGAAGCATTCCACGTGTGTTTAAATTATAATGTAGGTGATTAAGAATAGAATGAGGTAAAGAATCAAAGTTGTGAGTATCTAAATCTTTCTATATATAATACGCCAACAAGGTAAAAAAATAGTGAGATTTTTTAATCCCCTGAAAAGACGAATTTGCCCCTTCCCAAGACTAATTTGCTGCGCAGGCGGTCGAGGCTATTTGCTTACGAGCGGTCCTGTTCTTTTTTTTTTGTCCGACTTGGAAGGGGTCTAGGGCTATCCCTCAGCTTGCTTCTGAATCCGTCGGCGTGCTATGGGAATTTGAGGTTGGACTCTTGCCAGAATTTACCCGTTACTGTGTGAATGGATGACCGCCCCCCTTTTCCGCGTGTTTCAGGTAATTGCTTCATTTAAGAGAATGACACTTGTATTGGGTATGTATGTCTTGATTGAGGTTCTCAAAGATCTTGAAATTTGCGGGATACTTTAATCTGTGGGTGGTAATTGAGAACTAGGGTGTGTATTTTGAGGAAACCTTCGGACTTTTTCTTCATGCATGTGTGTTTTTTAGTCTAAAAAATTTTCACCTTGGTGTGGTTAGCACATGGTTTTTGATCTTCCAATTTAATTTCCCTTCTTGTAAAAAAATTTGTGCCTTGGTGTCATTAGCCCATGGTTTTTTATCTTCCAATTTAATAGTTTCGCGACATTTTTACTCATATAGCAATTCATTTCAATTTGAGGGGTCATGGTAAGAAACAAGATATTTAGTTTTAGGGAAAATAAGCCAAAATTGTTGATTAAGACAATTTGTATGCTCAATTTTTACGTGTTAGCAAATTTAACATTCTCAGCCAGGCGCCTCACAGCATCAAAGTGTTTGAGGTCAAACTTGTACCGTGGAATGGTGTCATTGTCAGCCTGTTTTGAGATCTTTGTCTTGTCATAAAAGTTGATTGCATGAGCGGTGTCAGCAGTTTTGTATTGTGTCGTGCCAAGCTGCTCTGATTTGCTATCCATGAGTTCCTACCATCATGATTTTAGTACTACGTTCCCTCCATTTTCCATTTTTTGCAAAATAACCCCAACCTTTGAGTTTGTTAATGAATGAAGATTAGTCTCAAAAGAAAGGGATGCCATAATTTATTATTATTATTATTTTGTGAGATGATATCGGTACTGAGTTCCTTCCAGTTTCTATTATTTTCAGAATTGCGCCAAAATCTAAATATGAATGAATAAAAATTAATCTCAAAGCAAATGTATGCCATTATTTTTTGTTAATATTTTACTAGCTCTACACATAATTTGAAAATTACTTGTGGAACTGGTTCAAAATTTGCCACAGCTTATGTTGTTGCAGTTTGTTTCTGTAAATGGCAGGTGTGGATGGTCAGGGACCTGCACCGAAGCGTGGGCGCCCTCCGATTGTTGTGACTGGGGAAGTTTTGGAGCGGCGGAGGTTGTCAAGACAGAGGATAAGGGCCCAGGGCCTTCAAGGTGAGATATTGTCGTATAATGTCATGCCCGCACGTTTTTTTCCCATTGTTGAAGTCACCTAACCCACTGCTACAAAAGTTTGATAGGCCATTCCAACTCAAATCTCCCCAGAAAACATGGCCCTAACACCAAAACATGTATACTAAAATTGTAGAGGGATCCCATGAATTTGTAAGGGCTGGCTTGAACAATACTTTCGGAATGAACAATTGCGATTCAGATAAGTGAGTATATGCTGTTGAATCTTCCTAGAGAAATACAAGTCTTGTTATAAAGGAAAATTAATATAAAATTGAAAGGATAGGCTGGCCTCGCAATACAAAATATAAGTACTTCCAGAAGGAGTCGACCAAATATTAATTAATTCCTTCTCAGGCTAAATAGTTTTTTTTTTTTTAAACAATTGAAACTTGAAAAATATGAATAGGACCATTCTTATAAGAATATGTAGGGTTATTGTATAGCGCCAAACTCATGCAAAATTCAGTTTCCAATCTGAGAAGAGTTTTGGCTACTCCTTTTCCTGTCATTATATTAATATCCACCCCGTCCCCCCGGGGTAGAACCTATCGGTGAGGTGTGTCGGTCATAGGTCAGCTTATAAGAATACATATCCTTATGTTCTTGCCATTTGTTTCTATGGATGACATGTGTTGATGATCAGGGGCCTGCACCAAAGCGTGTGTGCCCTCCAATTGTTGTTACTGAGGAAGTTTTGGACCGGCGGAAGTTGTCAAGACAGAGGGTAAACGCCCAGCGCCCAAAAGGCGACTCACCTCCTGACGTTCTGTCAGGCCCTTGTATTTATAATTTTGCTAAGCTCGGTCTTAAAATGTATTCTGGCGTTTAGTTTTTTCGTCGCCTGTCTGAGTCATGGGTCAGCTTATAAGGATGCATCTAAGTTTGGAATAATGAAATCCAGAAAAAAAAAAAAAAACTTCCTCATAATTAATGGCCACTATGAAAATTTTTGCCGACCTTTTTTATGTTTTTGGCTCTGCAAAAAGTGTCAGCCTCGCACAACTTGTGTTGTGTTGTTCATAATTAACCCCAAATATGTACCTATTGTTAAGGTTTCTTCTTTTTGTTCTCTATTCTGTATGAATGGCAATAACAATGTCAGGTATTCTTCATGTTCAACAAGGGGAAAGTCCTTCGAGAGGGAGGGGGAGGCCTAGGGGGTCCGTCAACAAATCAAGTCTGGATCAGTAGTCATTGGCAATATCGCCCTTAGTTGGCACCCCAGGCCAAGGTAAGGTCGTAACTGACCCAATATAGGTTGCACGCTTACATCTTTGATCAAGTCTCCATATAGATGATGGACAATATACAAATCTATATACTCCACGATTTAGTAGCACTAGCGTGCACTTACTCTTTAATTCTAACATATAACATCTTTAACCCCCAAAATATAAATTTGGAAAAAATAATTCATTTAACATGCCATCTTGCTGCTTTAGAAGACATGATCATCAGAAAGTATCTTTAAAAGTTCTGAAAGGTTATATCGAAACAGATGCACAGCTATGTATCGAAAGCATATTAAACCAAAGATACATGTAACTCTAGCCTGGCAACACAAAACGCTAACGACACACACAGAAACGGATAATTATAGCATATAATGTTTACATGAAATAAAAATAATTTATGGTGTTTTTTTCATAGTCTGCTTTATCATGGTCTCCAGTACCAGATATTTGTTATTCCTTCTCTTCGTCTTTCAATACCGATGCCTATGTGTTGAAAGGAACTACCCCGTCAAGATGAGGATTTTTATTCCCCTTAAATACTGAAATTTTAAAAATTGCTTTGTGACAATGTGACCTCATAAAAACTATTTGAGTTAATTGTATTACATCTCCACTGGTGAATTGTTCTGTCGCGCGGCAGGACAGTTATTCAAGTGTTCCAAGTGCTAACTGTGCACACCATATCTCCTTGTGTGGGGGATATAAATCGATAATTTGTGTTGTTTTTTTATAGTTTGCTTTATCATGGCCTCCAATACCAGATTTTTGTTGTTCCTTCTCTTCGTCCAGTAGCAGTGCCTGTGTGTTACAAAAAAACTACATGATCAAAATTAATGAATTTTAATCACCTTAAATACTGACGTTTTAAAAATTGCTTTGTGACTCCGTGATTGGCTAAATTACATGTTTGTTCGATGTTTCAATCTTTTATTGTCTGCTGAGCACATGGGTGTAAAAAACAATTTTGATGCCCAATAAAGGGAGGAGTAGCCTGCATTATTAATTAAATTACATGGCATGGATTCTGCTTCCAAGAAATACGTTTTCTTGTCTCTTCTTCGGTTTTATGCCTCACTTTGCCTGCTTTTTGGACTGGTCCAGCTGAAGGTGTTACCCATGCTCGTGAAAGCGGAGGTGCGACACAGGGTGCTACCGAGGCTGACAACCTACAGTCCACGCCTGCAAAGGAATCAGAATGTTGTGGAGGTATATTGATGTAAATATTTTTTAGCATAAAAGTTAAATCCCCTCTCTAAGTTCCATTTTGACCTTCCCCTTTCATGTGCTTGCAGAATCACAGAGAATGTGTCGTTCCATAGATGGCAAAAAAAAAAGGAATTCAGTAAGCCCTTCCCCACTTACTACGGTAAAATTAGAATAATTATTTTTACAACTTCAATTTTGAAGGAGATCTGACTTCGTCGTGCCAAAAAAAAGAGGAAATATTGGTCAGTTAGTAAAAGAGAAGGTCTGGCATTAGCATCCAGATCTGGGATTGACAACTCCAAGCAAATCTTTTCATGTGGGGTTGACGGACTAAAATAAATTAGTCAAATTGGGTTTTTTCGTGATATTGTCAGCAGGTCTATCAACTTTATAATACGTTCATTAAGATGGTTCACCAATGATATTAATTGATTAGAGCTGATTATGGAAATGAAGCAGCATGTGTAGGAGTTCAAGCCCATAGGATAGAGGAAACTTTAGGTGGAAAAAGTAAAGGACAAGGCACCGGGTCTACATGGTACTGGTAACTTTGGTTGATACAAAAGCCTTCTTAACTATCAATTTGTCATGCTCAGTCAGGGTATGCATTTTAAGTACACTTTTTTGTCTCTCAAATGAGCTTTCCTTTCCAACTCTTATACTTCTTTTCTGTGTCAATTAATTGTATGATATATAAATGCCCATCCGATAACAAGTAAACTCCTGGTCTGTATTCATGGTGTCTATTTGTTGTGTACTTCCTGAATTGATAATTTTAAAGATGACTTATGATGTTCGAGGACAATCTAGATTTAAAGAATTCGACACACTTACGGTGAAGGTCAGGGCAATAAACTGCAAGTTAAGATTAAGCATGGCTGCTCACATTGAGTTTGTGTGATATTTAGGAGTCTTACATTATGCACTTATTACATGTTCTTTTCTATGGCTATCACTATAAAAAACTATAGATGAGCTATTGTTTTCCTACCTTACATGTCTTGAAGTTCAAACGAATTATATGCATTATCGTGCTATTTTGCAGGAGGGACTTGCTAGGCTGGTAAAGAGATTGCGTCTTGCAGAGAGAAAATACACAATTGACGAGTTGGAAAAATACCATAAAGAAGTGAAATTTATGATATTAGGTATGTCGGAGTAAAATTAAGCATATTAACATTTCCTCACTTAAAAACAACAATTAGATCTAAGTTATATCTCTAACTTCCTTAATTCAAAACTACTTCATCACCCTAAAGTTACTAGAATTCCTATAAAACCCTTAACAGCTCTTGTAATTTAAAAAACTGCATAACACAATCATTAAGGTCTTTCATTGCCTTTGTGTAATAACAATGGTCCCTAAATATAATACAATTCGTACAAGCCATTGGCAGTGCTGCAAAGAAATATTCTCCTTTAAGTACTAACAAAACAATACAACTTCATTTACAAAAGACTTGGTGCTGATTATTGCACAAATTATCAAAATCCATAAAAAGTTCAAATATCAATCTACTTTTATCTGAAAGGAAAGAATGTGACTTACAGGGCGGGCAGGTGCCCAACAAAGCTAATAAAACCATCAAGTGTAATCCTTGATGATAACTGAAGTGTAGGCAAACAAATGTTAACTGAAGTGTGGGTGGCAGATTCATTGAAGTTCCCTTTTTTTCATCAGATAAAGTATCCTTGCGCGGAACAAATCAGGTAATTGTTTGCTTTACTTTTCCAAAGTGCTGATGGTTCTTTTCACTAGCAACCTAATATTTTAGATGATAAAATCTAACAAGAATTGATTTGTGCCAGATCCCACAACAAACGAAGAGGCAAAACTACCCCTGAAAAATGAAATTATTTCAGGAAAATGGTTATCAACCCGTGAGGGTTTACATTTTCTACACGATTCAACAAACTTATGCAGTCTTCCAAGCCATTCGCCGTAAAACATAGACTTCTTCTGAAGGCATCATCACTATGATATTTTGTCTTGCCTTGACCGAACTTTAAGGAAGTGTGGAAATGTATATCAGATTTTACAAACATCTGATGCTTCTTCACATGTGTATAAGCTACTATTCACATGTGTATAAGCTACTATGAAGCTACAAGTACCCTGCAACTATGAGCATGTGAACAAAATAATTTAAATACTAGCTGAACTTGATGCAGATTATGTGATATATGTAAACAATATTTTTACTTAGTTGAAGTTTTGTATAAGACTCGGAATTGGTAAAACGGCCCGTGCCTTGCACGGGTTTTCATACTAGTTTTATATTTTAAATCTCATTCCATTCCAATCATCTCAACCAAACACAACATAAGTATGGAGTCTAAGAGGGAGGCAAAGGAGGCCATAATTACCTATGTTCATGAATCTATTATCATCAAAATCCTATGTTTTCTTCCTGCGGAAACCGTCATAAGATGTCGCTCCGTTTGCAAAAACTGGGACATTTTAATCTCCTCGGCTTGTTTTGCAGAAGCTTACTCTTCAAGTGGAACTGCACTTCCTCAGTTTTTGCTTACTCTTCATCGAACCATGGTTCTTGCTCATCTTGTTGACGCTTCTTGCGACTCTGATTTCCCTCCTTATAATTGTCCAGGCCTTGTAACCAAATCAATATTACCATATATTTTTTGTTCTAAATCTTCTCTGTGTGTTTCAATATGTAGTGTTTGCAGTTTTACAGGTTTCATAGTGGCATATGATCGTGGAGCTCAGTACGTGGGTAGTCCTCATGAACCGTACCACAGATTGAATCCCATAACCAGACAGCACATTCTTGTCCAACAAGATAACAAAAACTGGCATTGGACAGGATGTGCTTTACTCTTAGCTCACAAAACCAGTCAACTGAAGCTGTTAAAATTTACTGGAATCAGAGAGGCAAGAATACAAACAATAGGTACAGGTTTATGGAGGACCGTTACGAAAGATTCGTCCACTTCTCATGTACAATTTACTGGTTTCCCTATCTTTTTAAATGGAATTTATCACTGGGGCAGTTCGAGACTAGTCAAAGTTTGCTTCAACCCTGAAGAATAGGTATTCCACCAAATCCCAGTTACACTATTGTTACACTGTTGTTACACCCAAAATTTATATAAGGAAAAAATTGATTATTTGAAGATGGTCAACTACTAGGATGACATGATTACATGGGTATATTAATATGAATGATAGATGAAGGTAGCATGAGGTGAACTTGGAGCTCCAAAACAGGAGCATGTATGAGTTGGAACGCCAACCATGGGCAGGACCAAGGTTGGAGCGGCAACCTTGGGCGAACCACAGGCTGGCGCGCCAACATGCTGAAGAGGACCAAGTTGAGGCGCCAACTTGGAGGTACCATGAAGAAGAGATAGATTATCATTTAATGGGTGACATGTATTGAAGATTTATAGAAGACTACAAGATGAAGACCAAACATGACTGAAGGCCTGATTCTGTATTCTAATAACTTATCCTTATTGGGGGGATCAATGTGTGATTAAGCATGTCTATACACTTAAACGGTCTATTCCTGTATTCTAGCAAGTTATCCTTGCTGGGGGATTAAGATACACATGGTGTGACGATAACTTTGGAGAACTTGCCCTGTAGTCTGGTGGGTTATCCTCATCGGGGGGTAATGATCAACTTGTGCATTTGAAGTAAGTCACGATTTGTCCCTGCAACTAAATAACTGATGTGGTAGTTGGTAGCAGTTGATGTTAGCTCCGGAAGTTAGGGCTAATGTTGTATCCGTGAAGGCACGATCATAGTTGAGCCTTGGGGTCATTGGGCTAGGCTTCATCGTATGGGCTCTCCTTAGAGGGCTTGGATATACATTTCATAATGAGTTGAGAGTTCTAGTCCGAGATGGACTATGCTTGATGCTTATCACCAAGGAGACCTATCTCTAGCAAACTTAGGATCCTTGTTCTATTAGAACTACGTGAAGTTTGATCCCTATAAATATAGGGTACGTAGACACATTAAAGGGGTTGGATGTTGAGAGCTCAGAGAGACCACCACCACTCATTTGATCTCAGCTTCTTATAAACACAATCACCACCATTCTCCGGTGATGGTTTTGTCATCAAACCACCATCGTAGATCTTAATTTTGGCGTGTAACCTCAAATTTTGTTATCACAAATTTCTTCATTAACAAATTGGCGCTAGAAGGAGGGGAGCCAAATTAGATCTTCATCTAGGAGGAAGGATGTCTCAAAATCACGATGAAGGTATGTACGAAGAGGGAAGCTTTTACTCAGAGGGTTATGAAGGAGATGAATCCTACGTTCCGGTGACTGTTGCAGATCCGACCCATGTCATCGGAAGTCGACCACCAGTGCTGATCAGTAACACGGACTTCATGGATGAATTGCATCGTATGAATGCGACTGTGAGAGGTTTTGACGCTAGGTTGAGGGCGGTTGAGTCTCGAAGGTCTCGACATGGTTCTTATGGGCGTGGATGACGTCATGTGGAGAGTGAACCTACCAGAGGTGTTCCGGCCACCGGAATTGGAAGGGGTGCTAACCACTCTGATACAATAAGGCGGCCACCTATTACTCCGTGAAGGTTAGATTTTGGAGAAACTAAACCTATTGTGGAGTTTCCTGAGAATAGTCAGCTGGCTCATGGCACCTCCGGGTCCCCACGAGCCCCCCGGCATTGGAAGCCATTGGTAGCCCGGGCAGCTCGCGTGGTAAGCAACTGAACACCGGCCAAAGATTATCGGCAATAATGGATCTCATGGGCTTGGAGTTAACTAGTGATGAGATAAAGGAGTTGCTTTTAGAGATGGAGAAGGAACAAGGTGGAGGCCGAACAAATATTGTTGGGCAGGACGGAAGGAGAGGGATGCATGTAGGAGGGCAGCTTGTACGAGGAGGATATCGAGGAAGAGGTTCTCGGGGAGGAGGTAATCGAGGACGAGGTCGAGAGAATTCAGGATGATATACTGATATGGGTCCTCCAAAAGAACCTGTCATTTTCCATGTAGCTTCGCATAGTGCAACTAGCGGGGTGAGAAGAAATCAAACTCAACTAGACGCGCCAGAGATTCTGAATCTAGCACAACAAAAGGTAAGTCAACCTATCCCAGTTAATGCTCAAACTCCACCTTTGTTGTATAGTACTCAAAATCAAACTACTCAAACTGTTGTTGCATCCACTCCACCAATCACCCCACATGTCTCCATACAACTTACACCTCCCATCACGACGCAAACACCTCCCATAGTGAGCACACCATCATCTGTGTTGGTAAGTTTTGGCGCTCCTGCAACGCCTGTTGCAGGTGCTTTCCTGGTAGGAAGTTAGCCTAGCGGGGTTCAGAATCCGCCCAGGTTGGGGGATGTTAATGTTGGAGATATAAGAAAGTTGCTGGCACACTTGGAAGGGGGAACATGTGCCTTTTCCACTAAGTTGACATCTCCGTTCTCTATTGCTGTGAAAGATGCTTTATTACCCATGGGATACCGGAACACGACAGCCGATCTCCGGTTTCATGGCAATTCTGATCCAAAAGAATTCTTGGGGAGCTTTAATAGTGAGATGGATGTGTATCAGGTTCTGAGTTTGGCTAGATGTCATTTATTAGCTGCAACCTTCAGAGACAGTGCTCAACAGTGGTTCCAGAAGTTAGGAAGTGAAGTGATTACTTCCTGGGATCAGATGCATGTGATGTTTTTAACGCAGTTCCAAGCAACGGTTAAATATTCACCTCCTGTAACCTCCTTGGAAAATATCAAGCAGCGTGAGGGAGAAACATTGAGTGCTTACTTCAAGCGGTTTAGTGCGAAGGCCGCATGGGTTAAAGGTGCGACAGATGAAACACTAAAAAACTTCTTGATTGCTGGTTTGAGAGTGGGGACTGATTTCTGGAAACATCTACAAGGGAAGGATCCTACTACTTTAGCTGAGTTGTTTTCTGAAGCTGAGTCATATAAGAGGGTTGAGAAGTCATTGGCAGATAATAAAAAGGGTGAAATATATGGGAGTAATAAGAGCAGGAGTAAAAGAAAGGATAGATCTCCAAGTCCAGAGTACAGGGGTCGCGGACGAAGTCCTAACCGGGTGAATATTACCAATGAGAAGAGATGACGACAGCCCTTGTCAGGTCAAGATAGAAGGTCGGGGTCTTACACACCACTCGCCGCGTCGGTCGAGCACATCTACGAGGTGACCAAGGACAAGGGATATACTGAAAACTAGCATCTCTAAATTCTTTCCAAAGCAAAGATAGAAGCAGATATTGTGAGTACCATCAATCTGCTGGTCATAACACCCACGAATGTAGGCAGCTTAAGGAGGAAATTGAAGCTTTGATCAAGGATGGGTATTTAACTGAGTGGGTGAAGAAGTATCGAGCTGACCATCCGGTTGAAAAAAGAGGTATAGGTCGCCCTCGACAGACGATGACAAAGATAAACAAGAAGAGTCAAAGTTTGTCAGGGAAGGAAGTATCGGAACCATAATGGGAGGACCTCATATTGCCGGAGATAGTAACAAAGCTATGAAAAGGTATGCTAGGGAGGCTAAAACTGCACCTATGACCAATGTGAATCGACTAGATCAGTGACCACCAAAGTTATTTCGGGGAGATTCATCTAGTATAACATTTTTTGAGGAGGATGCAAAATGGGTTCATCATCCTCATAATGATGCGTTGGTGATCACTATGGGTATTGGAAATCAGAATGTGCACCATGTGTTTGTAGACAATGGGAGTTCGGTCAACATCCTGTATTATGATATTTACAAGAAGATGGGTTTGCCTGACAAGGACATGAAGGTTGAGAATATCTACATCTATGGCTTTGGGGGAGAATCTATCAGAGTAAAGGGGACCATTAGATTGCCAGTGACATTAGGAAGTGAAACGCTTTGTGCTACTCAGATTGCGGACTTCATGATAGTTGATCAAGAATCATCACATAATGCGTTGGTTGAAAGGCCATTGTTTAAAGAGATGCGGGTTGTTACTTCCATTTATCATTTGTCCATGAAGTTTCCTACTCCAAGAGGAATTGGATGTGTTCGAGGAAGTCAGTATGATTCCAGGGAATGCTACAATAAGTCTGTTAAAGGATTTCGAAAGAATAGCAAGACAGGTGTAAACGAAGTACAGAGGGAGGCTGATGTTGAGAAGACATTGGTCAATATCGTGTATACAGTTCAATTTTCAGATGATTCGGAGATGAAGGGTTGACAGGAGATGAAATTTCGGACACTCCAGAAGTTGGCACTCCAATTCTATTTCTCTCTAAAGCTAGCGCTCCAACTGAGTCTGTTCTGGAGGTTGGCACGCCAAGATGTTTGGCACATCTATTGTTGTCTTATGAATCTGCTAGGAATGTATCAGAGGAGTCGTGGATGGTGGAGGAATCTAGAGAAGTTTGCAATATCAGGAGACTTAACAAGGGTAAGACAGTGATTACAGAGTCATATCCTATTGTTGAGTTGGGGGAAACGAGTTCGACAGAGAAGGATTCAACCGTGAGTGTGGATTCTGATGTTGTGGATGAGTCTCAGATGAATTTTGATATTGATCTTGATCCAAGAATGTCGTTTCCAGTTGCAAATACGGGGTCTGCATAAGATATAGTGACCATTAAGGTCGATGCTCGTTACCCGGAAAGGGAGTTGAAAATTGGGTCACAGTTAAATCCAGAGCTAGCTGGGCAGCTCACATCTTTTCTGAAGGCTAACTTGGATGTTTTCGCTTGGAGTCATGCAGAAATGGTTGGAATTGATCCCAATGTGATGTGTCATCATTTGAATATTGATCCCACCAAGAAAGGTACCTGACAGAAATGGAGGTCAGTGAGTGGGGAACGCGCCTTGGCTCTACAGGAGGAAGTTGATAGGCTACTGGAAGTTGGTTTGATAAAGGAGTATTTCTATCCTACATGGTTGGCTAATCCAGTGTTGATAAAGAAGACAAATGGGAAGTGGAGGACTTGTATCAAATTTACTGATTTAAACAAGGCATGTCCGAAGGATAGCTTTCCATTGTCGCGGATTGATCAACTGGTGGATGCTACAACGGGGCATGCATTGTTGAGTTTCATGGATGCTTATTCAGGGTATAATCAAATTCCTATGTATGGACCTGATCAGGAGCATACTTCCTTTATCACGGATAGTGGGCTTTATTTCTATATTGGAATGCCTTTTGGGCTTGTTAATGTTGGAGCAACTTATCAGAGGTTGGTAAACATGATGTTCAAGGATCAGATTGGGAAGACCATGAAGGTGTACGTGGATGACATATTGGTCAAATCCAAGAAAACGGTGGATCATGTCAAGCACTTAGAGGAAATGTTCAATATATTACGAAGATATCAGATGAGGTTAAATCCTCAGAAGTGTGTGTTCGGAGTAGAGTCAGAAATTTTTTGGGTTTCATTGTCAATCATCGGGGTATAGAAGCAAATCCAGCAAAGATCAAAGCACTCCTTGACATGAAGTCTCCAACATGTGTAAAGCAGGTACAGAGCTTGACTGGTAGGATTGTAGCTTTGAATAGGTTTGTTTCAAGGTCTTCAGATAAGTGTCAGGAATTCTTTAAGTCTATTAAGAAGGTCGGGAAGGATTTTGTGTGGACGGCTGAATGTGCGTTGGCATCAAAAGATAAAGGAACATTTGGGATCGCCTCTTATGCTCGCTAAACCAGTTGAAGGAGAGGTGTTGATTTTGTACCTGGCTGTTTCGGAATACTCTATAATTGTAGTATTGATTAAGGAAGAGGGGATGGATCAGTCTCCTATATACTATGTGAGTAAAAGGTTACATGATGCAGAGACTCGATATACAAACATGGAAAAGTTGGTGTATGCTCTTATTTTGGCTTCTCGCAAGTTACATCCATATTTTCAGGCTCATAAGGTAGAGGTCAGAACGTCATTTCCACTTAGACAAATTATACATAAGCCGAAGGTGACAGGTCTGATGATGAAGTGGCGGTTGAATTGGGACAGTTCGACTTGGATTACAAACCAAGGACATCTATCAAAGGTCAAGCGTTGGTTGACTTCATATTGGAATTTTCTCCTGGGTTGGAGGAGGAAAAAATGGCCATTGTCCCTCTGCAACCTGTACTTAAGTCAGACTTTGCTGAGCCTGAGGAATTAGAACTTTGGTGGACCCTGAGTGTTGATGGGGCAGTCAATAATGAAGGTGCTGGAGCTGGGATAGTTTTGATAAGTCCTGAAGGGCATATGCTCATGAGTGCTATCAACTTTGCATTTCGGGCAACAAACAATGATGCTGAATATGAAGCGTTGCTCGGGGGGTTGAGATTTACTTTGGAGATGAAGGTGGAGAATTTGTTAGTACGAAGTGATTCGATGATCGTGGTATATCAGGTGAATGATGGTTTTCAAGCTCGTGGGCCAAGGACAGAGTTGTATATGAGAAGTGTCTTACATCTTATCTCCAAGTTAACCAAAGTAAAGTTAGTGAAGATTCCCCGGGGGAAGAATGAACAGGCTGATGCACTTGAAAAGTGGGGGTCACAGAAGGATGTTAATGTGTTGGGTGATATTCCTTTGGAGGTGTTACAGGAACCAAGTGTGCGGGAAACTGAAGTAATGCAGGTAGAGGAGGTTGAACATGTAACATGGATGACACCAATCTGGAAGTATATCAAAGATGGTTGGCTGCCTGAAAATATAATCGAGGCAAGGAAGCTCAAATACAAGAATGCAAGGTATGTGGAGTATGATGGGGTGTTATACAAAAGAGGTTTTAATCAACCGTTGTTGAAATGTATAGATGGTGATGAATGTCATTACATCATCAGAGAGGTTCATGAGGGTATATGTGGTAATCACTCGGGGGGTGGATCCTTGGCGTTAAAAATCTTGAAATAGGGATATTATTGGCCTACCATGAAGGAAGAGGCTTACAAGTTCTCTCGAGCATGTGATAAGTGTCAGAAGTTTGCAAACTACACTCATAGCCCTACCACTTCTTTAACATCCTTAATGAGTCCATGACCATTTTCTATGCGGGGAATTGATCTGATTGGAGAACTTCCAACAACGAAGGGAGGAGTAAAATATACAGTGGTGGTCGGGAATATTTCACCAAGTGGGCGGAAGCTGCCCCGCTAGCTACTATAACGGCAATGAAACTAAAGGATTTTGTTTTTAATTCTATTGTGTGCAGGTTTGGAGTCCCTTACAAGTTGATTTGTGATAATGGGAAACAATTTGATAGCAAGGAGTTGAAGGGTCTTTGTGAGGAATTTCATATCAAGAAAGATTTTGCAGCTGTATATCATCCACAAAGCAATGGACAGACTGAAGCCATGAAACAAATTATAAAACATACCTTGAAGACGAAGCTGGAGAATAGCAAGGGAAGCTGGCCAGAGGAGTTGCCCATGGTTCTTTGTTCTTACAATACAACTCCAAGGACCACGACATGGGAATCTCCCTTCATGCTCACTTATGGTTCAGAGGCTATGGTTCTGGTGGAGATAGCCAGATAGGTGCAGGTTCATTCAGACATGATAATTTTGATGAAGAGGCAAATCATGTCAATAAGAGACTTTATCTAGACTTGTTGGAAGAAGAAAGAGAAAACTCCCAGGTCAAGCTTGCATCTTACCAGCAGAGGGCAACAAGGTTCTACAACATCAAGGTGAAAGTTCGCACTTTTAAAGTTGGTGACTTGGTTCTCAGAAAGGTTATGCCAAATACCAAGGTAGCAGCTCATGGGGTTTTTGGAATGAATTGGGAAGGTCCTTACCAGGTCAGAGTTGTTCTTTAGGGAGGAGCATATTACCTGTCAGAATTGGATGACAAACCAATTCCAAAAGCTTGGAATGTCGTCCACTTGAAGAAATATTACCAATAAGAGAACCATTGAGCCTCTTGCGGTTCTTGAAACTAGCAACAAATAAATTTATTCCTAGTCTCGGGGGGTAGTAAATATACACTATCCTGAGCTAGTGATGGCATTATTTTTATTCCAAAGACTTGTTAGGCTACGAGCCTTGATATCAGCAATGCCGAAGATAATTTATTTCCAGTACTCATCGTGCTACAAGCCGTGAGGGCATTTTTTTTGCAAGTTATGAAATTTCAAAACTTTTTAAAGTTGGTTCTAAGGATGAACCTGTTCATTCTCTTTATTATCTGATGAATGTTATGTTATGATTAAATGACGAGGATGCAAATAAGAATGTATATGTTTTATAGAAATTAGTTGTATGACACAAACAGGTTTGTCGCTCCAGGCATGTTGGCACGCCAAACATTTTGATGTTACTAGTATAAACATGCACATGATAAATATGTACTAGAAAGGATATGCAAGGTGTGAAAATCATCCTTTAAGGGTGTTAAAAGTAAAATAAATCAAAGTTAAGGTTACAACTTTGAAAAATCATATGACTTGCAGATCAAAAGTTTAAAAGTTTAAAATAAAACTGAAACCAGGCTTCAATATTTTAAACATTTTCTGTGTTGGCAGCATTTGAAGCATCCGCGTCAATAGTGGCATTTTCCACATCATCCATGGTTGTATCTTTTTTAGGATTGGCGTCCTCGGCATTTTAGCGCGCCAAATCTGCTATTTCTGCATCCATAACTTCTTCAAGTGCTACTCTCTTTTCAGCAATAACCTTGGCCTCTTTCAGAGAGAGGTCAGTTATGAAATCAAAAATTCCCGCGCCAAATTTTGGGCGCCAATTATACTCAGGCTCGCCAGCTATGAAAGTAATGCAATAAGCTTTGATTCCGTCATCAAAAGACTCTTTGGCTAGCTTGTCCTTTTCATCCTGCCATCCTGAAGATTTTTCTGTTTTGAGCTCTTCAGCCTCAACCTGTAGGCTGGTAATTTTCTCTTCAAGAGTTTTGATTAAAGTCCCTTTGTCCTCCACGGTCTTATCCTGGCGCGCCAAGTCCGACTGAAGGTTGAAGATGGTAGAATTGGCTGTTTTCTTCTCAGACTCAAGCTTATTTACTTTGGTATTGAGAGATTTCGTATCAGTTTTCAGCCTACCAACTTCAACTTCAAGATCCTTCATACGTTTCAGATCTTCTTCCTTATTCTTTTCACGTTCAACATTGAACATGAGCAATTCCAATGAAGGTCGGGTGGCAGCTTTTTGTTTTTGTTTGTCCGACTTGTCCATCCATCTTTTAAATTCAACCTCATTGATGTTAGAGACCCCAAGATGGCCAAAGGCGTTAAAAACTCCGAGGGAAGAACATTTTGGCACACCAGGGTCCATTATCGTCTCAGTTTGATTAGGTTGAATGTCTTCCCCAGTATTTCCACATTTTCCAGTGTTTAGTTTTTTGATATGAGGAGGTTGAGAGTCTGAAATGTTGTCCTGAGTTTTGTTTTTTTCTGGCAGCATGTTTTTTACTTGAAACTGGGATGGTAGTAGTTCATGCTTCTGTTGAGCAAAAGTACTCCTTGGCGCGCCAAACAGATTAGGGACTCCAGTCATATCTGCTTAAGACAAAGTTTTAGGCATGTTGAATAAATTAAAAAACTAGGATGACAGATATAATGGAAAACAAGAGTACCTAAAGCATTCATGAATTATTATCATATTGACGCGTTAAAACATGAATGAACAAATGATAAATAACATAGTAGGTTAGGGAAGAAAAATGCATTGGCGTGCCAAAGTGTAATCCTAACCTTCTTCATCGCTACTAATGGCTATCTTTTTGCCATTGATTTTTTTTTTCTATTTTGTGGAAGAATCAGAAATACCCGCCAAAGGAGGAAGGAACATGTGTTTTTTCAAATGGTCAAGGGTTACCAAAGAATTAAGTTTACTCCCATACTCTAACAATCCTAAAACTGTTGAGAATTGTGTAGAAAGAGGAGGTTGGAGTGAAGTTTTTGGTTGTTTCACTGAAAGATAAAGAAAGGCATGCTAAAATAAGTGACTAATATAAAGAAAGAAGACAAAATAAAAGTTGAAGCACCAATGTTCAATTGGCGCGCCAACAGAAAAATGACTATACTTACCACCCACTTTAAATTCAATTGGCTGTCTGGAAGTATCGTAGAGATAAAAGAATCTCTCTTTCCAATCCTTGATATTGCTAATTTTTCCATCATTGATACCTTTGCCCATGTGGTCCCTCCAAGCAACGAGGAAATAATAACCAGGGATATTGGATTGAAGGCTAAAAAACCAACTTATTTCTGGCATAATTGGTTCAGGATATTCAAGTTCATCATATATCATATAGAGTCTGAGGGCCATTGTTGCGTAAACTATAGATGTGCAAGTGTACACAATCGCAAATAAGAAATATAGTAGTGAATACCAGATTTCGTTCCTCAAGGACTGCAAATTTGTATCAATCGCAAGTAAAATCTCACAATTCAGTTATCGAACACAAGATTTGGGTTTTGATTTTTCTACTAAAACTAATTAATTAACTAACTAATATTATACTAGCAAAGAGAGTCGGATGAGTTTTAGATACGAGAAGATAAGTCAAGATAATTATTTCCCCCTAATATGTTCATGTTGGTAATAAAGCAGTGTAATACTATAACAAATTCACAATTTACTAACCAGAACTTTAATGATCATAGGTTTCTCTCAAAATCACTATGGTATAGATTCTATTAACTAAACTAACATATGTCTATGCCAATTTAATCTCAAGAATACGATTAAGCACCAATTTCACACGGTTATGTAAGGTAACAATATATGTCTATACCGTCACAAAATTAGTATCAACAGATATAAGCATGCACCATTCAAGTATTGTGTCAGTTAACTATAACCCTCTCAGTATTATAATTAACTCAACTATCTACTAGAGTTGGACAAACAATAGCAAATAATATATCATGACATCCACTTGAATGAATAAACTGTGAACTACATACAATACTTCTTATCAAAACACCAACAATTCCATACTAGGGTTCCATAAAAATCCCAACTTATATAAATTTAGTTCATAATCAAGGTATCAAAAAAATCCAAGATTTTATAGCACATAAACATAATTAAAAGAGTTAAGGAGAGAATTCTAAACACAAAGATGAAGAAATCAATTCCAGTTGAACGTCTTCAATTGCTGAATCTCCTTTTTCAAGCTTCTTCTTTTTCTCTCTGCCTTGTGTGTCTATCTCTCTCTCTCTTACGATGTATATTCAGATTATGTCTGAATAGTATATAATAATATATTTTATATAAGCGTTTTTAATTATTTAATAAAAATACAAGGAGATTTCCCATTCAGAATTGAATTCTAGTAATAGAAATTCGTAACTGACTGTTGGGCTCTGTTTCTGGACTGACTCGAATTTATTTTAATATCAAGGCCACTTCTGAATTTAAACCCTTCTCATAAGCTTTCCATGGGGTGTTGAATCGTCTGAATCGGACTTATAGAACTCCAGTTATGGCCTAAACAGTGTGAACTGCGCAAGTGGGTCATAAAAATCCGAATTTTAATCAAATTAATCTCCAATTCTTGCCATTTAAGCTCCAAGCCTTCCTTTATTAAAACTCCTTCATACCTACAATAAAACATTATAATTTATTAAATAAAAATCCAAATCAATACAAAATAACTTAAATATAGGGACAATATTTAGATTAAGCACACGCTTATCAGCCATTCTGTAACTATTAGGTGATAACTGGATGGGTGCAAGATTATAACACTCAACTACTTGGCGCAACCAAGGGTGAAGTGGCGCGCCAATTCCTAAAGGAATGTGCCTATCTGTGACTACAGCTCTGGGAACTCTAATATTTCCTATGTCAAACCTATGAGGGCGCATGTCTTCATGAGGCTTGGCAAATTTTCCATCTTGGGTATAGAACTTCATAACCTTCTTGATATCTTTTAAAGGAATGGTAGAAGACATGTTAACACATGCAAATACTCCAACATTTTTTCTGACTTGATCAATTTCCTTCTTTTACAACACCCCATGTCGAGACCAATCAACATCTACATCTTGTGTTTTTAAATGGAAAGGAAGAGTTTCATAGGGTGAAGATTCAGGAGAGTTTAAATGGAAAGGAAGAGTTTCATCAAGGAAGAGTCAGGCTTGGGTTCGGACAGATGCATCAGGTTAGGAGCACAGCCAGCCAGCTTTGGAATCAGGATCGGGCGCCTGGCATGCATACAGCTTCCGCGCACGTGGATCAAAGGAGTGTAACAACTTTGTCTTGACAGATAATCACGCACGGTCTCCCCAGTGCCCGCATGCCCATCATTGTACAGCCTCACCAATCGAAAGATACAGAATTACTCACACGACCAACCGAATTCGCGCAAGGCCAACAAAAATTTCCTGCCCATTTTTTTTATTCAGTTGTACACCGTGCAACTCCCATGCGCACCATGCCAAAATTCCTGTTCCACAATTCATTTTTCTTCTTTTTTTTCTGCTGAGCATATGTGCTGGTCATGCAAAAGTTTTCTCTTTTTTTTTTCTTTTTTTTCGACTCCTTTTTCCTATAAATTTTTTACAAATCTTACAAAAATTATGGGTTGCCTCCCATGAAGCGCCTTTCTTTAACGTCTTGGGCTAGACATCAGTTCTTTCAAGGCTCCATCAAATCAAGTGAGGTTTTGTCACGTACAACCTCACATCCCCAATAATGCTTTAATCGTTGCCCATTGACCTGAAATTTACCTCCTTGATTATCACATAATTCCACAGCTCCATAGGGATGTACTTTAACGATTGTGAAAGGACCAGACCATCTAGATTTCAGCTTGCCTGGAAATAATTTTAACCTTGAGTTGAATAATAAGACTTGTTGCCCCACTTCAAAAACTCGAGATTGAATGTTTTTATCATGCCACTTTTTTGTCTTCTCCTTGTACAACTTAGCATTCTTATAGGAGAAAAATCGCAGTTCATCCAACTCATCAAGTTGCAGCATTCTCTTTTCACCAGCAAGTTTGTTGCCCAGTAAATAACAATTGTAGAAGGGGGTTGAATACAATTGTATAAGATTCTCGACTTTATATAACACAAATATGAAAGATCAATAATAATAACAATAACAGCTTTATTAACTTTGATATAAAACTGTTACAAACTCTCTTAAGAAATTCTGATGTTCTTAAGAGCTGCTAGCTTACAAAAACTCTCTCAAGAAATTCTGTTCTTAAGAGCTTCTCTCCGATTATGTTCTCTCTCTCTGATCAGTACATAAATCGAAACCAAAACTGTGTTTATATAGTGCACACAGCTTCTCTATCAATAACAAGATAAGTCCTAATCATAATAAAGATAGAAACATATCTTTAATCGATAGCTGCATTCTACAAACCAGGAACAAACTTCCATGTTTATCTAGACTCCAAATATAACTCGAAGTAGGAATCCTGATCAGCTTCAAGTCCTGATGATCAAACCTGATCATAGTCTGAGTAGGAATCCTGATGATCAATAAGATACTGACGCTTGATCAAATACTGATGACCATGCAATACTGATGACGTCAGCAATCCTGATCAGTTGAGTCTAGCTTCTGACGATCATTGAATTCTGATCTAACAATCTCCCCCAATCTCATACTTTGTAAAATAAAGTATAGATTCCAAAATTTCAATGATGTCAAAAACATGTATCAAAATGTACAAGTATCTTCAGAAACAACTTATCTGTTTAAGCTTTGTGATAGAACAGACTCATCTTCAAGAAGTTGGATAATAAACTTTCTTCTTTTTCTTCAAGAATTTGAATCAGTCTTTCCTTAAGATTTCTGAGTTCTTCATCTTCCTCATTAATCTGGTAGATAGCTGCTCTGAGATTCTGTATGGAGTTTCTCTGTAGAATGTGCTCTTCAAGCAAAAGATAAGCAATTTCCTTCCCATCAGGATTGAGAGAAAGATGAGTCATGCCAAAATTTACTTCTTTAACAGCAGTACCCCTTTGCATTTCCACATCCTGACCTCTTTGATTTAAGTACATGGGAGTATAATTACCATCGAAATTACTGTTTCCATCCAGTCTTCTTCTTATAGTTGACAAAATCATGTCACTCCATTCTTTGTACACTTGGTTCTTCCATCTTAACAGATAGTGAACATATTTCAGTTCCTGTGTAGTTTTCATCAGCAGATCTTGAATAGATAGAATCTTCACACTACCATCTTTCATGAAGTACAGAAGCTTTTCTTTCTTTTCAAAACCATCATGACAATCTATAACTATATCAACAGCTAATAAATTGTTCAGATTTTCAGAAGTTAAAGTACCTCCAATTTCAGTTAAGGAGTAAGGATCAACATATGACATATTCAGATATTCAGCATCCCTGTGTCCAATACCTCCTCTTGAATTACTTGACATTTGCTTCAGATTCGAAAACATCTTTAACCAGAGTGTTTTTGATCTAGCCATATCAGACAAATCAACAACACTTGAAGCGCTTGTAATAATTCCACCAGACTGAAAATTGATAGGTGTATCACAACTTAATGTGCTAATATGTTTCCACTTCTTGTCTTTTTCCTTTTCAAAAGTGTAGCTTCTTTCCAGTAAAGATTCTTGTCTGCTTGAATTTCTCCATTGTCTTTTATTTGAAACTTTAAGCCTTTGTAGATAGAGATTGAAATCTTCATTTGTTCTTCTTGTAATATCTCTTCTTCTGGCTTCTTCTTCTTCATCTACTTCTTTGTTGTGACAATCAACAACAGTAGATAAGATTATCAAATCAACCTCTTGCAGAATTTCAGATTCGTCAGGATCTTGAATATTGTCAGGATTAGAATCTTCAATTTGATTTGTATTGCTGAGAGTTGATTTTCTTGATTTTCTTCTCAATTCAGGCTCTTCTTCAACAATTCCATCATCACCAAAAGTAGATCTGTCAGGAACTACTAGAGTTTGAATAGGTTCAGGAATTTCTTCAATTCTTAACCCTCTAGACCTTGTCTGTCTAGGTAATATTTGAGTTGAAGAACCTCTTTTACTTCTTCTAGCACCTCTCCTACCTCTGCTTCCTCTACCTCTAGCAGGAGCAGTATAGCTTTCCATTGTCTCTCTTTGTAATCTCAAGAATTCTTCATGTGAGAGATCTGGATATTCTTCACTTGCTGTAGAGAGTGCTTTTCTTGCATATAATTGTTGAACTCTTTTATCAGTGTGATATAGAGTAACAATTCTGCCGTCTTTTGTAGAAAACTTCTGGAATAAATTTGATGCATCTTCAGGATTATCAATAATCACATCTTCATCACCTTCAGGAATTGTAGCAAGAATGTGTCCATGACCAGGTGTCAGGATTTGTTCTTCCGTCAGGATCTGAGATTGCACCAATGTTCTTACTGTCTTAACTCCAGAATCAGAAACATGAGTTGACTGCGTTGTTTGACTTTGAGAAGTTTGGATTGTCTTCATAACAACAGCATCAGAGGTTTCTCCTTGTATCGCTTTGTCACCACCATCATCTCCAGTATCATCATCATTATTCCTTAATACTAGATCAGGTGTACATTTTGACTGAATAACCTTCTCCCCCTTTTTGACATCAGGATTTGACAATAATTGCAAAATTAAGGAAAGAGAGGCTTGAATTTCAGTTACCTTAGTATCCAGAGAATCAATTCGTTGTTTGATGGAGGTTTGTTCTGAAACAACAGATTTCACTTGGGATTCTATTACCCTCAGTTGGAAAGTAGTAGGCACCTTTGTAAAATTATTAAAGATATCAGTCCTCACTTTTTCAGTTGAACCCTTGATAGAATCAATCTCACTTTTCAAGCTTTTGGATAACAGAGTTGTAGCCTTCAGATGATTCTTCAAGTCTTGATTCTCTATAGACTTCACTGCATTATAGGCATGTTCAATAGCAGAAGAAAAACTGATAGATTCATCAGAATTGTGCCATGAATTGTTCCATTCATTCTGTCTAAATGCCTCTGCAGGATCAAAGGAAGGAAAAGAAAAATCTTGTCTCTGATCTTTCCCAGTGAAAGCATTGCCAGCCATATATGTACTTGACGAACCAAAATTAGTTCCAAGACTAATCTTGAGTGCTGTAGCAAGCTGTTCCTTCTCTTTTCTATTCTCATTATCATCATCACTATCATCATCAGAATTATCATCATCAGAACCATGAGATATGTCAGGATCAGGAATTGCAATACCTTTCAGTTTATCCTGTGGTTCTGAGATAGGATGATCTATTGGTCTTGAACGAAGTGGCTGTATCAAAATAGGTTCATTATCAGGAGCACCACTAGCGTCAGGATGAACATCGTCAGGATTTGATATGCTTGCATCAGTATTTGCTACCAATGGTTCTTGTGGAGCTTGAGGTTCAGAAGCTGCTTCAACACTTTGAGCTAAAGGTTCTTGTGTGCTTCCCTCATTGACAATGTTCTCGACCAATCTTTCAACAGAAGCTGTAGCTTTGCCTGCATCTTCACTTTGAGAAGATGGTTCTTGTGTAGCTGGAATGTTGATGTCTTCATTCTCCCTTTGAGAAAATGGTTCTTGTGTGACCATTCCACTAGCTAAGCCTTCACCCAAACTTTGATTGAGTGGTTCTTGTGTGGCAGGATCAACAGTAGCTGCTGAATTACTCTGAAATTCAGGTTCTTGTGGGCTTGATCCTTTCAGCTTCTTCTGTCTCTGATAGACTAACTCTGCTGCATTCCTCTTTTTCTTTGATGTAGGTGTAAGACCAACCAAGGAAGCAGTTGTAGATACCTTCTCCCAAGAATGTCCTCGAATCTGAGATGGAGAGGCTGGAGAGTCTGATATAGAGACAACTTTTGTTGCTGCATCAGGAATACTAACATCAGGATTTGCTAGAGCATCAGGAGTAGATGACTCATCAGGATTTGATGTCTGAATATCAGTATCCTTCATTTGCACTGTCAAAGGAATATGATACCTGCTCTTTGATAATTTCCTTGTCTTTTGTGGTTTTGATAAAGGTACCACAGCTTTAGTAGCAGTATCAGCAACTTCCTTGTTCACATTCATCACAGAGGATATAGGTAAGTCATCCTCTGAATCACTTTCATCAATCAACCTTAACTTCCTTTTCACAGGAACATTCTTAACAACCTCATCAGCTTTCTTCACCAGGACCCCTTGTACACCCCCTTGTATCTTCTTTTTAGTGAGTGGTGTAGAGGAAAAATCCTTTGAACCTGATTGCCTTCCAGACACATCAGTTCTAGCTGATTTCTTTGATTTTACAACTAAAGTCTTATGAGAGACAGTAGAGGTGGTTGTTAACTGTATAGACTGTTTAGGTTGCATGCTTGTGTCAGGAACAAGGTGGGTTGGTCCTTGTACCATAGCATTAGAAAGTAGTCCATAACGAGTAGGCATTTTCTGATGTAAGAAAAACCTAACCTCATCAGGAATAAAAGCATTTCCTATGAAACCATTTGCCTTATCACTGTTGACTAAGGACTTAATATTATTCTCAGTAATTCTACAGATTGGTAGAACTACATCATCCTCAAAAACAACATTAGGACATAAGTGATTAAATATCAACTGTAAAAATCTAAGAAAACAGACAGAACCCAATTTATCTGATTTCCTATCACTTAAAGCTTTTAAGATAAAAGACCCATAATCAAACACTGTAGAATGGATAAGAGAGTACCCAATTTTAAGAGATCCTGATGGAAGAGCATCAAAATTTGATGTCTTGTTCAGGAAACAGCGGCTGATTGTATCAAAGAAGAAATTCCATTCCTTCTTAAGCTTTGTCCTAAAGAGATTTCCATATCTCTTTACTTCTCCATTGTAGCCCAGTTTCTTGACAAACTCAAATAGAGCAGAGTCTGAAATCACCCTAGGGACTTTTTCACCCAGAATAGGCAAATGCAGTGCCTCTTCTATAACAGCAGGGGTGACATGATGAGTGACCCCATTTGATTCGAACTGCATCAGAATGGTTCCTGTAGAACTTTGTCCAAAAACAACTGTGTTCCAAACCTGCATTACAGACTTAAAAGAAACACTTGCAGGCTCTGTTAAAGCATACTTCAATGGGCTTGAAGTAAGAAAATCTTGAATTATATGGAACTCAGGAGGCAATTCTTGATGGTCTAGAATGGCTACAAAGTTATTAGTGGCAAAAGTAATATCACGAATTACTGTTTGTTTGTTTATGAATGATGAAGACGCCATTATAATGCTTTTGAGAACTCGAGAATTAAGATTTGAAGCAATTAGGGTATGAAAGCACAGAGAGAGATAAAAACGAAAAACTGATGATGAGAGAGTAATGAAAGATGTAAAACAATGAAAAATATGTTGTTAAAACAAAATATTACTCTCAATGACAGGTGGCAAAATATGATTTGTGCATAACTAATTAATGGACAGATTACGTGTGTCATTAAATAAAACTGCACCGCTTTTTATGTGTATGTATAGATATAACTATAAGAGAGCAACACACGCGCGTATACAGTTGTCCTACTAAAACTCAATCGTCTATTAGCAGATACGGACGAAAAATTAGGCACAAATTTAGCAATGAAAATACTGACCTGTACATCAGAATTGACCAGTTGACTTCCTGTCAGGATTCCATCCTATCAGGATTTGATCAAAGAAAACATACCTTTCTGAATAACCATCAGGATTTGACAGTTATCAGGATTTCCTCTCTGTAGCTTTTCCTCAGAAATTCTCAAAATTCATCATTCCAAGTTCATTCACCAACTTATTGAAAGTAGCTTCAGGCAGTGGCTTGGTGAATATATCAGCTAGTTGTTGATCAGTAGGAACAAAATGAAGTTCAATTGTTCCTTCCAGAACCTGTTCTCTTATAAAGTGATATCTGATACTTATGTGTTTAGTAAGAGAATGCTGAACTGGATTTCCTGTCATTGCAATAGCACTTTGGTTATCACAATAAATAGGGATTTTTGAGTATGACAGGCCATAATCTAACAACTGATTTCTCATCCACATTATCTGAGCACAACAACTTCCTGCAGCAATGTACTCAGCTTCTGCAGTTGAAGTGGAAATAGATTTCTGCTTTTTACTGAACCATGAAACTAGTCTTCCACCCAAAAACTGACAACTTCCTGAAGTACTTTTCCTGTCTATTTTGCATCCTGCAAAATCAGCATCTGAATAACCACACAACCCAAAATCTGATTCCCTTGCATACCAAAGGCCAAGTGAAGGAGTGCCTTTGAGATATCTGAAAATTCTTTTGACTGCAATCAGATGTGGTTCTCTAGGTTTTGCTTGAAATCTTGCACATAGACAGGTTGCAAACATGATATCTGGTCTACTGGCAGTGAGATACAATAAAGAGCCAATCATTCCTCTGTAGTGAGTTACATCTACCTCTTCACCTTGATCAGGATCAAGTTTGGTAGCTGTAGCTATGGGAGTTGAAGCAGGAGTACTGTCTTGCATGTTAAACCTTGTCAGTAAGTTCCTTGTGTATTTAGACTGATTAATAAAAATCCCTTCATCAGTCTGTTTAACTTGAAGACCCAGAAAGTAACTCATTTCTCCCATCATGCTCATTTGATATCTTGACTGCATAAGCTTGGAAAACTTTTCACACAGCTTGTTGTTTGTTGACCCAAAAATGATATCATCAACATAAATCTGAACTAACAGCAACTCCTTACCATGATTCAAATAAAATAGAGTTTTATCAATTGCACCTCTTTTGAATCCACTTTCCAGTAAGAATTGAGCTAAGGTTTCATACCATGCTCTTGGAGCTTGCTTTAGTCCATAAAGTGCCTTATCCAGTCTGTAGACATGATCTGGATATTTAGGATCAATGAAACCAGGAGGTTGTTCAACATAAACTTCTTCCTCCAGTTCACCATTTAAGAAAGCACTTTTAACATCCATCTGGAAAACCTTGAATTTCTTATGTGCTGCATAAGCAAGAAATATCCTGATGGCTTCTAGTCTTGCAACAGGAGCAAAAGTTTCATCATAGTCAATTCCCTCTTGTTGGGAATACCCCTTTGCAACTAGCCTTGCTTTATTTCTGATAATGACTCCATCAGAATCAGTCTTGTTCTTGAAAATCCACTTTGTACCAACAATTGATCTATTCTTTGGTCTTGGTACCAGTTTCCAGACTTCATTCCTTTCAAATTCATTCAGTTCTTCTTGCATTGCAGTAACCCAATCAGCATCTTTAAGTGCATCTTCAACTTTCTTAGGCTCCTCCTTGGATAGAAAGTTATTATATAAACATTCATTCTGAGTTGCACTTCTTGTTTGAACACCTGCATCAGGATCTCCAATTATCAAATCAGGAGTATGATCTTTAGTCCATTTCCTTGCTGGTGTCAAATTGTTTCTTGAAGTAGATGCTCCCCCTGGATTGGTGTCATCTTGATTGAAAGAATTTGATTGATTTGAAGCTCTCCCTGAATTATTGCTATACCCTCCTGATGTGTTATCAGGATCTTCACTTGAATCAGCATCTGAAGAATTCTGTCCTGATGATTGAGTTGACTCTGAACTTGTAGTAGAATGCCGTTGCTCCCCCTCAACATTAGCACTACTAGTTGTATCACTATTGTTTGTATCATCAGTATTAGCACCATCAGTATCTGGTGTGTCATCAGGATTTGGTGACCCATCAGGATCTGATGTATTGACAGGATCTGATTCACTTTCTTCAGGTTCCTTGGAAGCTTCATTTTCAAATAACAATCTATCATGCGAGTCTTCAATGATTCCAGTTATCTTCTTGTCATCAAAAGATACATGTATTGACTCCATGACAGTTCTTGTTCTCAAATTAAAAACTCTGAAGGCTCTGGATGTAGGATAACCTATGAATATTCCTTCATCAGCCTTTGTTTCAAATTTCCCTAGCTGTTCAGGATGAGTTCTGAGAACAAAACATTTACAGCCAAACACATGCAAATGCTTCAGACTTGGTTTCTTCTCTTTGAGAGACTGATAAGGAGTAACACCATGCCTGTTTATCAGTGTGAGATTTTGTGTATAGCATGCTGTGTTGACTGCTTCTGCCCAGAAATATGTAGGTAATTTAGCTTCTTCCAACATAGTTCTGCCAGCTTCAATAAGAGTTCTATTCTTCCTTTCTACTACTCCATTTTGCTGAGGTGTGCCAGGAGCAGAGAATTGTTGAATGATTCCTTTGTATTTGCAGAACTCTTCCATCTTTGAATTCTTAAATTCAGTACCATTATCACTTCTCAGAATCTTGACTTTGTACTTTGTGGTTGTCTCAATCATCCTCACATGATCCAACAGAACTTCAGGAGTTTCATCTTTTCTATGCAGAAAATACACCCAGGTGAATCTAGAATATTCATCAACAATTACAAGAGTGTACCTTTTCTTACTGATGGACATGATGTTGACTGGACCAAACAGATCAAGATGTAGCATGTGATATGGTTCTTCAATAGAGGATTCTGATTTACTCTGGAATGATGTCCTTCTTTGTTTTGCTTTTTGGCATGCATCACAGAGTCCATCAGGTGTATATAAGACATTAGGTAATCCTCTTACTAAATCTTTCTTAACCAACTCATTGATGTTGCTGAAGTTGAGATGAGAAAGCTTCTTGTGCCAATTCCAACTTTCATCTACTGAAGCTTTACTGATGAAACATGTAGGGGAGCCATCAGTATCTGAGAGAATCTTGGCTTCATATATGTTACCATGCCTGTAGCCAGTTAGTGCTATCTTCCCTGTTGCTTTACTGACTACTTCACAATGTGTGGAATAGAAATTGACATGATAACCTCTGTCAGTGATTTGACTAATACTCAACAAGTTGTGTTTTAGTCCCTTCACTAGAGCTACTTTTTCAATGATGACATTTCCAATGATTATATTGCCATATCCCAAGGTTTGTCCAATGTTGCCATCTCCATAAGACACAGTTGGGCCAGCTTTTTCCTCATATTCTGATAACAGGGCTTTGTTTCCAGTCATGTGCACAGAACATCCACTATCCATGACTAACACATTTTTCTTTTTACCCTGCATCAGAATAGTAAAACACTAGTCAGAATGTTTAGGAACCCACACTTGTTGGATTCCTTGTTCATGCATTTTATTAAATTTAACAGCAGAAGACTTTTTGACTTTAGCAGTCCTGACAGGATTTACTCCATCAGGATTTGCTTTGTCAGTATCAGTATTAACAAAAGCATGCTTCATTATGACATTTTCAGTTCTATCAGACTTTGTACTACTTTCAAACTTAGGCAATGGATCATAAAAGTTATAGTACAAATCATGATACTCTTTACATGTATAAATAGAATGCCATAGACTACCACAATGAAAACAGGACTTCTGCGGTTTATAGAGTACTGATCTATTCCTAACATCAGACTTAGGAATATCAGTAATCTTCTTCTTACTCTTCTTACAATCAATAGCAAGATGATTAGAGTTACCACAGTTAAAACAACACTTTCTAGGTGCATTTGGGATATACTTATAACCATTCTCTTTATTGATCCCAATTTTACCATTCCTGTTTCTCTTAACAGTAGCTTCCTTTTTCTTATCTGTAACCTTACAGATTTTATCTTTAAGCTGTTTCTGAGACAATAGACCTACATTCTTAGTGACTTTGTTCATGACAGGTTTAGACTTTATAATTTTAATTCCTTGAGTAGAAGAAGATCCCTTTTCAAAAGTAGAATTGGAATCCTTACCAAAAACAAAATTAACAGGTGTAATCTTAGATTTGGTTGAGTCTATAACATGTCTATAGGTCTTTGGACTGACTGTCTCATCAATGACAATTTTCTCTTTCAATTTCTTATCCTCATCTGACTTATATCCTAGACACTCTTTCCAATTCTTAGAGGTATTAATCTCATGAAATTTCCTACCAGAGTCTGTCCAGGTTCTGATTTTCTCATTAGCATATTCAAGTTCTTTTTCAAGGGAAATACATTTAGATGTCATCTCTAAGTGCATGTGTTTAGCATTATCACATTCTTTTTGTACTTCTTGCATACGAGAAAATTCAGCTTCTAATATCTCATTCCTTTTTCTAAGGTCAGACATCTCAGATAAGATTCTAGTATTCTCAGCAGTTTGACTTCTAAAGCTAATATGTAATGACTTTAGAAAACGTCTTAACTCAGAAGCATTATCAGTATCAAAATCAAAGATAGTATTTAGTACCTTATCATCAGGAGCAGCAGTTACATCAGCATTGGCCATTAACGCATAGTTGACTACCTCAGTATCAGATTCTGAGGAAGAGTCCATCCAATCCTTGCTTGATGTGATGAGTGCCTTTGTCTTGTTGCATTCAGAAGCAAAGTGACCCATACCATTACACTTGTAGCATCTAACCTTTGACTTGTCAAATTTGCTACCCTTGCTGTCCTTTTTGATATACTTGTCTTTGTCTGCTTTGAAGGTCTTTTTCTGAAAGTTGCCTTGTCTACTATTCTTCCTGAACTTCATCCTTCTGAAGTTTCTGACAATCATAGCAACCAATTCTTCCATGTCTGAATCAGAAGATTCATCACCAGTATTGGCATCAGGATTGCCATCAGTATCTGATGAAGAGTCGTCAGGATCTGACTCAGCTACTCTCGCTTTCCTTCTAGAGACCTCCATAGCTTTCCCTTTTGATTTTGCTTCTACATTCAAAGCAATTGACTTTGCCTTGCTGCTTTTCTTGTTCTTCCTCTGTTGAACTTCAAGATCATGAGTTCTTAGCATCCCATAGATCTCATCAAGAGACACAATGTTCAGATCATACTGGTGTCTAATGATTGAGGTCTGAGTATCCCATTCTTCAGGTAAAGCTCTAAGAAATTTGGTGTTTGAATCTTCAGTTTCATATACTTTGTCAACTAAGGATAAGCTGTTCAATAGTGTCAGGAATCTGTCATATAGATCAGTAAGGCTCTCTTCAGGTCTTGCATCGAATTGTTCATATTCTTGAATCAAAAGAGCCCTTCTGTTTTTCTTGACAGATGCAGATCCTTGGCACTGAGTTTCCAAAGTATCCCAGATTTCTTTTGAAGATTTGCATGCAATCACTCTGTTTGACATGACAGCATCAAGGCTATTATGCAAGATATTCTTTATCTTTGGTTCCCTGAGTACATGAGCTTTTTCTTCTGGAGTCCATTCAGCTTTAGCTTTGACCACATAATGTTCTGGTACTGTATCTGTTCGTTCTACGAACTTTGTTGGTATATATGGTCCATCACGAATCCTGTCCAAGTAGTCAGGATCCATAGCCTCCAGGTACATCAGCATCTTTACCCTCCATGTAGGATATTCTGATATCTTTAAGATGGGAATCTTCATGCTTTCATACTTGGTTGTCGACATCTTTATATCGTATCTGATTCAGAATTAAATCAGTTTGCTTTGGTACCAATTGTTGCCCAGTAAATAACAATTGTAGAAGGGGGTTGAATACAATTGTATAAGATTCTCGACTTTATATAACACAAATATGAAAGATCAATAATAATAACAATAACAGCTTTATTAACTTTGATATAAAACTGTTACAAACTCTCTTAAGAAATTCTGATGTTCTTAAGAGCTGCTAGCTTACAAAAACTCTCTCAAGAAATTCTGTTCTTAAGAGCTTCTCTCCGATTATGTTCTCTCTCTCTGATCAGTACATAAATCGAAACCAAAACTGTGTTTATATAGTGCACACAGCTTCTCTATCAATAACAAGATAAGTCCTAATCATAATAAAGATAGAAACATATCTTTAATCGATAGCTGCATTCTACAAACCAGGAACAAACTTCCATGTTTATCTAGACTCCAAATATAACTCGAAGTAGGAATCCTGATCAGCTTCAAGTCCTGATGATCAAACCTGATCATAGTCTGAGTAGGAATCCTGATGATCAATAAGATACTGACGCTTGATCAAATACTGATGACCATGCAATACTGATGACGTCAACAATCCTGATCAGTTGAGTCTAGCTTCTGACGATCATTGAATTCTGATCTAACAAAGTTGCATGTCAAAATTCAGATTTTTGAGAGCCCAATAAGCCTTGTGTTCAAGCTCAACCAGTAAATGACACGCTTTTCCAAAAACCAAGCGATAGGGAGACATACCCAAAGGAGTTTTGTATGCAGTACGATAAGCCCATAGAGCCTCATCTAACCTTGTAGACCAATCCTTTCGATTCGGGTTCACCACTTTCTCAAGAACACCCTTAATTTCTCGGTTAGACAACTCAGCTTGCCCATTAGTTTGAGGATGGTAGGCAGTAGCAACCTTGTGTCTCACATTATACTTTGCCAAAGTATTAGCCAACAATTTATTCACAAAGTGTGTACCTTCATCACTGATAATAGCCCTGGGTGTTCCAAAGCGAGTAAAAATGTGTTTGTCCAAGAACTTGATGACAACTTTTGCATCATTAGTGGGATAGGCAGCAGCTTCCACCCATTTAGAAACATAATCAACAGCCACTAAGATGTACTCATTTTTAAAAGAAGGAGGGAATGGTCCCATGAAGTCAATTCCCCACACATCAAACAACTCTACCTCAAGAATATTAGTCAAAGGCATCTCACTTCTTCTTGAGATATTACCAACTCTTTGACAACGATCACATCTAACAACATATGCATGAGCATCCTTAAACAGAGAAGGCCAAAAGAAACCAGATTGCAATACCTTTGCAGCAGTGCGTTGTCCACCAAAATGTCCACCAGAAGGAGATGAATGACAATGGAAAAGAATATCTTGCACCTCATATTCAGGAACACATCTTCTAATAATTTGGTATGCACCTTGCTTGAACAAATAAGGCTCATCCCAAAAATAAGATTTCACATCATGCAAGAATTTATTTCTTTGTTGACTTGATAAATCAGGTGACATTAATCCAGTAGCTAAATAATTAGCAAAGTCAGCGAACCAAGGAGTAACATTAGAGAGTTGTACCTGAAACATCTGTTCATCCGGAAATGTTTCTTTGATAGGAATCATACCGCAAGATTCATCATTGTACTCCACCCTTGATAAGTGATCAGCTACTTGATTTTCAACACCTTTCCTGTCTTGTATCTCAATATCAAATTCTTGAAGCAGAAGAACCCACCTGATCAATCGCGGCTTTGCATCCTTCTTAATGATTAAATATTTGATTGCCGAATGGTCAGTGAAAACAACCACTTTAGTGCCCACAAGATAAGAGCGGAACTTATCGAAAACAAACACAACAGCAAGAAGCTCCTTTTCAGTCACCGTGTAATTTAATTGAGCTCCGGTCAAAGTACGGCTTGCATAGTAGATCGGATGAAATACCTTGTTTCTTCTTTGACCCATTACTGCACCCACTGCATAATCACTAGCATCACACATTAACTCAAATGGCAAGCTCCAATCTGGTGCAATAATAATTGGTGCTGAAATCAACCTCTGCTTTAACTCCTCGAAAGCCTTTAAACATGCTTCATCAAACTGAAAGGGAGTGTCATTCTCTAATAATTTGCAAAGTGGCTTCGAGATTTTTGAGAAGTCCTTGATGAACCGTCTGTAGAAGCCTGCATGCCCAAGAAAACTCCGAATATTCTTAACAGAAGTAGGAGGAGGTAGCTTCTCAATAACTTCAATTTTCACCCTATCAACTTCAATTCCTTTCCTTGAAACTTTATGGCCCAATACGATGCCTTCCTTTACCATGAAGTGAAACTTTTCCCAATTAAGTACAAGATTGGTTTCTTCACATCTTTCTAGCACCTTACCCAAGTTATATAGACACTCACTGAAAGAATCCCCAAACACTGAGAAATCATCCATGAACACCTCTAGAAATTCACCAACCATGTCAGAAAGATAGCCATCATACATCTTTGAAAAGTTGGAGGGGCATTACATAGGCCGAATGGAACCCTCCGAAAGGTAAAAGTACCATAAGGACAAGTGAATGTAGTTTTGTGTTGATCTTCTAGAGCTACAATTATCTGATTATAACCAGAGTACCCATCAAGGAAACAATAGTACTCTCTTTCAGCAAGTCTGTCCAGCATTTGATCAACAAAGGGCAATGGAAAGTGATCTTTTCTAGTGGCCTTGTTCAACTTTCGATAATCAATGCAAATTCTCCAACCTGTGATTGTTCTAGTTGGAATCAACTCATTGTCTTCATTCTTTATCGCTGTGAGTCCACCCTTCTTAGGCACACACTGAACAGGGCTAACCCATGAACTATCAGAAATTGGATAAATGATTTTCGCATCAAGCCATTTGATGATCTCTTTCTTCACCACCTCTTTCATGATAGGATTCAACCGACGTTGTCCTTCAATTGATCCCTTAGCTCCATCTTCCAACAAAATTTTATGCATACAAATAGAAGGGCTAATACCTCGAATATCTGCAATAGTCCACCCAATAGCTTTCTTGTGCTTCTTAAGAATCTCCACCAATTTACTTTCCTGAACATTAGACAGTTCAGCAGAGACAATAACAGGCAAAGTAGAAGAAGGTCCCAAATAAGCATACTTTAAATGAGACGGAAGAGCCTTCAGTTCTAACTCCGGTGGTTCAATAATAGATGGCTTTGGAATCTTGAACTCCCTTGATGATAACTCCAATGATTCAAAGCGGCCTCTAATTTTTGTACCCTGTGAATTAGCTTCCAACCAAGCTAAAAGATCAACATCATCAACTTCATTTTCAGAAACATTCAGAATCAACTGCTCCAAGGGGTCATGTGAAAAATTATGTTCTAGTTTTTCAGAAACTAGATCTTCAACCAAAGTGACTGCTGAACAATATTATACATCATCGGAATATTTCATGGCCTTGAAAACATTAAAAGTCACCTTTTCATCTTGAACCCTCATCGTTAGTTCCCCATTTTGCACATCAATCAACGTTCTTCCGGTAGCAAGGAATGGCCTACCTAAGATAATGGGAACTTCTCGATCTGCCTCATAATCCAAGACAATAAAATCAGCAGGAAAGATGAATTTGTCCACCTTGACCAAAACATCTTCAATCTTTCCTTCAGGATGAGCAAGAGATCTATCAGCAAGTTGAAGAGTAACAGTTGTAGGTCGAACTTCTCCAATTCCCAATTTTCTGAACACAGACATAGGCATCAAGTTTATACTAGCTCCCAAATCACACAATGCCATACCACAATAAGAATTGCCAATGGTGCAAGGAATAGTGAAACTCCATGGATCTTTCATCTTTGGTGGTAATTTATTCTACACGAATGAGCTACACTCTTGCGTTAGAGCTACTGTTTCAAACTCCCCTAACCTCCGCTTCTTTGTAAGAATGTCCTTCATGAATTTCACATAGTTGGGCATTTGCTCAAGAGCTTCTACAAGTGGAATATTGATGTGAAGCTGTTTCAAAACATCCAAAAATTTCTTGAACTGAACATCTTGCTTCTGCTTTTGAAACCGTTGAGGGAATGGTGGTTGTGGTTGGAGTGTTGGAACAACCTTAGAAGCTTTGGTACCATCATTTTCTAAAATTTTCTCCTCTTTTTCAGTTGTAGAGGAATCACCTTCTTCTTTAGAACTGGATTTAGCATCCTCCAAGACTTTTCCGTTTTTCAATGTCATGGATTTACAGTGCTCATTCCCAACATCCCTAGGCTTTTCAGTATCGCTAGGAAGAGTGCCATGTGGTCGATTCCTCAGCTCATTAGCTAGTTGCCCAACTTGATTCTCCAAGTTTCTAAGTGATGCTGCTTGGCTTTGGACTAGGGCTTCAGTTTGAGATCTACTAGCCTCATTCTTGGCTATGTACTCCTTTAACATATCCTCAAGAGAGCTAGATCGAGATGTTTGTTGAGGCAAGTGTTGCTGATATTGTTGAGAAAATCCAGGTGGATAGTTGGCTCTAGAATTGTTGCCTGGAGTTCCAGAATTTGCCCCTTGATTACTCCAAGAAAAGTTAGGATGTTGTCTCCATGATGAATTATAAGTGTTTGAATAAGGACCACCCTTATTTTGATTTCCCATGTAATAAACAGATTCTGGATTCGAAGGACAACTATCAAAAGTATGAGCTTCACCACAATACACACATGAAATATTCTGAACTTGATTGATTTGTGAATTCACTGATGGCATCATAGAATGGCTACCTCCCATAGTCATGTTCTTAAGCATGTTCTCAATTGAGGACATTTGATCTTTCAATGAAGTTACAGAATCAACCTCATATATACCAGCCACTCTTTTCCCAGCTTGAGCTCTAGCATTTGTCCACTGATAGTTATTTGTGGCAATCGTCTCAAGAATCTCATATGCCTGATTATAAGATTTGGCCAAGAGAGCTCCATTTGCAGATGCATCCACCACCAACTTTGTCTGAGCATTGAGGCCATTATAGAATGTCTCCATCTGAATGTAATGAAGAAGACCATGATTTGGGCATTTTCGCAGTAGATCTTTAAATCTCTCCCAACCTTCATACAATGACTCATCATCATGTTGTTGAAAAGAATTGATTTCATTCCAAAGCTTAGCATTCTTAGTGGGGGGAAAATACTTCATGAGAAACTTTTCTGCCAAATCATTCCAAGTTGTCACTGATGCCGATGGCAAAGAATATAGCCATGCTCTTGCTGTGTCTCTCAAAGAATACGGAAACAACTTCATCATCAAAGCATCCTCTGTCACCCCCGGAAGTTTAAAAGAATCACTAACTTCCATGAAAAGACGAAGGTGAAGGTGAGGATCCTCAGTAGCCATTCCACTAAACTGACCAACAGTTTGTAACATCTGGAACATGACCGGCTTCAACTCAAACTGCGTTGCTTGAATATCCAGTCGCACAATTCCCGAATTTAACTCATCGAAATGGGGTTTTCCATACTGTCGGATAGCACTATCTTTATCATCCATCACCATCATGGCATTTCGAGCATCAACATTTTCATCACCCATAACTAGGTTGGCTTTCTTAACTTCACGTTGCACTTTTCTTCTTGCTTTGAAGGTTCGCTCAATTTCAGGATCAAAGGGTAATAATCCTGAAGTTTCTTTGTTCATACACAAAGAGACCTGATAAGAAACAAATATTACTCCCGTTAGAACAGAAGTAATTAATACCAAACTGCATGAAAATTGACTTCACAATTAACAACTAAAACAGTCCCCGGCAGCGGCGCCAAAAACTTGTTGCGTAAAATATAGATGTGCAAGTGTACACAATCGCAAACAAGTAATATAGTAGTGAATACCAGATTTCGTTCCTCAATGACTGCAAATTTGTATTAATCGCAAGTAAAATCTCAAAATTCAGTTATCGAACACAAGATTTGGGTCTTGATTTTTCTACTAAAACTAATTAATTAACTAACTAATGTTATACTAGCAAAGAGAGTCGGATGAGTTTTAGATACGAGAAGATAAGTCAAGATAATTATTTCCCCCTAATATGTTCATGTTGGTAATAAAGTAGTGTAATACTATAACAAATTCACAATTTACTAACCAGAACTTTAATGATCATAGGTTTCTCTCAAAATCACTATGGTATAGATTCTATTAACTAAACTAACATATGCCAATTATACTCAGGCTCGCCAGCTATGAAAGTAATGGAATAAGCTTTGATTCCGTCATCAAAAGACTCTTTGGCTAGCTTGTCCTTTTCATCCTGCCATCCTGGAGATTTTTCTGTTTTGAGCTCTTCAGCCTCAACCTGTAGGCTGGTAATTTTCTCTTCAAGAGTTTTGATTAAAGTCCATTTGTCCTCCACGGTCTTATCCTGGCGCGCCAAGTCCGACTGAAGGTTGAAGATGGTAGAATTGGTTGTTTTCTTCTCAGACTCAAGCTTATTTACTTTGGTATTGAGAGATTTCGTATCAGTTTTCAGCCTACCAACTTCAGCTTCAAGATCCTTCATACGTTTCAGATCTTCTTCTTTATTCTTTTCACGTTCAACATTGAACATAAGCAATTCCAATGAAGGTCGGGTGGCAGCTTTTTGTTTTTGTTTGTCCGACTTGTCCATCCATCTTTTAAATTCAACCTCATTGATGTTAGAGTCCCCAAGATGGCCAAAGGCGTTAAAAACTCCGAGGGAAGAACATTTTGGCACACCAGGGTCCATTATCGTCTCAGTTTGATTAGGTTGAATGTCTTCCCCAGTATTTCCACATTTTCCAGTGTTTAGTTTTTTGATATGAGGAGGTTGAGAGTCTGAAATGTTGTCCTGAGTTTTGTTTTTTTCTGGCAGCATGTTTTTTACTTGAAACTGGGATGGTAGTAGTTGATGCGTCTGTTGAGCAGAAGTACTCCTTGGCGCGCCAAACAGATTAGGGACTCCAGTCATATCTGCTTAAGACAAAGTTTTAGGCATGTTGAATAAATTAAAAAACTAGGATGACAGATACAATGGAAAACAAGAGTACCTAAAGCATTCATGAATTATTATCATATTGACGCGTTAAAACATGAATGAACAAATGATAAATAACATAGTAGGTTTGGGAAGAAAAATGCATTGGCGTGCCAAAGTGTAATCCTTACCTTCTTCATCGCTACTAATGGCTATCTTTTTGCCTTTGATTTTATTTATTTTCTTTTTTGTGGAAGAATCAGAAATACCCTCCAAAGGAGGAAGGAACGTGTGTTTTTTCAAATGGTCAAGGGTTACCAAAGAATTAAGTTTACTCCCATACTCTAACAATCCTAAAACTGTTGAGCATTGTGTAGAAAGAGGAGGTTGGAGTGAAGTTTTTGGTTGTTTCACTGAAAGATAAAGAAAGGCATGCTAAAATAAGTGACTAATATAAAGAAAGAAGACAAAATAAAAGTTGAAGCACCAATGTTCAATTGGCGCGCCAACAGAAAAATGACTATACTTACCACCCACTTTAAATTCAATTGGCTGTCTGGAAGTATCGTAGAGATAAAAGAATCTCTCTTTCCAATCCTTGATATTGCTAATTTTTCCATCATTGATATCTTTTCCCATGTGGTCCCTCCAAGCAACGAGGAAATAATAACCAGGGATATTGGATTGAAGGCTAAAAAACCAACTTATTTCTGGCATAGTTGGTTCAGGATATTCAAGTTCATCATATATCATATAGAGTCTGAGGGCCATTGTTGCGTAAAATATAGATGTGCAAGTGTACACAATCGCAAACAAGAAATATAGTAGTGAATACCAGATTTCGTTCCTCAAGGACTGCAAATTTGTATCAATCGCAAGTAAAATCTCACAATTCAGTTATCGAACACAAGATTTGGGTTTTAATTTTTCTACTAAAACTAATTAATTAACTAACTAATATTATACTAGCAAAGAGAGTCGGATGAGTTTTAGATACGAGAAAATAAGTCAAGATAATTATTTCCCCCTAATATGTTCATGTTGGTAATAAAGAAGTGTAATACTATAACAAATTCACAATTTACTAACCAGAACTTTAATGATCATAGGTTTCTCTCAAAATCACTATGGTATAGATTCTATTAACTAAACTAACATATGTCTATGCCAATTTAATCTCAAGAATACAATTAAGCACTAATTTCACACGGTTATGCAAGGTAACAATATATGTCTATACCGTCACAAAATTAATATCAACAGATATAAGCATGCACCATTCAAGTATTGTGTCAGTTAACTATAACCCTCTCAGTATTATAATTAACTCAACTATCTACTAGAGTTGGCCAAACAATAGCAAATAATATATCATGAAATCCACTTGAACGAATAAACTGTGAACTACATACAATACTTCTTATCAAAACACCAACAATTCCACACTAGGGTTCCATAAAAATCCCAACTTATATAAATTTAGTTCATAATCAAGGTCTCAAAACAATCCAAGATTTGATAGCACATAAACATAATTAAAAGAGTTAAGGAGAGAATTCTAAACACAAAGATGAAGAAATCAATTCCAGTTGAACGTCTTCAATTGCTGAATCTCCTTCTTCATGCTTCTTCTTTTTCTCTCTGCTTTGTGTGTCTATCTCTCTCTCTTACGATGTATATTCAGATTAGGTCTGAATAGTATATAATAATATATTTTATATAAGTGTTTTTAATTATTTAATAAAAATACAAGGAGATTTCCCATTCAGAATTGAATTCTAGTAATAGAAATTCGTAACTGACTGTTGGGCTCTGTTTCTGGACTGACTCGAATTTATTTTAATATCAAGGCCACTTCTGAATTAAAGCCCTTCTCATAAGCTTTCCATGGGCTGTTGAATCGTCTGAATCGGACTTATAGAACTCCAGTTATGGCCCAAACAGTGTGAATTGCGCTAGTGGGTCATAAAAATCCGAATTTTAATCAAATTAATCTCCAATTCTTGCCATTTAAGCTCCATGCCTTCCTTTATTAAAACTCCTTCATACCTACAATAAAACATTATAATTTATTAAATAAAAATCCAAATCAATACAAAATAACTTAAATATAGGGACAATATTTAGATTAAGCACACGCTTATCAGCCATTCTGTAACTATTAGGTGATAACTGGATGGGTGCAAGATTATACCACTCAACTACTTGGCGCAACCAAGGGTGAAGTGGCGTGCCAATTCCTAAAGGAATGTGCCTATCTGTGACTACAGCTCTGGGAACTCTAATATTTCCTAGGTCAAACCTATGAGGGCGCATGTCTTCATGAGGCTTGGCAAATTTTCCATCTTGAGTATAGAACTTCATAACCTTCTTGATATCTTTTAAAGGAATGGTAGAAGACATGTTAACACATGCAAATACTCCAGCATTTTTTCTGACTTGATCAATTTCCTTCTTTTACAACACCCCATGTCGAGACCAATCAACATCTACATCTTGTGTTTTTAAATGGAAATGAAGAGTTTCATCGGGTGAAGATTCAGGAGAGGAAAATTGGTCCTCCTCTTGAAAATCCTCAGTAGTTGGCGCGCCAATACCTACACTTTCAGTTCTTTCTAAATCTTCTCTTAACGCATTCACTATTGAAGGGTTCGCATGAATTTCATCTAATAAGTCGTCTTCGTAATCACTCTCCTCGACAACGATTTTTCTTTTTTTTTTTCTCTTACTAACGGTACGACGTGAATTGGAAGAATTTGTAGGAGGTGGCTCAACCCAATCTTCAAATTTCGAGTCATAGTCAGTTGGACGAAGTATGGGGGATGGATTTGTCACATTTTCAATTGGTGAACTGGGAGAATTGGTTGAACTTGAATTTTGCGAAGGTGACATTTTAAAAGTTTGCGGATGATTATTGTACAATTCTAGTAGGCGCGCCAAATCCTGAGGCTTCGACCTTGAATATTGATATGAAGGATAATGAAACAGGGTTGAGGGAAGGCCAATTCTTCTGTTAAAGGCCTTGAAAGGATGGAAATGAGAAGTTGAAGATGTGTTCCCTCCCAGCCAGCTGCAAGCCAAGGTTAAAAAAAGAGTAAGTGGGGGGAACACACATGAACAAAAGGATAATTTATTGCCGCGTCAAAACACAACTTGCAGAAAGTTATGAAATTATGGTGTCCATAAATTAGTTATGTTACTAATTGTATTGCACTAAACCCTTTTTGGCGTGGCAAGTGTGAATGCAAGGATGCGTGGTGCATGTGACGCGCTAGTTATGTAGCAAAAAGCATTACTTTCCAAAAATGTAATTTGAAATATGTATTGGGAGAAAAATGGATCAAATGCATATACTTACAAACATATCTTCAAGTTAAGACGAAGAACACGAAAAATACAAAACTTAAAACACTTAGATCTAACATAATATACGGTGAAAATCAACAAGAAATGGCTTAAAACGTACCTTGAGTAGCAGAGATGAATGGGTTGCTATCAATTTGATGAGTGACAAAGGTTTGAAGCTGATTCGAGCGAAAAAATCGATTGAACTCCTTGAGAGTGTTCTTGAAGAGAGAGAAATAAAAAGGTAAAAGTGAAAAAGTGAAAAAGGGGGAAAGACATGGTTTAAATACTCACAGACAAATACCATATAAAATACCTGTATATTTGTAAAAATACAAGTAGAGTACGAGAAAAGGTTTTGTTTATTTGAATTTGGGGGAATCTATAGAACTTTTGGAGCGTTAAAACAAAAGGAAGACATTGATATTCAGTTGAAGCGCCAACACTGAGTTGGAGCGCCAATATTAAGGAACAACTTTATAAATTTTTAGTTTGTTTTATGAAAGCCTCTTTATATTTTTTAAATACAATAGAGGCTTGGGGGGTAATTGTTACACCCAAAATTTATACAAGGAAAGAATTGACTATTTGAAGATGGTCAACTACTAGAATGACATGATTACAGGGGTATATTAATATAAATGATAGATGAAGGTAGCAGAAGGTGAACTTGGAGCTCCAAAACAGGAGCAGGTATGAGTTGGAACGCCAACCATGGGCAGGACCAAGGTTGGAGCACCAACCTTGGGCGAACCACAGGCTGGCACGCCAACATGTTGAAGAGGACCAAGTTGGGGCGCCAACTTGGAGGTACTATAAAGAAGATATAGATTATCATTTAATGGGTGACATGTATTGAAGATTTATAGAGGACTACAAGATGAAGACCAAACATGACTGAAGGCATGATTCTGTATTCTAATAAGTTATCCTTATTGGGGGATCAAGGTGTGATTAAGCCTGTTTATACACTTAAAGGGTCTATTCATGTATTCTAGAAAGTTATCATTGCTAGGGGATTAAGATACGCATGGTGTGACGATAACTTTGGAGAACTTGCCCTCTACTTTGGTGGGTTATCCTCATTGGGGGGGGGGGGGTAAGGATCAGCTTGTGCATTTGAAGTAAGTCATGACTTGTCCCTGCAACTAAATGACTGATGTGGTAGTTGGTAGCGGTTGATGTTAGCTCCGGAAGTTAGGGCTAATGTTGTATTCGTGAAGGCACGATCATAGTTGAGCCTTGGGATCATTGGGCTAGGCTTCATCGTATGGGCTCTCTTTAGTGGGCTTGGATGTACATTTCATAATGAGTTATGAGTTCTAGTCTGAGATGGACTATGTTTGATGCTTATCACCAAGGAGACCTATCTCTAGCAGACTTAGGATCCTTGTTCTATTAGAACTACGTGAAGCTTGATCCCTGTAAATATAAGGTACGTAGGCACATTAAAGGGATTGAACGTTGAGAGCTCAGAAAGACCACCACCACTCCTTTGATCTCAACTTCTTATAAACACAATCACCACCGTTCTCCAGTGACGATTCTGTCATCAAATTACCATCGTAGATCTTAATTTCGGCGTGTAACCTCAAATTTTGTTATCACAAATTCCTCCGTTGACAACTATGTAAAGATATCTACCGTAATTCACAACTCGGACTTCTAGATGGTTGTGTTTGCATCTGTCTAGAAACAGTTGAGAGTTCATTTGATTTCTTTGTGATGAATGAATATGGTGTTCCAGAATCATGGACGAAGAAGTTTGTGATTGCTAATGATGCTAATAATGTTTGAAAAATACGGATCAACCCGATGGTGGAGCCTCTAAGATTTCTCAAAAATGGTGAAATTGTGGTTCAGAGCAGTGACGAGTAGGGATGGCAATCGGGTCGGGTCGGCTCGGGTTTGGCATTATCAAAATCCAAACCCGAACCCGATTTTTTTAACCATACCCGAACCCGACCCGAACCCGAAAAATACCCGAAAATTAATATCCAAATCCAATCCAATGGATTTCGGTTTGGGTTTGGATATACCCGAATCCCGAAATTTTTTGAATTGGATTTGGATAATATCCGAAACCCGAAACCCGAAAATTATTGGATTTGGATAATACCCGAAACCCGAAAATAAAAATCCAAAATTTAAACAAATTTAACAGAAGTCAGCATTTTAGTAACATTTATCCATTAGCAATCCAAGTCTCCAAGTCCAAGATACAACGTTTCCATGAGCATGACAAAATATCATCTGGATCCAAATTCCAAACATATTACAAACTCGAATTATTAAATAAGATGGTTCTGCCTCTAACAATGGCATATATATTACTTGGTTGTGTATAAATTTAGTAGCATATGATATAAATTTTTTAGTAGTCTTATAGTGTTAATAGTGAGTGAGTACGATTACTTGGTTGTGTATAAATTTAGAGCATATGATATAGGGTATAGGGTATAAGGTTTAAGGTTTAGGGGTTATGGTTTATGGTTAGAGTTTAGGGTAAGTGGGTAATCCCTAAACTTTGAAATTTCTAATCTTTTTCTTATATAATTAAATTTTTTGAATCTCTTTATAATTGATAGGTTGATAGGTTAGGGTCTGTATGAATTTTATATTATATATATATATTCGGGTTTTTTTCGGGTTTCGGGTTCGGATCGGGTTTTAGAGTTTCGGATATTCGGGTTTTTTTTTCGGGTTTCGGGTTTGGATCGGGTTTCGGATTTCGGGTCGGGTTTCGGATCGGTATATGTAAAATTCAAATCCAAATCCAAATATTTTCTGGTATAAAAATCAAATCCATATCCAAATCCCAATCCAAAAAATCGGGTTCGGTATATCCAAAAAATCGGGTTTCGGATCAGGTATCCATCGGGTCGGATAATTTTGCCATCCCTAGTGACACGAGAATCTCATGTGATATAATCTAATCACCCGAGATTACAAGGTAATAACATATTGTGGAAAAGGTCACTGTCAATTGAATTACCGGGAAATTGCATACGTTCCAAATTTTAGAAGAATAGTGTATATTTGATGCTTATAGTTATTAGTTTGGTAGATTTATTTGAGCCATTGTAGTTCTCAGACAACTTTGGATTTTTTTCGATACTTGTTCTTATTCAGCAAGATAAAGAAGTAAATTAAATAGAGACATTGCTTTACTAGCAAACAACGGTCAATTTAATCTTTTAAATTTAAAGCTAGCAACATCATTCTGGTGTCACTCGAGGCTAGATTAGGGTGTAAAATATGTTTTGGATCCAATAATATGGTTTTTGGGTTGGTTTGCGAACCAAAACAATTTAAATATCATACTTCTATGATTTAAGTTTTGATTTCTGCATTCTTAGTACTTAGCTTGTTCTAATATATCACTCTGATATAAATGTACCACATGTTATTATTTCATACAATCAAATTTTACCATTCAAAATTACAGAGCAAAATGCTATTGTCAAATGGTTGTCTAAAATCTAAATACGAGTACGATCAAACAACAGGCAAGATTTGTACTGGAATTTAACTCAGCCATCCTGAAAGATAAATTATAAAACAATCACTAATTAAAAGACTAATGATATAGCACGAGAATTAAGGAGAGGTAGACTGCAGTCAGCTCTTGGGAATCCTTTTGAATGTATAAGACACAAGAAGCCCTAAAAAAGTAAAGGTTCTTTTAGGCGCGAGATAACTTAAACCTGGTAACTGAACCAACAATGAGATTAGTAGGTGTTAGTACTCTAGAAACACAGATATCATTTCTACAACTATTATAAACAATGTCAAGAGAAGTCGCATTTTCACTATCATGACAATTTCTATCAACGAAACCACTTGCTCGTTTAAAATTCAGAACAGGGTTAGCAGAATCACAATATAGAGACTATTCAGTGTTATGTCCTACTGACTATTTAATATCTACAGAAGGTACATCTCACCAGCCCTATACACTGCACCGAGTCTAAGGAATAGATTGTACAAATCATAACTACATGAAAGAAAGGAAACATGCTGTATTAGATCATATAAGCTCCCTGTGAAAGTGCCTTATCCAATTCAACTCTAAACACTACAACTGAAAGCCAGCTGCAAGCTGTGGCTATAAGTTGCAACTTCCTCACAACAATTGCAGTGCATAAAAATGCCTCCACATTTCCCGGAGTAATAGAACTATGACACTACATACTAATAATTTGACTTCCGATACTAAAAATAGGACCCTGAAGCAATATTATCGGTATTGCTTAAAATATCTGGTGACAGCAATTGCTCTTATTTGGTTTCACTTCAGTAGTCAACTTACTTTCTTCCTAGTACAACTCAAGTTGTTATTTTGTTTCACTTTTCTGATTTCATCACCTCAAACCCGGATCCTCTTGTAGTTTCTCCCATCATAACTTGGAGGACTAATTAGGGTACTACATAAACAGAATTGCTTCAACATAATTACTTGAATGGGATGCAATTACAGAATAAAAAATCTCATTGCTAAATTTAAACCATGTCAACAATATAATTATAAAGGAAAAATGCTAGATGCCCCAAAACTATTCCCAAAAATTGTTACCAAATGAGTTTAGAATAATAAGTTTCCTAATAATAATATGGGACCCCGCGTGCATTAATATGCGTACACGAATTAAAAAAAAACCATGTGTCGTCCACATCATTTTGTAAACATAGTAAAGTTTATAGATTTAATATTCTGCAACACCAATAGAAACATAAACGAATGCATTGACCTCTTTTTCGGGGGAAATTTGAAGTCCAAGCAAATCATAAATACGAATTCTTACAGGGTGCTTCAGGAGAGGACATTTTCCTTTTACAAGTTACTACAGTGACTGAAAATTGACTGAGAATGGTTGTTTAGATGACTAAGGCTACTTTTTCCTTGTTCTCTTTACATCATAGATGTCGAAGTCAGATATACTGATCAAGCGTCTGTCAATTGTAAGCGAGGATCAATATTCATAGATTGTAGTTCCTGGAATAAAAGCTTGCATGCATAAGGAAGCTTTAGATTGGAAACATTATTCCCATCCTTGCATAAAGAGCAAACTGCTGCTTTTAGCTTAGAGTTGTAATATCCAAGCAACCCACATTTCTTACAAACCTGAACCTCGAAAGGATCACTAGATATCATCAAGCGCTCATGAATCAACATACTAGCACCATATGCAATCAAGCAATCGCGTTCCATTTCCCCCACACGTAGTCCTCCGTTTCGGAGTTTGCCTTGAGTTGGCTGGCGAGTCATCATGTCCCTAGGCCCCTGACCTCGAGCATGCATTTTATCCATGACCATGTGTTTCAACTTTTGATAGTAAATTGGTCCCATGAAGATATATGCTTGTAGGGCCATACCTGTAATACCTGAATATAAGAAATATTTTCCTGTGTAGCTAAAACCATGTTTTACAAGTGTTTCACTTATGGTTTCAACTTTGTCTGCATGACCACTAGGTTCCCCAAAGGCACTGCCATAATGAAACTTGCCACAAGAAACTCCGTCTTTACTCCCAAGAAGCTCTATCATCTAACCAACAGTCATTCGGCTAGGAAATCCATGAGGGTTCATGATTAAATCAGGGCAGATCCCACGTTCAGAAAAGGGAAAATCTTCATGTTGGACAATGGTACCAACAACACCTTTTTGGCCATGTCTACTACTAAATCTGTCACCAACCTCAGGCCTATGAGTATGACGTATCATAAAAGTGATACTTAAGTTGTCATTCCGGTCTGTTGACAGAGCTACTCTATCCATAACAGTAGTCTCCCCTTCAATACCCTTACTATATGTTTGCCAACTATCTTTGTAAAAACTTTCTGGAACGGGATCTTTGATTATATTTTTCATATCTCGCGGAGACTGCTTATACATATAAATATCATGTGGCCTAATAATTTCTCCGGGGGAATCAAGTCCATCTTCATCCAAAATCTGCATCTTTTCTACATTTCCCCCGTCTCTTTTTTACAATACAACGACCAAAACCACGATCAAGTGATGATTTGTTCATTATTATTGCATCCTCAATGTCATAGCCACTATAACTCATGACTGCAACAGTGGCATTTTGCCCAGCTCCAAGCTTGTCATATCCAGTCAGCTCAATTGTCCGTGTTGTCAGCAATGGTCGTTGTGGATACACTAATAGATACATTAGTGAGTCCATTCTACATAGCTGGTTATAAGCAATATTTCCCATTGCTTGCTTTCCCATTGCACACTGATAGGTGTTTCTGGGTGACTGATTGTGATGAGGAAAAGGAATTAGTCCAGCGCAAACACCAAGTATCGTAAGAGGCTCAATTTCGATGTGTGTTGTATCTGTTGTAGCCTCTCCTTCGTATAGAGCAATCAATGTATTGTTTTCCTCATTAACATCAAGATATTCTATCAACCCTTCTTGTATAAAACTCTGGAAATTCCTTATGCCATACTTCAACTCTTTCATGTGGCGTTCCTTGATTCTTGACACACCTCTGTCAGCAATTACAAGAGGTCGGCATACTCGGCCACCGTCTGAAGCGATGTAAACACAATGCTACTTCTCATTAACGAAAATGCTAATGAACTCGCCAATTTTACCAGCTCTCCGCAGCTTTCTCATTGATTCTGCAAATCGCTTTGGCCGCCTATGCTTGCCAAGAATGAGCCCATTTAATATAATCAGATAAGAATTAGGTGCATGAAGTTCTTCTCCAGATAGTAATTCTAGATCTTCAACACCCAAACAGTAGCACAGATGAACAATAGGGCCTTCCTCTTGGTTAGTTGTTACATGAGTTGTCAAAGCCAAGTTCTTTACTAAACTGCATGCTTCACCTTCTGGAGTGTCACAAGGGCAGAGCATTCCCCACTGGCTAGGTTCTAAGGCTCTAGGTCCACTAACTTTCCTCGACTTCTCGAATTGTGGTTGGATTCTTGTCATCATACCTAATGTTCCTATATATGAAAGTCTCGCAACAACCTGTGTCATTCCTTTCCGGTTCATTCTAAACCTTTTGACATCCCAGTTTCCTGTAGAAAGGGCGCGCTCTAAACCACCTGTGATTGATTTATTACCTCTCATAATGTAAGTAGAAAAATCAAAACGAGGTACACTTGGCTTTGAGAGGATACCATCTGCTTCTTTCACGGCTTCTTCATTCAGGGTCTTGAACAAATCCTCAAAGAGTAACGATAATGATTGCCCTGAAAGCTCCAATCGTTTGTTCCCTACATAATCCTTGTCATCCATTGCGTCCTTTTTAATAATTGCTTCCATCATGCGTCTCAACATGACCGCCACATACATACACTTCAATCAAAAATTGTTTTCACGTACTGGAATGTTAGCAATAAAGACATCACGAAGTATAACCGTAGCTCGACTTTCCTTCTCATCTGCAGAACTATAGAAACGAAACTTAACCTTTCCCTCAAGAAACTCAAGAGCCTCTTGCTGTGTGTACACACAAAGGCTTGCACATTCCTCAATAGAAGGCATAAGTAATGCACCATATTGAGGATCTCTTCCAAGCATCTGCACAACCTCTTGATCACTCTCCATACCCATAGCTTTCATAACCACCATAACAGGCACCTTGTTATCATACTGATTCATATCCAAATAAATCTTCTTCTCTTTACTCATTACAATAACCGTCTTACTTTTCCGCGCTTCAGTACTACTCATAACCGAAGCTTGAAGACACCATTTCCCATCCGTATCAATAATAATCCTATTCTTCGAAAGTTGTTCCTGAATCAAAATCACCTTCTCCGTCCCCTTAACTATAAAATACCCTCCAGGATCAAGCGGACACTCACCAAGTCTCGCCAATTCATCCTCATCCTTTCCATGCAAAACACAACAACAACTCCTCAACATAACAGGCAACTTCCCAATAACCACATCATTCTTCGTAACTACATTCTTACAACCATTACTAATCATAACATATTTAACATCAACATATACTGGAGCAGCATACGTAACATCCGATAAACGACATCTATGAGGATTAAGTTGTTCCATGACACTATCAACAACCACACAAGGTTCACCAACACGAACATTAGTATATCTAAGAAAAACAGAGTGATCAACCTTGGATCTTATCTCATTATTTGCATGCACAATCTTTTTAATTCATGTAGTAACAAAATAATTAAAAGAGTCAAGATGTTGCTTTACTAACCCTCTAACTTTAAGAAACTCAGGGACAAGTTGGTACTTGTCAACAACAGACTTAACAGGTGCAGCAAGAAATTGCTTGTCCATTCCTTCCTGGTTTGGTCTCAATACCATGTTGTCTGTTCTATGCCCAAAATCTTGAAACAGTTCGTAAAAATATAGTTTTGTACAAGGGGGGGGGGCAGCAATAATAAACTATATATACTAATCAGAAAGTACGTGTAAATCCATATTTCAATCGAATTGGGCATGCAATATTTTTAAAGTCTGTTTAGGATTGGATTGTTGCTGAGAAACAATTCAAATAATTTTTGGATTAGAATAAATAAAATATTATTTGATAAAATTCTAGGTAAGTTCTTTCTGTATTAAAATTGTTCTTAGAGAAGTGATTGGAAAGTTCTTTCTATTTTAAAATTCTTTTTAGACAAAAAATTACCTATTATTTTATAACTTCTGCCAGAAATATTATATGGATTTAAATATTAAAACTTAAGTATAATATTATATTTTTATGTTTTAAAATACACATATATATATATATAAAAAATCAAAAAAGTATATGTTGTTTGCACTAGCATTTTTTCTCATAGCAAAAACCTAGCCGAAATATAATTATTAAAAATTTGAACTCTTTACTTTCGGTAAAATTGTGAAAAAAATCACTAGATTTCAAATTCTAGTGTCGAAAATCAATTTCTGAAACCATTCGACTTTACGCACAAGAATCTAAGCACTTTGAATATATTACTTAATTATTTATGTATGGCCTTGTATCAAATTAAAATATGAATTTGTTTTTTTAAAGGTATTTTTTTATAAACTAACGCGGTTATTTGACAAATCTGAACGAGTTATATTTGAATAATTAATATTTTTGAATGATCTGAACAAATTTGATCTGAATTATGAATGAATAATATTATTTAGTAAATTAAATTCTATATTATGTGAATCCATTTTTTTCAAATTTTATAATATGTGAAACAATAAATAATTTTTGGATAAAATAAATAAAATACCGTTTTCATAATATTTTAGGTAAGTTTTTGGAAAATTCTTTCTTGACAACATTTTCAAGAAAAATGCTAGATCTCAACAATTGTACAAAGTAAATATGTATTCGTAATTTTACTAATAAAAATATGGACCTCCGTATGCGCTTAACTTCAAGCACTTATGCCCATCGTTTACGTGTAGAGTTATTACTTTCAAATCAAGTATATATAGTCATCATTGTATACTTCTTCTACCATTCTTTAATATGAGACTTCTTCTACCATTCTTTAATATGATCGTTATTGTTCTGTTTTCTTTGGCTAGAATTTTCGACAAGTCACCAAAAGTGACTTCTTCACTAACGTTACCATTTATTTTCTTGAATAATTCTTTTTCGTTGCACATCTGATTGTTGGCGCCTGAGCCAAGATACGAAATATTTTATTGCACTCCTCATTTCCTTTTAATTGAGAAATATGGCATCTCCATCATCGTTATCTTCATCTAATGTTGTAAGATGATTTCTTTTGTTGTACCTTCGGAGTTGATCTACATTCATAGCTGGAAGCCCAGTCTTGTTGTAATTATAACATTAAAGAAAAGACTTATCGCTTCGTGGTTTAAATCCACTTCTTCCTCAGCCTCTGAGTCCTCTACCACGGTTGGATGACTGAAAGCTTTCATTTTTATGGCCTCTATTAAAAGTTTGTTTTCCACGTTTACATCCACTGTATCTACATTTATAGCCATCATAATTTCCTCTTTCTCTTACATAACTATTATTACCTAGATCATCATTAATTGACACCTTACTTTGCCAACGTTTCACTAAATTGTTGGTGTCATCATATTGGTTCATTCGTCGTTCATGGGCTTTTAAAGAAACCACAAGCTCATCAATAAAAAAAATATAGATAATTCTTCTGACTCCCCGATTAATGTAACAACATAATTTAATTTTCTTGTTAACGAATGTCTGAGTTTTTCCATTACCCGGGCATCATCTAGATTTTTGTCATTCATTTTCATTTTATTTGTCGCGATTTTCAAATGAGTGACATACTCACCAATTTTTTCTAAGTTTTGCATTTTCATATTTTCAAATTCACTGCGTAAAAGTGTAGCCTTACCTTTTTAAATTTTTCCACGCCATACAACAATATATTACGACTACTAATAATAATATATGCATCACAGGTACGAGATATAACATAAGATAATTTATATAGCTTGCCTTGATATTTTATTTAATAATAAAAAAATTATGTTTAACTCTCTTTTTAATAACCACCAAAAGCACAAATTTTAATTACATTTGGGTAAACATGTTGCTTTAGATCTTTTAACTTCAAATTATTTCAAAAAGCGCCAACATCATTAGTTTTTATACCTATATTATTCTTATATATATATATAATATTGACTCATTTAGTATATTATATATATATATATATATATATATATATATATATATTAATCTAGATCAAGAATGACATATTATAAGAAGCGATGTTCGACAACGTACAACCAAGCCCAAAAAAATATGGATCAAAATGTTTTATAGACTTTAAAGCCCAAAATCTAGAAGATTCTAGAATTACAATCGTTCACTATATAAGTTGTTAATGAGTGCAACAATTGTCCAATGAAATGAATGATAATCGATATCTTTTCGAGTCTTCCGGCGGTCTCAATCTCTTTCTAAAATATTTTGTCATCAAGATTAAATGGTAAGATTAGTTGATCTAACATCCACTAATTCAGTTATTATATGTGTGCACGTATATGTTTATTGTTATGCATCCATGATAATTTGCACCCCCAAATTTGATATGTAATTAAGAATCATACGATCTATATGGTTCCATGTCGATTCGATCAAAATTCACTAATTCAATTAATGTGTATACATATATTTGTTTTTTTATATGCATGTATGATGATTGATGGGTGATTTAATGATTACAGGTTACAAAGAAGGATTATTGGCGCCTTTGGTATGTAATATGTAGTGTATTAAATTTTTAAAAGCTAATTTAGTCCATTAAAAATATTGATTTAAGATGTCGATGCTCCCCGATCTGATTTGGATATATGTTGATAACTTTTATCATGACTAATTTTTATGAACTTCATTTATCTAACATATCACTCCAAAATCAAATGTACTAGTACCTCTGAATGTTGCTCCTTTTAAATCTATATATTATTTTAAGTTCTACTAAGCTCCATTTATCAAATTTATTTCTGTATGTAGTTCTGGAATTTTTGCAGTAAATAATGAAGTGCAAACAATGAAGATAGTGCTCCAGAAAGGAATAAGATCGTGGGTCACCAAGGTATTAAATCAATTTTTCTCATATATCTATCATTTTTCTTTTATATCTATTTTTGGCTCGCATGCTAGTTTCAAAGAATTTGTGTTATTATATTAAAGCTGAAATATTGAAAATTTTAATTTTCGTTTTTTGTATATAATAAAATAATATAAATAATAACTACCGAATTGTATTTTTTAGCGCAAACGATCTATCCTCCCTCCAAACCTCTATATTTCTCACCCCCACCTCCTGCTTTCCTTTTTCCTCCTATCTCAACACACGTCTCAACATCGCTCCCTACCAAGCATGTTCTACAAACTAAGACGAACCTCACAATGTCCCATCCAATCCCAAAGACCCACTTCTTATATTCACCCCCATCAAATACCTCATTCCCACCTAACTTACCCATATATATATAATCGACCAACCATACTTATTGACAATATTATGAAGTCTTTATTTATACAACAAGATTATGAAAAAATATTCATAGTACTATTTTGTCTTTGTTTTTCACTTATTGGTACATGTTAAATCAAGTATATTTATATGCCAAGATTTATTTTAATGTTGATAAATATTTTTATTTATAAAGAAATTAATTCAAAAAGATGTTAACTTAATGCTTTTTTATCTATCAAAATATGTCCCGGAACAAAAACTTTAAAAATTGACGAGGCTCAATAACATATCTAATACATAATTCTAGTTTTCCCTGTTGTAATCATTTAACTTGTAAAATTTATTTTGGAAGAAAAGAACTGAATCTATTTTAGAGTGCAGGTTACAATTTCTTATATTAAAATTGAAATTTCTTGTATGTGCTATGCATTGCAAAGAACTGAGTGTTTTAATACTATATATCATACATACCTGTATGATTAATGATTTTAAGTTTTTAATGAATGAAGGCTTGGAGAAGAAAGTTAGAAAGCTCAAACCCTTGTCGATCAAAAAGAGTACGATCAACGACCGAGCGTTATAGTGAAGATGTATGATCAAGCTTTCTTGGATATAGACAGCTTAGTTTTTCTTTACTCGTATATATTTAATTATTTTAATATGATATTATGAAGAGATGATACAAAGCATCACCCCATCGGCCATCTCCACGAAGTAAAATTATAATTTTACTTGTATATATTTACGGAACTATAAAGTTGTTGCATTATATATTTTCAAAATTTTGCAGCCACATTCATTGACAAGGCTCGCACGGTATTTGTACTTATTCGGTGCCCGTCGCGGCATCGAGGTCGAAGGACCCGACCCACCGCTGAGTTCAGAGTCACCTTCAGAATTTTGAGGTGATAGTTCTCAGGGTGGCCATCAGTTGAAACGGTAGCAATGGCAGGCACAGTTCGAGAACCAGTCACCCTGATAATGGAATCTTTTGCATGTTCCATAATCCATTGAATTGTCTCACCTACCGTCTTGAAATCGAGCTCCTTCGTAAGCTGAAAGATCCGAGCCACGTATGTAATAAGCTATATTCGGATCCTCTGCCCCAACCCTGCCCCTTGATGTGTTTGTCCTTCATTTGTGCCCGTAACTGCACCGAGGAAGAAGAGCCCGATCCGCTGCTTAGTTCGAAGTCACTGTTAAATTCTTTAGCTGGCGACATATTTTCGTACATAAAATTCTGGCGATTCGCACGTGTATTTGTAAAATTATATGACAAAGTTGGTTTGTTTTGTTTATGAAATGGATGATCAAGATTTTATAAAAAGATGCAAAATTTGAAGATATTACTTTGATACTGTATTTTGTTAAAATTGTTGGGTCCGTCTGGTATATTTCATTTTTATACATTTTTGTTTTTATTTTTTATTGTCAATATATTATGTACAATGTTTTAGTCCACAGATTTTATCTTTTTTTAATAAAATCCAGAAAATTCAAAAGGTAAAAGTCAGATTATTTAATAAATGAATATCATTGGCCGAGAGTATAGAATTCTAAACTGGCTTATTTGGCATATAGAATAAGCGGGATTAAGAATGAAGATTATATGTATTAAAAGTAGACCGAGAACTGAAATATAAGGTAAGATAAACATGTAAAATGATCTGAGTTATTTAAAAGTTTATGACCAAGGGCATACGTACATATAAAATGCTAAAAATCAAACAAAGTTACAAAAAAAAAAGAACAAAGTATAAGTATTTTGAGACCAATGACATATATATATAAAATGCTGAAAATCAAAAAAAAAATTACAAAAAAAACTTAGAACAAAGTATAAGGGAGGGGTTTAGATGCACCATGGGAATCAGAATCGGGAATTGGAATGAAGAGCATGTGAATGGGGGTGAATGGAATTGGAATGAAATGGAAACTCAAGGGGTAGGATGGGTTTGATTTATCCACCTTCAGAGATTGGGGTTCCAATTTCACACAACTAAATGTCTAATTCAAACACTATCACTTGAGTTTAATGTTTTGATCCCCGTTAATCGAACTCATTAACCATGAATCAAATACCTCCTAAGTATTTTGAGAATATGGGCATACATACATATAAACGGCTAAAAATCAAACAAAATTAAAAAAAGAACAAAGAACAAAGAACAAAGTATAAGTATTTTGAGTATATTTAAAAACTAAATCATTGTTAGAGTTAATATTTGTTGAATTAAAAATTTAATAAAATTCAAAACTGAAAAAGAAATACTACTTGGTCTTAGCAACCATTAGCACGTTTGGATCGTTTATGGGAACCGGATGAGGGGTCTGTGAGTAGGGGTTAACGGGAATAGGATCATATGGTATCCCAAGAGGGAGGGAGAGTATGATTTACCCATCCAATGGGTTAACGGGAATGGGATCATATAGTATCCTAAGAGGGAGGGAGAGTATGATTTACCCATCCAATGAGAATGAAGTTCATACTTAGAACCATAAAATTATCAATTCAAACACCAACACAACACATGAGTTTGAAGTTCCGATTCCCATTAACCGAATTCATTAACAATGAATCAAACATCCATGTTAATATTAAAAAATAATGATATATGGCAACTCCCGACCCCTTTGGTATCTTTCCTGATAAGTAAGAAAAGAAAGTTTGATGAGACCTCCAGTTAGGTTGTTTCCTCGAAATATCCTTAAACAATAACCCGACATGATGAAGATGAAAAATATTAAAGCTACAACATGATTGGTTGATGCAGTACAAAAGGAACGGATTTACGACTACAACTAGTCATGATAAATTAAATTACTCTTCCTACTTATATGTTATTTTAGGTAGAGGAACACCTGAAGTTCCACCAAAGCCCCTTTCCTTTGTAGCGGAACTTCATAATTGCGGAACATTTTGAATCATTTTCTTTTACAATGAACTAGTGAAGGTAGTCCCTTTGTTATGTCTTCGGTCACGCAACAAAGTATGTTCGCTATAACATAAGTAAATGATGATAGTATGTCATATGTTAACCAGATGTCATAACATGACATAAAGACCTTCACATTTAAAGAAAAGCACACAAAAATAAAAATATAGGACGACTAACTTCACAACATCGCCAATATACATCTAAATGTTCAAACGCAAGTCGAAATTTCTTAGGAAAATCCAATTTAAAAATTCACCAGAATACATTTCAAGTCCATAATCTTTCAAACAATCTTAGAAACATCCCTAAATACAACTAATTATCATTAATAAGTAACAAGATCCAGCTACGCTTCTTCCGATTATTCGATAGACTTTTAAGCATGTCAAACTCGTCAACTTTGCCATTCACGAATCTCTTGACAACCCTCCTAACTTCATCATCATTAATACCGTCAATTTTAGATATGACATCATATACGTCTTTGCATGTGGGTCTCGGAGGCTCTTTGCCTTTACTCACGTATTCCTTAAATCAGCAGAGCAAAAAAATTAAATTAGCAACTCGAAATCAGTACAAAGATGACAAGCAGTGTATAGTTCAGTAAGTAGTCTGTCAAAGTGAGATTTAATATTGGACTAATATTGGTACTAGTGAAGTATTACAGTTAGATAGCAAGAAATCGCAAGTGGAAAGAAAGCAAACCCAACTACAGGATCACCTGAAAAGCCTACGACATCGACTTGATATATGTTATAATCTTTTAGGTTGTGTGGTTCAAACTCCACGATTGGAGCGTTTCCTTTCATTGTAGTTTTAGCTACCATAGTCTATATAGATAAGTCAGATGACTACTAAGGTAAGGATGTATATTTTTTTTTCCTTGACATTACAATGGTTGTTGCAACTCCAAGCCCTCTGCCTTGACATCTATTCAGGCCAAAGAAAATCAAATGCCGTTTCCTTTCATTGTAGTTTCAGCTACCATAGTCTATACAGAGAAGTCAGATGACTACTAAGGTAAGATGTATATTTTTTTTCCTTGACATTACAATGGTTGTTGCAACTCCAAGCCCTCTACCACGACATCTATTCAAGCCAAAGAAAATCAAACGCAAACACACCCACTAGATTCTGGTAACTTTAGTTAATCTCCAAAGAATCTATATACTACATGTTTGTGATTGTATAGTTTGTAGAATTACTTATACTTATATATAATGTGTGGTTTCATATATTCCATGAATGAATTTTCCAAACCACTAACTGACAAAAATAATTTTAAACGTCGTAGTACACCCATAAGCTCTAGAAAAAATATAGGCATTTAACTAGAGGAAATGCCTGATCCCCATTTGCTAGTTATAGGCATTTGACTGAATATTGTTAGTCTGACAATAAATTTGAACAGATACCTTAAATCATTGTTACAACTCTGTAAAGACACCAATTTACGAAAGACTTAATCATCCAAAATTTTGCACTTGAGGATCATGTGATACTGAGGTAGAACAATGTCCACATAGTTCTTATTGTACTACACGAATGAATGATCAGAACTACTATGGCGATTATAATTTTGAACGTGGTAATGCTTTTATATTTAATAAAAGGCTTAATGACCTTTTAGTCCTAAAGGTTTACTACCATATACCCATCAGCCCCTGTGTTTTAAAGTTGTACCTTTTAGCCCCTGAGGTGCTGAAATCATACCCTTTCAACCCTTATACCGGTTCAGAATAAAAAATCGGTATAACTCGGACGGGCAAAACAAGCTTAAATCCATGTTTTAAAGATGACAGTCATCCAAACCAATAACCTTCCTGCAACCAATCTTAAATCCATGTTTTAAAGACTGTTTTGTCTATCCGAGTTATACCGGTTTTTTATTCTGAACCTGTATAAGGGTTGAAAGGTATGATTTCAGTACCTCAGGGGCTAAAAGGTACAACTTTAAAATACAGGGGTTGATGGATATATGGTAGTAAACCTTTAGGGCTAAAAGGTCATTAAGCCTTAATAAAAATAAAAGAAATAAGGAAAAAAAGAGAGGATAGATAAGAATGACTAGAGGAAATGACTGGTACCCATTTGCTAGTTAATGAACTGGAAAAAATATAGAAAAATGTTGCCTTAGTCTAATTCGTCCTTGTATACTAATTTGTAATATGAATTTACATATATGTACGGAGAATCAACTAACAAAGTTTGCAGACTATGAAGACTTAATATCTAGAATCGGATTTCAGAGAGACAATGTAAGTTACACTGACAAGGTAGCTTGAACTTAAAATACTACACTCATAGACCCCAGATAACCACAAATGGTAGTAGTTTCCTAACCACATATACTTGTATATAAATAAATTGACAAAACAGATGTTATTTTTACTATCGATCTTTTATTTGTAATTTATCATGTGACACCACTTCTAAGATTATTTTCACAGTGCACATTATTGTGATTCAATTCTTTCTAGAGCTTGGCTATCTACCAAGGAGATGAAGAAACCATTTTAATTTTAGAAAGAATTATCTTTTCATTTAATTAACGAAGCAAGGTAAACAAAAACTAGACTAGCTACAAAATTAATAATAACACTATAAAGGGAAAACAAGTACAACGAGATTTTAAAGGTCCAATTTTGCACAGTGAGGACTAACTAAAAACCAACAAACACCCTCTCCAAACTCCTTCTATTAACACTATTTAACACAAAATTCATATGAAGATTCAATTTCAAATTACGTATGCACATAATTATTAAAAAACCATGATATGTAAGTTAAAAGCCCAACACGGGTTTAGTTGATTTCTTGGGTTCTTTTGATTGGGAACAAGAATCTTACCCACAGTGTGAAGATTTTGTAGTTCTTCCTCTTTTTGCCTTGTTCTTTCCCACATTCAGATTCTTTCTTAACGGACTTATATTTGAGAGAGTTGGAAGATATTTGATATTTGGAAAGGGACCACAAAAGATATCCATAGAGACAGTTGAGAGGAGAAAGAATATACATAACTCTAAGGATTCAGCTTGGAAATGCATATCTTTCAGCAGAGGTTCTAGCTCTTGCTGTAACCTATGATCAGCCTTGGTTCACTAACACTGGAAATTTTTGGACAGGGTCTGGTGATCAGTTGTGGCCAGAGCTTAAAACAAAGTTCAAACTGAAAGGTCTTTATATGTATATTGGTGGATTCTATGCGTACTCTATTTTTACGTTGATATTCTGGGAAACAAGGAGGTCCGACTTTGGGGTGTCAATGGGTCATCACGTAGCAACTGCCATACTAATCATATTATCTATTATATTCAGATTTTCTCGTATTGGGTCTGTTGTTTTGGCTCTACATGATGCTAGTGATGTATTTCTTGAAGTTGTGAAAATGTCTAAATATAGTGGTGCTGAGGAATTTGCTAGCTTTGCATTTATTGTTTTATCATGGGTTCTACTTCGCCTCATTTATTATCCATTTTGGATTCTCTGGAGTACAAGTTACGAAGTCCTTAAAACATTGGACAAGGCAAAGCATAGTGCTGAAAGACCGATATATTACTATGTGTTCAATACACTGCTATATTTCTTGTTTGTCCTCACATTTACTGGTGGGTATTAATTTATAGGATGCTTGTCAAACAAATCCAAGCAAGAGGCCAACTCAGCGATAATGTTCGATCGAATTCTAAAGATGAAAATGAACATGAAGATTGAAAATGTTTCAGGATTCAATAAATGGAAGAAGATGATAAAATTAAGAATTATACTTAAAAGTGTTCAATAAAACACTTGTCATCAGTAATTTCCTTATAACTCTAGAGGAACAATGTATGTTTATTTGAGAGCAGCTCAGGAAGCACGTTGAATGAGGGGATGCTTGGAGCATTTCTGGTAACAAGGGAAGATCTAGTTAAGCTAAGGAAGCATGTCGAAGGTTTATTTGAGGTCATGGCATGTTCAATCCATTTATGTGGTATTAAGGTTTTTTTTTTTGAAAATTTAATACTGAACCTTTATCATATTGTAACCCATGTATTCTGAATAACATTTTGTTTTGCATTCTCTCATAGTGGTTTCACCCTTGTTATTGATTTCTTGTGCTTAGATCTACTTTATCTTTATGGTATCAGAGCTCTGGTTGGCGGGGGTCACGAGTTCGAGTCCTTGCTACCCCCAATATTCTCACAATTTATGAGGGACACGAAGGTAAATTAATGCGCCCAAAAATGGGCGCCCGTGATCCACTCTTCAACCAAAAAAATGGGATTTCGAGTGAGGGGGAGTGTTGAAATATAACATAAGATCCATTTGGGGCCTTCCTCTAATAGCATAAGATCCATTTAGGGACTTCCTCTGACACCTTAAGGTTTTAGAGGAAGGCCCCAAATGGATCTTATGCTATATTTCAACAGTCACTGCAAAATCATACATTACCCCCACCAATAAAAAAGAAATTACTAATAACAATAATAAGTTATTAAAAATTTCGATAACCACCGTTAGAGCATTACTCACAGGAACAATTACAGGAGTAATCGCAGGTGTAGGCGCATGCACATGCACATTATTGTTCATATGAAAATGCACATCATTGCTCACATTCCCCCCAGCAAACTGAAATTTGCAAAGTTATTAGTTTCAGCCAAATTTAGATTAGGCATTCGGAGAAGATTCAGATTCAATAACCCTAATGGAGCACGAGCAATATCAGTTGGAGTCTGAATTGGAGCGTACTTATATAATCCATTATTCAAAAGAACAGTGCCATTATTTATCATTGTTTCGAGGTTTCAAGAAATCTGGGTAAAATTATTTGTACTGGGAGAAATCTTGTAACGGGCCATAATATAGCTTGATATACGCTCAAAACTTATTCTAGATTCCTGATGTAAAACTGATAGTGCAGTCGATACCATCTAAAAAAATAGCACAAATAGAATCAAACACAAAACATGTCAAACAAAGATAGTGTGATAATAACCCGAATTTTTGGAAAAATTTAAAACTTTTCTTATTATGATTAAGTGCAGCAGTGAATAGTGATTTTGAGGGTTAAGAAAATTTTTCATGCCACCTATGTATGAGACGTAGTGTAGACGTTCCAAAGTCATAGTAGTGATCTACGGAGTAAATAAGTGAATGCAAAGACGATCGGAATTCAGAAATTCCAAATTTTATTTTGGTGTAATATTCGACCGGGCAGCGAATTATATATTACTATATTCAAGAAATGAGATATTAAAATTGAGGATTTGAGGATTTAATATTTTGGAATTTTATTATTTTATTAAAGTCGATTTAAGGATCCGATTGTTGAAGTGAATAGTGAATAGATACTATTCACTGCGAGAATCGCGTAAAGTTTTACTCGCTCTTTTTGGAAAATATTTCGAATCGTTTCAAGAGGAACAAGGCAATATTTACAGGATTAAATATAGACATGGAAGTAACATTTAACAAGATTAGTTCGAGGGATGCAACATTTGGAGCATCCATGTGAAAGGAAGCGAATCAGTAAAGTTACTTTAACAGAACCAATGCATGTTCGACACATGTCGAGAGATGAAGCAACCTAGGGCTATGACTCACCATTTATACAAAATATCTCATCTTTTATCAAAATCAACCAAAAATCAAAAATCCTTTCTTTTCTTCATTTTCGGCTAAAACAAATCAGCCGGATTGAAAGATTCATATCTCCTTCATTTCTTGGTGGAAAATGGCGATCTATAGCTTGTTGGAACGGTCTTGAGATAACCTACATTTCCTAGTTCACAAGTTTCTTCCATTTGAGCAAGGTAAGACCTTGATTTTTCCAGTTCTTTAAACCGGTGTATAGTAACTCCGAGAATTCATAACTTGTTCTTGATTTTCTTTTGCAAGTTTAAGGATGATAACCATGGATAAAGACTCTCTTAAGGCTTAAAAGCTCTTGTGGTGTGTTTAAGGATTCAAGGAAGGTATACCACTCATCCACCCATTTGATTTATGTTGAGATTTAAGTGAAGTTTCTAGAATAAGCATGATTATGGAATTTGGAGTATGTATGGTTAATTCTTGATGAATACTTGTTGTTGGTTGATGTTGGTGATATGTTCTTGAAGTATATAAACTGATATTGTTGTAAAGATGGTTGTGTTGTTGAATTGATTTGGTTTTAAGAGGTTTTGACATAACAAAAACCGGGAAACGTTACGATTATAGCCGTCGTAATGCCCATTTGATTTAAGGCTGTTTTGAGCAAGAATTACGAACTGGTCTTGGATTATTTTTGAACAACACTGACCATGAACATGTAGGTCTTGTTTTAAGGTTTGTTTTGGTATAAAGATTATGTCTATACGATTTACGGTTTAAGAGAAAAGTAAGTTTTAGTAAACGTCGTTCGGAGGAACAACCCCTTTCTGGTCAATCACTTTGAGGCTATATTTGGACCACTTAGAAGCCATATTAAAATGTGAAACTTTGTGGAATAATACTAGAACTTAGAGGCTCACGAAAAAGATTCGGATTAAAAAGATTATTTTTCGATTTTATAAAAATGTTTTAGCCGAGGTTGCGCAAGTGAAAACCACTAAGAGTATGACTTAGAAATCGATGTTGCAAATGGTTAAGTATAACTTGGATTTGAGGATGGATTTCGAACCAAACTTATGATATAAGTATTTGACGAATAACATGGACTTAGTGTGACGCTAGAGCGAGCTAGTAATTCCTTGGTTGTGTTTCGCTTACGTGTTTAAGCATTGAGTACAAGTGGATTATCCAGGAGATTAACCGTGTGTTTTCGTTTGACTTTGTCTAGATTGTCCGGCATCGTCGCGAACCCCTATCACTTCTCGAGCATCAGGCAAGTTTACTAAACCTTACTCTATTATTCAGAGTATGTATATTTTCCTATGTTCAATACTTGTGTATTCCCAATTTATATACCAAATCTTTGTTGCAAGTATTGTGGCAAGTTTTCTAAATCTATACTTTGAAGTATTGATTATATATTACTGCTTTTGCCATGTGTGGAGTTATACAGTTTTGCGATACATGTTATATATTGTATAAAATAGAGTTTGATTTTGGTTTATATATGAGCTTTGAGATAAAGTAGTTATAAACCGGTGTACCTTGTAGCTCTATAGATAAGAGCAGGTTTATTGTTTCGACTCTAGACCGGGAGTCGATATTTTGAGATATGTAGATAGCCGTGGAAACCCGGAGGGATTCCATCGGCAGAATACTATGTGTTTTGAGGAATGTTATTTGAGTATTATCTCGGTCGAGAAATACTATTTGAATACTATTTCAGTTATATATGCAAATGAGAAGTATACATGTGTTATTGCATACTTGTCTTCGAATTGCTATGTATAGCAATAATTGAGGTTATGACTTGAAGTTGGGGCTTATGAGTTAGATATGGGATATCAGCTATAAGCCAGGATTTTATATTTGCCCTAGGATAAGGGCGGGTGATTTTCTCTAAGATCAGAAATAATTATATTTCGGTATATGTTAAAGGTTATTTTCCGATAGAGATATCGGGTAACTGTTATTCGAGGGTTAATTATTTTATTTAAGGAATATTATTTATGAATAATCATTTGAGGATTATCGACTTACAGAATATTATTTATATATATTTGAGGATTATCGACTTACAGAATATTGTTTATATTCATTTGAGATTTATTTAATTAATGAATATTACTTTTGAATATTCATTTGAGATTTAATTATTTAAAGGATATTATTTTCGAATATTCATTGGAGGTTCACTTATTTGAGAAATATTATTTTTAATATTCATTTGAGGATTATTTATTAATGAATATTGTTTTTGAATATTCATTTGAGGATTATTTATTAATGAATATTATTTTTGAATATTCATTTGAGGATTATTTATTAATGAATATTATTTTTGAATATTCATTTGAGGATTATTTATTAATGAATATTATTTTTGAATATTCATTTGAGGATTATTTATTAATGAATATTATTTTTGAATATTCATTTGAGGATTATTTATTAATGAATATTATTTCTAAATATTCATTCGAGGTTTGTTTATTTGATGAATATTATTTTCGAATATTCATTTGAAGGTTTACTTGTTTAATAAATGTTATTAATTGTTTTCCAATCAAAAAGAGGTTCCCAAAACAATGTTTTTCCGTTTAAATCTGTCTTTTAAAGAGGATTTAAATGCTCGCTCAACTATCAAAAATATGGGAAACCTGATTTAAGTGACTGCTACTCTTTTTAAACTCTCAACTCAAAACTGTCAGGGGACAGATATTTTCTCAAAGCTATGTAATTGTTGCAAGTCAAATATTGTGTTACCACCTCAACGATCGAGGGGTAAATTCCTGGAACAAGTCGATATCCATTAACAAGCCTAGCTTGGGAAATATTGGGGAATCTTCCTTTCCAACCTAGATATAACTACTTAGTGGAGTCGTATCAACAAGTGTTACACTTGGGGAAAGGAGGACGACCTTTACGTTTCAGAGTCATGGATTTCATCTGAATAGGAGTGGTGTAAGTGGTCCAGTTGCGATTGACCCATCCAACGTTTATGGCCCCAAATGGGTCGGGAGGTCACTGGAAGGCGGTAGACAATGTCAGGCCGTCGTGATTCTTCCATCTACATGTAGAAAACATATTTGAGCGGTGCGACCTGCTACTGATCATAGCAAGGTTAGGCACAACGGGTGCGGTAGCAACTCCAGTATTAGTTCATCATCCAATTTGGATATTCCTGCAACATGCATTGGGATAAAGAACCAATCATGTTGGCAGGGGGTCGAAAAGTGTTTGGAAATGAAGTCACAATAAATCCATATAACTTCATCTTTTATATCATATGACTCTGTGGATACCTTACATAATATGAGTTATGGTAAGGGAGTTGTTTATACTGAATCACCTTATAACTTCATCTTTTAAGTTATATGTTGATATTCTGCTTATTTAGCAGATATTTTTCGGAAAGGTTATATTTGGTTTACTTTGAAACCTCATCCTTTATACTAGAACTTTGTTCATAATATAGTAAAAGTTTGCAGAAATATTATGAAAATGATATTTGAAGTACAATAATGGTACTGTTTTTGAGAATACATTCCGATAAGGAAATAATTTCAGTATCGAGATATTTTGACAAATTATTGTCTTATACCCGCTTTATTCTGGGTTGAGTTAAAGGCAGGATTATGCCATATTTTTATTACCTTGCTGAGCTATCGCTCACTCTTGCTATTGTTTTATATATTATATAGCAGCGAAGCAGGATGCCAATGGGACGGCACATACCCCGCAAGGCGTTTCCATAAACAGTTTCTAGCAGTGATCCCGAAGAGTAGTACGAACCAATCGAATCAGGCTACGGCTTTTGGCATTCAACTTATGTATAGACATGAATGGTATTAGAGGATTGTAAGCAACAGAAGACTAAGTTGGTAATGTAACATTACTTAGAAATTGTATCAGTGACAGATTCAAAAGACATTTGGGTATTGTAATAAAAATTATTTATTCCGCAGTTGTTGTATTGTGTCGTTTCTGAGACTCTAACCTGTGTGTGTGTGTGTGTGTGAGACATATGTTGTGGGGTCATGAGCAGGTGAATTATGAATGGTGTGAGTAATACAGGTAAGGCAAGGAGTACATGGATCGTGACTACCCTAAATCCCTGACCCCGGATTTGGGGCTGTTACAATCAAGTTGTTTCCACAACTAGTGTAGATGACCTGGTGGTAGTTGAGACACTTTTAGGTTTGAGAGAGAGTGAAACTGAGAGGCTGGCTTGCAGCCAGGCAAAAGGAGAGAATGAGAGTGAGAGGCTGGCTATTTCTTCCAGCCAGGCAAAAGGAGAGACTGAGAGTACCACCTTAGTAGGTGAAGGTGAGGGTGTGAGAGGTGTGAGCCATGGGGAGCCCATGATGAAAGAAAAGAGTGGAGAGAGAGAAGGGACTACAGGAGTCATAAGGGAGGAAGCAGCCATTGCTAGTGAGTTAATGGGGGTCAGTGAGGGAGAAAGGGAACTTACTTTCCAAGAGCATTATCAACAAACTCTGGATAGTATTTCCCTGGATCCTGAGACCTTTACTCATCCTGTGCCGGCCTATCAGGTTATGGCTCAACAGGGCAATGTGCAGGCAGAGAGGTCACTAAACCTAATTCATACAACTGCATCAATGCAAAGAGCAAAGGATGCCTTGACCAATCTATCTCCAGCAGCTGCAGCAAGTGGAGACTTTGACTTTTCTGATGATGAGGACAGCTTTGGTGACAATCTACAGGTGGCCACTACTTCACAGACTGGGACTTCTGTGGTGCCTCCTAGACCAAACTGGCTTTCTCAGGATATGCAAGGAAGATGCACTCTAGATGCTGCTATCATAAGGCAGTACAATGAGGCATATCTAGCTCATGAGTCTGCAAATGCAAGGGACAAGAAATTCTACAAGGCCATCATGGATTCACTGGAAATCCAAAGGCTACAGATGTTGCAGACAAGGATTGAAGCTACCGAAATCAAGGATTCCATTAGCAACCTCAAGGATGCTACTGACAGGAGGCTAGATGAAAAGCTTCCTCTTCTAACTGTGTCCAAGATGAACAGGTTTTTCTCCAAGGAACCTGAAGTGTCCCAATCTTTGAAGACTCTTTCCTCTAGAGTGGACAAAGTTGAGGCTACACTTTCTCACATGCAAAAGGAACAGGAGAAGCAAACTTAGCTACTCACCCAGCTTTTGGCAGCTCAAGGACTCCCTATCATCTCACTTGATGATAACAAAAAGGGGGAGAAATCTAAGGAGCTAGATAAATCTAAAGAGCTTGATATACAAATCACAAAGGTTTTGGTCTCAGCCATTTCCTTACCAAATGAGCCACTAGCAATGGGGGAGCTTGGACAAAAGAAAAAGGATGCATTGACCTAATTCAGGAAGCTTCTATGAGGATGAGACTTGCAGAACAGATCAAAGATCATTGGTCCAACATAGAAGCAAGGGTCAAGAGAATTGCTGGAACTGCAAAGAACTCAAATCCATCAACGGATCAACCATCAACGGATGCCATGGTTGTAACATCAACGGAATGGGAGCCACAGTTCAAGAGTTCTTATGTTATAGAACCCCTTCAGCATGGAGTCCTTCAAGATTCAAGAAGTGAGAAAGGACAATCTTCATGCTTTAGGAATGTGGATGCAAGAGGGATATCTCCAATATCACCTGTCAAACCCAAGGGCAAGAACATTGCAAGGATATTTTATCCTCCACCAAAGCCAGATGAGTTCAAAGTCCTAGGGAAGCTGATCATTGAAAGCAAATAGAGCAATCATCCAAGCATAAGGAACAAAAGGGCCATCATCTACAGGGATAACAAAGAAATCTGCATTTGGGTTGGTCACCCAAATTTTTCTAAGGCCAAAGCTGAAGAATCTGAAAGGACAGCAATGCAAGCACTAGCAGTTGCTCAATCACTTGAAGATGAAGAAACCCTACAGGAAGAAAAGGCTAAGGATGAAGCTAAGGAAGCTGGAAAGGAAAGGAAGAGTGTAAGGCAGCCAAAGGCTAGAGCTAAAAGGAATCTGAACTTTGACAAAGATGATTCTCAGGACACTGCTCAAGACTCTTCCACAACAAGTGCACATCAAATTCTTGTTGATCTACCTCATGAAGGAAAGTTGGCATGTGATCCTGCACATCCTGTCAACTTTCATGATCAACCAATTATGCCAAAAGAGGAGCCTCTTGAATTTGATGAGGCCTACTTTCCAAAGTTCCTATTTGAGAAGGATCAACCAATGAAGACAAAGAAAAGGGCTGTCAAGGCAAAGCCAGTGTTTGTGAGAAAGCCACAACCTCAGAAACCCCCTGCAAATCCAGAGGACTGCATGTACATTGCTGACATAAGGGAAGAATCCAGTTTACATCTTGACTTAGACAACCTGGTGGAAGTAAGAGGCATTGCAGCTTCTCAAAAATTGCCTGAGAGACTAGTTTTTACATTCAAGGGAGGTAGAGATCAAGTGTGGCCTCTCTATAGAATTTTAGGAGAAGACTATCAAACACTACTCTCAGTGTTTAGATGCTTGAAGAAGGACTTTGGCTTCACCAAAACAGCCAAGTCTGAGGTGGTCTCCAAAATCTGTCAGATAAAGGCTAGCTGGAACAAGCCTGAGGCTCTTCCCAGGATGCTTAGAGTGCCCTCAACAGGAAAGAAGATCCATCTTCAACCATACTGGATGATGGAATTTAAGGACAAGGACAATTGCAGAAGATTCTTCAGGATGGAAGACCAGCTGGATAAGGCATCTAATCAAACTCTAAAGTTTATGCAATCCATGCTTGGTGATCAAGATGAAGAGGAGAAAATCTTTTACAGAAGGCTACAGGTCCAAATTGAGGAAAACAACTCTAAGAGAGGGAAGAAGACTTTGCCACAAAGAAGACACAGATGAAACATTTGCTCAGTCTAGAGGAGCACTTTTGGGCATTAGTCTTGTAAGTCTTGTATTTTGTCTAAAATATTATGAAGCTTAATGTATTTTCTACTTTTGTAATTTATGATGTATCTGAGTGTTTTTGTTATCATCAAGTCTCTTGATTTATGGTTGTTATTCTATCAGTCATAAATTGGGGGAGATTGTTAGGAATATGTTGTTCTTGATGATAAACATAAAACACTTAGTAGAATTTGTGTAAAGTCATTTTTTAGTTGTCAACGAAATGGCATGCTTTGCAGCATTCCGTTGACAGGAAGCTCATCAACGAAATGAGTGATGTAGCAATTGCACTGTACAATACTTCTAGTTTGATATGCATTTCGTTGTAGATATTGGATAGGTTTTCTAAGTCATGTTGACTAAGTACTAGATAGGCAAAATAGGTTGGTTAATTGTAAATATATTATGCCTTGTAATTTTGCCTAAGTGAAGACATGTCAACGGTATGAAGATTACTCTGTCAACGGTATGGAGTTTACTCATCAACGAAACGAAGTTTACTCATCAACGAAACGAATAATAAAGCTATCAACGAAACACACCTTACTGCTATCAACGAATCATTATCACTTTTCTGAATAGTTGACACTTGATAGTGACAGTTTTCTGACAGATCAAAAGGAGATGTGGAAGTGTACTTTGCATTGTAAACCATTAAAATGGACATGGGGAATAAGGAAATATTCCAATTTCCAATCTGGTTATTGAGTGGGATCACTATAAGACTGAAGACAGAAGACAAAGATCTCCAAGGACCATTGAACAAAAGGGATGAAAAGCAAGCTATTGACGGTTACCTTTAGTGTACTTTAGTGTAGCCAAAAATAGCTTTGTAAACTTGGGAATATATATAACCAAGTGTAGCAGTTAAAATAGAAGTAAGAGAAGAAAAACAAATAGATTGTATTAGCTATCTTTGAGAGCATACTTCTCTACATTCTTGTAACTGAGCAGCTGTGTACTTTTTGTATCACAGATTATTTCCGCAATAAAAATCACTTCAGGTGGATCATCAAACAATCCAACTGAAATTATTAAGTGCTTGTGGTTTTTATTTTATAAGTTCAGTTTTAATTTGTAAGTTATTTTTAAGTTTGAAAAATATCAAGAATTGTATTCAACCCCCCCCCCCCCCCCTTCTACAATTCTGTTAGGTCATTTGGGATTAACAAGATCATTGATCAATTTGTTGTATCTCTCAAAAACCTCAGAGATACCTTCACCAGGGTTTGATCTGAAATGCTCATATGAAGAGGTGAGAATTTCCAGCTTATTCTCTCTTACTTCCTATGTCCCCTCATTGATTATCTCTATAGTGTCCCAAATGTGTTTGGCAGTAGCACAGTTTAGAACATGATTATGCATGACAATGATCAAGACAATCATCCAGGGTAGCATCCTCTTTCTCATCAGCTGTGTAGTCCTTGGGATCCTTAGGGTACATCCTATCAGCTCTAGTAACAACATCATTCTCTAACTGCTCTTCCTCCACAATCATAGGAAGTTTAGGACCATTCTTCAGTACTTCTAGATATTTAACATTTAACACTTGAAGAAACAGAAGCATTTTCTTCTTCCACATAGGATAATGCTCCTTACTGAACATGGAGATTTTGACTGTACCCACTTTCTGAGTTGTAGACATTTTTGAGATTTTTGAAGAATAATAAAAATTTCAGAATTTAAGAAAAAATCTCAAAACAATTGGATCTTTGATTTGTATATCAATCAAAAGGCTCTGATACCAATTGTTAGGTCCTGATATGTTTGTAGAATGGGGGTTAAATACAAACTATACCGTTTAATCGAATTTTTTAAATTAATGCGGAATAAAACTGAAACAATATTAAAGTTAAATATAACTTATATTAAACTTGAGGAGTGTTACAATTTGATCACTGATTACAAGGGTTCTTGATAAAACAAACCTAGAATAAATTCGACATGAATTTATCTATTTTTGTAATAAAAAGGATCGAATACTAAAAAGTAGTTCGATATAATATCTAGGGATTATGATCCGCTAGAATGTCAAAGCAGTACAAGAGAATCACTTCTTATGAATTAAATGTTAAGAACAAACAAGAAATTAATTCTCTGGCAGAAATGAATTGCTCGGACAGTTGAGATAGTTAAGACAGTTGAAGGAATGTAATGTTTTGTTCTTCTGTGTCTTTTTGTAATGTCTTGTGTGTTTGTGATTGTGTTCAATGTCTTCTGTCTTGTTGTCTTGTATTTAACCAACTGCATTTGTCAATCCTTCACGCGCCAATAATAGAATAGAATTGTATTAGGAAGACTTGCAGGAATACTATCAATTTGCCTTGGAAAACAATCGGGAAGACAATCAATTACAAAGGGAAGACAGTCGGGAAGACTAGTAATTAGCCTAGGAAGACTATCGTGAAGACTCACTTGTGAGTCTTCCTAGTTTAAAAACTAAGTCTTCCTAGTTCAAAAACTAAGTCTTCCTAGTTCATTTTTATTCTAATTTAAATAATTATCTAAATAAATTATGTATTAAATTAATTCTTTACATAATTAATTTAATAAATAATTTACTTAATAGTAATAATTATTTATAAGAGAATAAATAGAATTCTTTGTCTTCTCAATTAATTCCAGAATCACTAAAACTTAGATGAAGAATAAACATTTTAATACGTTGACACTCAATGTACTGTCTGGTTCATGAGTGACTAACGACAATGTCTGTTCTTCATCTGTTTGACTTTAAGCAGTGATTCACTTCCTTTTCATTCTAGAACTCTGTAACCAGTATCTTTGTTGTCACCCCTTGAAATCTCTGTCACTTTAATAAATCCACTGAGCTTGAATACTTCATTTTTTATCAATAAATTGAACTTCTTTCAATGTAGAATAACTTCAAGTCTATAGCTGACTTTAATCTTCATTCTTTGACAGATATAATCTTCTGATATTCCTGTGACATTTGATTTTTATTATTTACTTATTACATCTTAATTAAAGTTGAGTAGAATCCTCGGTGTTTACAAATAGGCCTATACATATGCCTTTCATGTATCTAGAAGATAATATTTAAAAAATTAAATTTTTATTACATATTATCTTCACACTCAATAATACGCATACATGAAATTATACGTATAAATTAAGTATAGTTTAGTGGAACTATTTTAACGTTGAGACTATTCATAAGATTGTAGATCATTGTTCTAGAGAGAAAGAATATTAGCATATACAAACTTTATAAAAAAATTAACATTTAAAATTTGAATAAAAATATTGATTTTAAATTTGATTCTACTGTAGAATCGTTTTTGATAGATTTGATTCTAGTGTAAAATCACTTTGGAGTATTTGACTAATTTTCAATTTATTTAAAAAAAAGTAGTTTAATTTCGTTTTTTGATTTAATAATTGAAATTTATAATCATGTCTAATAAAAATATGTATTATGAATATTTATGTAATGGTTCTCTGCCACACACTATATAAGAAGTTCTCTCTTGAATGCCACACAGTATTAATATACTTAAGAGTCTATTAAAATATATATGAATTTTTTGACTAGATGACATATATCATAAATTTTATATTGCTTTAATTTTAGTGAATATTCATTTATATTTATATAGGGCCTTTAAAGATTCCAATAAAATTGATTCATTAATGCATTTAGTGAGATTATTCATTTACTCCATTGTCCGAGACCGAAAAATATTATTCATTTGACGAGGTTATTCGTTTATGCACTGAGGGGTTTACATCTACCCATGATGTATATATTGTTATAATTATTGTTATAATTGAAATGGAGAAATCGAAAATAATAGAGCCCCTGGAATTTTGGGAGGGTGGGATTACTTTTAAAACCTCTATAAATTAATACTCGATAAATTAATAATCTCGATAAAATTAATAATTTGTCCAGTCCCAACTTGGGACCAGTATAAAATTGGACCCCAATCGATAAAATAATAAGATAATAACTTTTTTGAAATCCCAAAGTATATATATTGGTCCCAACGAAACTATAAATTAATAATCATTAAAAGATTCCATACATATTCTAAGATTGTCTAGTAAAAAATGAATCTATAGTCACTTGTTTTTTGTTGAACTTCAAATCTATATTGACTTCATCTTTAAATCTCCTCACTGCACTTAAGAGTTGGGGCATTGTCTTCTCGTATTGCAACAAAAAGTTGTGAAGAGTTGTTGCCGCTTGCAATGCTTCTTTCCGAGTGACCGGTTCCAAAGCTATTGAATCATCTCTAACTAATATATATTGTAACTAGTACATTAGACTTGGAAATTTAAAGGTCTTATGTAAATTCTCTTTAAATTAATAAATTATTAATTTATCGATATAATAATATCTCTCTAAATTAATAAAATATTTCGGTCCCAACATTATTAATTTATAGAGGTTTTTACTGTACTCAGTAATTACACACACTGCGCAGCAACCAAAGTAGTCAATTAAGTTCCCAATTTCAAAATCCCCTAATTTCCAAACCCTAATTCCCAAATCAAACCTACACACACAATCCCAATTCCACCCATCAATGGCATTACTCATCAATTCCCTTCGTCAAGCATTCATGCCAAAGCACGAGTACGATAATCTCCGAGAAGAAGACAAAGCATTGACTCAATTACAAAGACCCGTTTTAATTTCATTGTTTTTGTGTATTTTACTTGTAATTGTTGTGTCTACCTCGATTAGTGTGAAGATTGTGTTTCCAGGTGATGGTGGTAAAAGACCCTTTTGTAGAGATTTCAGAATTCAACCGTTATCGATTAATGTTAGTGGTGGTAGTGGTAGTGGTGATTTGGATGTGTTTCCGGGAGCGTTTTATTTGACGGATCAGCAGACGGTGGATTATTATTGGATGGTTGTGTTTGTTCCGTCGTGTTTGGTGTTTTTTGTTTCGTTGGCTTATTTAGTTGCGGGTGAGGAATTTCAATATGAAATGTGGTTATTTTGCGTATTTGTGTATTTTTTTGGTGAGGTTATGTGAAATTTAGTTGTGGAGTTGAGTTGAATTTTAGTTACGATAGTTTTTGTGATTTATGATAATTACGGTAGTTGTGTAGTTGATATTTTTGAGTTGTGTGTTTTAGGTGAAATGTCGGTTTCTTTTTATTTGGTTGTAGGTTAGAAATGTGCTATGTGATTATCGATATGTTTACGTAAATGTTGAGTTGAATTTTAGTTATGATAATTCATGTGATTTGGGATCTTTGCGATAGTTAAGGTGATTTATGATAATTAGGATAGTTGTGTAGTTGATGAATTGAGTTGTGTGTTTTAGGTGAAATGTCGGTTTATTATTATTTGGTTGTAGGTTAGAAATGTGCTATGTGATTTTCGATATGTTTACGTAAATGTCGAGTTGAAGTTTAGTTACAATAAGTTATGATATGTGATTTGTTAGAAGTAAGTTATGCCAGAAAGACAAAAATTTATTTGGAGAAATATGCAGTAATGCTACATAGTACTTGACAACTCTCCTTGTACACAATACACACATATATACATTGAATTGTTTAGTTTGGAGGTTGTCTTTAGTTTGGTGGCGTGTTTTGCTATAGGGTTTATGCAGTGCTATGAAGTCATGATGTTTTAGAAGTACAGTATTGTCAAAGGTCAGAAATGTAATGATTGCGTTATTTATGATATGAGTTGCGAAAAATGTGTCATTGGTCTTTAGTTTTGTATTTCGGTGATTCAATTTTAAAGTATATTGTAAGCAGATGTGGAGATTGTTGACAATGCAATCTTATTTATTTAAGTAAAAGCATTTATGACTGAATGAAGCTATTTTCCTTGGCCTTTGTTAAGAGCTGGTTTGGGCTGCTCTTAAAAAACAATTTAGCGTATATAACTATATGATTCTTAGAGGAAATAAGTTGGGGTTATGTCCAGCTCATCTAGCCATGCTTTGCTGGATTGTCTATTTTAAAGTCACTTGAGCTAAAATTACATTTGCTTGAACTCTTTATCGTCTACGTACTGGGTGTGCAAGCTTTTATTTTCGTAAATCGTAATCCCAACAATTGAAACAACATGATTCTAGAAATTTGCTATTGCCTTTGTTTGACACGTTTGTACTTTTTTCACAACTGCTATTCATTTCTGCAAGCGTTTTTTATGTACAAGAAAATCGCAGCTACATATTTCCTCTTCTATGTGAGAGTTTGTAATTTGCAAATTTGCCATATCTAAGGCTCAAACTGTATTTAGTATTTTGAGAGAGACTAAGTGAAGTTTTGGTATCATTATATATTTCCTAAATAGATGTTTAATGTGGTGTTTTGGTTGATATATTTTTTTATCTCAATTTTTTCTAATCTTGAGGACTAGTTTTAAATTATACATTATTTCTGCAGGAATGGCTGTAGCATACACTGCTCCCACAAGGCATGGATGCTTAAAGGTGGTTGAGAATAACTATTGTGCTTCAAAGAGGGGTATGCATATGATTTTCTGTTACTTTATATAAGCTCCTGCCTAGTTAAAATTAAATAACATCCCAATTCCATGCTCTGTATATCTATCAAATCTAGTACTTGCAGAGGTACAGGGGCTTAATGTGATCAAGCAAATGTGTTCACGTTTAAGTAGGGCTGTAATTCTGGTCGAGCCGAGCCGGGTATTTACTAAACGAGTTCGAGTCGTCTTATAAACAAGCCGAGCCGAGCTGCTCGTTTAAGTTAAGCGAGCTCAAACCTCTGACCGAACTCGACTCGTTTAATTAACGAGTCGAGTTAACTCGCTAGCCAAATGAGTCGAGTTTAAACGAGCCGAGCCGGGTATACTCGCGAGCTCAATAATTAAAAACATTAAAAATATTAAAAAATCAACTAATTTTAATTATTTATATAATAAAAATAAATTTTAATAACTTTTTATTGGAAATTATAAACGAGTTCGAGTTCGAGCTCGAGTCGAGCCGGGTTTTCGGGTTTTGAGCCAGGCTTAGTCGGGTTCAGCACATACTCGGCTCGACTCGTTTACAAGCTCGAGTTGAGCCGAGCCCTGATAAACGAGTTCGAGCACGACTCGAATGACAGCCCTACGTTTAAGCCAGGGTTTTGTATATATGATATATCCAACCAATAAGCATTTTGTTATTGCATGCCTCTAATAATTTTTAATTTAAAGTACTGATGCTATTGTGGTTTATGCAGTTAGATGTCGTACTAGTTTATCTGTAATTTTCTCTGAGACCTTGTCAAGATGCTGCCTGTGTTTTATGCATAAGATTTTGGTCTGAGTCTCGTTGAATGCTTAAATATCTTTGGCTCGAGTGAGTCTTCTGGTCCACGTTGATAGTGGCATCTGCCGTACCAACAGGCTGAAAGACAAGCATCTCTATGTCCTGATTTATTTTTGTCAGTCTTTGCTGTGTACAATTGTTTTAATCCTTGATTTGATATTCACAATCCCACCTAGAGTAGGGAAGGAAAAAATCTTCGCAGATGATGTGATATGTCTTTTAAAAATTGTGAAAATTAGTTTTCATTGGGATTATTTAATAAGAGACTTCTAAAAAATATGTAGTTCATTATCTTTTTTAATATATTTTCAGGTGGTGTGCGCTGTCTTTCCATTTTGAATGCCGTCTTTGCCATAGTCTTTGGACTCCTTGCTCTTTTTCTGGGTTCCACACTTCTCACTCTAGGTAGCAGTTGTGCAGTGCCATTGTTCTGGTGTTATGAAACTGCATCTTGGGCGCTGGTCATTCTATACGGGGTTACATCATACCTTTTAAGAAGAAAAGCAGCTGCAGTTCTCGATGAGAGTGACTATGCTGGTCGGAACATGGGACTTGAAATGCTGGAAGCAAACCCCGTGGAAGTGACTCCAGAGGTAGAGAGGCGCCTGAACGAAGGTTTCAAGGCATGGATGGGTACATCTTACCTATCATCTGATGATGAAGATGATCCTAATGACTATCTGGAAGTGCAGCATCCTCCGCGCACCAATTCAAGCAGGCAAAGAGTGTGACTCATACCAACCTTTGGAGCTTTCACTTTCAATCTTCCGTAACCTCGGCTTCAAATCGCGTCCAACCTAACAGCATGGTAAATAGAGGAAGTGTGAACCTTTTGGTGGTGTTGGCAACACAGAGAGAAGAGTTCTGGTATTTTGAACTACGCAGCTATCTATATGCTTGGAAAAACAAGAGAATATGATGGCATCTGTTGTCGTAGATTAATTAAATCTGTAAATAGTAGATGCAATTTAACCATTATCTTTGGGATCGGGACTGAAAAGCCTAGTGTTTCCACTACAGTGGATAAAGTTTATGTTATCCTCTCTTTATTTTTTATGAAGGAAAGGTTTGTACTATCTTAATCTTAATAAGTAGTTAGTTTTGCATGAAAGTTTATGAACAACTTTTACTGTACATTACTACTGATAATACTGGTTAGTAGAAGCAAAATGTTTTAATTTTAGTAGATACAAAAACAACAAAAATTCGTTTATTTTAGTGCGCACAGAACGTTAGTATAAAACCAAACAATTATGGAGCTAATGTGGAGAAAATCTTACTCCATTGGTCCTCTTTTGATGGTACATATTTTTGAATTGTACCTTTTCAATTGTGAGAAATGTGATAAACTAAGCTATTCTTCATCTTGTTTATGTGTAAACAGTGTAGTTAAGAGAGAGAGTTGAAAGAGTAACAAATGTAATCATAATACAGTAAAAAAGTGAAATGTATGAAAGGAAAGAGTACTACATATAGATGTCACATCTCTGTAACAAACTAAGCTGATGTGGCATAACTAACTCAGCCACTCCTATAACTAACTCAGCCACTACTAGATGAAATATGAGCTGTATATTCAATATCCCCCCTCAAGATGGGAGGTGGTGAAACTCCAATCTTGGAAAGCAAGAACTTGAACTGGGCAGATGGAGCGATTTTGGTAAGAACATCAGCTAATTGTGAACGTGTAGGAAGGTAACTAAGCTGCAACAAGCCTTCCAAAACCTTATCTCGAGTAAAATGGCAATCAAGTTCAATATGTTTAGTACGCTCATGGAAAACAGGATTCTTGGCTATGTGGAGTGCAGATTGGTTATCACAATGCAAAACCACAGGCTTAAGATTCGTAACACCAAGCTCATCAAGCAAACGAACGACCCAAGTAACTTCAGAAGCTGCAGAAGCCATAGCCCGATATTCAGCTTCTGCAGATGAACGAGAAACAGTACCTTGTTTCTTTGATTTCCAAGTAACGGGTGAATTACCAAGAAGTAAAATGTAACCAGTGATAGATCGTCGAGTATCAACACACGAAGCCCAATCTGCATCTGAAAAAGCTTGCAGCTTCAACTGATCTGTAGCCTTCAACAATATCCCTTGTGTAACAGTACCAGCAAGGTATCGAATGGCATGATGTAAAGCAGTCATATGACAAGTACGAGGAGAATGCATAAATTGGCTCAAGGTTTGAACCGTGTAAGACAGATCAGGACGTGTGTTAGTAAGGTAATTCAACTTACCAACCAATGATCTATACAGTTCAGGATTAGAAATGAAATCACCTTCAGATTTAGACAGTTTAAGATGAACTGGTAAAGGAGTACACGTTGTAACAGAAACATCCATACCAGACTCTTGTAAAAGTTCCTTGGCAAACTTGTGTTGACACAAGATAAGTCCATCAGTGGTGTGGGTAACTTCAATGCCCAAAAAATAGTGGAGATCACCAAGATCTTTAATCCCAAACTGAACATTCAAATGTGTCTTTAGAGCACTTATAGCAGTAAGGTCATCACCTGTCAATATAACATCATCAACGTAGACAGCTGCAACACAAATTAAAGACTTCTGTTTTTTAATGAATAAACTATAATCATTTTTGGATTGATGAAATCCTTGACATAACAATTCTTCAACCAGCTTGGCATGCCATTCCCTGGACGCTTGCTTAAGTCCATAAATGGATTTTTTCAGCAAACATACTAGATTAAAAGGGTTAGGAATCCCCTCTGGAACAGTCATATAAACTTCCTCCTTTAGATGACCATGGAGGAAAGCGTTGTTAACATCGAGTTGATGTAACTGCCAATGTTTAGAAGCAGCCAAAGAAAGTAAGATTCTAACAGTGCTCATTTTAACAACTGGAGAGAAAGTCTCCTCATAATCAATGCCAAATTTTTGATTATATCCCTTTGCAACCAAACGAGCCTTGCAGCGTTCTAAACTCCCATCAGATTTCAATTTAACTTTGTAAACCCACTTTGATCCTATAGGTTTCTTGTTTGCAGGAAGTGGAACCAAGTCCCAAGTATGATTAGCATGCAAGGCAGCTAATTCATTTTGCATAGCAGCCAACCAAAGGGGATGAGATGATGCTTCTTTATAAGACTGGGGTTCAGTCAAATCACATTTAGAAAAACATGAAGAAGAGGGTGTTTGAACCAAGTTACACCAATGAGTAGGTGCTATAACAGAATGGCATTTATAATCAGATAAGTAGGAAGGTGGTTTCTGAGTTCGAACAGATTTTCTGAGTGGAACAGGAGCAGAAATGTCACTGAGATCATGTAAAGTACCAAAAGAACCAGAAGAAGTGTCTGAAGTAGACAATGTAGGACCAGTACGAATAGAAGGATCACCATTAGTAGTAGGAATAGAAGGATCACCATTATTGGGAAATGAAGCATTATCAGAGACATTAGGAATTGTAGTAGGTAAAGTAATGTCATCAGTATAACAAGAAGATGTTACTGTAGGTAAATAAATCTGAGTAGGAAATCTGGAAGGTAGTGTATGAGAGTGGAAAGGAAAATGAAACTCATGAAATATAACATCACGAGAAACAAATAAATTGTCACGACTAAAATCTAAAACCTTGTATCCTTTTTGTGACAAGGAGTATCCCAAAAAAACACAAGGAATAGACCTTGGATCAAATTTGCTTCGATTTTCAGAAACTGTAGAGGCAAAACAGAGAGTACCAAAAACTTTTAGATGATCTAAGGAAGGAAATGTACCTGTTAGCTTATGGTAAGGTGTATCATTGCCAATACTCTGTAAAGGAAGTCTATTAATGATGTATGCAGCACACAAAACACTTTCACTCCAATACTTAGCTGGTATCTTAGACTGAAAATATAGGGATCGTGCAGTCTCAAGTAAATGTCTATGCTTACGCTCCACAACTCCATTTTGTTGTGGAGTATGGCTGCAACTAGTTTGTTGAAAAATGCCTTTCTGAAGAAACAAATTTTTCATAAGGCCTTGACAAAGTTCTGGAGCATTATCCGATCTCACTTTAACAACTTTAGACTTGTACTGTGTCTCCACATGAGTAAAAAAATCTGACATGACTTTTACACAATCAGCCCTACATTTCAGCATGTGAACCCAAGTAAAACGAGTAAAATCATCCACAATGGTCAAAAACAGATTACAACCAGTGTAGGATTTGACCTTGTATGGTCCCCACACATCTATATGTATCAACTCAAAAGGAGATGTAGTCTTGATACTACTATGAGAAAATGAAGCCCTAGTTTGCTTTGCTAAAGGACAAATTTGACATATAAGATGTGCTGAAGAATTATGTAATCCTGCCAGAGTTGGAATCATCTTCAGTCTATCAAAAGGCACATGTCCAAGCCTTAAATGCCAGATGCTCAAATCTTCTTTAACAGTCAAAAAACTTTTGCTTTCAGACTTGACTTCATGAACTCCTGAAGTGCTATACAAACCACCCTGAGATTTACCAAGAAGAATTTGCTTCCCTTTCTGCAAATGGTCCTGTATTATACAGGTTTGTCCATCAAACAACATTGAACAATGCATGTCCTTGCATAATTTCTGAACAGAAATTAAGTTGTATTGAAAATGAGGTATATGTAAAACATCATGAAGGACCATATCTTGATGAATCTGAACAGAACCTATATGCAGTATTGGAACCTGACTACCATCCGGAATGACAATATACTCATGTGCTCCAGAGACAGGTTTATATGTAAGAAATAGACTAAGATTGGAACAGATGTGATCAGTAGCACCACTATCAATCAGCCATTCAGTCTTAGAAATATTTCCAGCCAGTAAACAAGTCTTACCTGCTAATAGAGCATGCTCAGAATGCTCAGAATGTTCCTGTGAAGACTGTAAGGCACCAGAAGAATTCAAAACCTGTTTGTTAAGTAAATCCATCAACTGTTGATATTGAGCCACAGAAATAGAAGGAGAAACATTAGACTCAAATTTGTCATCACAAGGAAGGACTGCTGCTGCTGCCATTCTTTTATCTTTGTTATTCTTAAAGTTGGTAGGATAACCATGAAGTTTGAAACATCTATCCACAGTATGACCATTCATCTTGCAATGTGTGCAAAAGTAAGTGCCTCCCTTCTTAAAATTCCCAGGTCCAGTACCATTACCACTTGAGTTACCTGATTGCCTTGGAAAGCCACCACTAGTATTGTTACCATTTCTATAAGACCTCTTATTATCCGCCACAAAAGCTAAAGAATCACTTTGATTATTGACCTGAGATAAAGCTTGATGCCTTTCTTCCTGAGAGAAAACTCTAAAAGCATTGGACAAATTAGGCAAAGGCTGTTGCATCAAAATGTTACCCCTCACAGTAGCAAACTTATCATTAAGTTTCATCATAAATTGCAAAAGCCTATGATCTTGTTCCATTTGGAGAACTTTCTGACTAACATTGCAAGTACATTTGTGACAAGTACAACAGGGCAAAGGACTTATGTCACTCATAGCATCCCACAGAGTCTTAATCTCAGTAAAGAAATCAGATACACTCTTAGAACCTTGATTCAGATCAGCCAATTGTTGTTCAATAGAAAAAATCTGTGTCATAGAAGCATACCCAAACCTATCCTCTAGATCAAGCCAAATCTCTCTAGCTGTTTTAAAAAACAATACACTTCTTGACAAAGAATCATCCAAATTACTAAGTAACCAAGAACATACCAAGTCATTGCATCGTTCCCAAGGCTTAAAATCAACCGAGTTAGGATCAGGTTTCACAACTGTGCCATCAACAAAACCGAGTTTATTCTTAGCTGACAAACTCAACATAATCGACCTCTTCCAATTACTATATCCTGTACCATTGAATTTCGTCGAAACTAATTGTGAAACATTGGCATCTGAGGGATGAATATAATACACACTGGACACATCTTGACTAGCCATAGGTTGTCTCCAAGCATTTGTGCTTGTGGAAGCCATGAAAAACAATCGATATACACTTATGATGAACAAAACAAAGCGTAAAGAAGATCTAGAAAGATTGAGTAGAATTTTCGATTCGAATCAAGAGAGATTAAGATCGACAACACGATAAGAACTAGAAAGATTACGAAATTAAAATCAAGAAAGAAACAAACAGCGGAAGAAACAGAGCCAAATCAAGATGAGAACACTTCTTTAATATGTACGTAACAATCAAAGCACAAAAACTATGATGATATACACAGTTTATGCTAAAAAATGATCGAAAAAGAAGATCAATGTCAGCGAAAATTGATCAGTAAGAAAAGATTTCGAAAACACCTGAATTCATGAAAATTGAACTGTAATTGAGCAACCGGCAAGGATCAACGCCATTGATGCTCTGATACCATGATAAACTAAGCTATTCTTCATCTTGTTTATGTGTAAACAGTGTAGTTAAGAGAGAGAGTTGAAAGAGTAACAAATGTAATCATAATACAGTAAAAAAGTGAAATGTATGAAAGGAAAGAGTACTACATATAGATGTCACATCTCTGTAACAAACTAAGCTGATGTGGCATAACTAACTCAGCCACTCCTATAACTAACTCAGCCACTACTAGATGAAATATGAGCTGTATATTCAATAAAATGTATTTGCGCGTGAATTAGATTTTACAGGTACAAAAGTCAGTGAAACTAAAGAATGTCTACGAGGCAGGCGACGGCGTCCTATTGTTGAAAATGAAGACGTCGAAGATGATTAAGGCATGAGATTCAATATGACTTAACTTTAGATAATTATCTAAAGGTAACTTTAGGGCCATCAAACCCTATTTTATATATATCTACATATTACTATATATATGATTACATATGCCTTCGGCCTTGTCCTGACAGTAGAAGCCAAACATGTTATGTATGTTTAGTAGTTTAGTATTGAACGTTTTGGTAGAGAAAGCACTCAAGTTCTAAAACACCAGAAGCACAAGTCACAAGTGTTTATGTTTTTTTTTTTTGCTAATTAAGTTGTATATATCAAAGAGAAAAGCTACAGAGAAGAGAGGGGCATACCCCAATAGTCAAAAGAAACAAGCTGGCAGCAACCATAAGATAAACAAATTATCAACAGGAAGATCTAAACTAACCTAGATAGCTAACTGCCAGCCTAGTACAGTAGGAGAATTAATAACGGGTCTAGGCGAACCCAATCATGAAACCTGCGACACGAGAAAGACCTCTCCTTGACCATAGTTTTAATAGAACATATAGTAGTAAATGAAGAGTTTCCAGGCCCTGAATTGTGGAGTCTGATTCTCTCCTTCCAGGTGAGGTAAATAGCAGTTGTGAAGTACAAGCTAGCCAAAGACCTCTGGTGAGGAGAAATAGGGCTGCCAAGAAACCGGCCATTTTGATAACTCGACCAATCCGCAGCAAAGTCAAACGGAAGAGCCCTTCTAATCATGTCAAAATAAGGACATGTGGAGAATAAGTGACGGACAGATTCATGCTCCGTGTTACATAACAGACACATTGGGTCGACGTGCATTCCAAACGAGATCATTCTATCCTTAGTAAGCAACCTGTTTTTCAGAGCAAGCCAAGAGATGAAGGAACACTTTGGAACTGCTAAAGAGTTCCAAACAAGATCGTGCCAGGGAACCTGAGTGTTAATCACACGAAAGGAATGCCCAATAGAACTAAGCTTAACATTACTAGGACGTAGCCCATCCCAAGTAATTAGATCCTCTCTATGGATCTGAACAGAAGATGTTAAATGCCTGATCTCATTGACATCCATATTATTGGACTGGGGCAGGTCCCAAATCCCATTACGCAGATAGACACTAATAGGAACCATACTGGTAGAATCAGAAGTGGACACCACAGATGTGGAAATATGCACCAAAGGTTTCTTGTTAACCCAGGGGTCATGCCAAAATAGGAAGTTAGAATTCGGCCCAATGTGGTAAGTAACAAAACTCTTGGCCAATTCCCTAGCATTGAGAATCTTGCGGGCTGCCCAGGAACATTTGTATGGAATTTTTGTAGTCCAGAAAAATTTATTACGGAGCAAAGATTTATGGAACCAGAGAACCCATAACGAGTCAGCATTGGGTTGAATCAATCTCCACAGCTGGTAAAGGGTAGCAGCTAGGTTCCACTCAAACAAGTTCTTTATTCCAAGACCACCTTCGAGTTTTGGTTTGCAGCACTCCTCCCAACTTACTTTATAATGACATTTACCCGAAGAATTGTGACACCCTCCCCAAAGAAATTTGAACATAAGAGAGTTCAGCTTTTTCAAGATACTCTTAGGGGGCAATAAGAACATACTCCAGTAGCCCACGATGCCAGCAAGAACCACTCTGAGGAGAATTAGATGTCCAGCAAAATTCAAAAAACGGGTAGTCCAGGACTCCAATCGTTTGAAAATTTTGTTCACTAAGGGAGTACAATCCCTTGCATATAACTTACTGGTAATCAGAGGCAGGCCCAGGTAGCAAATCGGAAGGGTACCACGCTGAAATCCCGTAATAGAGATGATGTCATTGATTACATTTTCCCGGACGTTACCAAAGAAGCAAACCGACTTAAGATTATTGGCCACTAGTCCTGAGATACTTGAAAACAGTGAGAGGCCCCTCATAAGTGAGGCAACAGAATCAAGATTCCCATAACTAAACAGAAAAACATCATCCGCAAAAATGATGTGATGAAGGTTGACCTCCTTGGTACGCCAATGGAATTTAAAGGTATGATTATCAACACTCCGGTTTAAGCAAGAGGTGAGAACCTCCATAGCTATGACATAAAGATACGGGGATAATGGGTCACCTTGGCGAAGCCCCGAATTACCCTTGAAAAAATCCTCGAGGCTACCATTGAGTTTGACAGAGAACATCGTCGTAGACACACAAACTTCAATCCACTGTATAAAATCTTTCCGGAAAACCCATCCTCATGGCAGAGAAGATAAATCTCCAATTTAAGGAGTCAAAAGCCTTATGAATGTCAAGTTTGATAGCGCATCTGGGCTGCCCAGAATTTAAGTGATAATCTTTACACAGCGCTTGAGCAAGAAGCACATTATCACCAATAGAACGCGAAGGCACAAATGCAGATTGGTGCTGGGAGATAAGGTTAGACAAAACTCTCTTCAAACGGCTGGCCAACATTTTAGAGATGCATTTGTAGATGACATTACAGCATGATAAAGGGCCGTTTAATAATCATTGCAGTGTAACCAAAAGATGAAGAAATGCTTTCTTAAAATATATAACGAATTTTCATTTGTAGTTGCATAATTGTAGAACTTAAATTTGTGTCAGTTATTTGTACAAAGAGGTAAAGTCCGGGGACTGTATTGTCACTCTCCTGTTGCAACTACAAAAGGGTCGTTCTGTTGATCGTTGCAATGTAACAAAAAGATGAACAAACGCGGTTTTAAAATATATTACAAACACATCCTCATTTATAATTACATAATTGTAGAGCTTGAATCCATACAGTATCATTAGTCGGACAAAAAAAGTAAAAACTCAAAACTGCAAGTATGCAAGATGTACATATACATGTTTATATATATAATTTTAATATCACTATAGCAGAATGCCAGCTGAGCCAAGAGAACCAGCTACCTGCAACCTTTTAAGAGGTAGGAAGAGGGACTTGGAAAACTCATTGCTGCCGAAATTCTTCCATTTTCTGATCCTTTACGAGGGGTTGCATCACAATCACTGAAATCCAACATCCGCCCCTCTGTCTGAAATACAAAGGAATCCACAGTTTTAATATGCTTGTGGTGTAAAATAAGTATGTACATGGTAATTTGGATTAATTATAGTAGAGATGTAGAAGTTGTGCAAACTTGTTATACCAGAACAATTGAAGTTGAATCCACTTTTTCTTTGTCGGGGCATCTTTTCTTTAATAACGAATCGGGAGTTTCGTCTCCTAATACCTCTTGTGCATCAGCAAATGTAGCTGCAGTGTGTTCACTTAATTGTTTCATTAATCCAATGGCATCATAGCTCCTTGCCCCTGGACTCGTAAAGAAACCAATGTCCTGCAAGAGGTTGGACCATGATTACACAAGGTAAGAAAATGGGGGAGCCCGGGATTGGGGATAAAAACAATATAATAAAAAAATTAAAGAAAACTAGAAACTGCAAAAACGCCGATACCTCAATTGTTATGTCTGTGTCAATTCTCGGACCTGGAACAAAAGAATTCATGAACCAAGGGGATTTCCATGCCGAAGGGGAGTCAATGCTTCTCTTGAAAGGTGTATCACCCATCCTATGGTACCAAAAGAGCAACAAGCACGAGAAATTATGAAACAATGCTTGAGGAAGGCCATAGCAATGTGTTATTAAATTTTATGTGCATCTTATCATGAAACTGAAAATTAGTAATGTATAATTTCAATCTATATCTAGCGTAATACATAAAAGAAATCACAAGATCAGGAACAGCCATAACATCTCTTACATGCTAAAGTTTTCAGCACCGTCAAATTTCCCAGAACTGGCTACTGTAATCTCCAAAGGAGTTGATGATGGACGCTGTATGGATGTAGTTGCAACAAGATGGCTTCCACTTTTATTTCTTCTGCCAGAAAAATCAGGGCTTAAGAGTGATATCAATGGGCGCTCAGATGATTCCGAGACAGCAACTTGGTTTGATGCAGCTTCTAACCTTCTGGTATACTGACTTCCAAGAGTTCTAGCACTTGAGCTCGGGACTCTGTTTGATTTGACTCCAAAATGATCAGGCGAGATGAACAACATATCATGCATCTTCTCCTCAAGATCACTGGAAGGCTGTTGCACCTGACATATGATAAAGATGAGAACTTTAACCATTAGTTACATACAACTTTGAAACTTCCCATGACAGTCGTCAAATACTTGAACATCATGTAATTCAAATTCAGAGTATTCACTCTAATTTGAAGCAATATACAAAATATATGCATATAAAGTATTGTGCCTTCAAAAAGCATGACCATCATCAAAAAATAGTACTAGCATAGCAAGACTAATATTGTGATCTTCCTCTTTAAAACGTTTCTTGTAGAGTAAGAGTAAATACTGGCATAATTTTTAAGGTATCTACTTTTAAATGTAACATAAGAAATAACTGTAACCAGAAGCACGCCAATTTTCTGTGGGAAAAACAATTGGGAAAATAGAGCAAGAGATTAAAAGAAAGAGTACTCACTGTTTGTGCAGCACCAGAAGTTCTACTCTCAGCTTTAGCATTACAACTAATATTCCCTTCTTTATTTTGGTCACATTGGTTGCAGCTATCAATCTCTTGAGCTAAAATTATGTTATCTAATGATGCAGTACATTCTTTTCCCTCCTTTTCCCCAATTTCAGAGGCATATTTAAAATTTTCTTTATCTTCATCCAAAGCGTTAGAGCATCTCATCAGATTTGTTGGTGGCGATGTTGGAGTTGCTTCATGTTTACCAATTTCATTAGACATGACCTCCAATCGAGAGAAATCTCTGGCCAAGTTAGAGAAGCTTCTTTCCGTCTTCTTTTCGCACCTTTTCTCAGACAAAGGTGAAACCAAGTCCCGATGTCGCTTCTTCAATATGGAGGGTGTACATGTGAAACTCTTGGCAGCACTTTTTAGCACAGCATCTGGACTGTCATCCCGAGATGGTGAGTCCCACATTCTAAATGGAGTAAAGGATTCCATAGAAGATGTCATTAGCCGGCGTATACCAAGGGGGCTATACTCCTGCTGCATATCGGTACCAATTTGGATCAGATCGCAGCTGAGAAAAGGAATATCAAAACTTGGAAAACGAGGCGGCTCATAGAATAAACCTCCTGCATCCTGTTGCTCAGCTAGTTCGACTGGGTTTTCACTCTGTGAAGGGAAACTTATGGTGTTAGTTGAACGAGCCGGATCACAGAATAAACCTCCAGCATCCTGTTGCTCAGCTGGTACAACTGGGTTTTCACTCTTTGAAGAGAAACTAATAGTATTGTTTGATTCGGTTAAGGCAAAAGCATCCTCTGGGGCCAAAATTGAACAATGCTTTTCTGTATCTGAATGACTTTGCTGTCCTACACTGTCTATCCTTTCATTTAAATGAGAATCAACAGTGTCATTGGTGTGGATAAAGCCATCATTTATTATTCTAAGTAGCTCCTCTTCTTGATTCCCAAGTGAGGTGCCATTGAATTGATTTGGATCACTTCCATAAATGTTACCACTATTTTCATAGGGGAACTGTGAAGGAATTGGAAAAGGCTGATAGCAATCAGTTCCCATCATTACAGAAGTAAATGGATAATATGAGTTTGAAGCTAGATGGGTGCCCTCAGGAGTCTGATAATCTGATGAGTGGTCAAGTAATGTCTCGGTAAAACCATCTGCATTGGTTATTGTTATACATTTGGTAAGATTTCCAGGTGCAAATGAGCTTTCACACCCTGCTTCTTGGTAGGGATCTTCAGACATCAACATTTGCTCTGCTTTATCAGATCCGGCTATGTTGTTCCCGAAGGGAGCAGAAGTACACAAAGCCACGGAACTTTGCATTGGAAAAGGTACCCCCTCATGGTTTTCTCTATCAGCTATGCTGTGCACTAACCTCAATGATTCCTCCTCACAGTGCAGAGACATGTTTGGTAATCCATTTGGATCGAGTTGCCAATTTTTTCCTGGAGAAGTTACCCAGTCATGAGGATACACATGTTCAGGCAGATTTCCTGAACCATTATATTCACAAGGCAACTCTGCCATGGTACATGAAACTTCTCGGGACACTGGACTATAGGTCAACTCTTTACCGTAACTAGATTCTTCTTTTACTAGAAAGTCCTCTGTTGCAGTTGCATTGGACATGTCATCAGTATACTGGGAACAAGCCATTGCAGTAGAACCTTGACTACATTCTGATGTTGCCTCAGGTTCTCTCCCATCTCTCGGTATACTGTTATCACCATTGTAGTGCTGAAGCCGTGATGAAGACGACACTGATTGAGGACCCTGGAACTGTGCAAGTAAACCTGATGCCAAGTATGAGTCCGCTTTCTTTTTAACAGAACTGTTCCAATGATTTTTAATGGCATTGTCTGATCTGTTGACCATATAGGCAAACTACTCAGAAACATGCTAAAATTAACCACTGTTAAGTTTGAACATAATAATGTGACGGCCATGAGCAAGAATACTGGATTATGGAAGACAGTAGGAAAAGTTAATAGCCATGGACATTTAGACACAATTTGGAATACTTTAATGTTGATATAAAAAAAATACGAACCTTCCAGGCAAGTATTTTGACAACTCTGCCCACTTGTTCCCATAAACTTGATGGGCACGTACCAAAGCAATCTCTTCCTCTATGGTCCATGCATCCTTGTTTATGGAAGGATTTAGATGATTGTGCCACCTGGAGATATGCACTCAAAATTTGTAAGTATACAAGGTTTAGTAAACCAATATAGGTCAGACTGTACCAGATAAATCTGTACCTTACTCCATCGTACCACAGTGAACAAGCGATTAAACTAACTTATGCTAATATGATACATTTAATATGCTACTAAAGGGTGCCATGTTAAAACCTTGAGTTTGTACCAGGAAATCTGCTCCACTTGCAATTTCAATTTTTAAAAGAAAATAAAAACTCTTTCTTTTTAACAGTTGAACATGAACCATGAAGCAATATTTGGGGTGTTAAAGTTACAGTTTTCTTCTGATTATTATGCATTTAGGTGGTTGTAACTTACCATCTTCATGCAACATAGTTAACAAGGAAAATTTGAGATTATGATTAAGAAGTAAGCTAAAGGATAGATGAACTGCCTGATACTCAAAAGAAAAATTTATAAAACTCATGCTGAACAATCTGGAAAAATTATACAACTTACACCACAAAAGATTCGTATTTAAGTACCAAAAAAAATGAAATTAGGAGATTGATGGTTTCATATACAATCTTACCTTTCTCGACATTGCTTGCCAATACGTCCAGGTAGATGTTGAGCGATAGTAGACCACTTTTTTGGCCCAATTTGTTCAACTAATTGAATAATTATATCATCTTCCTGAACAGATACATACATGACAAAGAGATAAATAACAAAGTCGAAGTCCGAAAACCTTGACATGCTCGAACTAATAAATTATTTAAATTCATCTGTATAAACATGGTGGTGCATCACCTCTTTAGACCATGGACCTTTGACAAGCTCTGGATTTAAAACTTTCTGCCACCTGTGTAAGCACTGTACATCTGTCCTTTCTCTGAAACATTCCGCTAAATTCAAAAAGTAATCGATCAATACAGTGTATAAAAATAAATAGTGGTTTTGGTTTGATTGTCTAATTGAAGCAATTTGCAGCACAACGATGAGGAGTTGAACGAAATGCAGATCACAGGAAGCAAGAAAGGTAGTGTGGCTATTGGAAGACAAAAATCAATCATGACTAGAAATGGACGTGCCTCTTAAAGAGATAGGCAAAAGACACAAGAGAACTGAGTTTTAATTTATAAATGTCACATATATCATAAATGGTTTTCTTTGAAACTAAGGCGCTTCCGTTCTAACAAGTCTGCCAACATGAAACCTTACAATAGCCAACAGGTGAACAGGCCTGAATGAGCAAACAAAAAGAAAGATGTACTGCCTACAGAATGAAAATTTTGACAAATATATTTTAATTTAGGACACAAAATCTGTACTCCCTATAGAATGAAACTTAAACTTACCATATAGTTAATACTTAATACATGTTTTTTTTAAAATTGCTCTTTCTAGATGTGAATATCATTCGAACTTTACAAGATTAAATTGTGTATGAACACAGTTCACAAATAACCCTAGATGGCCCAATGGCCAAACCTCAGGCAGCTACACTTGCTTTTACAGTTACCTAACACAACAATATCACAAAGTACATTGCACCATTTCAGGTTTGGTTCAAGTAATTTCATCTAGTAACAAAAATAAGCATCAGTAGTAACACAACCAAGACAGTACGTCAATCGAAATTTACGAAGAAGCAAGGAACAGGACTAAATCACATAATTAAGGCAAATTTTAAAACCAGACACTGGGTTTATTTATGGCCAGACTTTCTAGTATCTCACTAGAAGTGATTTTGGCCTTAAAGAAGAAGCCATTTATTCCAATTCTGTATAAATTTAACAAATCTTTCAAACTTCATATATGTTTAAGCTAGAACAGAGACTACTTCTATCCCGCTACTTGATAAATTTGAAAATATTCATCACAAATAAAGAATCATGAACACTTAATGTATAAACAAAATCAGTTACTTGTTTTTTTATGTTGACTAAACAAGTTTAGGTAATTCGAACATACCTATCTTTTTCCAATTTTTTCCATTAAATCGTTGAACAGCTTGCCGCAAAATCTCATCCTGGGTCAAAATGAAATAACCATCATATCAAGAATATAAGTATGTGGTAGCACATCATAAAAAGTTAAAGACAGGAGCAATAAGGTAACATCTGAAAACTCCTATACCAAATAAAAAAAAATCCAGTTGTGCAAGAAAGCTTTGTGAATCATAAAATAAAAGGACCAAGAGAGTAACATGTAAGCTACTTATTATATAGATGTCAACCAAGAATATTTTTTTTAGCATTGTACCAAGGTCTTCAGAAGGATCATACTAACTTATTGTGCTTTAAAATTAAGTATGAAAAGTTTACATATATTAACACCCCAGCATACAAAAAGGATCACATCCTGTCTTCAGAAATGGTATGTACCTCTTCAGGAGTCCACTGTCCCTTCGTAGATCGCCTGGTAGGACCACTAGTCCTCCTACAAACAGTCATAGAGTCATACAAGTTAAATTTACACAGTACACATAATTTTATTCAAAGTATATGCTGAATGATACTTTAAATCATTTAGCAATAAACCCTTTTTTGCTAAATTAACCTACTGTGTAAAAAATGTAACTGATATCACCTAGGGCCGTTTGGATCACGAGACTTCGACCCGGTTAATGGCAATAAGATTCTAATAAATGATTAGATTCCCATCCCCAGAAACCGGTTTGGAATCCCATGACTCAAACACCACTAGATTACACCAAAGAACCAATTACAAAAACACGAAACTGAAATGAACACATACCCGTGTAAAGGTCGAACTCTCTGAGCACTATCACTAACTCCCTCGGAAGAATTATATACTCTTTCACCTTTCATCAGTAACCGATTGTAACACAAATTCTGCTCTCCGGTAATTATCTTCCAGAGTTCTCCCCCAAACCATTATCAATTTAAGTACGATTTAGCAGTACCCAACTCCTTGCTCACTACAATCTGAACATCAAAATTAATCAATTAAAATCAAAATCACAACTTTAAAACAACTACAACACTATCTTAATTAAATGAAAAACACATAATCAAATCAGAAATTCAAGTTTAATCACAATTAGCAGTGTTCATATACATCACGAATTTTACAAACTAAAACACTAATTTAATTAATCAACAGATGTACAAACAAATCAGTAATTTAATTCAATCAGAAATTAGTGGTAATTAACTTAGAATATGTACATACAAAGCTAGAGAGAGAGAGAGAGAGAGAGAGAGAGAGAGAGAGAGAGAGAGAGAGAGAGAGAGAGAGAGTTAACTTACCAGATTAAGAAATTGGAATCGAGAGATTGAGGAGCATGAGAGGGAGTAAACTCGCATTTCAGATCGAAGTCGTGCGGCGGCGATCTGTGATTTGCCGATGAATTTTACGGCGAGGAGAGATTTCTAGAGAGAGAGAGAGAGTATGTTTGAGAGAGAGAGAGAGAGGAGAGAGATACAAACGGTAAAAAAATTCAAATAAGATTGGGGGTTTTATTTCAAACCCTATACACAAAAGTCTTGTTTTTAAGGTGAGTGACGACGACGTTTTGGTTTTGAATTGATAAAATCAATGTATGTTTCTAACGGAAAAGCTTTTATGGTATTTTATTATTTTAATTTGATAAATAAATTAATTATTTAATGAGTTACTGCGAACACAAGTAATATTTCTTTCTACTAAGTTATGTTGGATAAGATTACCCACTCAGGTAAGGAGTTCGGGAATATAATCCCAGGAAGGGGCCTCCGTCAGGGCGATCCACTGTCTTCTTATTTATTTTTGATTTGTATGGAAGGCTTGTCAGCCCTTATTAAATCCTATGAACGGCAAGGGCGTATAAGGGGCATCAGTGTGGCTCGAGGAGCCCCTAAGGTTTCTCATCTGTTTTTCGCAGATGACAGTTATATCTACTGTCAGGCTACTAGAGAGGAAGCTGTGCAAGTAATGGAGATTTTGGCAATTTTTGAACAGGCCTCGGGACAGAAAATAAACATAAGTAAGTCTAATGTTTTTTTCAGTCGCAATGTGATGCAGGACACTAAGGAAGAAGTACTACAAGTCCTAGGTTTCCATGAGGCTGATGCTAATACCCAGTACCTTGGTTTGCCTAATTGCATGAGTAGGAGTAAAACTACAGTTTTCGGATATTTAAAGGAGCGTGTTCGGAATAGAATACAGAGCTGGGATGGCAGTTTGTTAAACAAAAGTGGCAAAGAAGTTTTATTGAAGACAGTCACTCAATCAATCCCTACATATGCTATGTCTGTGTTTCTTTTGCCGGTTGAAATGTGTAAGGAGATGGAGAAAATGATGTGCAAGTACTGGTGGAAGTCAGGAAAGAAAGATAAAAATATTCATTGGATGAGTTGGGAACGTATGTGCATTTCGAAATTTCATGGGGGTATTGGGTTTAGAAATCTTCATGAGTTCAATATCGCGATGTTAGGGAAGCAGGGGTGGCGTTTTGTTACAAATCCAAACACCCTGGGAGCTAGAATATTCAAAGCAAAGTATTACCCTAACGATAATTTTCAAAGTGCTAGACTGGGATCAAACCCGAGTTTTGTTTGGCGTAGTATCTTTGCAGCTCAGCAACTCCTCAGGCAAGGTTTGGGATGTAGAGTGGGTGATGGGAAAACTGTGAAAATAGTGAATGAACCGTGGATTCCTAATGAGGAGAATCCGTATGTGACTACTGATAATGAAGCTATCCAGGGGCAAACAGTTTCGGCGCTGATGGTTAATAATGTGAGGGAATGGGATGAAGACCTGATCAGAGATATATTTAATCAGCGTGATGCCAATCTTATTCTAGCAACACCTTTATCAGATAACAATGAAGATAGGTGGTACTGGAGAAGGGAGAAGCATGGGAACTATTCAGTCAAGTCAGCCTACATTCTCATTCAGGAACCCAAACAGGAGGGTAGCAGGTACAACAACAGTGGCTTCTGGAAAAGGCTGTGGAATCTTACAGTACCTCCAAAAGTAAAGAATTTTATGTGGAGAGCTTTAACAGGATGCCTTCCAACCAAGGATAATCTGCAAGCTAAGCGAGTCGATGTTAACATGGAGTGTTCGTTATGCAATAGGGAAGTCGAAAGTACAGTCCATGTGCTGTTAGAATGTTCTTTTGCCAGTTTATGTTGGGAAAAAATAGGTATTCATGGAACTCATACCAGGTACGACACTTTCTTTGATTGGGCGGTGAATGTTTTTAATGAATGGAGTAATGTTGAGAGACAAAATGGAGCAATGCTGTGTTGGATGGTGTGGAAGTGCAGGAACGATGTCATTTGGAATCAGAAACATACGGAAGTAATAGAGATTGTGAATTCAGTTAGAGTGGCCCTTAGTCAGTGGAAAGATGCTCAGGATAAGTTTTTTGACCGTTCTTGGGGATTATTAAACCCTCAAGATGGTGCTGAGCGATGGTCTCCTCCAACAGAAAACCAGACTAAGGTTAATACTGATGCGGCAGTCTTCATGTCTTCCAACTGTTACAGTTACGCGTTCGCTGCAAGGAATCATAAGGGTGAGCTACTGGAGGCTAGGTCAAGCTGCAAGGCAGGATGTATCACCCCAGAATGTGCAGAATCCATAGGGATTCGTGAGGCTTTAAGCTGGATCAAAAACGAGCAGATGCAGGATGTTGTAGTAGAGACAGACTGCCTTGTCGCTGTTCAGGCCATTCGAGGTAGTACTGTGATGCGCTCGTACCTTGGAAGCATCATTCAGGAGTGTAGAAACCTACTGAAGGAGTTAGAAATCAGAGGCGTAGTCCTTAACTTTGTAAAGCGTTCTGCGAATAACTTAGCCCATGCTTTGGCAAGCTATAGTTATTCTATAGCTGATCGCATCTGGAAGGCAAATGTAACCTATCCAGAAATTTCTCATGTCCTTGTGGACGATTTGAATTAATGAAAGTCTATTTCTCCTTGGCAAAAAAAAAAAAAAAAAAAAAAAAAAAGTTATGTTGGATGGATTATTGTAACTTTGCTTACTAATTTTAGAATTTTGAATAATTTTTTAAAAAAATAATATTATAATACGTGACACCAGCCACTTATTTGATAATATTTATTATAATCACACGATTTTTGTAATATTTATACATGTATGTAACTGATCGTTTGATAATTCTTTTTATTTTTCCAGTGTCTCCAGATAATAACTTTTTCAAACCATGGATAAATTATTTATTACATGTATTGATGTGACAATTTATAGGTGACATCACATATACATTAAAATAAAAATTATTTACGACACTCAATCACTATTCCACACCAAAAAAAAGAACTCTTAAATGTTAGATTGCTAGAAGTAAATTCTTAAAATTTAATAATATTAAAGAATTTAAAGGGAAAATCAATTAAAAAATCACTAATACAAATATCATATTATGGTGAATAACAATAATATGCAAGAAAACACATTGTTAAATACAATGATCACTAGTAAATTTAAAATTGTTGGGAGAAACTTCTAGTATGAAATTAACATGGATATAATTGATAAGTTTCTATAAATGGATGACTAAAATTTGTTTTGATAGTGACATAAAGGATAGCAAAGAGAAGGGAAAAAAATACTTCAAACTTAGCTCAATTTTATCAAGCAAAGCAACAATACAGACCATTTGCACAAACAAGGCTTACAAGATAAACCATAAATGACATGAAGTGCCAGACCTTGGAGAAACAAAGCCAATTTCTCACTGAACAGGAGTTAAACATTTTCTTCCTAAAAAGGCAAAATATCACATTCAAACACTAAACCACCACCTTCTACATTCAAATTCCCTTCTAAAGTCAAATCCTTTGTCCTAAAGTTTCAAATGAACTCAATAAGAAAGCAGTTATATCGACACATTGTTAAACAAAAAAAACTAAAAACTTCTTGAGGTGGTTTATCATCACCAGTTGACAATGCATATAGCGCACAAAAAACAAGTTTCCGCCTACCTCTCAAATTGTACATTCTGGTTACAACTTATTAAGAGGTTCAGGGCTAACGATTACATATCACACAACATATTAATACTAGTAACAAACACCCCCTTCTTTTCTGTTCTCTCAGTATGGATATCTCATTTTATACTTTGTTCTCACTTCTTTTTCCCTTTGGGAAGTTCCCAGAAACCGCAAGAATGCCATACATAGGAAATATTAAATTTTCATTGTGTTCACATGAAATCCTCTTCGAGTTCTTGCAAGGACTTCTGGGTTGAAGCAATCTGTTTGTTAGATGTCATCTTGTCAGCAACCATCAAATTCTTGTAGCTCCTAACCTCCGCCTGTCTCTCCTTTTCAAGCCTCTCTATCTCCTCCCTTCGTTTCTGTGAAAGCAAGTCAAAGGAAATGAATGAGGAAAAATTATAACATGCAAAGTAGGTCAAAACAGATATAAGGACTAACACATGAATTTTTATTACATAACATGACATGTCAGAATGATTGCTTCAATTAATAAGGGATGGAAGACTATACATCACACCTATCCTTCAATTAAAATAATACTCACCTTATCTCTTAGCTGCAGCTTCCTTTCTGCTCGTTCTGCTGCATTAACTGCCTCACGCTCAGCTGCGATTTTACAGTACAACATAGATATTTAATAGGTCACCAACTTGTAAAAAAAAAATACACAAAGAAAATAACTGAAATTGTAAAGCAGCAGGTATAAATGTAATTATAACCTTATGGAGATTCTAGAACCTCTCCATTTCCTTAAACTACGTGTCAAAAGAATTTTCCATCTAAAATAGAAAACAGACTAGAAGCTTACCTTTCAAATCAGGTGTCCTTTCCACTTTGGTCTTGTTCAATCTATTGACAACCTCATTAAGCCGCTTCTCCACTCTCACAGTGCGAACCTGAACACATAATAATCACGAATAGAGTCCAGAAACAAAATATCACTTCATGTTTAAGCCAAAATGAACAGAAATTCCAGCAGCACTGCACTACTTTACCGCTTTCGAATTGTGAAATCCAACTTGTCCGACATCCATGGACGCAGTCTTCTTCAGGTTTTGCCATGCAGTGTAAACAACATCAACATTGTTCACCTTGTTTCCTGGCCCCCAATAACCAAGGAAAAGTCGATGTCAATAGAATTACTGTGTAGTACAAATATAGATATTATATCTAAATAACTATCTTTTTCCACTCCAGACAATAAATTAAAATGGCAATGATGAACTCTGCAGCACAGCATTAAATACTCAACAAAAAGTCATTGGACTTTCACTAATCTAAAATTTTATTCACATTTTGGTAAGAAATTTATAAATCTAAAAGCATTTTTAATATATAATGATCAATTGACTAAATGTACTTGACTATACATTAACGCAGCAATTACCTTGAATGGAATTTGCTTTGACTAGCTGTGCACAATCTTCCAGCAGACCTTCCGACATATCATCAATTCCCTGGCCCTTGCGCAATCTCACATAAACATGGGCCGAAGACATTTTATCCACGTGGAACCTGCGGCAGAAGAAACCCTGTGAAGGAAGTACTAGCATTAAAGAAGAATATCTAGGAAACCAACTAAGTTTGCCTCTTGCCTCAAGTAGACTGACTATGTATTGATTAGTCCTTAAAACTATCAGAATAATTAAGCACTTCAGATTCCACTTGTTCGGTGTTAAATATTGTGTTTTGGAATATATTAAACAAGGAGATAGATTGTTCGTTAAAAAATTTCTCAACTTTTTAGGATGTAAATTTGTTGCCCACTTTTCTTAGACTTTTTTGTTTTACTAGCCCAACATTTTTTGTTAACTAGTTTTACTAAGCAAACAAACATAGCAAAACTAAAAAAACATTTTTCTTAAAAAATATTCGCCCAACAAACAGGGCCTTAAAATGAAAACAACCCCTACTTCCAAGAAGTGCATGAATTTCAGTCTTATCCAGCATCGTGAACAAAACAAAATCAGCATTTTCAAAGGACTTATCATCCAAGGATTATTAGTTACAGAACAGCAATCGACTAACAATAAACCTCAGACTATAATCCCGAACACAAACAAAACCTAATTTAAAACTACAAAAACCCTCCAACCCCTTTACCGTAAAAATCTAATATTTCCACTCACCTTCTTCTTGTACACTACAATCCATTAGTTCCAACCCCACAAAAATTCCACAATTCTTTTGATATTCTACATAAACCACCTCGATAAATAGACAACAAAACTCAATCTACCACTACACACCTCAAAAACAAATAACACAAACAATTCTCGAAACCTAACAATTGCAAACCTAATTCACCACCAAATCACAAACAATCCATCCAAAAACATACCAAATTTCACACATATAACAACCTAATAAGCTTAAAAACCATCAATTCACAAAAACAAATTGAAAAAATAAAAAAAAAATGAAAATTTTAAATATGTATATACCAGATGTCTTCAGGGAAGCCATATTTGATAAGCTCTTCATTTTCGTGCTTATCAAGACCCATAAAGATGGTGTAATCTCCTACTTCGGGTCGGGCTTTGAAGTAGAACACCATTTTCCCCCAAATTGAGCTCACCTAGGGTTTCTAATTGGTCTTCGAGTATGTAAAGAATAAATAATCGCAATAATAGTGTCTTATAGTCGTTCTAATATTCGAATATTTAACTGGGCCGTACTTTTATTTTTAATACTCCCTCCGTCCCAGTTATTTTTATACACTTTTCATTTTTAGATGTTCGTCTCATTTTTATACATTTCAAAAATAGTAACTTTTAATAATATAAAATACTATTACTCCCACTACTTTCTTCACTATCCTCTGTTCTATAATAATATAAAACATTATTACACCCACTACTTTCCTCCACTATCTCAAATCTATTATTAAATATTGATAGGTCTCACCACTTTACTCACTTTTCATCTAATTTTACTCATTTTTTATATCTTTTCTTAGCGTACGTGTTCAGTCCCAATGTATAGAATTCACGGGACGGAGGGAATATTAAATAAAGTAATCTAAATTGTCATTTTGTGACTTTGTGTGAGCAAACCCCCGTGTATCACCTCACATAAACTTTTTCCTGTGTAGGTCACCAATTGGACTGATTTGATTTAAGGTGCATGGATCTAATTCTTTCAACAAGAGTTTTGCATAAGTTTGAGAAATTATACTCGGCTGCACATTATCATGATTTAACTTTGAATCACGCTAACTTTATTATTAACTAATATATATTATAAAATATACTATGCAGTTGCTTGGAGTCGATCCCACCAATTAAATCTCTTATTCTTATTATATATAACTATATAATTAAATATTGTAATGTTGTTAAATTAAGAAAACAAACATGTAAATTATTTATTTTTTTGAAATATTTTATGAGATTGCTAATACTATGTTACTTACGTCATTAGGAAAGAAACAAAAATACAATAAATAACTTAACAAAAAAAAATAAAAAAAAATACAATAAATAATAATGTATATTAATTTTTCTTGAATATATTAATATTAGCTCTTTTCACTTGTCAGATTAATGATGCTGTAAAATTATCAGAACTACCTAAGAAGAAGGTTGCTGGGAATGTGTGAAAGTAAGGGTAATTTAGACCATAAATATTGTAGGGGTGTAACCGTAAGTTTAGAGGGTGCATATATCACTAATTTATTTTTTTACTACAGTGATAATATAAATTCTGAAATGATGGAAGAATCGAATTTATGACTTAAACTAGTTTACTAAGCCGCGCTTCGCAGCGGCTTTATAATAATTTCTTCAAATTATTCTAAAAAATATGTTTTTAAACAAAATTATATTTAAAACATGAAATTATGGTTTCTTTTAAATTCTCCGTTTAGTGTTGTTCATTATCGACACTTTGAATAATTATAGAAAAGAACAATTGTTTAATATATTTCATTATTGTAATATTATATCAAATATTAGTATATTAATCACTTTATTTTTCTAAAACTTTATATTGCTACTTCTATTTAAAAATACATAATACATAAATATTAAATTCTTGACTTTTTCTAACAAATCATCTCTTTCTTCTTAAAAAATCACGGGCAATTACTTTTTCATGCTACTGTTTCTATTTTTTCTTACTAAAACCCCTCCTTTTCCAAAAATATCACGGGCAACCCTTACTTATTTATTTTAAAGTCTATTATATTAATTTTAATTACGGACAATTACCTTATTCAACTAAAAAATATTACTTTTTCTATTTTTCCTTGCTAAAACCCCTCATTTTCCAAATATATCAAGAATAAACATTTACTTATTTATTTTATTACTTTTAATTACATGCAATTATATTTTTCAACTAAAACATATTACTTTTTTCTATTTTTCTTTAATAAAACTACTCTTTTTCCAAAAAATATCACAGGCAAATCGTTACTTATTTATTTTAAAATCTATTTTGATATTTTTAATTATTTAATTTTTTTCATAAAAAGATATTACCTTTTTTAGCCAAAATACAATACTTTTTCTATTTTTTTCTAACAAAATCCCTCATTTTTCCAAAAATATCACGGATAATTAACTTTTCAACTAAAATACATTATCTTTATTTTCTTACGACAAACCTCTATTTCCCAAAAATATCACGGGCAAACTCTTACTTAATGTGTTTAATTATTTAAAATATTTTACTTATTTTAATATGCCTACTTATTTTTTTAACAAATACAATTAATAAAATATTAAACATAATTAAAAATTCATATAATTCAATCAAAAATCACATATATTACATAAATACAAATATATAATTATATATAATATATAACTATATATTAAAAATATATAATTCTCGTAGCACCCCCTTACCAATCAGAAATCCAGACTCGAGAGAGGCGCAGACCCGCCTTTGACTCTTTTCTCTATGCATATATAATTCCTAAATTTTTTTTGAAACCAAGTCGGACTACTGTTCTTCATTGTTCTCAACAAATTTCATAACAATTATTATATTCTCCCTAAAAATCACAATCACCATTAATGAAAAATAATTATATATTTGAGAAAAAAAACTTAAATATCTCTCCCTAGTAAAATAATTAATGATTAATGTTATCATAAAGTATGATAATACAATTGTAATATTTAGTTAGAAGATAATTAGAAGGAAATTAAATTATAAATAGGATATATTTTTGTATAATTATTGTTTGTTCTATAAATTCGAATGTAAATAAGGAAGTCCAATTTATTGAAATAGTATCTATCTATCTATTACTATATATAATAGGCCAACACAAGGGCAAAAGTTGCCAATTAAATGGCCGCGAAATTACCGTTTTACCCTTTTATTTTGAAAAATAACAAAAATGTCACTTGTATATTATTATACAAAAAAAATTTAATATATGTGTTATCACAGAGATTCGAACCTCCAACCTCCTTCCAAGATATCCATGGGCTTAACCACTATGCTACATATCTTTTTGAATTTATTTGAAAAAACTTATTAGATAACCCATGTCTTTTATCTCTTATATTATTTTTCTTTTACTTTGATGATTGAATAAATAAAATGTTGGTTTGAATTATTTATATAAATTTGTTTTTCTTTTTTCCTTTTCAACAAAATTACCGTTTTACCTTTTTTTTAAAAAAAAAATAACAAAAATGTCACTCGTATATTATTATACAAAATTTTTTTAATAGATGTGTTATTACAGAGATTCGAACCTCCAACCTCCTTCCAAGATATCCATGGGCTTAACCACTATGCTACATGCCTTTTTGAGTTTATTTCAAAAAACTTATTAGATAACCCACGTCTTTTATCTCTTATATTATTTTTTTTACTTTGATGTTTGAATAAATAAAATGTTGGTTTGAATTATTTATATAAATTTGTTTTTCTTTTTTCCTTTTCATGCCACTCATATATTTTTATACAAATATTTTTTAATAGACGTGTTACTACAAAGATTCGAACCTCCAACCTCCTTCCAAGATATCCATGGGTTTAACCACTATGCTACATGTCTTTTTGAGTTTATTTCAAAAAACTTATTAGATAACCCACGTCTTTTATCTCTTATATTATTTTTTTTGCTTTGATGTTTGAATAAATAAAATGTTGGTTTGAATTATTTATATAAATTTGTTTTTCTTTTTTCCTTTTCGTAATTTTATATATCTATATATTCAATCACTATATATTATTGCAGTTGTATGTTTTCAATTTAATATATATTAATTATGTTCATTATAATTCATAATTTATATTATACTTTATTTGAATTAAATTAATTATTCATGCATAAAAAATACTATTAAAATTCGATCTAATATAAGAAATATTATACACATTATATATCTCATTATTAGTTATTTCTATAATTTTTAAACTAAGAACATTAGCATTCAAATTATACAAAAAATTCGTGTACCTACTATGTTCGTCGCATCCATTTCTTAACAATTTTTTTTTTCAGAATGTATTGTTCATTTGTTAACATTTTCTAAAGTAACATGTCATTCTTTATTAACTTATATATATATATTTTCAAATTCCTAACCCCCTCCCCTTCAACCCCAGTGACGTTCGTGTCAAAAATCGGGGTGAGTTTTTAAAATATAGGATATTACATAGTATATAATTACATAATGATCAGTCAGACTGTTAGTAGACGATAAAGTTTGGGAAAATTGAAAATTACAAGTTTTGAAAATAGAATTTCAAATTGTATTCCAAAAATTATTGTACGATGTTAAAAAAAAAGTATAATCTTTCATAATAATAATAGAACTTTATAGAATACATTAAATTGATTCGTAATGTCATAAAATCATTTTGATAAAATGAAATTCTAAATAGGGTTTGTGGGTCCTTGACGACATCCTCTACAACATATACAATATTTCTTATATTAGGTCGAATTTCAATAATATATTTTATGTATGAATAATTAGTTTAATTCAAATAAAGTATAATAAAGATATATAATATAAAAGTATGAATTTTAAACAACATAATTAATATATATTTAATCGAAAACATACAACTGTAATAAAATTCAGTGATTGAATATATAGGTATATAAAATTACAAAAAGAAGCCTCCGGGCCTGTAGATGAGTTGGTGAAAGCACTGGTTATTGACCAAAGCATTCAAGGTTTGATTTATGGGAGCGTGGGGAATTCTTCCTGCACTCTAGGGTCTGGCGTGATACCGGTTGGGGTGTCCGGAAAATAAAACTTTTGACCAAAATTACGAAAAGATGAAAAGAAAAACTGATTTATATAAATAATACAAACCAATATTTTATTTATTTAAACATCAAAGTAAAAATAATATAAGATAAGAGAAGAAAGACGTGGATTATCTAATAAATTTTTTGAAGTAAACTTAAACATGCATGTAGAATAGTGGTTAAACCCATGAACATCTTAGAAGCAGGTTGGAGGTTTGTTTCTTTGTACTAACAACTATTAATATATTTTTGCATAATAATATATGAGTGACATTTTTGTGACGACCATTTAATTGGAAATTTTTGCCCTTGTGTTGAGTTTTAATATATAGTAATAAATTGGATTAAAATGTGTAACTGTAAAACGATATTCCAAACACATTCTTAATGCATTTACTAAGTGTGTTAATATAATTTAATATAAAGATGAACACATGAGAGGAGTGCAGAATCAGTTCGCAAGTAAAAAACCAAAAACAAATAGGTGACATGAATACTCCAAACTGTAATAGGTGTTCATCTCCCAAGGTGTTTATCACAAACTTGGGTGATGTGAGGGTGTGCAAAGATGTGTCGGCATTCAGCTTCTTTTTAAAATCCTCTATTTCATTCATGCATGTTCGATTATATTACAATAACATTGCATGAATATAACCTATTCATAACCTAATTTGCAAAAAAAAAAAAAAAACCAATCAATTCCCGAAAAACATCTAACAACCGCTCTCTAACGCAAATTACCAATATACAAACTATCATTTCTCTGACACACAAAACACAGGTAAACCTTCTTATAATCACAAGAAGAACAATAGTACATTCGTGCTTCAAATTCTACATTATTTCAATCTGGTCTCAAAATCAATAATAGTCACTATAAACAAGTCTTAGAGCCTTGGCATAGTTACATTTGTGATTCAAAGTAATTACACTATTCGTCAAAAAAAATTATTTACTCCTCACCTGCATGAACCATACTTCTCATTTTACGCTCTCAAACTTAAGACTACACAATCCTTAATCTAATAAATCGATCACGACCAACTTTTTCACGATAAAAATTATTGACATCTTTATGCAGCTTGCACGGGCTGTTACGCTAGTTGACTTTTATACCCTCAGCATCTAAATCAACATAGAAAAAATAATATTGGAACATGATAGTTTGAATTATAACTTATATAATAGTATTACTTATATATTACTCTAATATATTACTGCATCAAAAACCTGAGAGTATGTTGGTGTCATTAATACGTGCATCAATCATATCCGGACATATGAACTGAAATCCATGCAGTGATATGTTGACGATGCCTTCTTCCAATCTATTAGGCAACGTTATGTGTATAAAGAGCAATTTAGACTCATGTGATAGTGGTCTATATTTTCCTGTACTTGAAACAACTTTCAGATTTTTGATGATGTACACGGAGCTTTCCTCTAAAAGATTTTTGAACCGAGAGACCAGAATCTTCGGGATCGTAGCATGGATCAAATTTTCCTGTCATACAACATATCTTAGAAAAGTTAATAACATCATACACATTTGACAAACTAATAAGTTATAAGTATATTGATTTACTAGCTTATAGCCCGTGCAATGCACGGTTACTTAAATTTTATTTATAAATATATTTTTATTACCCATGCAACACACAATTGTTTTTTTAATATTTATAATTATATTTATTTATGAATATTTTAATATTTAAAAGTTATTAGTTTACATGATTAAATTATTGTTAAAAAAGATTTAGCCAAAAAAATTATAATTAAAAAATTGATATTCATTATATTTTACACGCTCAATTTAATATTTGTTTATACTGAGTTATAAAAATTAGATTTTGCCAATTTTATAGTCCACATGAAATTCACAAAATAATCTTTAATTTAGTTGTGGTTTAACAGTTCTTTTTCAATTAAAAACTATTCTAAAACTAAAAAGAGAAAAAAGTGACGAAATTTAATGTTGAGAATTCTATTCGATTTAGGAAATCTACTTATATGTAGTTTAGATTATTAGAATACCTTTTATTAACCAAATACAGTTTTTAATGTTAAATCTAACAGTTTTCACCTATCTATTTAACATTAAACGTTTTTTTTATTATTTTGGTATTAAATGAGTTTCCTTATTTAATTACAACTATTTTTATGTTTTGACTTTTTAGAAAATCCAATCCTAATATAATATATTTTAACTTATATCATTTTTAGATAATAACTTCTTTTTATATGATATAATCTTGATCATGTATTTTAAAAAGTATTGGATCTAACAGTTGAGAATGTTTTGGCGGTATTTAGGACCAAACTACCATGATAACATCATTAATTTTTCTTAATATTTATAATTTTTTTAAATATTTATTGCTAAAATATAATATACTCTTTTTTGTAATATGTTAAAGATGCGAGAACTTTGAACTTTTGAGAAAATAAAATATCAATTAAAATATAATTTTTTTTTGTAATGGTTCTTATTTTAAAGTAGTACACCGTGATCAAAATTCTGTATAAATTTCATTTTTTACAGTATATCCGGTAAATATCTATGTTATTATATTAAAGACTAAATAATGAAAGCTTCCTTATAAGTTAAGTTTGGTCGCTTTGTTTGATCACTCAATCCATAATCGTTGAATCTTTCAAATTAAATTGTTGAAAAACGTTAGATATAACAGTAAAATTATCATGTAGAATGATCTAAGGTTTGAATCTACCAACAACATATTAAAATTTATAGGGTTTTTTGAAAAATAAGAATTTTTTCATTTTTTCTTGCAGACATATGTTATTTGATAATATTTTTTGTAAAGTACGATTTTTCAGAAAAGTACTATACTAATTGATTAGCAAACTTTTAAAGTTTTGAATTTAATAATTTATAATGTATATAGGTTTAAAAAGTTTGGCCTCTTCTGTAGCTAAGTCTAAAATTTCAAAATAAGTTTTTTTTTTAAATATGAATATAGTTCTGCTAACAATGAAATTAGGTCTGTATGAGTTCTTATAAAACAAAATCACCATTTACGTATAATTTATTATTTAATAATAAATAATATTTAATTAGTTATGATATAAAACTTAATAAAATAGGATTAAAAATATTCACAATTTTATAAAATTTTATCCTCATATTATTATATTCTTTGTTGATTTGAATTTTTCTTAGATTGATTTTAATTTTTGAACATAGATTTCTAAATTTAAAATAGTTAGAAAAAAGTAATTAAATTGATGTTAAAATAATGATGACATAATAATTATTATTAGAATTTAAATATTCACTTTATTAATTTGGGCTTTATCTTGTGTTTTAAAAATCAGATTTTGACGATTTTACACCCCACATGAAGATAACTAAATTATCTTTAATTAAAAGATGGTTTAACAATTTTTATCTAGGTGGAATTGTCCATGGAAGAGAAAAAAAGTCACGAATTTTTTACATGGAGAATTCTATTCAATATAGAAAACTTATTTATATTTGGTATATGTGGTTTAAATTATCAAAATACACCTTTTAGAATTTAAATATAATCCTATTATTAATAAAATAAACTTTTTTAATATTTGATCTAACGATTTTCATTTATCTAGTTAAGATCTAATGATCCTTATTAATTTGGTTGTCTACGACCAAAATTTGGGACACGATCCATATTATGATTATTATATATAAGGATTTAATATAATAAGGATATCAAGTATATACTGATATAAGTATCTTACTAACTGCTTTTACTTTTAATGTTTCGGTTTTATTTATGGTGTAAATAAAATTTTAAAATACATTATTACTTAAAAATTATTAAATAGAATTAAAATTATGTTATGATTATATAAAATTTTATTCTCATATTATTATATTCTTAATCGATTTGAATTTGTTCTTAATTAATTTTGATACTTTATTTAAAGAAACATAAAATTTCTATATTTAAAAGAATTAGTGGAAAAATAAATAAATTGGTGCTACAATAATAAAAAACAATTATTAAAATTTAGATACTCACTTTAATATTTGGGTTATATCCTGAGTTTTAGAAATTGAATTTTGACGATTTTACAACTCATGCGAAACTAACAAAATTATCTTTAATTTAATGATGGTTTAATAATTATTATCTAACTTGACCAGTTGACCTACCCATAAAATTAACTGAAAAGAAAAGATGGTTAAGAAGTTTTACACAAAGAATTCAATTCAATATAGAAAACCAATTTATAATTGGTTTAAATTATCAAATCACACTTCTTAGTATTTAAATATAATCCTACATTTAATCAAATACACATTTTTAATATAAGTATTATATTCAAAATTATCGTTTATGAATATGAAACCCTCAACATTTTAATAATATTTTGATATTATCCTTTTATGTTTGTTATATGTAAAATAATATAATTATAATTTGGATTAATCGAATTGTTATGTTCCTTCAGAAAAAAAGTGTTTAAATTTATTCATGTACAGGAGTTCTCCTAAGTTTTTTATAATGTAGGGTATCATTGTAATCGATATGAATTGTTATCTTGATATTTGGTTTAACAATTATTATCTAACTGGAACTATACATAAATTCAAGAGAAAAAATATTTAAGAATTTTTACTTAGAAAAATTTTAAATTATCAAAATACACTTTTTAGTATTTAAATATAATTTTAGTATTAATCAGATACACTTTTTAATATTAGATCTAACAATTCTCATCGATCTATAATTATTAATTTGGTCGTATATTGATCGTACACGGACCAGGTCGATTTTAATTTTTGCTTAAATTGATTTTAATATTTTATTGAAATAAACAAAGAATTTATAAATTTAAAATAATTAGGAAAAAAAATTAAATTGGTGCTACAATAATAAAAAAATATTTATTAAAATTTAGATAATAACTTTACTGTTTGGGCTTTGGGCTCTATCTTGAGTTTTAGACAACAGATTTTAACGATTTTACAGCCCACGCGAAACTTACAAAATTATCTTTAATTTAATGATGGTTTAATAATTATTATCTAACTGTAACTATCCATAAAATAAAGAGAAAAGATAATTACGAATTTTTACATAAAGATTTCTATTCAATATAGAAAACCCATTTATAATAGGTTTAAATTATCAAAATACACCTTTTAGTATTTAAATACTATCCTATTATTAATCAAATACAATTTTTAATATTATATCTGACGGTTCTCATCGATTTGAATATTTATAATTTTATAATCCAACGGATAGTATACTTTTGGTAGTACAGTGACCGACCAAAGTTTTGGATAAGATCTCCCTTACACTTATTATATATAAGGAGTTAATTAACCTTTTCATCGATTAAAATCATGTCAAGACTGATCAGTTCTTCAGTATTTGGATTGACAGATTCCCACATTTTACACACTCGTACTCTTATCATCCAGGTATAGTTGTTGTCGTTCAAAGCATCTAACATGGTGTAGGCCATAGTTGTATTGATTATAAATATGGTTGTAAAAATTTGAAGTTATGTAAAAAAGTTTCGGTGTAGATTTTTTGTTATAAATGACCTTTAATTTATAGGTGTTTGTACGGTGAATAACATGGATATCCATTATGTTTAAAAGTCAAGAAGTATTATAAAAGAAAAGTTCTATAAAGTTTGAAAATAATAAAAGAAAGTTTTATCAAGTTTGAAAATAATAAAAGAAAGTTTTATCAAGATTGAAAATAATAAAAGAGAAAAATGCAATTATTAACATAAGATCCTAAAAATTCGAAAATAATAAGGAAGTTGTAATTTTCTAAATCAAAGAAAGTTTTATCAAGTTTGAAAATAATAAAAGAAATTTCTATCAAGATTGAAAATAATAAAAAAGAAAATTGCAATTATTAATATAAGAGCCTACAAATTCGAAAATAATAAGGAAGTTTTAATTTTTTAAATCAAAGAAAGTTCTATCAAGTCCTACAAATTCGAAAATAATAAGGAAGTTGTAATTTTCTAAATCAAAGAAAGTTCTATCAAGTCCTACAAATTCGAAAATAATAAGGAAGTTGTAATTTTGTAAATCAAAGAAAGTTCTATCAAGTCCTACAAATTCGAAAATAATAAGGAAGTTGTAATTTTCTAAATCAAAGAAAGTTCTATCAAGTTTGAAAATAATAAAAGAAAGTTCTATCAAGCCTATAAATTCGAAAATAATAAGGAAGTTGTGATTTTCTAAATCAAAGAAAGTTCTATCAAATCCTACAAATTCGAAAATAATAAGGAAGTTGTAATTTTCTAAATCAAAGAAAGTTCAATCAAGTTTGAAAATAATAAAACAAAGTTCTATCAAGTTTGAAAATAATAAAAGTGTAATTTTCAATTTTCTTCATACAAAATCGAAAATAATAAAGGAAGTTGTAATTATTAAAATTAAAAATTGTGAAAATTTGAGAAAATTAGAAAAATAGAACGGAGCGATTCTAGAGGCGCCACCTCACCACCTCCATCTTCTCCTTTATATAAGTACTAGTTGAAAAAGCCGTGCTTCGCGGCGGCGTAATATTTTTTTTTCAAATTCTATCAATTAAATTACGAAAATTACTCGGTCCTCGTTAATAAGCCGTCCTCCCGTGAAATACATTTTCCTTTTTAATATCAAAATCTCAAATTTAATATATTGAATATATACTTGTCTTATATATTAATTTTTATATACTGATTATACTTACTCAAGTTTGTATCTAATGTGTTATTTATATACTTAATTATATTGATTAAAATTTAAATGAAATTTACGTTAGTTGAGAAAAAATTTATATTTGTATAATTAAATTCTAAACATGATTGATTTTTATATGTTTGTTATTTTTCCTATTCGAATGTAAATAAGCAAATCCAATTTTATGTAATTTAAATTGAGGAGCTCCAATTATGTAATTTGATTAGGTTTATAATTTTTAATGGACTTGTATCTTATTTTATAATAACAGTTATAAAAGGAAATATTAAAAGGTGTCGATGTTTTCTCTAAAAAATAGGACCTAAATAAGGAAGTTTTGATTTTAATTATTTAAAATAGAGGAGCTCTAGAAAAATAGATAAATATACAAAAGAATAGAATTCTTTCCTTCATTAAAATCTATTTCACAAAACAATTATGATTCACTAAAATTCTTCTAACAAATTAAAACTTAAAAAAATTATTTAAATTTTAAAGTAAATATTTGTTTAATTAAATTCTGAACAGAATTATTTTTAGAGTAAAGTGCATTATGTGTACCTACATTATGCGTGTCAGACCACTTTCAATACTCGATTTCAAAAACTCTCACTTGCAATACTGATCTATGAAGATAATTAAATAATGTGTACTACCGTCAACTTCTGCTAACTCCGTCTCTTTTTGCAGGGGCATTCTCGTCAGCTTAATATTGTAACGGGTATTTCATGTTTATATACAACACACCATCCCTATTTCATCATATCCTCTAATTGCAAACCCTAATTTACAATTTCATCTCTCCCCAAAAAGAAAATGGCGCGAACAGTGGATCGTACAGAAGCTGAGATTGATGCTATCTTGGACCTCGCTTGCTACTGCGACTAGATGAGTGTAATGAAGACTGAATGGTATGGCCCCAACGCAGGTAGGAGATTCAGGGCATGTTGGGACAATACATGTGGTTACCGAGTGTGGATTGATGAGGAACCACTTGGACCTCGGACGTTGGAGATAATAAAGGAGTTACAAGATCGTGCTTCGGAAAGGGATGAGAAGTATAGGCGCAGGATGGTTCGTATGAGTGAAAGGCATCAAGCTAGGATGAATTAAATGAAGATGAAACAACAGTGTATAGCTGTTGGCCTGTTTGTGCTTGTTAATCTGATGACGAATATGGCTCTCAACACAATCCGGAATGATACCGTAGTTGAGGATGATGAGTATGACTCGCTTGATGAGTGAATTTATGTTTAGGCTGTTTGTGCTTTGTTTAGATTTCCTTTTGTTAAGCTTATTGAAAGTTGTTGTTTGTTGTTATGGATGTTGTTGTTGTTAATGGTACCCTTTTATTTAGCAAGTAAAATATAAAAGCAAATACGAAATTGAGATAATTGACTTCATAAAAGATTAGCATTATGCGAATAACATGCAAAATGAGTTCATTGTCTACGATGGTTAATAACACCAAATACGTTCAAACACCAAAGTCAAACACCAAAGTACATAATTAAGATACAACAAAGTCATGAGATAACTATATCTTCCACACTGGATTATTCCTTAACTTGGATGGCATTTCCCTTCGTTTTGCCTGAATATTTTCATAGCTAGTGGTTGTGACATTGTTATTGGAGTTAAATGTTTGAGGCTGAATACCAAGGGGAGTGTTCTTCACTTTTGCACGAACTTGCTTCTTCTTCAATAACCCATCTTGAGTACCCTCAAAGGGTCCTCGAGTAGGACGATGGTTAACAACCTCAGGAGCATCTCTCTCAACCTCAGGAGCATCTCTCTCAACATCAGGAGCATCTCTCTCAACCTCTGGAGGAGGAATTTCAGGTGCATTGGTTGCATTCCCATCAGGTGTTTCAGCATCATTGTTCTTCTTGGTATACTTCTTCCTTGTCTTAAATACCCTCTCACATCCATTGGCTATATCAGAAGCCTAACATAAAATAACATAAGTTAAGACATATGATTATGGTACATGGCATCATAAGTAAAAAAAGTAAATGTTACCTTTGCTTGACAAGTCCTTGTATTATGACCAAACTCTGTGCAGTAGGTACACTTCACATATGTGTTTTGTCTTTTAAGCCTAGTTGCATCTGAACCAACTATGTCACTTGTCTTACTTCTCTTTTTCTTAGGCCTTCATGTCTGAGGTTTAACTTCTGGAGGAAGAGGTTTAGGATATGGTAGCTCTTTCCATTCCTCTTCACCACAAATAGGCTCCACAATGTATTTGTAACATTCTAGAAAAAGGTCCTTTGTATAGCAGGTATGAATGAAAGGTTCAAATGGTTTTCTACTCCATGCTATGCATACACAAGCATGATAACATGAGATACCTGATAATTCCCACTTCCTACAGGCACATTTATGTGCATCTAGGTCAACAACCATATCATATCCCCCTGTTGTCATTGTAACTAAATATCTTGCACCACCACTCCAAACAACATGGCATCCTTTACTCTGGTCAATTGCCCTATAATATAGAAAAGTAGTAACTAAATACATAAATAAAAAATTACCTTGTTTAACTGTTTTGCATTAGGACATATGGGATTCAGAGTATAACTGTTTTGTATCTTGTCTCTTCTTTGTTGAATCCTCCTCATGACATCTTTGTGAATTGCCTTCAGCATAGATATAATAGGGAGATCCCTATATTTTGTGATGCTACTGTTAAATACCTCACAATGGTTATTCACAAAAATGTCACTCCTGCAGATTGTCCTAAATGCACTCCTACTCCATTGTGATCTAGGCTTCTGACTTAGCCATTCATAACACTTCTTAGACAACTGTAAAAAAATAAATACAAAGTAAGTATGTAATATATTGACATGAATTAAAGTTAAGAGTGAAATATATACCTTCTTCAATTCTTCCATGTGTTTGTTGAATGTGTAGTCTGTGGTGGCCCTAGCTGCCAACCATAGGCACACCCTAACTCCAATCCCTTTATGATCTTTCCACATATTTCTATATAAATGCATGACACAGAATCTGTGTTCTGCATTGGGGAAAACAACTTCTAGTGCATTTATAAGACCCTGCAAAAATAGGTTAAAGTGTTAACTACTATAAATACATATTAGGTATGTAATTAAATGTAGACCTTGTATAAACTACCTTTTGCCTGTCTGATATAAATGCCCAACCTCCATCATTTGCAATGTTCAGATCATCCTTGACATTTTTCAGAAACCAATTCCAACTGTCATGTCTACAGATTGGATAAGGCACTTTATGGACTAAAGCAAGCTCCAAGAGCATGGTATGAAACTTTAGCTCTATTATTACTGGAAAGTGGATTCAAAAGAGATGCTATTGATAAAACTCTATTTGATTTGAATCATGGTAAGGACTTGTTGTTAGTTCAGATTTATGTTGATGATATCATTTTTGGGTCAACAAACAATAAACTTTGTGAAAAGTTTTCCAAGCTTATGCAGTCAAGATATCAAATGAGCATGATGGGAGAAATGAGTTACTTTCTTGGTCTTCAAGTTAAACAGACTGATGAAGGGATTTTTATCAATCAGTCTAAATATACAAGGAATTTATTGACAAGGTTTAACATGCAAGATAGTTCTTCTGCTACAACTCCCATAACTACAGCTACCAAACTTGATCCTGATCAAGGTGCTGAGGTAGATGTAACTCACTACAGAGGAATGATTGGCTCTTTATTGTATCTCACTGCAAGTAGACCAGATATCATGTTTGCAACCTGTCGGTGTGCAAGATTTCAAGCAAAACCTAGAGAACCCCATCTGATTGCAGTCAAAAGAATTTTCAGATATCTCAAAGGCACTTCTTCACTTGGCCTTTGGTATGCAAGGGAATCAGATTTTGGGTTGTGTGGTTATTCAGATGCTGATTTTGCAGGATGCAAAATAGACAGGAAAAGTACTTCAGGAAGCTGTCAGTTTTTGGGTGGAAGACTAGTTTCATGGTTCAGTAAAAAGCAAAAATCCATTTCCACTTCAACTGCAGAAGCTGAGTACATTGCCGCAGGAAGTTGTTGTGCTCAGATAATGTGGATGAGAAATCAGTTGTTAGATTATGGCCTGTCATACTCAAAAATCCCTATTTATTGTGAGAACCAAAGTGCTATTACAATGACAGGAAATCCAGTTCAACATTCTCTTACTAAACACATAAGTATTCGATATCACTTCATAAGAGAACAAGTTCTGGAAGGAACAATTGAAATTCACTTTGTTCCTACTGATCAACAACTAGCTGATATATTCACCAAGCCATTACCTGAAGCTACTTTCAATAAATTGGTGAATGAACTTGGAATGATGAACTTTGAGAATTTCTGAGGAAAGCTACAGAGAGGAAATCCTGATAACTGTCAAATCCTGATGGTTATTCAGAAAGGTATGTTTTCGTTGATCAAATCCTGATAGGATGCAATCCTGACAGGAAGTCAACTGGTCAAATCCTGATGCTCAGATATTGAAGCTGGTATGAAAACCAGAAGTTCTAAGACAATTTGTCAACAACACTCCTGGTAAACTCTGACAAATAAGATCATTACTTAGTCTTTGATTAAGTTATTAAGTCTTAATTTTCAATTACAATTATATTTTTGTCAGTGATTACTATTCGTTATGTTATGTATCAAATGCAGTGTTACTAACAAATTGTGCAGGAAAAGTAAGAAGGACAAGAACAATTGAGCAAATTGATAGTTTTCATTAAATCTTGAAGATTCTTTACAAATGAAAATGGAAATTACATATTCTTTTCCTAGTCTACTTTTCTACTCAGGAACACGTGCCCTTCAAATAAGCATGAACGCTCTTGAGCAGCTTCACAGTCCATCAGGATTGGAAGATCTCTTGTTCCATCCTTAAAGGACAAGGAGGGGAGCAGATGCACTTGAAGGTGGCTCGTCCCCATGATCACCGGGACTCTTCCAAGCCTCCAACTTGCAAGACCTGCGAGCATCCAAGATCTTCTTTTTCCTCCTCTCAAGCTCTCGTACGAGCTCTTCATCCTCATCCTCTTCATCATCCTCATCCTCTTTATAGATGAGGTTATCAAGCGGATTCCAGTCAGGATTGGCCTGCTGGAAATTGTGCCAAAGCACATCAGCCATTGCGTTAACAAATGCTTCATGTTCCTGAGGGTCAGGAACTGGTTGTGGCTCAATGTCAGCAAGAGCCTCTTCCATATCTTGCCATATGATATCGAGCTCAGCATCAGGTATGTTGTTTTGTTGTTGATTGGCAGCCATTGAAAAACAAAGAAGGTGAAAGGTTTTCGTAAGTTTTTCTCTGGAGAGGGTTTGTGTTTTATAGATATATGATGTTTATGCTTAACAGTTCTATTTTATAGAGAATGTGTGTTAAGGATCATTTTTGTTTATCGAGGCGACTGTTCAGTTTCTCATAATTACTTTGCCTCGGTAATTGGTAAGAATGGTTACATGGGTATTATGCTATTTGTTCTGTAATCATTTTTTTTAAAAACAGCATTTATCAAGATTGTCAAAATAAATTTTGTTTTCATAAATAAAATTTTATTTTACTTCATATTAAAATTTTTGCGTTTTTCAATCCTGATAAGGCAAATGGTTTCATAGGAAATGCTTTTATTCCTGATGAGGTTAGGTTTTTCTTACATAGGAAAATGCCTACTTGTTATGGTTTAATTTCTAATGCTATGGGGCAAGGCCAATCACACCTTGTTCCTAACCCAAGAATTCATCCTAAACAGTCTAAACAGTCAACTGTCACCTCTAATGTCTCTCAAAAGACTTTAGTTGTAAAAGCAAAGAAGTCAGCTAGAACTGATGTGTCAGGAAGGCAATCAGGTTCAAAGGACTTTACCTCTACACCTATCACTAAAAAGAAGTTACAAGGGGGTGTACAAGGGGTCCTGGTGAAGAAAGCTGCAAAGAGAGGTGAGGCTGTTTCTGTTAAAAGAAAGTTAGTGCTCAGGGATGAGACTGACTCAGAGGATGATTTACCTATATCCTCTGTGATGAATGTGAATAAGGAAGTTGCTGATACTGCTATTGCAGCTGTGGTTCCATTGTCTACACCACAGAAGAAAAGGAAGTTATCAAAAAGCAGGTATCATATTCCTTTAGAAAAGAAGCAGGATACTGATGTACAGGACACTTCTATTCTGAATGAGCAATCAGTTTCTACTGCTCAAACAAATCCTGTTGTTAGTATTCCTGATGCTGCACCAAGTCAAGTGGTTAATATTTCAGACTCTCCAGCACAGGGCTCTCCAACAAAAAGACATGTTGATATTTCATGGGAGAAGTATGATGCTGCTGCTTCCAATCTTGGGATAAAACATCCAATGGAAAAGCTAAGGAAGGCAGAAGAGTTAGTCTATCAGAGACAGAAGAAACTGAAAGGATCAAGCCCACAAGAACCTGAACCTCAAAGTGGTTCAGCAGCTCTTTCTGATGATCCAGCCACACAAGAACCACTCGATCAAAGTTTGAGTGAAGGCTTAGCTAGTGGAATGGTCCCACAAGAACCATTTTCTCAAAGGGAGAATGAAGACATCTACATTCCAGCTACACAAGAACCATCTTCTCAAAGTGAAGATGCAGGCCAAGCTACAGTTTCTGAGAAATTTCCTGACAATGCTCAAGGGATTTCTGGTGCAGATGAAGTTCAAAGATTGGTCGAGGACACTGTCAATGAGGGAAGCACACAAGAACCTTTGACTCAAAGTGTTGAAGCAGCTTCTGAACCTCAAGCTCCACAAGAACCATTGGTAGCAAATACTGATGCAAGCATATCAAATCCTGACGGTGTTCATCCTGACGCTAGTGGTGCTCCTGATGTTGAACCTATCCTGATACAACCACTTCGTTCAAGACCAATGGATCATCCTATCACAGATTCACAGGATAAAATGAAAGGTATAGCTATTCTTGATCCTGATGATACTCATAGTACTGATGATGATGACTCTGATGATAGTGATGATGAGAATCAAAAAGAGAAGGAACAGCTTGCTACAGCACTCAAAATTAGTCTTGGAACTAATTTTGGTTCATCAAGTACATATATGGCTGGCAAAGCTTCCACTGGGAAAGATCAGAGACAAGATTTTTCTATTCCTTCCTTTAATCCTGCTGAGGCCCTTAGACAGAATGAATGGAACAATTCATGGCACATATCTGATGAATCTGTAAGTTATTCTTCTGCTTTGGAACATGCCTATGATGCAGTGAAATCTATAGAGAATCAAGACTTGAAGAATCATCTGAAGGCTACAACTTTGTTATCCAAAAGTCTAAAAAGTGAGATTGATTCTATCAAGAACTCAACTGAGTTGGTGAGGAATGATATTTCTCAAAATTTTACAAAGGTGCCTACTGATTTTCAGCTAAGGGTAGTAGAATCCCAAGTGAAATCTGTTATTTCTGAACAAACCTCTATCAACAGAAGGATTGATTCTCTGGATACCAAGGTAACTGACATTCAAGCTTCTCTTTCCTTAATTTTGAATTTATTGTCAAATCCTGATGTCAAAAAGGGGGAGAAGGTTAGTCGGACAAAATGCACACCTAATCTAGTATTAAGGAATAATGATGATGATACTGGAGATGATGGTAGTGACAAAGTGATACAAGGAGAAACCTCTGATGCTGCTGTTATGAAGTCTACAATTCAAACTTCACAAAGTCAAACAACGTAGTCAACTCATGTTTCTGATTCTGGAGTTAAGACAGTAAGAACGTTGGTGCAATCTCAGATCCTGACGGAAGAACAAATCCTGACACCTGGTCATGGACATACTCTTGCTACAATTCCCGAAGGTGATGAAGATATTTTTATTGATAATCCTGAAGATGCATCAAATTTATTCCAGAAGTTTTCTACAAAAGATGGCAGAATTGTTACTCTATATCACACGGATAAAAGAGTTCAACAATTATATGCAAGAAAAGCACTCTCTACAGCAAGTGAAGAATATCCTGATCTCTCACATGAAGAATTCTTAAGACAACAGAGAGAAATGATGGAAAGCTTTAATAACCCTGCTCCTGCTAGAGGTAGAGGAGGCAGAGGTAGGAGAGGAGCTAGAAGAAGTAGAAGAGGTTCTTCAACTCAAACAATATCTAGACAGACAAGGTCTGGAGGGTTAAGAATTGAAGAAATTCCTGAACCTATTCAAACTCTAGTAGTTCCTGACAGATCTACTTTTGGTGATGATGGAAATATTGAAGAAGAACCTGAATTGAGAAGAAAATCAAGAAAATCAACTCTCTGCAATACAAATCAAATTGAAGAATCTAATCCTGATGTTGTTCCTGATGATATTCAAGATCCTGATGATTCTGAAATTCTACAAGAGATTGACTTGATAATTTTATCTACTGTGGTTGATTCTCACAACAAGGAAGTAGATGAAGAAGAAGAAGCCAGAAGAAGAGAAATTACAAGATCAACAAATAGAGATTTCAATCTCTATGTACAAAGGCTTAAACTCTCAAACAGAAGAGTGTGGAGGAACCCAAGCAGACAAGAATCTTCACTGGAAAGAAGCTATGCCTTTGAAAAGGAAAAGGATAAGAAGTGGAAACATATTAGCACATTAAGTTGTGATACACTTATCAATTTTCAGTCTGGAGGAATTATTACAAGCGCTTCAAGTGTTGTTGATTTATCTGGGATGGTTAGATCAAAAGCACTCTGGTTAAAGATGTTTTCAAATCTGAAGCAATTGACAAGTAATTCAAGAGGAGGTATTGGACACAGGGATACTGAATATCTGAATATGTCATATGTTGATCCTTACTCCTTAACTGAAATTTGAGGTACTTTAACTTCTGAAAACCTGAACAATTTACTAGCTGTTGATATAGTTATAGATTGTCATGATGGTTTTGACAAGAAAGAAAAGTTTCTGTACTTCATGAAAGATGGTAGTGTGAAGACTTTATCTATTCAAGATCTGCTGATGAAAACTACACATGAACTGAAATATGTTCATTATCTTTTGAGATCGAAGAATCAAATATGCAAAGAATGGAGTGACATGATTTTGTCAACAATAAGAAGAAGACTGGATGGAAATAGTAATTTCAATGGTAATTATACTCCCATGTACTTAAATCAAAGAGGTCAGGATGTGGAAATGCAAAGGGGTACTGCTGTTAAAGAAGTAAATTTTGGCATGACTCATCTTACTCTCAATTCTGATGGGAAGGAAATTACTTATCTTTTGCTTGAAGAGCATAGTCTTCAGAGAAACTCCATATTGAATCTCAGAGCAGCTATCTACCAGATTAATGAGGAAGATGAAGAACTCAGAAATCTTAAGGAAAGACTGATTCAAATTCTTGAAGAAAAAGAAGAAAATTTGTTATCCAACTTTTTGAAGATGAATCTGTTCTATCAAAGAATTTAAACAGATAAGTTGTTGCTGCAGATTCTGTACATTTTGTATATATGTTTTTGACATCATTGAATCTTAGGAATCTATACTTTATTTCACAAAGTATGAGATTGGGGGAGATTGTTAGTTCAGAATTCAATGATCGTCAGGAGCTAGACTCAACTGATCAGGATTGCTGACGTCATCAGGATTACATGGTTGTCAGGATCAAGATACATATCAGGACTGGGATCATGATTGATCATCAGGACTGGAAGCTGATCAGGATTCCTACTTCGAGTTATATTTGGAGTCTAGTTAAACATGGAAGTTTATTCTGTCGGTTCCTGGTTTGTAGAATGTAGCTATCAATTATGGATAGGTTTCAATCTTTGTAATTGATTAGGACTTATCATTGATAGAGAAGCTGTGTAGTATATAAACACAGTTTTGGTTTCGATTTATGTACAACACACAACGTGAACATAATCGAATAGAAGCTCTTAAGAACATAGAATTTCTTGAGAGAGTTTTTGTAAGCTAGCAGCTCTCAAGAACATCAGAATTTCTTGAGAGAGTTTGTAACAGTTTTATATCAGATTTAATAAAGCTGTTATCTTTCTTTCATATTTGTGATATATACATTAAGAAGTCGATTATCTTATACTATTGTATTCAACCCCCCTTCTACAATAGATTATTACTGGGCAACATCACTCTCTACATTACCTGCACCTCTTTCTTGTTCATTATTAACATCACCCACATCCCTTAACAATTCTTCAAGTTGAATCATCTGTTCTATGTCATCATTTTCAGAGGTAGGATCAATATATTGCATGTTGCAATCCTGTGAAGGAGCAAACTCCTGGGTAGGTACTCCATCAGCATCTATAGCTGAAATAGCTTTTGAAGTAACTGAATACACATATAGTATCCTCTCATCAGGGATCAATTCACACATTTCCACTATTTCAGTATCAGAATCTAATGACCACAACCCCTTACTCATATCAGTCTTTGGCCACTTGTAGAAAAAGGTGTGACCTCCAAAATTACCACATTCTTTAAGCATTAAAACTAGCTCAATAAGGCTCATGGTGTCAACATCACACAAGTATATGTAATCAATCTCTCCACCTACATAACGTTTAGGGTTCTCTTCAAATTGACCCCCATGATACATTTTTATGTTAAAAAGATCTGAGTGAGCTGCAACAGAAAATAAAGAAACAAAACATAAAGACATAAACCCTAAAACAGAAAGACATAAACCCTAACACAGAAAGAAACAAAAACTAACAATCGAAGCACTACACAGACATAAAGAAACACAAGGGACCACCACAAACGTCATAGGGCACTTTTCATACAAAACACAGGGGCCACATGAACATATACAATTGAAATCACATGCAACACATTACAGACAAACTTTTCATAATCTAACTACCAGAATCCCTAATTAACATACGACTATATATATACATCACTATGATAACCCCTTTTGAAACCCCTTTTGAAACCCTAATTATAAAGGAGAAGACTTACCTCCGTAATCGGGACACTCAAGTGGATGAAACACGTCTTTGTCCTTACGATCTCTAACTAACCACACCATTGCAGCAACAACACCAGTGATGCTAGAGGACTATAAGAGAAAGGCGGGAGACTGTTTGTAAGAGATAGACAGGAGAAAGAGAAGACTGGTCACATTAAGAGTAATTGTGGAATACAAAATGAAATTAGTAAAGTGAACGATTGTCCAATGCCCTCAGTAAACAAAGACGAGAATGCCCCTGCAAAAAGAGACGGAGTTAGCAGAAGTTGACGGTAGTACACATTATTTAATTATCTTCATAGATCACTATTGCAAGTGAGAGTTTTTGAAATCGAGTATTGAAAGTGGTCTGACACGCATAATGTAGGTACACATAATGCACTTTACTCTTATTTTTATATATTTATTATTTTTGTTATAAATTCGAATGTAAAAAAAGGAAATTCAATTTAATTAATTAAAATTGAGGAGCTCTAATAATATAATTTGATTAGGTTAATAATTTTTGGAGGACTTGTTTTTTAGAATAGAAGTTATAAAAGAAAATATTAATATATATATATATATACACACACACACACACACAAAGATATGGATTGCGCGAGCATAGTCTTTCAAGGAAAATTCTTTTTGAACCTAGACACATAAAGATTAAAGAGATTAAAGAGATTAAATAGTGGGATAAAATTTCAGGATGCAAGCAACCATAACCAATTTTTAGTTTATGTAAATGTTCATAAAAACTTGTATGGTAATTAAAATTTGTTCAAATATATTTTGATTTAGAATAAAGTTTTTTATTTTATATTCCTATAAATTAGAAGGTTATAGAAAGCAAAAAATGGCAATTTTCTTATTTATTGAGCTTAAAATTTAAATAGGATATAAGTTTGTTGAGAAAGAAGAGAAAATTTCAATTTTTAATATAAATATTAAATATATAATAATAAAATTTAATTAGATTTATAATTTTAAGGCAACTTGTGTGACGCCCCCAAATCCGGGGTCAGGGAATTTGGTCGTCACGCTAAAATCTCAATTTTAAAACAACCTGCTAAATATTAAACCAATACAAATATAACATCTGCGACCCCAACTCTACCAAGAATCTTTTAGGCTATAGTGCTAGAAACAAGAATCCAAAATCTCACAAACTTTAACTTCTTTTTACAACAATACTCTTTGCATAAATTCTATAACACTAGTATAACTTCGATAAGAAGTATACCAGTCAAACTAATCTTATACAATATAGTATTTACTAGAAATCAACTTTATACAAAAACCTGACACTAAATCCAAATGCTCTACATCAACTCGTCTTCCCAACGTCATCTTGACTCTTCTCGATCCATAGTTATGCAATTAAATACTGTCAATCTACCTTTCACTGGAGGGTTAAAAAGGTGAAACAAGCAAGAGTGAGCAAAAGGCTCAGCAAGTATATATAAAAACTACACAAGATGAGATAATGATGCAACAATAGCAATATATATAAAAATGAACTCAGTTGGCCAAGAAAATGACAACAAATGAAAGAATCAACTTAACTGGCAACATGAACAATAATAATAATCTGTGTTGAACTTTAAGTTAGAATTGGATTTTTACTGTGACGCAACGAGTTAAAGTGGATGATCAGTCACAGTAAAACTCCGGACCATACCCTACGGTATGTCCAAATACTGAACTGGATCCAAGGCCACTTTTGGCCCACATAATACTGATACTCTGACTGGCGTCTGCAGTCCTTAAAACATTTCATTTTAATAAAAACTTCCAATTCCAACTTAATACTGGGAGTTAGGTGTCGGAACAATCGACTACCTCGTTAATTCAAACTATTACTTTCAACTGTCTGCTTAACTTTATCAACTGATTTAGGGTAAGACAAATGCATAAGAATTAATTTCCAATCACAAGGAATCAAGGTAAGATCTGAAAAATATAAGGTACTGCAAGGTATAAATTATGAAATGAAATAGAATTATCAAGTTGAACAATAGGGTATCTCAATTTCAGGATAATAATGGAAACTGGTTATGAAACAATAATTAAATAGGAAACAAGAATCTTGCTTCAATATTCTGAACAAAAGAATACGAGTTGAGTAAACTTGACTTTGATCCTTAGCTATTACGTAAAGCCGAAGTCATACAATTATCTTCTTCTTCTATCTTACGGCCTCATAGTCCTCCATTTTAATCATTTCTTGGTATAACTTTTTTGCGATCGTCACGCATCTGATCCCACGACATCGAATCCGCGTATATACCTCGACAGTCAAACATAAGACGATACTTTAATCTTCAGGTTCCGATTTCTACTTACAAATTTGAAAACTTGGTTCTAACGTAATTAACAATTCTTACCCATATCTGTTTGTCAGAAAAGGTAGACGCTTTCCCGATGTTAAAACATCTCACTTTAACCAATAACTACAAACAATACTCCATCCATCCCTAACCTTCTTCATGTAACATCTTCCCGTATAAGTCCGTTGACCTTCTTCGTCGAACTCTACAATTAATAACTAGTCGTTTAGAAAAGAACATAACTCGACACTTGATCCTTGCGAAAAGAAAGGTAACACTTCTAATCGGTAAATTAAATAACATAATGTCTATCTTAAATACTATTATAACTGATTAAACACCAATTTAACATTTAGCGGCTCAAATAAATAATTCATGGATCACCTAAAACATTCAAGGCTCAATAATAAACCACTTAATTCACGTGACACATAAAAGACATTGATCAAAATCGATAAATAATGATGAATTACAAATTGACTCCTCGAGATTCCCTATTGTGTGCTTTGTACTCGAACATAATTAATAAATTGTAAAATCGATATCTTAACACAAAACCTTTTCTAATACTATCCTTCGATTATAAAGTAAGCTATAACAGTAAAGTATATAACACATAAGCATGTTTCAATTTCACTAGCATATCACATCATATTACAATTAGCAATTAATCACGTAATGGTCCTGCCGAAAATTCGGTAGCACCTCCTCTATTTATGTAACAACCGCCTGTAATCTAAACTAGTCAACAATCCACAACAACACTAATACCAATTCATATCAAGTGCAATCACCCTCAAGTAATCATACTACTCATACTATGTTTAAGAAATTATAGAATTTTAATCATATGTACATATACATTCGAAATTTCGAATTATAAATACATATATATAATTAGAACTCCATATCTCTTGAACCATATTCAATAATACTTAACACACCATTATACACTACTCATTTTAATTACCATATAGCAAATAGTTTAGTGACTACTTATACTAGCATATCAACAACACACCTATTCATCATATAAGTTTAGATTATAGAAAATAAGGTTAGACCTGATCAGTTTGGAAGAATGGAAGTTTACTCGTTTGACCCGGACCTTTATAACAAATGATTCTAATCAATCTATTACCCCTCGGTTATAAACTCCGATAAGATACTATGCCATATCAAATAGCCACGTTTAGCACATAGCATATACTTTCATACAAAGATTGAATATTTATGTACTATGTGATCTCGGTTTGTGAATTGTGATCATATATTTAAAATCATTATATACACATATACAACTAATCATGTAATTCGGTTTGAGCACACAACCCACTTATCAAAATATTTGTAAGTAAACCAATTGTAATTTGAACTATGTACTATGAACGAAAGAAATGAAAACTAGTACCATGGATGATCTTACTCCCTGATTTTAAATAAATAGAAAATTTAACATTTTTAAGTGAAATTTTTCTGGGACATCCCCAAACAGTTCATCCATCTACAATAAAACTTTCAGAGGCAAATTTCAGTTTTAAGGGCTCCATACAGAGTCGGAAAACAGGGTACCAGACCCTGTTCAGGAATTCTGCGCAAAACACACTAGATCGACCATAACTTTTGACTCGAACATAATTTTAAGCTAATTTTTTTGTGAGTTAAAACTAGACTCCAGGGAGTATCTAAACAAAAACTTTCTATTATACAGACCTAACCTAGGCCAGTTAACTAGCTGCTCCAAAACAGGGCATCAACAAGAAAGAAAATGGAACTATGGCTACAAACAACACTCACTCTATGATTTTTAATAAATTGAAAATATATTGTTTTTATATGAAATTTTTATGAGACACTCTTAAACATTACTACAACATACAGTAAAAGTTTCCGAAAGAAATTCCAAGTTTAAAGCACTAAAACAGGGCCCGCAAGTCAGGCACCTGAAGCTGTTCTGCAGCTATGCACATAACTCAGAAAAATGAGCATAACTTTTAACTCGATTATGATTTTAATCTAATTCTTTCACAGGTGAAATCTATACTCTAAAGTGTACTTTGTCACCAAAATTTAGTTCAAAATATTACTACTAAGGTAGCTAACTGTTTACACTAAAACAGAGCATTGCAGAAAATATTTTGACAATAATTTATCAATCATAAACAAGAACACTTCCATATTTCCCAATCGAAATATACAACTTCAATACAAACTGAAAAAAACCCAAGTATACAAATTCATCATCCAATTCAGTAATCCGTCAACATATGAGCAATTTCGACTTAATCAACATCAACTAAAAACTAAAATTTAAACTAACTATACTAAAATCTCTAGAATATGCACATAAATTCGCAATTAATCACATATAAACACAGTTCATCATCAACCAAGTAATAGCACAATGAATCGAGGGTCACCAGCTCACCGGAGCTCATCGCCGGTGACTGACCGTCCAACAATAGCCCCCAATTCTGGTGGGTTTGCGTCAGTTTGGCCAAGAATCGACTCTACAACATCAAGCACAACCAATTCTACCAATTAATCACGGAATAAAAGCATAAATCGAGCTCCCTGATGAAGCTCCAATTTCTGAATCCTCACGAAACCCCACTGATATGGACAGAAAAGTAATTATAGAAATATAATTGACTATTCAATGGAAAGGCCGATATTTAAGGCCCGACACCTTTATTATTCATTAATTTCGTAATTAATGAATAGGGAAAATATACAGCTCATGAAAAGAGTCCAAATTATGGCAAATTGGTCAAAGAAGGATCCAGAATCCCAATTAAAGGCAATTAATGAGTCATAGCCTTTATCAAAAAGGAAAAGACTTATTCAGCAAGAAATAAAATGTTTATCCAATATCAAAAAGGAGACTTATTCGCTAAGACTCCCAAACATACCATAAATACTAGGCTCCAGACGCCTATATAAGGTCCATGATCCTACAATCAGAACTACGTCTTTGGCTTGATTCTCAATAACGATTTGAGATACGTAGGCATCTTGTGAGGACCAATTTAGTCTCGAAACACAAGTGCAGCCATTAAAGCTCGAAAGCTCATTAATCCTAGCATTAAATTCACAAGTACGTTTTTTAATCCATAACATTTGGTGCCGTCTGTGGGAAGACAACATCAACCATGGCAAACACACGAAGAACAGCTCGGGATAATCAAACTCCCGAGGATCGCCCTATCACCTCTGAGGCTGATCAGCCACCGCCGACTACTGGCACTCAAGGGGCGAATATCCCCACCAACACTCAAGGACCGGAAATCCCGATTTCGGTTGAAGGGACGAATCCCCTGCAGATGGTCATTCATGGATCTAATCCACAAGAGACCGTTCACCAGCAACCGATTACGACCTCTCCGCTGCTCATGAATGCACCGAGGAGCCTTCAACTCCATACTACTGATCTCCCTCAATATACAAATCAGACTTTGGGGATGCCAAGCTATGGCATGCCCCCTCGACCCATGGCGGGCGGTAGTGGAACTAATCCAATCTACCATGAGGCATGTGTGCCCCCTTATATTCAAGGTCTGGGACCCCAAACTCGCCAGACCCCTTTCGTTCAAGATTACTCGGGCCCATACACCGAGGATGAGGGTTATACAACTGGGGAGGATGTCGCCCCAAGAAGGAGGCGTTCTTCCCAGACCAATCGGGAGCAACCCCAAACTACTAGGGAGAAACTTGCAGCCCATGAGGCAGAGACTGCGTGGCTCAAAAAACTCCTTGTTGAGGAGGAGGCCGCTCAATCTCGAGGCCGAACAACTGAAGGGATCCCAATAATCAACTTGGATCCACCGGCAAGAAGAACCAAGAGGGCCGAAGCCCCAAGGGGTGATCCTAGTATTCTGTTGCCTCTAGGAGATCCTGATGATCCTACACCACCGTTTACTCAAGACATCATGAAAACGGCTATATCCAGAAAATTCAAGATGCCTTCGATCAAAGCCTATGATGGAACGGGAGATCCCGCAAATCATGTAAGGACCTTCTCCAATGCACTGCTGTTGCATCCAACCAACGATGCGGTCAAGTGTAGGGCGTTTCCGCAAACCTTGGCAGGCATGGCCCAACGCTGGTATAGCCGTCTTCCTCCCAACTCAATTGGGTCTTTCAAAGAACTAAGCAAAGCTTTTATCAATCAGTTCATTAGTGGAAGGGTGCATGAGAAAAGCTCTGCATCACTCATGGAAATCCAGCAAGGAAAGAATGAAGCCCTAAGGGACTATATCAATCGATTCACTCGGGAGGCTTTGAAAGTCCCGGACTTAGAGGACAGGGTGGCTATGATAGCCCTGCAACAAGGAACTACTGATGACCACTTCAAAAGGTTGTTGGCTAAACATCCACCCGAGAGCATGCTGAAGCTCCAAGATAGAGCTGGAAAGTATATCAAGGCTGAAGAAAGCATGAGAAAGTATGAACCCACTGTTGGCGGTAGTGGAAACTCAAAGAAAAGAAAAGAAACTCAGGAGTACGACGTCAAGGAAAAGTTCCCCAGAACATCAAAGAACTCCGATTCTCCTCCCAAGAGAAACAATTTTGGGCCAAAATTCACAGAATATGCAAGATTGAATACTCCCAGGAGTCAAATTCTGATGGAGATAGCCAAGGAAGAAGATCTCAAGTGGCCAAAGCCAATGAGGGCTGATTTGTCCAAACGGAACCAACATCAGTTTTGTCGGTTCCACAAAGAAGTCGGTCTTGACACCGACGATTGTAGGCAATTGAAAGATGAGATTGAGTTTCTGATACGAAGAGGAAAACTCAGCAAATTCACCAAGGATGGAAATCAAGGGAGTCAAAGAGGAAACTATGAAAGGAAGGATTACGACAGAAGGGACAACGACCAAGATCGTAACCCTAAGCCCTGAGGGCCAGTTATCAACATGATATTCGGAGGACCAACTGCTGCTGGGTCCTCCCGAAACTCAAGAAAGGTTTATGCCCGAGAGGTAATGACTGTGGTTGGAGAAGCACCGAAGCGTGCCAGAACAGAAGTGTCAATAGGTTTTGACGATTCAGACATGGAAGGGGTGAAGTTCCCCCATGATGATCCTCTTGTCATAGTACCTGTGATAGGTAACTCTGAAACAAAGAGAGTCCTGGTTGACAATGGAGCTTCAGTGGATATCTTGTTCCACGATTCTTTTATCAAGATGGGTTACACTGATTCTCAGATAACACCCTCAAATATGCCTATATACGGATTCAACGGGGTGGAATCAAAAGTGGAAGACACTATCCAACTCCCAATGACCATGGGGCAAGGGATGAATACGTCTACTCAGATGTTGAACTTCATAGTTATAAAAGCGACTTCAACCTACAATGCAATCCTGGGAAGGACTGGTCTTCATGCGTTCAAGGCTGTTGCCTCATCTTATCATCTAAAAATCAAGTTCCCAACGAGGAATGGGATTGGTGAAGAACGAGGAGACCAAAAGATGGCTAGAAGTTGTTATGTAGCCGCGTTAAGGCCTGATGGAACCGGGGGGCAAGTTCTCCCAATTGAAGACATGAATATCAGCGACAACGAGGACAGAAGGGGGAAACCAGCTGAGGACTTGGTCCCAATTCCCCTAGTCCCAGGAGAACCAGAGAAGGTGACTTATATTGGGGCACTACTTCCCGAACCATTGAAGAGCAAACTCACATCTTTTCTTCAAGAAAACAATGACGTTTTTGCTTGGACAGCGGCCGACATGCCAGGGATTGATCCCCAATTGATAACTCACAAACTGAATGTGGATCCTGAAAGGAAGACGGTGAAACAGAAAAAGAGGAATTTTGCTCCAGAGAGGCTTGAAGCCATTAAACAGGAAGTTAATAAACTTTTGGAAGCTGGGTTCATTGAGGAAATCCAATTCCCAAAGTGGTTGGCTAACCCCGTGATGGTCAAAAAGGCTAACGGAAAATGGAGGATGTGCGTCGACTTCACTGACTTGAATGATGCATGTCCTAAGGATTGTTTTCCCTTACCAAGGATTGATGCACTAATAGATGCTACAGCTGGACACGAGATGCTTAGCTTCATGGATGGCTTCAGTGGATACAATCAAATCAAGATGCATGAGGATGACATCGCCAAAGTTTCATTCATCATTGACTTTGGTGTTTTCTGCTTCTTAGTCATGGCATTTGGACTTAAGAATGCAGGGGCAACATACCAAAGATTGGTGAACAAAATTTTTGGACACCTAATTGGGAAAACCATGGAGGTCTACGTAGATGACATGTTAGTCAAGAGCCTCGATAAGGACGATCACATTAAGCACCTCCGAGAGGCATTTGAAGTGCTAAGGCACCACAAGATGATGTTGAATCCAGCTAAGTGTGCCTTTGGTGTAGGCTCGGGAAAGTTTTTAGGCCTGATGGTTTCCAAGAGAGGAATCGAGGCCAATCCCGACAAAATCAAAGCAATTCTAGACATGGAGCCACCATGGACTGTCAAAGATGTCCAGAAATTAACGGGAAAAGTGGCAGCATTGGGAAGATTCATCTCCAAGTCAGGAGAGAAGTGTTTACCCTTCTTTAAAGCACTCAAGAAAGTGAAATTTTTTGAATGGACAACTGAAAGCCAAGAGGCCTTTGAGGCCCTGAAGAAATACATGTCTGAGCCACCACTATTGGCCAAACCAAAACCAGGAGAGGTTCTTTATCTATACTTGGCAGTATCCAACACTGCCCTGGGAGCTGTTTTGGTAAAAGAAGAGTTAAAGGTTCAGAAACCCATCTACTACGTGAGCAAGATCCTACACGGGGCAGAAATAAACTACTCTACCATAGAGAAGTTTGCCTTAGCCTTGATAATGGCCTCAAGAAAGCTACGCCCGTACTTCCAGGCTCACAAGATAGAGGTCTTGACTGATCAACCTCTAAGAAACATCTTGCATAGCCCTCAAGTTAGTGGAAGATTGATCAAATGGGCCATTGAATTGGGCGAATTCGACATCAAGTATAAGCCTCGAACGACCATAAAAGCTCAAGCACTTGCTGACTTCATGGTTGAATGTACCATTGACAACCAAGAAGTCGGGGGGCAGGAAGCAATAATGGAAGACAAGGAAGCTGAAGACATAATCTCCAAAGAATGTTGGGTGCTCTATTTTGATGGAGCATCAAAAACAAAATCAAGTGGAGCCGGTTTAGTGCTACAAAGTCCTGATGGATTCCTCATAGAGTATGCACTAAAATTTGACTTCCCAACGACAAACAATGAGGCTGAGTATGAAGCTCTGATAGCTGTTTTAGGGCTGGCTGGAGCCTTGAGGGTCAAAACTCTGAAAGTATGTGGAGATTCGAGGCTAGTGGTTTCCCAAGTAAATGGGGAATTTGAGGCCAGAGATGAAGTCATGGCCAAGTACTTGAAACTTGTCAAGGCCATCATGACTCAGTTCGACGAATGCTATGTAGAGCACATTCCAAGGGAAGAAAACATGAAGGCTGATGCCTTGTCTAAATTTGCTTCTTCCAAAATTGAAAACTATGCAGGGAGTGTATACTTCCAAGTCCTGAGGACCCCAAGCATCAACGGAAAGTTGGTAGCACCCATTGATGTTTCTAGTTGTTGGATAGATCCCATCAAGGCTCATCTGGAAACTGGGTGGTTACCCAACGACACTTCAGAAGCACGAAAGCTATACGTCAGAGCACTAAGGTATACCCTGATTGAGGGAATCCTATACAAGAAGTCTTTCATCATTCCATATCTGAAATGTTTAAGACCTCAAGAGGCAGAATTGGCCCTGAAGGAGGTACATGAAGGAATTTGTGGGCAACACTTGGGGGGCAGAGCCCTTGCTCATAAAGTCACCCGTCTAGGTTTCTATTGGCCAAGCATACTTGCTGATGCTAAAAGCTATGTGAAGAAATGTGAACGGTGCCAGAAACATGCACCAGTGGTTAGGCAACCACCAGAGATGTTGACATCCATAAACTCACCAATCCCCTTTGCCATGTGGGGAATGGATATACTTGGGCCATTTCCAATGGCAAGTGCTCAAAGAAAGTTCTTGATAGTAGCAATCGACTACTTCACCAAGTGGATTGAGGTTAAACCATTAGCCAAGATAACCACCAAGCAAGTGATGCATTTCTTCTGGGAAAATGTGATATGCAGGTATGGAATTCCACGAGTCCTGGTTACGGACAATGGAACTCAGTTTAACAATGATGAGTTCAAGAAATATTATGATGAGAACGATATCAAGTTGCGCTTCACTTTTGTTGCCCATCCTCAAGCAAATGGGCAAGCTGAGGTTGCAAATCGAATTATCCTAGATGGACTAAAGAAAAGAGTTGAACGCTCCAGAAACACTTGGGTTGACGAATTACTCCCCATACTATGGACATATCGTACTACTTGTAAAGTCACCACTGGAGCTACCCCTTCCTGTTGGCATATGGGGCAGAGGCAGTGGTTCCAGTGGAGATTACTCACACATCTCCAAGAGTTGAGGCTTATGAGCCAGAAACAAATGAGGAAGGCTTGAGGCTGGAGATTTGATTGATGAAGTTAGAGATGAGGCAAATGCCAAGATAGTTCAGCATCAGAAACGAGCATCTTTCTATTACAACCTAAGGGTTAAAGAAAGGTTCTTTCGACAAGGAGACTTGGTTCTTCGAAAGATTGAGGCATCCGGAGTTGGACAAAAGGGCAAGCTGGCCCCAAATTGGGAAGGACCATATCGCGTCAAGAACGTATTTGGTCGAGGCTCGTACAAGCTAGAAACCCTTGAAGGGCATGAGGTGCCAAGGACTTGGCATGCCTCCAATTTGAAAGTTTATTATGTTTAAAGTGTTTCCTAAGTGGACTCACTACTAGAAATAAGGTTTGATAAAACCAACCCAAGTTTTTAAACTTGAGTATTATGTAAGGGTTGAACCCATTCTCAAAGTTATGAATTCCATATTCTTATGTTTTCATTATGTGTGAATTGCATTCTGATAGACATGTTAACTAAGCATGCAAAGTCAAGAATCAAGAAAACAATACAAGCCATGAAATGGCCACAAAATATAAATAAAACTAAACTTACAAAAGTTTAAGTTAAGCCCGAAGGCTGGAAATACATAGAAAAACAATGCAAAGCCATGAAAGGCCATAAGTAAATTACAAACTATGGCTGCGCTTCACCATCCTTGTCTCCCGCATCTGTCTCCTCCCCTGAGCTAGAGCCAGAAGAATGCTCATCAGCATCATGGTCATCAGCAGAGGTGTCACCAAGGGGTGATGAATGTCCTGGGTCTAAAATCCTGGCATCATCCTCCTCCATGTCATCCACTCCAGCCAAGATACGCTCCAAGGGAGTAGGAGGGTGAGGAGCAGGAAAGTCAGCAGCATCAAAGACTCCAGGATGCTTGGCCAAGATAGCCTGAACAGCATCCTCCCATCCTGACGTATGCTGGACTGGGAAGAGAATCTCGTCATGCTTCTCGATCAAGTCCTTGTACTCCTGAGAGTCAAGATACTCATCGATGCAATCATCCTTACTCTTCCTCAGCTGAACAAGGTCAGCTTGAGCATCAGCAAGCTCCTTCTCCCTCCTAGTAAGAGTCTCCTTAAGAGACTTCACCTCCTCCTCAGACTTCTCCAACTTAACCCGGTTGGCCTCGGAAGAAGTACGCCAAGCCTTAGCTTGGAACAATACCCCCTGGAAGTTGGCATTGGTCTGCCAAAGAATTAAAGTTAGAAAAATATAAGCAAAAACTTCAAAGAAATAGCTAAGGTAAACAAAATTACCGCAGCAATAGCTTGAGCCCCTAGATGCTCAGCCCCCTCAAGGGTGGAATCTGCAACGAAATCCTTGTAATCACAAGGAGTAAGAGAATGGTACGACCAGTCCACAACATGTTTGGACACCCCAGTAATGGTGTCCTTCTTCCTAATACCCCAGTTGGGGCGCCACACTGAAGATTTGGCAGACACAGGAATGTCAGCCTCGTCCATAGAGGGGATCAAGAAGCTGGGAACACTAGCCTTCCCCCTTGGATCATCTCCAATCCTAGCCCTTTTCATCCTGGATGTCTCCACATCCTTGGGCTCATTGGTCTTGTTGATAAAGGCCGCAGCTACAAGAAAAGCCAGAAAATGGTTAGCAAAAAATCACAAGGAAAGAAAAATAGACATAATGAAAAGGGATAAGCAAAAATACCCTTATCATGAACAGTGGAGAGCCCAACGGACTTGAGGACAAACTCATCCAGTAGCTCCCAAGCCACGGTAGTCCCATTATCCTTAATGAGCTCTGAGTAGGCATGAAGTTCCTCCTCATTCAAGACAATGTTACCGGGACTACCATCAGAGACTCTCCCAAAAGATGTACGGAACAGGGTTCCCCAGTCCCCTCCTTCCCATACAAGATACATGAACTCATTTTTCCATTTGGGGTTATTATCTGGGATTGACTTGGGGTGAAAGATGAAAGGGAAGCCTACCCTATGGCTTATATATACCCAACCCAAGTTGTTGGCTGAGCTATTTTTAAACTGAAAAATCTTCCTAAACAAAGGAACAAACAAAGAAAGATTTTTACGAAGACATAAAACCATAAAACAGTGGATTATCCTCCAAGCATTTGGGGGTAATTGACAAGGGTTAATCTGGACATCTGCCAAGAGTCTAGGGATGAACTCATGGAATGGGAACCTAAGGCCGGCAACTATGGCATCCTTATAAATACACAAAATATTTGGCCTCCAGTGACATGAACGGTCACCGGCACCAGCGGGAACTAGTCTTAAAGGGGCCTTTACCCTATACATCTTATTATAATCTTTAATCAGATCTACTTCGTGAAACTTATTACTACAATCATACGAATCTAAAGCAGATACTGACGGGTATTCATCCCCACGTTCATTAATCATATCATGCAAAGACATGTATTTTGAACGAATAGGAATGGGGGTACCTCTTTTCGATGCAGAGTTCATCTTTTGAAGACGTTGGGAAGCTCGATCAACCATTTCTAAACCCAGAAAAATCTTCAAATCTTCAACGAATACCCAGAAAAATCTTCAAGTCTTCAACGAATACCCAGAAAATTCTTCAAATCTTCAAAGCAAAACCCAGAATCTTCAAAGAATTCTTCAAATCTTCAAGTGAAAAACCCAGAAAACGGTGAGATTCAACGGAAAATCTCGCCGGGAATCGCCTTGTGGTGGAACCCTAGCATAGCAATTTAGAGAAAACTTTGGAGAAAATTCAGCAGAATATCTTTGAGAAAATAGAATGTGAGGAATGAATGGAAACAAGTGAGAATTCCCCCTTTTATAGGGATGACAGCCAGTCACTGGGCCGGTTGAAGGAAAGGCAACCGGAATTAGTCGGTACGGCCCATAAAAGGCTACAGGCCCAATTAACAAAATTGAACAGTGAAAGTTCTAGGCCCAACTAAGCCCGTAACTAAAATAAACAATATTTTCGATCAAAATTGTGATCGAATGAGTTCGAATAAAGCCCGAAATGGCTCTTGTATTCGACCGAAAATCTGATCGAAAGGCTAAAAGGCCCAATTTCAAAAAAGGCTAAAGGCCCAGTAAAGGCCTTAGGCCCAAATTGAGCCCAATATATGTGAGCCTTAAAATTCTAAACGAACCACGTATTCGACCAGAATCCTGGTCGAATGAGTTCGAACAGGGCCCAAAACTGGAGTCATGATCGACCACAATCCTGGTCAAAATTATTCGACCAGGAGGAAAAATGGAAGTCATGTTCGACCACGATCCTGGTCGAAATCATTCGACCAGGAGGAAAAATGGAAGTCATGTTCGACCACAATCCTGGTCGAAATCATTCGACCAGGAGGAAAAATGGAAGTCATGTTCGACCACGATCCTGGTCGAAATCATTCGACCAGGAGGAAAAATGAAAGTCATGTTCGACCACAATCCTGGTCGAAATTATTCGACCAGGAAGCAAAATGGGAATGAAGTTCGACCACAATCCTGGTCGAAACCATTCGACCAGGGGGTAAAACTGAGCCCAGATTCGACCAGAAACCTGGTCGAAACCATTCGACCAGGAGGAAAAGGCCAGCCAAAATTCGACCAGAATCCTGGTCGAAGGTGTTCGACCAGAATCATGGTCGAAGGTGTTCGACCAGGACCCAAAAGTGAGGTCGAATTCGACCAGAATCCTGGTCGAAAATGAACTGAAAAATAAAAAATTGATTTATCTTCTATGGAATTGATGAAAAATCCTGATTCCTGTTTTGAGAAATTACAAAATTGATTTAGAACTATATGTTCGTCAAACCAGGTCACAAAACGGAAGAAAATTTCGTAACTCCCGAATAAAATAACTTCTACGATAAACCCCGAGGAGATTTTCCCAAAAGTTGAGGGGGGGGGGCAAATGATATGGACAGAAAAGTAATTATAGAAATATAATTGACTATTCAATGGAAAGGCCGATATTTAAGGCCCGACACCTTAATTATTCATTAATTTCGTAATTAATGAATAGGGAAAATATACATCTCATGAAAAGAGTCCAAATTTTGGCAAATTGGTCAAAGAAGGATCCAGAATCCCAATTAAAGGCAATTAATGAGTCATAGCCTTTATCAACAAGGAAAAGACTTATTCAGCAATAAATACAATGTTTATCCAATATCAAAAAGGAGACTTATTCGCTAAGACTCCCAAACATACCATAAATACTAGGCTCCAGACGCCTATATAAGGTCCCTGTTCCTACAATCAGAACTACGTCTTTGGCTTGATTCTCAATAACGATTTGAGATACGTAGGCATCTTGTGAGGACCGATTTAGTCTCGAAACACAAGTGCAGCCATTAAAACTCGAAAGCTCATTAATCCTAGCATTAAATTCACAAGTACGTTTTTTAATCCATAACACCCACCCTAGTTATATTTATGTGTACACAAATTCCAAAAACACACACACACGCGAATATATATACATATAATCTCTCATCAATCAATAAAATTGAGAGAATTAAAGAGTGAGATGAGGGTTTACATAGAACAATCCAGAAAAAGAACAGAGGCTCAACTGAATCAGAAAACAAAGGGGAAGAGAAATTGGTCGTTATGGTTTTATAACCCCAAGGGCAATTCTGACATTTCACAATTCTGAAATCTGATTTTTTAAATAAAAGAAAAACTAATAAATAACATTTTTAAAATCCGAAATAAACTGAAAATAATAACTAAAAATCAAACTCTTTATTTAAAAACAAAGAGCACATACTTACAAGCTCACACAATCACAAAATGACATTTAAATCATAAAATCACTTATAAATCCTTAAAACTGAAAATAAATTCCTCCATCAATTTTAGAAAGTAATAGAATATAAAAGGAGAGTAATGAAAAAGATTTCACAATTAACAGAGTCTCCGGTGATTTTATAAAATTCCCGGAAGGTCAAAAATATTTGATTTTTAATAAAACAAATCATAAAAAATGCAATTAAAAGCATACACATAGATTTTAACTCATACCATTCACCAGGTAAACATCTAATTACCATATTTAAAGTATCAACCTTTCACACAAAGTTCACATGTCACAAATCTCAAAATATTATTAAATAATAATGCAATACAAGCGTTTTCTCACGCATTTTGCTTTTCCACAAGCTGCTCGACATACGATAAATTTGTCTGAATCTCTGTCCGCGCACATTCTATTACACAATTGGTGTCACGATTGTACTTCTTAAGCATGGATACCTGAAACATATTATCGAAATTCTTGGCACAGATAAAATATCTACTCGATCCATAAAATTTTAAAACAAACTCAATTCGACAATATCGATAAAATAATCAGCTTTCACAAAAAAAAATTAGATGAATAAAATACACATAATACCATTCCTCCTCTTGAGAAAAGCAATAAAATATTTAAATAATAATATTAATAAATCCTGAAAATTCGGGTTACTACAATCTACCCACCTTATAAGGATTCCGTCCTCGGAATCAGCTGAAGGTGTCACTAAGGTTCTTTTAATAACTTCCATCTCTGGTTGCATTCACAATAATACTAATTCTTTAATTTGATACTTGTTCTTTCTAGTCTGGGATTCTAGTAGTTCCTCTATATAGGGCAAACCCGGTTGTACCACTACACGTTACGCGTTACTAGTATTCTAATCGCATCTTGATCCGCTTTGACTCTTGGTAATCCCACAGCAAAGGTTAACTAATTCCAACCTGCTTGGCATACTTCCAAGATTATTTGAGATGATCAGATTCATGATATTTTGAAGTGAAAAGATGTAGTATCACAACGAGTGTCCCACAAATGTGGTTATCGAGTTACAAATTTCAAAGCAAACATTTTTGAAATAAAAGAATTACTGAGAGACCAATGTGATCAAATGAACCAATGTTGTGTGTCTTAGTTAAGACATTACTAAAGGTAATTAACCTTCTTGTGTTGCACAACACACAAGTGATGACGTCCCATCAAACTTCTATCACACAGACAGATAGTCCTTGTGTCCCCTATAAATAGGGTTGTTCGTCTCAGCTGGAGTAGAGAAATATAACATGAGACTAAAATCAAATTAATAATTAATTGATGAGAAATTCTCAGATACACCCCGAGATTACAACTGAAAAGATTCCAAAGGTACTACTTCCGGAGAAAAGAATCACCAGAAAAGAAATTACTGGCACAATACGAGAAAATGATGATTTAATAATAATATAGTTATTCCCAATAGAAGAAAAGTAGAAGTTCGAATATCACAACTTGACAGGGTTTTAGAAACTTAAAAGAGTGTCACACAATTCAATAAGAAGGGAAATATTGCCAAGGTCTTCAGGTAAGTCTTCTTTATCAGCTCCTCTGATGGCTCGTCATTCGATTCTAAGTTCTTCTGCTACACGTCTTAAGGTTATCGATATCATACATCATCGTCGACCCGCAAAAGTCTCTAAAGATTCCACCACCTACATCTACAGTCGCAAGGATTTCTATCCAACTCAGCTCAACTATGCTCAACTATCTCAAACGAGTACCCCATCTTAAATTACTCGTTGGTACTATATCCAATAGTCCAACACGAACTCTACATGAGCTCTTACGTTCCTCACATAACTATACACACTCCTAGACTCTCTCGTTTCTAGTTTACTATAACCCTGCTCTGATACCAACTGTGATGCCCCCAAATTCGGGGTCAGGGAATTTGGTCGTCATGCTAAAATCTCAATTTTAAAACAACCTGCTAAATATTAAACCAATACAAATATAACATCTGCGACCCCAACTCTACCAAGAATCTTTTAGGCTATAGTGCTAGAAACAAGAATCCAAAATCTCACAAACTTTAACTTCTTTTTACAACAATACTCTTTGCATAAATTCTATAACACTAGTATAACTTCGATAAGAAGTATACCAGGCAAACTAATCTTATACAATATAGTATTTACTAGAAAACAACTTTATACAATAACCTGACACTAAATCCAAATGCTCTGCATCAACTCGTCTTCCCAACGTCATCTTGACTCTTCTCGA